>CM028378.1:166479110-166617644 GCA_013146195.2 Codonopsis lanceolata
GATCAATAATGATACGGAGAATTATTGAGAATTCTAGTGGTCATCCATTGAAAACCAGAAGAATTTTCAATCTAATGAACTCCATTGTGATGCTTGTTCTCAAGGAAAATTGATAATAGACCATCACCAACTAAAGTTGATGAATCATCATCGCTTTTTGGAACGAATTCAAGGTGATATATGTGGACCTATCCATCCACCAAGTGATCATTCCAATATTTATGGTATTAATTGATGCTTTAGCAAATGGTCGCACGTGATGTCATTATCAACTCACAATACGACATTTGCCAAGTTCCTTGCACAAATAATCAAACTAGAGCACACCTGGATTATATGATCAAGAAAGTTAGACTTGATAATGCCGGGTGAATTTACATCTCAAGCATTCAATGATTATTGTATGGCAATAGGGATTGATGTTGAACATCCAGCTCATGTTCATACAAAATGGTTTGGTTGAATCGCTGATCAAACGTATTCAACTCATTGCCGTACCATTAATGATGAGAACAAAGCTCCTCTTTTGTATGGGGTCATGTCGTTTACATGTACCGCACCGATTCGCCAGCCAAGTGCATATCAAGTACTCCCTATCAAGCTGGCATTCGGCGAGAATAATCTATCCCATCTAAGAGTTTTTTGTTGTGCGGTATATGTACCAATTGCTCCACCACAACGCACAAAGATGGGACCACAAAGAGATTGAGTATATGTTGGGTATGAATCTTCTTCTATAATAAAATATCTTGAACAAAAAATGGGTGACGTTTTAAGCACGCTTTGCCGATTGTCATTTTAATGAAGACAAGTTTCCACCTTAGGTGAAGAGGGAAACAAGTGGGAAGAGATCAAATGGTGCATCATCGTTATTACATTTTGACCCTCCCACAAAGCAACATGAACTGAAGTTCAAAAGATCATACATTTACAAATGTAGCAAATCACTGCCGATGCATTTATAGACACAAAGAGAGTGACAAAGTCACATGTAGTCGCTATAAATGCTCCCCGCCTCGAATTGAAATATCAAAAGGGCTACCAAATGATAAAATGGCAATGAATCTAAGACACGCTGGCGTGGAAGACCCATTGGTTCAAAGGATAAAATCATCGCAAAAGAAAGTGATTGAAAATCCCTAATCACATGAAAGTGTTCCGTAAGAAACACACGATCGCAAATTGTTCCAAAAGAAACACACGATCATGCAAATCTAGTAAGCCCCTCGCAGTAACGATAATCCATGAGATTTCCATTAATTACATGTGTAATGGAAAAATATGGAACCGAGATGAAATGGAGAATATTGATGATATATTCTCTTATTTGGTATCACAAGAAATTAATGACGGGATTGATGATCCCGAACCAAAATCAGATTCAATGTCAAAAAGAGGCATGACGGATAAATGGATAGATGCCATGAAGGCTGAATTAAGTTCGTTGAATAAACGAAAAGTATTTGGATCTATCGTTGTCACACCAAGCCGTGGAAACCCATTGATACAGATGGATTTTTATTCGAAAGCGAAATGAGAAAAATGAGATTGTGAGATACAAGGCTTGCCTTGTTGCACAAGGTTTTTCCCAAAGGCTTGGGATTGATTATGAAGAAATGTATTCTCCTGTAATGGGTGCTATTACGTTCAGATATCTAATCAGCTTATCGATTTCGAAAATTCTAGATATGCATCTCATGGATGTTATAACGGCTTATTTATACGGGTCATTAGATGCCGATATTTATATGAGAATTCCTGATGGAATCAAGGTGCCTAAAGCACTGAGCTCAAAACCCAAAGAGTTATGTGCAATTAAACTACAGCAATCTCTGTATGGATTGAAGCAATTCGGGCGCATGTGGTATAATTGCTTAAGTGAGCATTTGTTGAAAGACGGATATGTGAATGATCAATTATGTTCATGTGTCTTTATAAAGAATACGACAGTTGGATTTGCAATTATCGCTGTCTATGTAGATGATCTGAATATCATTGGAACTCCCAAGGAAATCCAAGAAACATTTGATTACCTAAAGGGAGAATTTGAAATGAAAGATCTTGGGTAGACCAAATACTGTCTTGGTTTACAAATAGAACACTTGCATAGTGGAAAATTTATACACCAATCAAATTACAAAACAAGGGTTTTGAAGCGCTTTTATATGGATAAGGCAAACCCTCTCACTAGTCCCATGATTAATAGATCACTGAATGTTGAAAAAGATCAATTTCGTCCTTGTGAAGAGAATGAAGAGATACTTGGTCCTGAAGTACCATACTTAAGTGTTATTGGAGCTCTCATGTACCTTGCTAATTGTACCTGACCGGATATAGCATTTGCTACAAATATATTGGCAAGATATAGTTCATCTCCATCACGGAGACACTGGAATGGTATCAAGCACATATTTCATTATCTTCAAGGGACGATTGATTTGGGATTATTTTATTCCAAAAGATCAAAGGATGAAATTGTTGGTTTTGCAGATGCGGGTTATTTGTCTGATCCTCATAAGGCCAGATCACAGACCGGTTATGTCTTCATGATGGGTGGTACTGCAATTTCCTGGCGTTCTCAAAATCAAACGCTAGTTGCTACATCGTCAAATCATGCTGAGATGATCGCACTTCATGAAGCCAGTTGAGAGTGTGTATGGCTTCGATCTATGACTCAAGATATTCAAAATGCTTGACTACCTCATCAACAAAGACCCGACAGTATTATTTGAAGACAATGCCGCATGTGTCGCCCAAAGTAAAGAGGGATACATCAAAAGTGACAGATCCAAACATATCCCCCTGAAGCTATTTTTATACACTCAGGAACTTGAAAAGAAGAAAGAGGTCAGCATCCAATATGTTCGATCAAGTGATAATGCTGCAGATTTATTTACGAAGGCACTCCCCACTTCAACCTTCAGAAAGCATGTTCACAATATTGAGATGCGAAACCTACGAGATTTACAAAGGTGATTTCTCTTGACCCTTGTCAATTCATGGGGGAGCATATATGGCTGTACTCTTTTTCCCTTTATCATGGTTTTTTCCTACTGGGTTTTCCATGAAAAGGTTTTTAACGAGACAGCCCATGCACACAATTCAGATTTAAGTTGTATACGTTTTTCCTTATGTCCGATTTTTTCCCTACTGGGTTTTTTGACTTAAAGGTTTTTAACGAAATACACTTAGCCAACTTACAATGCTATGTTCAAGGGGGAGTGTTATGAAAGTCAAAAGCCTAAGTATAGGCATGTGTACATTGCATTGATTGATGCAATAGTTATTGCAAGGTTTTCGTTGTTTGTGTGCTGCTCGGTTATAAATACCGAGCAGCCTGTAGTTATATTTCACTACTGAATCCTTCAGCCTGAATAATACTCTCTCTCTCTCTCTCTCTCTCTCTCTTTCTTTCTCTCATACACTCTTTGTTCTAATTTGTGGTTACTTTATAACAGAAGGGGAGTTCTAAAAAAATCCAAATTTTTACATCTACCGGACTTGCGATCTGCCTCACCCTTTTCTCTCTCTCCCCCAGTTCGCTCTCCCTAACATTCAAGATCCCCTCTCTGGCTCTTCTACAACACCATAACTCCACCTCTGCCATCTTCCATCATCGCCGGCTGTCACCTCTTCTCCAGCTTCGTCCTCTCTCACTCTCCCTAATCGATAATTCCAGTCCAGATCTGCCATGAGAACAAGCTCCCTTCTCCGGTTCTCTCTTCAACAGTGCCGAAACTCCATCCCTGCCATCTTCCATCATCACCGACTGTTGTTTAGAATCACAGCCTCTTCCACCACTTAACCTAATCTCATCACCCACAACCTCAAACTCACGGCCCGCGCCATTGTTTTCTCTGTCACCGCCGCCTCCCTCTTTACCAAATTCCAAAAATACCCAGCAAAAGTCCTCCAAACTCTAACACAAATCGACGCTTTACAAGGTCAATTTGAGGAAAAGCTTGAAGCATGGGACGACAAACATAGTTTAATCATCTTGAAATCCCTGATTTCGGCCCAACCTGAACAACCCGAATGGAGATTCCAGAGTGCGGGACTGTTAAACGAAATGGGGAATGTCAAAGATACTCAAAACGATGAGCCTGTGTTTGTGTATTTTTATTTGTGATATATATATATATATATATATATATATAGAGAGAGAGAGAGAGAGAGAGAGAGAGAGAGACTGTGTTTGTGTATTTTTGTTTGTTGTGTGTGCCCGTATAGAGAGAGGGGGGAGCATTAAGAGTGGGAATTGTAGGAGTTGTTGGCTTGCTGAGCTATTACTTTAGGACTCTGTTTTCATTTTCATTGTTTGACATTGGACAAAATCAGAGGTTTCTTTGAGATTGAGCTTGCAAAGTGGGTGTCTTGGAAGCAGCAGGATCATCAAGTGCAATAGCTGTTCTGGATGTCTTGTATGCTCTCATTCTTTAGCCCTGATATTCCAGCTTGCCTTTGGCACATAAAATTTTAAATACCTTACACACCTACGATGTATGATGTCTGTCTTTCAGCAATAGGCCAATAGCATACCATGTATAAATGTATCCTTCATCAGCAGTCTTGAGGAAACTTTTGCAATGATGAGGAAACTTGGCTCATTTTGATAGATGTTCTAAATGTGCTAGGCCTCATGTGTTTCATTCTTGGTGGCTGTCGTAGTTGTTTATACTTGTTTTTCCATCTTTTTAGTTGTTTTGTGGTTTTAATCCGTGTTATGTTATGATAAATTCCAATCTGTAGGAGTTTGTTGGACAATACGGAAGGAAAGAATTACAGTACATGTTTATCTCGAGACTGAAGGAATCATGTGTATGCTGCTTCATACGTTGTTGTTTTTTTTTTTTTTTTTGTGTATAGAGACCGTGACGTCTTTAGGTATAATTTTTTTGTGTGGAGTTTGTGGATAGTTTTAATGTTGTCTAGTTTTGTGGATTATTCCCCTCGAAGAATCTCACATCAAAAACTAAGCTTGTGATTGCTATAATATATATATATATATATATATATATATATATATATATATATATATATATATATATATATATATAGGTAAACTAAAAAAAGAAGGTTCCCGCCAAAAACCAATTGCTAAAATTAGAAGGCAAATATTTTGATTCTGAAGGGATACATTTGTAATAGTTGATACTTGACCGGTTTGTAAAGTAAACTGTTAGTAATTGGGCTTGTGGCCCGATTAATTACTTCCGCCCACATGGAATATATTTATATTATTATTATTGGTTAATTAGTTTCCTAATCCGAATGGGTTTGTGATTGACCTAACTTAACCTACAAGAAATAGGGTTTCTTGGTAATAATATAAATAGGGCAACTAAGGGGATAAAACCCTATACACAGAATAGAAGAACACGTCTTCTTGTGAATTGGCCGCCCCCTCTCTCTCTCTCCTAATTCTATCTCACCAAAATACTCCCTCTAGCCTAACCATCAAGAGGCTTAAATTTGCTGTGTGAACCAGTATTGATATCCGTGCTCCGTGATATCAATTCGACGAGAGAGACTTGCAGGTTGATCGTGACATACGAAGATCGTAGCTCAGGCAGAAAGTCTTTCGCTTCGCTCAAAGTTCAAGTTCGCATAAGGTTACTCATGATTACTGTTTGAAATCGAACTTGAGTGATATATGTTTTGATATATCCTTCATTGGTATCAGAGTCTATATGTTTGATTTCTCGTATCGTTATGCCATGAATTGCATGCTTTTGTTTTTGGGTTTGTTTAAAAGTTTTACCCGATAACGAACCAAATAGGTTCTATTATTTTATGTGTAAAACTTTTTTATTTTCGAGAAAAATTTATATGTCTGAGTTCCCTACGACGAGGCGAACAACATACTAAATTCTTGTTGAATTCCGTTGGGTATTTTTCAAAATATCGCAAACCCAAGTTTTGTTCAAAATTGATTTTTCCGAAAATTTGCATGCTGTTATGACCTGTTTATATTCTGTAAAACCGTGGTTTTATGGTGTGTACTTGTAGTACTCCGCGAGGGCTTTCCAACGACATATTATATGCTTAATTTGGACTTAAAATGAACGTTTTATGGCCTCGCGAAGTTGGCTCGCGGATCACGTTCGCAAATCGATTTTTATGGTTGAAAAATTGGCGTCCTATGACCCCCACTCTCGGCCTCGATGTACGTGCTTTTTTGGCACTCCTTTCGATGTAAAAAGTACATCACTGGAAAGTACTCGACGAGACGAATCCAACGCCACCGTCTTTGACCTCATCGGAGCACCGGAAGGCGGCACGTGGAGCCCACTCTCCGGCTGGGCGCGTGGGAGACGACTGAGAAGAAGAGCAATCAATTGTTGACTGGTCAATGGTCAAATAGTTGACTGATGATGTGTCATGCCATGTCACCTGTCACGTCAGCAGTTGGACCCACTCCAGTGACTTAGTTTTGATGACGACATCATGACGCCGGGCCATGTCACGCCATCTCGCCACGCCATCGATCGACGCCGCCCCCTAGGGGGCCAAGACACGCCGCTCTCAGAGCCCACACGCGCAGTGGCTGGCAGGCGGCGCCCGAGCTTCATTTTGGAAACGGCTGGCGCATCTGGACGTATTTTGGCCTTCTGAGTCCAATGGTGGCCTCTGTTTTGATCAATTCAACCTGTAAATATTGTTTTTGCTTTTTCAGTGTATAAAAACATGTTTTTTTTATTTTTAAAAAATTCAAAAATAATATCCAAGAGTTGTTTTGTCATTTTGAGACTGTTTAGGGCTATTTGGGACTGTTCTGAAATTTTTTAAAATTCTTTGTGAATTTTAAACTATTTTTAAGTCATTTTTAGCATATTTAATTGTCGTTTTGGACTCTAAAATTGCGATTGGGACTATACAAGACCCAATAATTTTATTTTCAGTAGTGAAAATATTTATGTACGTTATATGTACGTACTTGATGGATTTGTTCTATCTTATTTCTTTTGTTTAAATTATCAATTTATGAATATTTTTACGTTGTGCATACTTTGGTTGTGATTACGAGCCTCACGGATTTTCCCTCCTTACGTGTATGATGTAATTATGTTCAGTAATTGATTTTTTTGTAACAAAAGTGAATCAAAATATATATATGCTCATGTCTTATTTTTGCAATAAATTGTAGTGAAATGGCTTTTAAGAATGAAATCGTTCACCTTAACAAGGATAAGAAATTGTGTTGCTCAAACTATAGTGTTTGGCAAAGAAAAATCACGTGTTTGCTACGCAAGGAAGAGGTTCTTGAGAACTTAGATACTGTGATGACTAAACCAGAGTTAGGTAATTCTACCCTAGCTCAAAATCGTAAAGATGAGCTTGTGGCTAAGTGCTATGATACGAGTCGCACAATGAGTGTTGCAACTTGTGACCTTTCTCTTGTTTCCCTTGAGGGTCCACGCAAGCCATATGGGCAACGTAAGAAACAAGTTAAAGGAATGCAAGCTCAGAATCTACCAAAACTAAGGAAGATCACTAAAAGCCGTAGAGGCAAACAGAATATTTCTAAGCAGGAGTGCTACAACTGTGGTACCTTGGGTCATTTAGCTCGGACTTGTGATCTTGAGCCCAAGAAGGTATCCCTTAATCCTATTTCCTTGCAAAGCTGTGTTTGCTCTCATGTTTTATTAGCCAAATCTCTCCCCGTGTGGATTGTAGACTCAGACTCAACCAAAAATGTGACGAGGGATTGAGAAGGATTTGTAGATTATCAAAAAGTTCATGCGGGTACAAGAAGAATTTTCATGGGAAACAGTTCGTCTGTTGAAGTCAAAGGAGTTGGCTCATACCAACTTCAATTGCGGAGTGGACGCACATTGAATCTTCATAAAGTTCTTTATGCACCTGGAATTCAACATAATCTATTATCAGTAGTACAATTTCTAGGACATGGATATCTTTTTAATTTTAGTGATGATCACTTGGACATTTGTTTTGGTGATGAGATTTTGGGACATGGTTTTTTGTCAGATAATTTCTTTAAATTAGATTTGTTGGATTCCCATAATTCTTCGGTTGATTCTTCTTCTCGTATGGTTTATGATGATTCTAATTTCGAGTTATGGCATGCTAGACTTGGACATATAGGAAAAGATAGGATGACTAGATTGTCTAGAGAAGGCCTATTGGGGTCTCTCAGCAAAGTCAACCTACCCTTGTATGAATCTTGTTTGGCAGGAAAAGCTTGCCAAAAGCCTTTTGGTAAGGCAAAAAGAGCCACACATCCATTAGAGTTAGTCCATTCAAACATTTGCAAACCAATGAATGTTAAGGCACGTATGGAGCTTCCTATTTTCTCACTTTTATCGATGACTACACACGCTATGGTTATGTTTACCTTATTTCTCACCGCGATGAACCTCTCAAGTGTTTTGAGCGCTTTCTCGCAAAGGTTGAGAATCAAAAGGATAAAAGCTTAAAAACTTTTAAAACTGACCAGGGCCGTGAATATTTATCTGATCAATTTAAAGAATTGTGTGAGAAAAGGGAAGGACGCAACAGTTGACAATTCCTAGAACTCCGCAACAAAATGGTGTTGCGAGTACGAAGGAATCGAACATTGTTGAAAATGGTTAGGTCAATGATGGCACATGCCAACCTCCCAATTTCGTTTTGGGGGATGCGCTAATGATTTCCGCCGCCGCCTACATACTTAACCGAGTGCCTTCTAAGTCAGTTCCCACAACCCCTTATGAACTTTGGAAAGGTGAGAAGCCTAAATTGGGGCATCTTCATCCTTGGGGTTGTGCAGGTTATGTCCATAGTACCTCCAATAAGTTTGGAAAACTAGGCCCTAGAGGAAACAAGTGTGTTTTCATAAGGTATTCAGATACCTCAAAGGGTTATGTTATGTACGGTGGAAAACCTGACGTAGGAATGATCAATCGTAGTTCGCAAGAATGTTGATTTCATTGAGAATGATTTCCCTCAGATAGGTGAAGTTAGGAAAGACTTTGAACTTTTTGAGATGGAAGAAGAACATATGACATCTTTTGGCGAAGGTGGGGAATTGCCTCAACCTAATCCTACGGTACAACATGAGGTTGAGCCTATAGAAGTCGCCAATGAGAGTCAAGGTGATCTTCATCCAAGTGGGAGTACAGATTTTAGTGGGAGTCTGATACTAGAACGAAGAAGTAAACGTGGAAATATACCTCGTCGTCGATTCGCGATCAAAGAGGAATCTTTCCTAACTACTTCTTACAATTCTAGTGAGCCTACAACGTTCAAAGCTCTTTCTTTACCTACAAACAATGAATGGATGAGCAATGGAAGATGAAATTTCCTCTATGAAAAAAAGAATCGGAGTTTGGGAGTTGGTTGATCTTCCGCAAGGTCGCAAGACTATTGGAAATAAATGGGTTTTCAAAGTCAAGCGAAAGGAAGATGGATCAATTGACAAATATAAGGCACGTCTTGTGGTGAAAGGCTTTACCCAAAGAGAGGGTTTAGACTATGAGGAGACATTCTCCCCTGTGGTGAGATTTTCCTCTGTTCGCCTAATCCTAGCGATAGTAGCGCACATGGATCTAGAAGTTTATCGGATGGATGTTAAAATGCTTTTTCTCAATGGAGAACTAGATGAAGAGATCTATATGACTCAACCGGAGGGTTTTGAAGTCAAGGGACAAGAGCGAAAGTGTCCGACTCAAGCGTTCCATCTATGGTCTCAAACAATCATCTAGACAGTGGTACATTCGCTTTCATCAAGCGATAACCTTAATTGGCTTTGTGATGATTGAGGAAGACCACTGTGTGTATGTTAAACGATCCAATAAAAAGATCTTGATCCTGTCATTATATGTTTATGACATCCTACTAGCTCGGAATGATATGGAGATGATAAATGCCACTAAATAGTGGTTGTATGCGCTTTTCAATATGACAGACCTGGGTGAAGCAAGCTATGTGCATTGAGTAAAAGTCATTAGGGATGGATTCGCTCAAAAGATTTCTCGCTTGTCTCAAGAGACTTACATTAAGAAAGTTATCGAGCGATTTGGCATGACTAACTCAAAACTTCGTTGTCACTCCAATGGAAAAAGGATGTGTCCTTGAGTACAAACCAATGCCACTAAGAATGAAGAAGAGAAGAAGAGAATGTCTACGACTCCATATGCGAATGCGCGGGAAGCTTTGATGTATGCTATGGTGTGTGTACTCGGCCTGACCTATGCTTTGCAGTTGGGATGTTGAGTCGATTCCAAAGTAATCATGGATCTCAACACTGGATGGCAGTGAAGAGGGTTCTGCGTTACTTGGTGGGAACCACAAATTTAACCCTATGTTACCAAGGTGGGGATTTGAGCTTGAAAGGTTTCACTGACGCGGATTGGGCTGGAGATGTAGATGGTTATAAATCTACTTCGAGCTACGCGTTCATCCTTGGTGGTGGAGCTATCTCTTGGAGTAACAAGCGACAGACTAGCACCGCCCTATCTACGATGGAGTCGAGGCGTGGCTTGCTCAATGCTTCAGAAGGCGTGTGGTTGAGGAGTTTTCTTCAACATCTTGATGTTACGACGCATGTGGATTGTCCTGTAATCATTGCTTGTGATAGTATGACTGCTTTAGGTTACACTAAAGATCCCAAGTATCATGGAAAGACGAAACACATCAATATCAAGTATCATTTCACTAGAGACATGGTTGCAGAAAAGAAAGTTGTTCTAGAATATATTCCTACTAGAAGCATGTTAGCCGACCCTATGACTAAACCTCTAGCTAGAGAGATCTTTCAGGATCACATGTTGGGTCTAGGGCTTCGTAGGATTTGACATTTATTCTGAGAACACTTTTGTTGACATTTGATTATTATTTTTCATTATCGTTTGAATAAATTGCAGTTTCATTTTATTCCTTTTATATGTTAATTGGATATTTTAATATGAAATTGCGTAGCATATATATTTTGGTTTAAAAGATGTCGTGGATATTGAATTGGCCCTCTCACACGGGTAATTCACCTTGTCGCTAGATGGGCGAGCAAGTTGAGATAGTAAAAGTCTTTGGCACCTACGAAGGGGGGTACGCAAATGACATTACATTTATCACCTTGGCATACGGCCAAGATGAGACCTTTATAAAGGTCGATTTCATATCCCAAGGAAAAGTCCGAATGTGAGATCTTAAAAGGAACACTAAAAGAGTGACTACTTTTAAGTACTCAGGTTAAACGCCAAAAAGGTGGCTAGACTAAGGTTCGTATGACGTTTGAGCATGGCATGCCTACTTCGTGTGGGAGTTCCGTCATAGCATACACTTCATAATGTATGTGACTATAATGCGACTTAAGAAAGTGATTGAATGATCCCTGCTTCATCACTGTGTGAGTTCTAGTGATCAAATTCAGGTCACGATTATACCCTACGTGACTTAGAACTATATCATGAACTTGGACGTTAATGATGCTACATGCCGACCAACGGGCTATACACATACAGTCCTACAGAGCATTGTTGGGAAAGCAGTTAACCAAGAGTGATTGATATAAGTGTCTAAGGAAGATAGTATGATATGCATCTCTATTTTTGTGTTTCAATGCCATTGCGGTCATAATGAACATACGGTTCAAGAGATTGATCTTGATACACAAACATGTTGAGGTTTAAACATCCTTCTTGAGGGATTGAGGATGCTTAAATTGATGTATATATACGGTCTGGGGTATAGACGAGTTTTGTTTTCTAACGAGGACGTTCTATGCTGGTCAGATGGTGATTTGGTATAGCGCTCCACCCTTTATCTTTCTCGTCATGTCGCACACTTCACTTCCAATATGAAGAGGCAGTGTTTAATGGGTTTTGATGATACGATGTGGTTAGAGAGGTGAGTCCATGTGTGCGAGTGGGAGATGTTAGTAATTGGGCTTGTGGCCCGATTAATTACTCCCGCCCACATGGAATATATTTATATTATTATTATTGGTTAATTAGTTTCCTAATCCGAATGGGTTTGGGATTGACCTAACTTAACCTACAAGAAATAGGGTTTTTTGGTAATAATATAAATAAGGCAACTAAGGGGATAAAACCCTAGACACAGAATAAAAGAACACGTCTTCTTGTGAATTGGTCGCCCCCTCTCTCTCTCCTAATTCTATCTCACCAAAATACTCCCTCTAGCCTAACCATCAAGAGGCTTGGATTTGCGGTGTGAACCAGTATTGATATCAGGTGCTCCGTGATATCAATCCGACCCGAAGAGACTTGCGGGTTTGTTGATCGTGACATCACGAAGATCGTAGCTCGAGCGAAAGTCTTCGCTTACGCTCAAAGTTCAAGTTCGCATAAGGTAACTCATGATTACTGTTTGATATCGAACTTGTGTGATATATGTTTTGATATATCCTTCATTTTGAATACCTTACACACCTACGATGTATGATGTATGTCTTTCAGCAATAGGCCAATAACATACCATGTATATATGTATCCTTCATCAGCAGTCTTGAGGAAACTTTTGCAGTGATGAGGAAACTTGGCTCATTTTGATAGATGTTCTAGATGTGCTAGGCCTCATGTGTTTCATTCTTGGTGGCTGTCGTAGTTGTTTATACTTGTTTTTCCATCTTTTTAGTTGTTTTGTGGTTTTAATCTGTGTTATGTTATGATAAATTCCAATCTGTAGGAGTTTGTTGGACAATACGGAAGGAAAGAATTACAGTACATGTTTATCTCGAGACTGAAGGAATCCCGACAGAAAGCGTTCTGTTTCATACGTTGTTGTTGTTTTTTTTTTTTTTTTGTATAGAGACCGTGACGTCTTTAGGTATAATTTTTTTGTGTGGAGTTTGTGGATAGTTTTAATGTTGTCTAGTTTTGTGGATTATTCCCCTCGAATAATCTCACATCAAAAACTAAGCTTGTGATTGCTATAATATATATATATATATATATATATATATATAAGCAAGAAAGTATACTAAAAAAAGAAGGTTTCCGCCAAAAACCCATTGCTAAAATTAGAATGCAAATATTTTGATTATGAAGGGATACATTTGTAATAGTTGATACTTAGCCGATTTGTAAAGAAAACAATGGGCAACCCCACTATTTTGGTTGAACTATATTTCAAACATTATCAGCAACGAAAAGACAAGAGGGAAGGAAATTTTCAATCTGAGCAATTAAAGTTGAAACAACACGTGGTTTGTCTAAAAAATCATCTATTTCCTCACACCGAGCAGATTATTTATCATTAAAGACTCACTGATTTCTCCCACCCCTAGCACATACTTTCTCAAAAGAACCCCTCGATTTCTTACACCCCTGCAACTCCCCTAACAACCGGATATTATCGTCATATTCTCTCTCTACATCTCTCTCACAGCATCACCACCATCCTCGGCAACATCGATGGAATGGCTAACAGTACACCCATAGGTAGAGATGTCAAAATCGAGCCCGACCCATAGGTCCGGTCCAGCCCACCTGACTTTTCAAGGGTATGGGCCTCAATTTAGTAGGCCCGAAAAAACGGGCATCTTTGGCTCGGCCCAATCTTAAAAAGCCTGAAAAGCCCGCCCCGGCCCGATCATAAAGTTAAACACTTAAACTTAATTACAAAATTAAAAACTAAAACATAAATCTAAAAAGAAAAAAACTATCAGACATTCATTTAGACCATTTTTTCCTTTTTTTTTCTTTTCCTTGTTTTGCAAAATACTATTTCCAAATCTCTCAAGAACACAGAAGCTAAGATACATGTTTCAACTTAGTAGTGTCTGACGGACAATGGTAAGGCAGTGCACTTAAAATTGGCCAAACGAACCTTGCTTCCCAGCCAGAGACTGAGAGCAATACACTTTAAATCAAAACATAAATTGTGGTATATATCAAAGACATGGACTCCAACAGGTTCACAGAGATACCATAATTAACTAATTATTCATGCACATGTCCAGTATAGGACCTGAAACATATTAAAAATTCAATTTTTGGAACAGTAGCATCTTGTTGGCTATGAGCCATATTACACAAAGCGTTCCATGTTCTTGTAAGAACAAAGCGCTTAAAAGGCGACATGCTCAAGGTTTCACAAATGCATCTTGCATGTTTGAATTAGTTACTGTGTCAAAATGCATCTTCTTTAAAAAAAAATCTTTAATATTATTTTATTCGCAAGTAAACTGGTCATTTTATTGTGTAAGTTAGACTAGTAAGTATGTGTGTTTTGAACTTTTGATGTGTTATATAACATTTATTAGTTAATTTGTGAGTTTTTTTTATTAAAAAAAATAGTTATTTTTGGTCATGGCAGGAGAAATGTGCATTGAGCTTGAGTTATGAGGCCGACATATTTGGTCGGTCAGGCCAGCATTATGGACTTGGGCCGACTCGGCCCGTTTGACAACTCTACCCATAGGTGTGCTCATCATATCCTTTCTCTCTCTCTCTCTCTCAGATCGGAAAGTAATCTGAACTCTTCCCCCCTTTTCTCATAGATTTATTTGTTGAACTTGAGATAATCTAAAATTGACTGCCCTCTCTCTCTCTCTCTCTACAATTCTCTATCTTAGCGTCACTAGCGTGTTGTTCATTACTCTCTCTCTCTCTCTCTCTCTACTAATTGTCCACTTCCCCCCCTCCATCCTTCTGCACATTCCCCTCTCCCTATGTGACTGACATCAACCGGCAATTTTAAAATTTTTTTTTACTTTCCGATGTTTGTTAACTGCTTGATGAAATGCCCCAATGAAAATTTTTATTTTTTGACTTTGTTTTTTATTAATGGTTAAGTACCAATCCGACGTATGAAATTTTCATATAGCTGCAAGACTCCACCGGAGGTATCCTCTCTCTCTCTCTCTCTCAAGTTTTTATTTATTTTTTAAATAATGTCACTTTTGATTTTATAGTTGCATTTGCATTGATATAATGTTATTTGTTTGTGTCATTTGAAATTTCCGTTTTAGTGCTATATACTAATGATAAAAATTCCAAGGAGATACTAATTTCAAAAAGTTTGGCTTTGGATGTAAGAGTCCTCTTTTGGGGATGGATGAGTATTTTTCCTCTTATTTGCTGCTATGCATTTATGTTTATGTGTTGATGGATGAGTTGCCGGATGATTCTTATTTTTGCTGGCAGGGTGGTAGGCAGTGGTGGAAAAACATGTTGTAGTGTGAACAATTTACCTAATTAAGATGAAAAAAGTGTCAAAATAATAATAATAATAATAATAATAATAATAATCCTTAAATTGCAGCTATGAGGTTGGTTCGCTGGTGATACATTGGTCATGAAGCTTTGCTAATGTTAGTTTAGCCAAAGCCATCAACCAAGACCCTCGGTTTCTGCCATTGATTGCGGTCAAGTCTTCTAGCGACGACAGCCATCTTCTCTCCCTCCATTGCCACATTTGCGTCACAGTTGTATATATGTGCTTCTCGAATTGCTGTAAAGCGGCCTCCAAAATCTGAGCATCTTCATCCCTCACAAGTGGATACGGGTATGACAAGGATATGGTTGTTTTCAATTTTTATATGCCATAGTAAGGTTATGTTGTTTTGATTTCATTAACATATTTTTAAGTTGGGGTTTTTGATTCGCGAGTTTTCAGTTATATTAAGTTAATTTATTTGAGTTGAAATCTGGGTTTTGAAACTAATTTAGTAAACTACGAGTTCAGAAGTGGGTTTCTTTTTGATTAATTACAGTATGAATGGCTTGGACAATTATGGAGATTCAGACATGGGTTTGTATGTTTTTGGATTGTAAGTTGGGGGTTTCGATAGTTGTTGTCAATTTTTGTCAAATGGTTTTTAGTTTGGATGTCATGGTTCCGATTGAAATCACTATAGTGAAGAAGTACAAGAACCATAGTGAAGAAGTCTCTCTCTCTCTCTCAAGTGCCATATTCTGCCTTTTGATTTCTGGTTTTGTTATTTCCGAGGCTGAAGTTCGTATAAAATTTTACGGTTTGTTCTTATTGGTTGTTCTATCTACACTTGGTTTATATCTTTCTGCATGGTGGAGTACTGTAGGTGAGGGAAATGAGGATGTACAAGTTTCCAATTTTATCGTGCATGAAAAGTATGATAAGAAGATTTATTAAGTAAATTTAAAAAAAGCAACCTTGAATCATGGTTGCAAGCATGAAAGTTTGTAAGTATAAATCATTATTATACAATATATGTTTAGTTTGAATCAACATGAAGGCTGGGATGGAACTACTCAAATAGGATTCCTCCATTTTGGTATATCGAAGGATTGTATTGGTTCATGAATACAATGGTTTAATATATTGCTGGTGTGTGATTTGTGACAGAAAATTTGAGGTATATTTGGGCAAAAATGACCTGAAAATCATTAAATTCACTCTTTCGCTTCTATTGGGTAATATACTAAATGATAATTTGTTTGTTTCTCGTAGATATTATGTAGATTTTACTCATCATGCTTAGCGATAAATTGATTTTGGAAGGGATGAATGATTGCCCAGATATAATCAAATGACAAATGGTACGGGGATAGTTTCAGTTTTAAGGTTATTTCTATATTCTTATTTTAAAAAAAGGTTATTATATATTGGTTGTTTTCAAATTTTTCATGTTATTAACAGAGTGGAAAAGCAGAAGAAGCAGAACGCGCTGCAATTGAACCAATACGGTTTAATATGTCACTTTGTTGGCTATTATCAAATATAATATTTTTCTCTTTCTCCTCCCTCTCACATCCTCTACTAGTTCATTTGCATATCTTGAATGTTATTTATATTATGATTTAGATTATATGTTCTGAAATTGTTATTTTAGAGTGTGAATAACATGTTTGTCTCGATTGAGCTTAGATATACCAAAGTTTTAGAATATCTTTTACCTTTTTAGAGTGTGAATGACATGTATGTCTGGAGGGGAAGATTTCTACTAATCATGTCCATACCATCTATTAATTATGTCTTTATCGTCTTATCTTTGTATTGAAACTGTAGCATGAAATTAGGATGAGGATTTAGACATTACAACTGCAGATAATTCAATCATTGAAAAATATTGTGGCTAATGTCTCGATAGTCAAGAGTGATGTTTTTCTCAAAGTTGAATGAAGCTGATATTTGGGATTTGCATGAGATATATTTTCTATATGTTTCATTTTCATTTCTTAAATTTTAGTTATATACTTGAGTTCATCTGATGGTGAGGTTACTACATCATTGAAGAAGATATGGAAATCATACAGTTCTAATGACATTTGTAATAAACCAACATTGAAGAGATGTTCGATGGATGAATTCTCATCTAGTGCTAGAGAGAAGAGGATAAAGGTTAATGTCAAGATAGAAAAAAAATGAAGATGGATAATGAAGGTTGATGAGAGTGGAAGAATAAACGTGGAATGTTTTAAAGAAATGTTTTTGAGTAGTTTTTTTTTTCCTTAATATTTTTGTTGTATTTATTTACTTCTTTATTTAACTGAAACTTATATTTTGTATTAAATAAAAAAAATTACTTCCTCCGTCCCTAAATAATTGTCCTGATTGATCTGGCACACAGTTTAAGAAAAAACAACTGACTTGATTATTTATATTGGTTTAATATGTAGTTTTCTTTAAAGTCCATGTGTATGTGGTCCATAATTAAAGTAGAGTGAAAAAGTAAGGGTAAAGGGGTAAAAATGATGTTCTAAAAAGGTAAGTTTCAAAGTGAACAATTATTTTGGGACGAACGAAAAAGGAAAGGAGGACGATAATTTAGGGACGGAGGGAGTATGTAATTTGTTAGCATTAAAGTTATTTATTTTTCATTTTTTTCAATTTTAATTTTAGCACGCCCATCGCATGTGTGTTATACTAGTTTTATCAAATAAAAACAAGTTAGATACGACATTAAAATTTGTATAATGACCACTTCTAACTTATGTATCTTGTACGTATTTGACTTTACAAAATTGACTCTTTAATTGAAAAGAAAGGAGTACAAGTATAAGCACCTGACGTAGTCAGGTAGCTTCAACAAGTATTCGTTCCACTCCGTTATTTAAAAAGTCAAAAAGTTTAAAGTAAATAACTATCTTTGGAACTATACATCATACCATACACTTTCTCTTGAGAACCCAACATTACTTGAGTTTAATGGAGGAAGTTATATCCATTTATCATTTTATATATATAAGTTGAGTAGTCCATATTGGGAAAAATCTCGTCAAAACTTTGTTTCCCTAAATAGAAACTCATATTAACAAGAAACAATTAATGAATTCTTTAATTAAATAATTCAAAAACTCTTTGGAACTTTCACCATTAATTATCTCAATTCGAAAAAATCAGTGTTCTAAAAATCGACCTAGACGGCCGCCTAGGCGCTAGGCGGCACTCAACCGTCGCGATTTCCTTCAAATTGGCCAAAAAATCATTTAAAAAAATCACAGATTAGTCGCGCCGACTATGAATTGGACGAGATGCTGCCCATTAGATGCAGAGGAAGACGAAAGCTGAAAAAACAAATCTAAAAAAAAAAAAAAAAAATCGGATTCGCCAACTGAATAAAGTCTTCCTTCGACCATGGTAGTTATTTTTAGAAAGGAGTTTGACCAGTGGGTTTGTAGAAAGAAAAGAAGAAAAACTTGTTAGTTAGTATTATATATTAAGAGTATTAAATTATTTAGTTTTGAATATTAACTAAGTATTGAGTATTAAATAATTATTAACTTTTTGTTTTTTAGATTATTTGGTGATATTTTTATTAGCATATTTAAAGGTTTATATTTTTATAATATAAATAAAAATTATCAATAAGAATAATTATGTCTTAATTCTAGATCCCGCCTAATCCTCGGCTAGTCTCCTAGGCGCTAGGCATTCGTTCAACGCCTAGAAGTCGTCTAGCGATTTTTATAATCATGGAAAAAATTATCTTTCAAAAATACTAAATGATTAAATCAGTTCGAAAATTTATCTAAAAGTAAATAACAAAAATCGATGTATAAAAAATATTAGCAAATTCATAGTAGATCTGAATGTTAAAAATATTTTTTATACGAAATAATTTAAAAAAATGTTTTTATGTGATTTCACTAGATCCGAATGAAAAATCACTGAAAAAATATAATCAATATTTTTCCTTCAAAATAAAGCTGGATTTTAGAGAAAGAGAGATGGATCGAATGAGATATGAAACGAGAGGACGAGAGCTTACTGTAGTGTGGATGGTGAGTATAAGAGAGATCGCTAGTAAAAATAAGAGATATTTCCTGAGAGATGTAGAATAAGCGAGATTGCCAATGAGGTTTCATATTTTCCTCTCCTTTTTTCTTACAGTACTTTTTTGTGTGTAGTTAATTGGGGATTATTGAGATACCATGATAACGTTTCAATTTTTTCATAATATTATTATTTTTCGATATAATTCTTTATAATTAGCTTCTCTTTTTTTGTAATACATTATTTTAATTATTTATTACTTTTCATATAATGCAATTACTATATGATCATATATTCTATTTTTAAAATTATTTTTAAAATTAAGATTTAGTGAATATCAAAGTTATCTTTATTTTCTAAAAAAATCAAAATTAATAATAATAAAAAAGAGTAATTAGAGTATTTTCCGCAAAAGATAATTTCCCTTTTCTCCCTCTCTCCGTCGCCTATCTGGCTCTCTCTAAAACCTACCCTTGTTTCCGTCTCCGGCGGCGGCTATAGTTGGCGACCGCGGTAGGTATAGGATTTCATTATCTTTTGTCTATTTCTCTTTCTATCTTCTTGTCTTCTGATTCAATCATATATTTTTTTTTCCGAGGCCTAATCTCATTTACTGAAAATGTCAAATCTCCGGAAGATGGTGGTTGGTTGCCGAGTAGTGAGACTGAGAGTGTTCTCTATTTCTCCCTTTCCCTTTCCTTTTCGTTTCCATTACTCAAGTTCATCTACTATTAGTGATGCTGCAGATGATGATATCAAGAACAAATCTCGTGAATTCATGGTGGATTACATGATCAACTCAATTGGGTTGTCCAGAGATGAAGCCATCTTAGCATCATCCAAGGTAAGTCACTTGAAATCCACCCAAAATCCCGATTTAGTCATCAATATCCTCAAACATGTCGGTGGTTTAGATCAAACCCAGCTCAAAGATGTCGTCCTTTCCGTACCCAAAGTCCTACTACATAGGCCAGATGAAACCCTAAAATCCAAAATTAGGGTTTTTCAGGAACTTGGCTTAACTGGGTCCCATCTTGTCAAGATCATCAAGAAGACTAGTAGTGCCATCTTCAGGCGAAGGTTAGATACCAGCATCATACCGACTATCAGTTATTTGAGAAATGTGATGGGTGGCTGTGATGATAAGGTTGTTAAAGCTCTGTGCTCATCTCAACGCATAATTTCTGCTAAATCCTTCGAAGTAATGTCCCCAAATATTGACCTGTTACGAAATTACGGTTTCTCTCAAGAAAATATTGAGAAAATTGTAACTAATAACGCACAAATCTTGGTGGGTAAGCCTGAGCAACTTCGAGATTTATTGCATAAAATTGAAGTTGAATGGGGGACTCCCCGTAGTTCTTATGCGATTGTCCAAGCTATTTATGTACTTAGTCATCTTAGTAGTTCAACATTGGAAAGCAAATTTGATGTCTTTAGGAGCTTTGGTTGGACGGATTCTAACATACTCTTTTTGGCTAGGACTATGCCACTTATCTTCCTTATTTCAGAATCTTTACTTCGACTTAAATTGCACTTTTTAATGAAAGAACTTGGATGTACACCTGCTCACTTGGCCTCTTGCCCTGTGCATTTAAGTTTAAGTTTGCAGAAAAGGGTAAAGCCGCGGCATGAAGTTTTGAAAATCTTGAAGGGGCGTAAACTTGTTAAGAGTAACCTGCCTTTCCATCCTGTTATAAAGATTTCGGAAGTGAAGTTTGTAGAGAAATTTGTGTTGCCATACAAGGATCAGGTTCCTGATTTGTATGAAACTTACAACAACAGTAAGAAACAACAATCAGAGGCCTAACAACCTACCTTTCAACTATGGCTTTAGTTTATTCTTTCCATTTTCGTCATGCTTTCTGGAATCAGTTGTAATGAAAAAATGATTTGAAGAACAGAGAAGTTCTCACTTCATAACTACATCTTTAATTGGCGATTTCTCCATTTACTTTCCATTAATTTTTGCTTTTAGTTGCATAATTAACTATTGATTAATTCTTGTTTGAAAGGTTATATGAAGGGCCTTGCTTATCAACTTCTCTTTTTGATTTACTTAAGTACTGTTGATTAATTTGCGTTTTTCAAATTCTCCCATGCCACGAACATATTTAATTCCCTCAACTTCCTTTTTAGTATAAACTGTATAATAGAACTATTGAAGTGATAACAGAAGAAAGCCCTTTGATTTCTCTTCAAAGCATTTGTCATGCAACAATTCTTTAATTTTTTTAGTTCGATGTGAATACAAGTTTAGCATGGGTATTTGCTTTAGCAGTCTCGTAAACTGTGAGCTTCTCCCATCCACGCAAGATTCCATTTTTTCTCTAGCAGGCTCTCCTTGGGCCGTTGCCCACAAGAGACTATCTTCTAAAATATAACTCTAGTTACTTGCTGATTGTCGCTAAAGGCAGGACAGTGAGGGTTACGAATTACCTTTTGCTTAATTTCTCACGGTTGCAAGCAATGTGGTTCGGGCTTCTGTTTGGTCGGGGGTGGGGGGGGGAGAGGATTATATTTGAGGATAATGTCTCATTTCCCCCACTACTTGATAGCAAGTTCATACTTCAGCTGGCAGAAACATTGTCCTTTCGACTATAAGACTATGAGGGTTGGGTTGCGTGTTAAGGGCGTAACTGTAAGGACATTAATTTAGGTCACTGATTTACTCATTTGGCAGCAGCAGGATCATCAAGTGAAATGGCTGCTCTACCTGTCTTTCCTGAATTATGCTGGGCTCATCAACCTTCTTCATTGGAGTACATTTTTTCTCTATGCTCTCTCATTCTTTAGCCCTAATATTCCAGCTAGCTATTGGCATGTAAATTCTTGAATACTTTACACCTATGAAGTATGATGTCCGTCTTTCTGCCATACCATACCATATATCATATATGTATGCTTCATCAGCAGTCTTGAGGAAACTTTTGCAGCGATGAGGCAACTTGGCTCTTTTTGCTAGATGTTCTAGATGTGCTAGGCTTCATGTGTTCCATTTGTGGTGGCAGCTGTAATTGCTTTGTTATGTTATGATAAATTTTGATCCCTGGGAGTGTGTTGGAAATATGGAAGGAAAGGATGAGATATCCATCCCTAGATTGAAGGTGACCATGCTTCATATGTTGTGTTTTTGGTGTACGGAGTCGGTGCCATCAGGTAATTCATTTGTGGAGTTTGTTTGACATTACGGACGAAAGGAATAGCAGGTTTTTGAGAATGATGAGATTTCCCTAGTTTAAAGGCGTATCTGCTTCATACGTTAACACATATATTTTTGGTGTACATATTCGGTGCTCACCTCAGTTAATTCAATTTTTGATGGTTTTGCCATTGGCTAGGTTCTTTGGTTAAGTATACCACAGGCCGCATCACCTGCTTTGGTGCCTTCTGTTTATATACCTCTCTTTACTTATCAAGAAAAAATTAAGAAGATAATTCTCTCTCCATTGTGCTTGATGTGATCAAAATAAAACCAAGTTGACAAAATTTGATAGAATTTGAATCATTTTAGAGCTGCTGGGGAGCTAGAATTCAAGTCTAAATCAGAATGAGTCTGGCTTGCTTGCCTTGACACAGTTATTTACTCAAAGACCTCCTCCCTCCCTTTCTTCTAGAGTAAGAGCCACATTTGACTAGTAAAATATTTTAATTTTTACTTTTGCAACTAGATGCTTGCTTTAAGTGGGTCACCAATTTAATCTTTTAACGACACTATTACTAAAGCTTCTAATAATGTCATATGGTTTAGCTCGTGATATCATAAAATAAAAAAATTATAAAAAAAAAAAGGAATTGTGAGATGGAGGTGACGTAAATAGAAAAGTAAAAGAGAAAAGAAAAATATCACAAAACATGGTTGATGCTAGTTGATACAAAAAAAATCCCAAAAAGTTCGATGCTAGCAACATGCAAATGTCACCTCTTCTAGCAAAAACATGGTTGATGCTAGCCTATGATATGCATCGGATGCATAATTTGTGTATAGCAATGCATTGCAATTCTAATTCGATGCATCGTATCGATGTATTATAATTCACAAAATAATTCACAAATTATGCATCGTAATTCAAAGATTGACGCATCGCAAATATATCATCTTTAACCTCAAAACTTAAAACTCATCTTAGTACAAGCTTGTTAGCAAAAGCAGCAAGTGAAAGAAAAAAACATAGAAGTCACCTCTTCTTTGCCATCCATGGAAGTCACCTCTTCTTCGCCATCCGACAAGGATTCTACAACATTAGTGATAGGCTTTCAACCTTAACATCCAACAAGGACTTACCCAAAACCACCAAACCCGACGCTATAGCCATGAAAGTCAAAGCTCCAAAGCAAAGCGACTCGTTTTGAAACCATTTGGTCTAGACGCAAATTTGACTTCCTTGGCAAAAAATGAAAAGGCGAAAATTGTTGTGTCAGCCTTGCTCTCGCTCCTACGCCATCGAAATCGCAAAAGGTAGGTAATGGGTAATTTAGGAAGAAGATAAGAAAAGTGATTTTATGCGGTTGAGAAAAAAAAGTACTAGAGTGGTTATAAATCTATAAAAAGGGATCGGGCCGTAATTTATCCAAATAAGAACATTACACAAACATTTTTTTTTCATTATTCAAAATATTAAAACATACAAGAAAAAAAATTGAAGTATCAAATAATTTGTGATGGATATTTTTTTTTTATTTTCTAGCATTTTGAGAAGCAAAATCATCAACAAGGTTTTTTAATATTAAGTTCTTTAAACACCTCATTTTCAATGCATAAAATTATCAATCCATTTACACATTCTTGAGATATAGTTGAACTCAAGTTAAATGTTACTCCCTTCGTTCCTAATAATAGTTTTGTTTGACCACCGTTTAAAAAAACTAATTGATTCTATCATAAATAATGGTATAATGTGTAGTTTATTTTATAGCACATGTATATATGATCATAATTAAAATAGAAAGAGGAAGTAAGGGTAAAGTGGTAAAAATGTTTTCCCAAAAAAGAAAATATAGATACAAAACTTTTTTTTTTGGGAACGGACAAGAAAAATGAAAGCAAGCCAATTATTTAGGAAGGGAAGGAGTATCAAATTAAGTTTTGAAAACTTCTTTTTTACTAACTCCTACACTAATCGATATAGTTTACAAAATTATATATATATATATATATATATATATATATATATATATATATATATATATATATATATATGCGGTAAAAATTTGGGAAAACAATGAAGAAAACCTCATGATTCATGACTTCTATTAACTATTACTAAAATAGAAGTTGATGCTGCCACGTGGTGGCTTTCGATGAAATGATAATAATTTTAAAAAAATTTGTGCTTCCACGTGTCGCGTTCCTGTAAAATGGTAAAAGAATTGATTTATACGTGTTTCACTTGACTGAAACTTGAGTTTCATCCTTTTCACTCCCTACTTTTACTTGGATTAAATGCTTAATTCATTTAATTTTATAGGAAAATGGATTCATTTAATTAGTACAATTTCTTTTATATTGTATTATCAAATGAAATTTTATCAAAACAATATATTTACACAAAAATTATCCAATATAATTCTAATTGTAGCCTTCGACTAAAAAACTTATTGAACATAATCCAACAAGACCATTGACATTATTAATTTGAACTTTAGACCTATTATTTATTTATTTATTTATTTATTTTGTCATGAGGATCAACCTAGGCCTATTTATTATAACGAAAAGTATTTTCTTATCTATAATCTTAAATTAAGTAGTTCCTGAAACCTTCTAAATTTTCCTATTGATTTAAATATATGATTATTTCAATGTTTACTATTTATAACTATAAGCTTAAATGTGATACTATGTCTAAAAAATATGTTGTTTAATTTCCAAAGTATTCATAGGTCTGAAGCCTCAAAACTAATCACAAGTGGAGTAAGACCACAGGGGCGGTAAATTCAAAGCAATAGTAAAACTTGTTTTGCTCTTATTAGCTATTAGTTTATACCCGTGCGGTTTGAATAATATTTTTGTTTGCAAAAGTTATTTATTATAAAATGATTTTCTAAACACGTTATAAGTAATAAAATTTTTAAATTAGAATATTTTGAACAAAACTAAAATAATGTAAATAATGAAATTGATCAATGAATGAGTAATTGAAAGGTTTGCGTTGAAATTTTCTATAGAAAAAGAACTTTAAAATAAAGTAATTAATAATTAATGGATATAAATTAATTAGTAATTTTCGAGTGAAATTGATCATTTTAACAAAAAGTCGTTATGTGGTAGCAGTACCCTTTGTTAATAGTAATTAATAAGAATTAAACTTTCATCCACCAACGGTGTAAAATCTTTTTTTACACAAACGGTTTTTGAAAACGGCGTGTGGGCAACCGAAATCTTAGTAAATCAAGACAAAGGTTCTGACTGACACATGTCATGACCTTAGGGCCGATTGTGTAAAACAAATATTCTACACCATCAATAGATGAAAAGTTTGTCAACTAATAGTTAATAGATATATATTAATAGAAAAAAAAGTTAACATAAACTTGTCCCGTAAATAACTTGTATAAATAAAATAGTAGGTGATGCTACACAATTTGGTAATGAGTCGTTCGTAGTGGATCAACTTGGCTTATGTGTGAGGTGTGATCTTTTAGAACCTGTCAAGAAAAGAAGACCTTACAAGGCAGGATCTTGCGATACCTCTCCGACGTGAGAGTACGTTTTAAGCATTAGAAAGTAATTTGACAGAGTTTCGGTATGTAAAGTGAGTGTATCTTTTCAATGTGATATCATGAAGTATATATAACCTCTTGGGAATAAAATCTGGATGAAGCAATGATCATGGTGAGATCTTAGGCCTTCAAGACCATAAATGCGGGTTGATCGCATAACTGTCTGTATGATGGCTTGAATCTCGGGAGTAGACGTTATCCCTTTGCTTGTGCTCTGACAGATCTGTTCGATCTATGATCTCTGTACTATCTCACTTGTGAATCTTATTTCTTGATCGAGGTCCCCTAGTCGGGGAGACATGTATTTACTCGACGAGGCTAATTCATGATCGATCAATGTTTTCTTGCTCGTTGGTGTCCCTCCAGGTTTGATAAAGAGACTCGTTGTTGTTTCTCATTGTATCTTGATTTGCATTTGCTCATTCATTACTATAGGTTCTATACTTGGTGGTTAAATGGGCTGTGTGCCAGTTAGCGTGACAACTGTGTATAGAACTTTGCCTTTAGAATAGTTTTTTAGATTTCACAGTTTCGCAGAAATTCACCAATGCACTGCCTTCGAACAACATGACATGTAAAGAGTATCAGGATATCAAACTCATCAAATGAATTATTAATTGAGATATCTTTGATATAAGTTTGAATTAAATCAATCTTCATTGACTCCCGATTTTCAAGACACGCCTTTCCAGCTTTTCCGAAGAATGAAGACTTTCGCCTCCTGAACATGACATAGCAGGTATACAGTCTAACACAAACAGACTGTACCAACTACTGCAGGTATGCAACTCTGTTTGTCGCTCGCATGCTAATTCCAGTACCTACTCTTCTTCATACCTTGATCAGTCTCAGTTAAAGATGAAGTCAACAAAGCAGCTCCTTGCATTTAATGCACTCAAACTAATAGAGTTGTTACTCATTTCATCTTCTCCAACGGTCTCATGAATGCTTCGATATAAATACTGCCATTGAAGACTGAAGAAAATCAATGCTTTTAATTTATTCAACAACATCAAGTCATCTTACTTAGTGCATTCAAGAGATGATAAACTGATCAAAGAAGTCTTCGACAACAACAAAAACATCTGCATCAACTGCTACTCATTTACTTCTTATTGTTGTATTCACTCACTATTCTTCTGCACCTTGAATATTACTCCCTCCGTCCCTAAATAATTGTCCTGTTTGACCCGGCGCACAGTTTAAGAAAAACAATTGACTTGATTATTTATATTGGTTTAATGTGTACTTTCCTTTAAAGCCCATGAGTATGTGGCACATAATTAAAGTAGGGTGAAAAAGTAAGTGTAAAATGGTAAAAATGATGTTCTAAAAAGGAAAGTTTCAAAGTGGACAATTATTTTGGGACGGACGAAAAAGGAAAGGAGGACGATAATTTAGGGACGGAGGGAGTATGTTTTTCAGATATTCATTTCCCCCACCCCAAACACAAGTAAAATATTTTGTACACGATCCATTAGAGATTTCTGTAATAGAACTAGTGGAAAACATAGTGCACTTTCAAATCCAAGGCTGACTGCTTTGGTGGTGGACGTAGCACTCTTTATAGTGTGAATCATCTCAAAATACACGTGTTCTTTGTGTTCTGTTACTTACTGTTTTATATTGTTATTTTCTTCTTAACTTATTCCTTAAGCATCAAACTTTAATAATTAGCCAAGTCTACTGGTAGTGCTTCACCAGCAGACTTAGTCTGTCTTCCTTACAAGTCTTCTGTTACTTCAACATTTTTAATAGGTTGTGAGTACTTGTTTTTTGAACTCTTACGAAAAGTTTTTAAGTGTAACTAGACTATTCAACCCCCCTTCTAGCCTAGTATTGTGCCCTTTGGGACTAGCACTCGTGATCGGCACGTGAGGAACCACGTGGCTGGCTTATGACTCATTTTAGGGTTGAGCACCTCAGTAGGGAAATGGAAATTGATGAGAATCAAATAATTTCAGTCAAATTAAACTTATATAAATTAAATAGAATAATGTCTAGTTTTAAATTAAGCTATAGTTAACAAAAACAAAATGTTTTTTTATTTTACACGAAAGTTGACACGTGATTGTCATTTCACCGAAAGTTGACACGTGGCAATATAAGTTTCATTTTAGTAATAATTAATAGAATATATTGAAATTGATCATTCCAATGGATAATTGAAGGATTTGACTATGAATTTTCTGTAGAAAAAAAAAACTAAAAACTAAAAACTTAAAAATAAAGTAATTAATATTTAATAGATATATTAATTAGTAATTTTTTTGGTGAGATTGATAATTTTAACTGAAGTTGTCATGAGACAATATTGACTTCTGTTAGTAGTAATTAATATTAAATTTACATCCATATGCGGTGTAGAATTTTTTTTACACAAACAACATTTGAATACTACACATGGGCAACCAAAATCTAAATCAAGAAAATGATTGTGATTGACGGGTCATAATCCAAGGCCATTTGTATAAAAAGATTTTATAGAGCCAGTTGATGAAATTTTACTCAATTAATAATTAATAGATATAATTAATAGAAGAAACAAAGAATAAAAAATTGTCTCATAAATAGCTTGTATACATAAAATAGTATAATGAGATGAAAATTAATGAGAATTGAAGAGTTTCAGTCAAATTAAACTTGTATAAATTAAATAGGATAAAAATTGGTTTTGAATTAAACTATATTTAACAAAAACAAAAACAAAATCTTGTCTTATTTTATAGAAAATTGACACGTGGAAGTCATTTTACAGAAAGCTGCCACGTGACAACATTGGTTTCTGTTTTATTAATAATAACATATGTTTTAATTTATACAAATTATCCACGGGATAATTCTATATTATTTGTTATTCTACTAATCTATATTTATTAATTATTAATTACTAATATATTAATTATCTATCAACTATTATTAAAATAGAAGTCGTTGTTGCCACATGATGACTTTTTGTTGTACGCTTAAAGTTTTGAAAGAACTATATGCTTCCACGTGTCACCTTCTATACAAGTTTATAATTTTTTTTCCTTTTAAAAATTAAAATCGGATAAATTTTAAAACCGGTACTTCCTTTATATATGGTAAAAGTTTTTTTGTTTTTTACCATTTTTTATTGCCAAAATCGGTTAATACCGGATATATATTATTACATTTTATTTAAACACGTTTCACTTTATTAGAGCTCCAATTTTACGGTAATTTTTTTTAAGGATATATTTTATCAATTCTCATAGATTTTAATCTTTCAATTACATGACTATATGATCAATTTTGAATATTTACCTTATTTTTTGTTTTTTTTTCAAATTATTCTAATTAAAAAATTAATTATTTATTACAAGTTTAGAAAATCATCTTATTATAAACAAGTTTTGCAAATAAAACAAAAATTATTAAAACCATACATATGGTACTAAATATATCTATATAATTCTTTTTTTAACGTGTTCATGGTAAAAGTTTTTTTGTTTACCATTTTTTGTTTACAAAATCAGTTTCTACCCGATAGATTTTATCACATTTGATTTAGATAAGTTTAATTTGATTAGGACTTCTCAATTCTCATGGTAGAAGTTTTTTAATTTTTATTATTTTACCAAAACTTGGTCAATTTAAAATAGATTTTATCCAATTTGATTAAACGTTTTCCACCAACACCACAAACAACCACTACGAAATAGCTTGCAAATTAAATATACAAAATTCGCATGGATTTTCGGTTTGATGATTCAGTGTGATCTCACTTTTTTTATTTTTTTTATTAATTATATGGACATCTTGCTGTTGTTGGTTCATTCAAATAGCTTACAATTTCTATTTACAAAATTAAGTTTCATAAACAATACTAAGGCAACCGTGCATTGCACGGGTAATAACCTATCTATTAATTATAACTAAAACAGAAGCCACTACTGCCACGTGGCGGCTTTCTGTGAAATGTAAAAAAATTTAAAAAAAATTATGTGATGCCACGTGTCACCCTCTTATAAATTGTAGTTTTTTTAATTTTAATCATAAAAGTTTTATCACATTTGATTTTGTAATTAGTTTAGGATAAATTTTATACTGTTAGTTATGATAAGTTTGATATTATCACAATTGATTTCAAAGTTTTAGAGATAAAAAGTTAGTTTTTATGATGTTATCACAATTGTTGCGGATAGATTTTATTAAATTTGAAATGGTAAAAGTTTTTTACTTTAATTAAATGTTCAATGTTACTGCCACGTGTCATTTTTGAAATGATAAAAGTTTTTTCCTTTTTTCAAAATCGATTAGTTTAAGATAAAAATTCTAATTCTAATTAGATATGATAAAATTCCTAAAACTAATTTGATAAGATAAAACAGATTTAGAATATAGTTTTACGAGAAAATTTATGATAGAGATTTAGGCTTTTGGTATTTTTTTTTTTTCAAATATCCCTTAATTAAACTATATTTTATCCTATATAATTTATACAAGTTTAATTTGATTAAAACTCTTCTATTTCCATCTTTTTTCATTTTCATAATTTTTAATTTATACAAATTATCCACGAGATAATTCTATATTATTTGTTATTCTACTAATCTATATTTATTAATTATTAATTACTAATATATTAATTATCTATCAACTATTATTAAAATAGAAGTCGTTGTTGCCACATGACGACTTTTTGTTGTACGCTTAAAGTTTTAAAAGAATTATATGCTTCCACGTGTCACCTTCTATACAAGTTTATAATTTTTTTCCTATTAAAAATTAAAACCGGATAAATTTTAAAACCGGTACTTCCTTTATATATGGTAAAAGTTTTTTTGTTTTTTACCATTTTTTATTGCCAAAATCGGTTAATACCGGATATATATTATTACATTTTATTTAAACACGTTTCACTTTATTAGAACTCCAATTTTACGGTAATTTTTTTGAGGATATATTTTATCAATTCTCATAGATTTTAATCTTTCAATTACATGACTATATGATCAATTTTGAATATTTACCTTATTTTTTGTTTTTTTCTTCAAATTATTCTAATTAAAAAATTAATTATTTATTACAAGTTTAGAAAATCATCTTATTATAAACAAGTTTTGCAAATAAAACAAAAATTATTAAAACTATACATATGGTACTAAATATATCTATATAATTCTTTTTTTAACGTGTTCATGGTAAAAGTTTTTTTGTTTACCATTTTTTGTTTACAAAATCAGTTTCTACCCGATAGATTTTATCACATTTGATTTAGATAAGTTTAATTTGATTAGGACTTCTCAATTCTCATGGTAGAAGTTTTTTAATTTTTATTATTTTACCAAAACTTGGTCAATTTAAAATAGATTTTATCCAATTTGATTAAACGTTTTCCACCAACACCACAAACAACCACTACGAAATAGCTTGCAAATTAAATATACAAAATTCGCATGGATTTTCGGTTTGATGATTCAGTGTGATCTCACTTTTTTTATTTTTTTTATTAATTATATGGACATCTTGTTGTTGTTGGTTCATTTAAATAGCTTACAAATTCTATTTACAAAATTAAGTTTCATAAACAATACTAAGGCAACCGTGCATATATTGCACGGGTAATAATTTGAAGAAAAAAAACAAAAAATAAGATAAACATTCAAAATTGATCATATAGTCATGTAATTGAAAGATTAAAATCTATGAGAGTTGATAAAAATATATCCTCAAAAAAATTACCGTAAAATTGGAGTTCTAATAAAGTGAAACATGTTTAAATCAAATGTTATAAAATATATCAGATATTAACCGATTATGACAATAAAAAATGGTAAAAAAACAAAAAAAAACTTTTACCATATATAAAGGAGGCACCGGTTTTAAAATTTATCCGGTTTTAATTTTTGATAGGAAAAAAAACTATAAACTTGTATAGAAGGTGACACGTGGAAGCATATAGTTCTTTTAAAACTTTAAGCGTACAACAAAAAGTCGTCATGTGGCAAAAACGACTTCTATTTTAATAATAGTTGATAGATAATTAATATATTAGTAATTAATAATTAATAAATATAGATTAGTAGAATAACAAATAATATAGAATTATCCCGTGGATAATTTGTATAAATTAAAAATTATAAAAATAAAAAAGATGGAAATAGAAGAGTTTTAGTCAAATTAAACTTGATAAATTATATAGGATAAAATAAGCGATATTTGAAAAAAAAAACGAAAAATCTTAAATCTCTATCATAAATTTTCTCGTAAAACTATATCCTAAATTTGTTTTATCTTATCAAATTAGTTTTAGTAATTTTATCATATCTAATTAGAATTAGAATTTTTATCTTAAACTAATCAATTTTTAAAAAAGAAAAAACTTTTATCATTTCAAAAATGACACATGGCAGCAACATATTGAACATTTAATTAAAGTAAATTTTTTTTACCATTTCAAATTTGATAAAATATATCCGCAACAATTGTGATAATATCAAATGTAATAAAAACTAACTTTTTATCTCTAAAACTTTGAAATCAATTGTGATAATATCAAACTTATCATAACTAACCGTATAAAATTTATCCTAAACTAATTACAAAATCAAATGTGATAAAACTTTTATGGGTAAAATAAAAAAACTACAATTTATAAGAGTGTGACACATGGCATCACATAAATTTTTTTAAATTTTTTTACATTTCACAGAAAACCGCCACGTGGCAGTAGTGGCTTCTGTTTTAGTTATAGATTAATAGATTAATAGATACTTAGATTTTAGTTATAATTAAAAGATTAAAATCTATAAGAATTCATAAAATATATCCTCAAAAAAATTACCGTAAAATTGGAGTTCTAATAAAGTGAAACATGTTTAAATCGAATGTTATAAAATATATCTGGTATTAACCGATTATGGCAATAAAAATGGTAAAAAAAACAAAAAAAAAACTTTTACCATATATAAAGGAGGCACCGGTTTTAAAATTTATCCGATTTTAATTTTTGATAGGAAAAAAAACTATAAACTTGTATAGAAGGTGACACGTGGAAGCATATAATTCTTTTAAAACTTTAAGCGTTCAACAAAAAGTCGTCATGTGGAAACAACGACTTCTATTTTAATAATAGTTGATAGATAATTAATATATTAGTAATTAATAATTTATAATTAATAAATATAAATTAGTAGAATAACAAATAATATAGAATTATCTTGTAGATAATTTGTATAAATTAAAAATTATGAAATTAAAAAAATATGGAAATAGAAGAGTTTTAGTCAAATTAAACTTGATAAATTATATAGGATAAAATCTAGTTTAATTAAGCGATATTTGAAAGAAAAAAAACTACAATTTTAGAAGAGGGTGACACATGACATCACATAATTTTTAAAATTTTTTTTTACATTTCACAGAAAGCCGCCAAGTGGCAGTAGTGGCTTATGTTTTAGTTATAATTAATAGACTAGGTTATACCCGTGCGATGCACGGTTTTAAGATTTTTTTTTCAAAAGTTGCTTATAATTAAAAAAAATCTCAAACTCATTAAAATTAGAATTTTTTTGAACAAATTTAAAATAGGATAAATACTTAAATTAATATATGAATAATTAATGCAATATAAAATAAACAGTTTAATTAAATGAATCTATTATCTTATTAAATTATATCAGAGATGGACGGGTAATATGAATTTCAAATTTAGTTAACCATCTACAACTGGATCAACTCAATTTTACTTCAAAATAAAATAAAATAATGAAATTAATAGTTTCTTAAATTTATCAAAATAGTTAGTAATTTTAAATAGTTAACAACTAAATAGTTTATATCTTAAATTTAAAATAAATAAAACTTGAAATAGTATGAAATTTAATATATTTTTTTATAACGGGTTTAAAAATCTATCCGGTTGTATTTATCTGTAATTTTAAGATTAGTTTTTAAAAATTTATTAGTAACTTTTGATTTGTAAAACTTTTATGGTGTTTGTTTTAGTAATAGTTAATAGATAGATTTGACATAATATTTTTTTACTATTTTCTAAATTATAAAATACATAATTTGAATATATATATATATATATATATATATATATAATATTAGGAGATAGCATGATATTAGGAGTCTTGAGCATTGTTAATTGTTATCCACTAAAAGCAACCCATTTAGAAGACAGCAGCGTAAGATGTGATGTGATCCATTTTAGAAAGTAAAGCAAGCAGAATCAGAGTTGGATATAAATGGGTAGAAAAAACTAACCTCTGTAGGAAAAATCTCTTTTTAGCAAAGCAGTTGTTATAGAAGAAATAGAGATGGGTGTCTGTCTGTATGGCTCTCTCTCTCTCTCTCTCTCTCTCTCTCTCTCTACAAATGAACTTCCAGTTTCGTCTCTTTAAATTACGTTTTCTTTTCTTTTTTAATTTATTTTTAAGATTAGAATTTAACTAAAGTTAGTTATAAATTGAGTTAGTAATTAAGTAAAAATTAGGATCCATCAATGGAACAATATTAGGTGTAAGATTTAGGTACTTATTAGGTACCTATATCATTACCCTAAAATATTTTATTTTAAATCAAAAAATATTTTTATCTATAAAACTTTGAAATCAAATAAGATAAAATCTTATCCTAAACTAACCGTATAAAATCAAATTAATAAAAAAAATTATCAGTAACTTGTTATCTGTAAAACTTTGAAATCAAATGTGATAAAATCTATCTACAAAAAAAATTAGCATAAACTAACAGTAAGATTTATCTTAAGCTAACCGTATAAAAATCAAATGAATCAATTTTTTTATCCGTAATTTTTTATTTGTAAAACTTTTATCAGAAACTTTTTATAAGAGGGTGACACGTGGAAAAATGAAATTTTTAAACAAAAATTCACATTTTATAGGAAGTCGTCACGTGACAGCTGCGACTTTTGTTTTAGTCATAGTTAATAGATAAATAATTAATAGATTAATAATTAATAATTAATAAATATAGATTAGTAGAACAAATAACATAGAATTATCCCGTGAATAATTTGTCTAAATTAAACATTATGAAAATGAAAAGAGATGGAAATTGAAGAGTTTCAGTCAAAATAATAAATTAAGTGATATTTGAAACAAATAAAAATAAAATCATAAATTAAATTTATATAAATTACATAGGATAAAATCTAGTTTAATTAAGTGATATTTGAAACAAATAAAAACAAAATCATAAATCTCTATCATAAATTTACTCGTAAAACTATATCCTAAATCTATCTTATCAAATTAGTTTTAGCATTTTTATATTATCTAAATAGATTTAGGATTTTTATCTTAAACTAATCAATTTTGAAAAAAAAAAACTTATCATTTCGAAGATGACACGTGGCATCACGAATTCTTTTAAAACTTTTAACTTTTCACAGAAAGCCGCCACGTGACAATAGTGGCTTCTGTTTTAGTAATAGTTATAGATATAGATTATTATTATAGAAGATTACATTAAGAGTATTAAACTATTTACTATTGAATATTAACTGAGTATCGAATATTAAATAAGTATTAACCTTTTATTTTTCAGATTATTTGGTGATATTTTTATTAGTATATTTAAAGGTTTATATTCTATAATATAAATGAAAATTATAAAAATAAAAATAATTATATTCTAGTCCTCGCCTAGTCCCATATACACTTTTGATTCGATTTAATTTGAAATGATTTTAGTTTGGGCTAATTGCACCATTAATCCCTGTACAATACTAAAATCCATGAGCAGGCACCCAACTTAGAAAGTGATCATCATTGATCAAAATAAATCATTTTTGCATGCCAAAAGTCCCTCGGTTGGATGTCGTTAAATGGTCTTCCATTAAGTGAGCATGGGCTAAGCAAAAGAGGACTGATCAGTTAAATAATTTCCAAATGAGGGGGTTATATGCAATATCATCAAAACTAGGGGCTACGTGAAAAAATACTACCAAACAGACATACCTCCTTTGTCGTTCTATTCTTCTTCTCCGGCAACGGTTCAACATAGAAAATTTTTGTACAATGTAAAGCCATTTTATTGTCTAATAAATTAAACAAAAATATGTTCTAAGATTAAATCGACGATAAAAAAAATATTTTACAGCAAAAAGTACATTATTACTAATGAATTTCAAATCTCTCGCAGTCATCTCCGGCACATGAATTGGGTTGTGTTTTGCGAATTGAGGTGGGGGGGGGGTATCTTTCACGAATTGGGTCTTCTTCAATTCCATGAAAAGTAGTGAATGATTGAATATTTTTCAAAATCTAATGGGTGGGGTTGAATTATTTTTATTTTGATTACTTTTGCTCGGTATATGAAAAGCTTTGAGGAAAGTCTAGAGAATGGGCTGAATGGCTGAATAGTCGGGTATAGAAGAAGAAATTGGGACTAGCGTCGGGAATTTTAGTGATGAGGAAAGCCATGGCGCTAGCGAGAAGCTGAGCGGAGCCGCACTCTACAACTGGGTATTGGTCGAAGAAGAAATTGGAGACATGGATTGAACTCAAGTAGACCTCCACCATCGGTAGAGAGTTATTGGAAGGAAAAGCGAGGGGGGAGTGTGATGGTTCAAGGCGGAGGTGCCGACATAATTTTAGAAACTCCATTGGTCTCCACCATTAGAAGCAATTTTCTCTCTCTAGAAAAGAAAAAAACTTACTATTTATCTCTTCTATCTCTGAAGATTGCAAGAAATAAAAAAAAAGTTTGTTATTGATTTGGGAAAAGACAAATTCACCCTCAAGTTGGTGCACGTGAGTGAGAGCATGGTGACTTAACGGATCTAAGCTAACGGCGTCACGTCTAGGGACTACTGGTGATAAAAAAAATGTATTATTTGGTCAATAGTGATAGCTTTGTAAGTTCGAGTACTGCTCATGGACTTTGGCATGGCAAAGGGACTAATGATGTATTCCCTCCGTCCCTAAATTATCGTTCTCCTTTCCTTTTTCGTCCGTCCCAAAATAATTGTCCACTTTAAAACTTACCTTTTTAGAACATCACTTTTACCACTTTACCCTTACTTTTTCATTCCACTTTAACTATGAGCCACATATGCATGAGTTTTAAAGAAAATTACACATTAAACTAATATAAATAATCAAGTTAATTGTTTTTTTCTTAAACTGTGCGTCGGGTCAACTAGAACGTTATTTAGGGACGGAGGGAGTAATTATTAGCCCTTGTAGTTTCTTCGATCAAAGTGGTCAAAGTCAACGGAGCAAATTTTACCCGAGATCTCTCTCCTCTCACAAGACATTGTAGTGGGTGGTGAATAAGGAGAGTGAATCGTCCTTGCTTGTGTATTGTACGGTTCGATTCAATTCAAATCCATTAATGGAGGTACAGTGGATTCTGGTGTGCCATGGACTGTTGACATTGTTGGTGGTCGTCTCTTTTCTGTGCGGCCAGTGGCCAATCTTCCATGGCACTTTCATCCAACGCATCCATTACTTCCTCACCTTCGGCGCTTACGAATATTTCGTGTACCTCTCTCTCTCTCTCTCACACACACACACACACACAAACACGCTCACACAGATAGATAATCCATTCGAGGTGAGGTATAACAGATTGTATCCCTGATTAATTAATGTATACAGGCGATTCGTTGAGGCTGTGTTCGGTTCAAGGGGTTCCAATGCAATTTATCTTGCTCAGTATTATTGCTGTGATCGACCTAATCCTATCTTACAGGTTCCCTTTTCTTTTATACACTCCCACCTCCTCATTTCCTAGTATATTGTATATATGTATATGTGGGGTGTGTGTGTGTGTATGATCAGTATGTTTATCCAACTTGGTTTGAGTTTGGGGGGGGCGGGGTGTTTGATTCAATGAGAATTCTTCAAATATGGAGAATATTTGTTGGTTTTTTTACAACTTTATATTAATTGCATTCTTAAAAGAAGCTACGTCCTTCGTTCCTAAAGAACAGTCGCGTTTGACTAGGAACATAGATTAAGAAAAGCTAATTAATTCTCTTATATATACTTGTATGTGCTGGACTTTTCAATGATGCCCAAGGGTTGGGAGAGATGACAAGGGCACTCAGGCTAAGACATTGTGGTCCTTAGTTCCAATTCCCATACCAAGAGATCACACTTACCTATCAAAAAAAGAGTGAGACCATCAATTAAAGTAGCAAGCAAATGAAGGGTAAAGTGATGAATTTAACATCCCAGAAAGGAAAGATTGGAAAGTGAACTTTTTTTGAATGACCTAAAAAGGAATAATAAACTCTATTTTAGGAACAGAGGGAGTATATTGATGGTTAATAGGGCAAATCGAGGGAATTACTAGTCTTTCACTTATTTGGTGATTATGGTGTTGGCTTTTTAGACTGGCGCACAATAACACTTTATCTATAATCTGTGGGGAATTTAAGGAAACTGGGGCACTGTTACGATCAAATTATTACTTCCAAAGATTCTTCTTTTTTTTTTCTTTTTTTTGGGATTGATCAAGCAACGCACAAGCTAGTATGCTACAATTACTGATAAGAAATCATCATCCCCAACAAAGAGATGAAGTAAAAGGAGAACAACCAAGCCTATTATTCATGGGAGGGTATAACATGATTAAAAAATTTATTTGGATAAATTACATTATGCTAGCTTTTGTACTCCGGTATTTGTTTGGTAATGAGTTTTGCAACTGTACCCCCTCCACCCGGCCTTTTTATAGTCAAAGTTTCAAATACTAAAATCCAATGCTTTATCCCAACTATGAGGACCGAAACTTTTGAGGGACGAGTACGCTTTTATTTGGGAGTATTTGAGTTGGAGTGGGATCTTTCTTGTGGTATAGGAGATTGATTGGCCGTCAGAAAGTGGATCTTTATCTAATGATCTAATTGGAAGGAAATTGAAATAAATGAACTGGTTAGGTTCTTTTTAAGGATATGAGTTGGAGGTAGAAGGCTTGAGTGAAGCGGATTTATAAACGGAATTGTAACATTGTTTAACTGGAACCATGTATGATTGTAGAGTAGGTTAAGAGATTCGATGATTCATGGTACAAAGAGGAGATTCAGGTCTGACAATGGTTGAGGGGTTGAATTGAAGTCTTTTTCCGTGAGAGGGTCAAGCGATTAGAAAGACCATTTGAGAAGGAGAGGTCCGAGCTGTTTTGCAAATACCAGGGAATAAGACACCAAGAAGTAATAATTTCAGTCGTGGATTTTACACACTTGTGGGGCACTATCAAGATCGAGTTAGTGTTTAGCCGTTTCTTGGATTATTACTCGCATGGTATTGTAACGGGAGTAGTATTCTACTTCTATAACTCTTATGGCCTTATTTCGAAAATATATGAGAGATTATTGACCTATTAGCCTGGTAAGTGGTGTCTTATAGGGCTATTGTGAAAGCAGAGAGTGTGTTCTTAGAGGGTTATTGCTACTAGATGTGACCTTGGACGCTAATTAGGTGGTGGATTATTTTAACTTAGGTATACTTGATGTGCAGAAGCCCTATGATAGGCTGAGTTGGTATTTCCTTGATTTAGCGATGGATAGGAAAGAATATGGGCCTTGGTGGAGGAGTTGGGTAATCTAGTGACACTGTTGTCCTCTCTTTCTGTGATTATTCATGGGGAGCTTAAAGCTTGGCTTAAGGTTTTATGGGGTTTGAGGCACCGAGATCCACTCTCTCCTTTTTGCTCATCGTTGTTGATGCCATGACTAGGAGTAGTCATGAGCTTGTTTGAGGGTTGAGCGGTAGTTGGGGATTATGTGGAAGTTTCGTTATGTAAAATGACACCATCTTATTCCTTTATGAGTGCCTAGGGGTGTTGAGACAGTGTTGGAGATTCTCTTAGTTCGTTTTTGGCTTTGAAAATTGATCGCCCAAAATGTTAGTTGGTTGGGATTATTACCAATGATCATGTTTTGAGTGAGTATCAACTTCTGAAGGTGCAGTATTTTGGTTTAGCTGCATGAGTATTTAGGCATGCGTTTGTAGGGCAATTCTCTTTCTGTTACCTGTTAGGATCCTATATGGTTGATTGAGTGAGCAAGTTCTTCTACACATGGAAGCAAGATTTTTATTTGTCTTCGATTCAGTGTTTGGGACCCCAATGAGCGACATTAGAGAAGATTACGAGGCATTTTCTTTGGTTGTGACTGCTGAGGAGCATAAGGATCACTTGGCACAATTGACATTATGTGTAGGCTGATGGAGGGTGGGTGGGTGGGTGGGGGGGGGGAGGAGAGAAAGGGTTTGTTTCTGGAGAACTTGTGCTCTTGTGGTGTTCTGGGACTCTATTTATTCTTTGGACTGACAACTTAGATGTTTAGGTTTGAGGCTCTTCTCTTAAGCAATTGAGGTGGAGCTCGGTCTACCCTTCCTATAGCATTATTGATGGATTTCTTTTGCTCATTTGTTACCTTCTTTCCCATTTGTTCTTATAAGGTGGATTTCTTGTAAGTTCACCCTATCAATATCGTTTTTCTTTTCTGTAGAAAGAGAAACGCAATAACAAGAAAAGAACCCAATCTATATTACCTCGAAATGGGAGTTTCTGGATTTCTTGTCCCACCATCTTGTACATCCAAATTCTCTGCCGCTGCAACCTAACAGTAATCCTTGGTGCCTAAGGACTAAATGAAACGCTATGAGCACGTGATGGTTCTGAGTATCGCCTTCAACTCTCGTTTTTAAGGAATAAAGTTGTAATTTTAGCCTTTTGTAAGCATCTGGCATGGGTGCTTTTCTGGGTGTTTCGGTTTTCGGTATTCATAGAAATTGGAGAGCCGTGCTTTCAACTCTCGCTTATGAGGAATAAAGTTGTAATTATAGCTTTTTGTTAGCATCTGGCATGGGTGCTTTTCTGAGAGTTTTGGTTTTCGGTATTCGTAGAAATTGGAGAGCTGTGCTCTAGGCTTTTTTCGTTCTTCTCCTTGTTTCTTTTGGCCCTGTTCTTTTTTCCTTTCATCTCTCTTGTAAGGTGGACTCTCACACCTGTCCTCCCCCCCTCCCTCCCCAAGCATAGTTCTCTTTTTTGAGGAATAAAGTTGTAATTTATCACCGACTTTTTTGGGTTATATGTGCGTCCTACTGGAAAGATTACTCAATATTTAACAACTTATGATATTTGCAAAGAAGTCCTTGCATTAACGAATATGAAACTGTAATTTTGACCCCGAGGTACCCGAATGAAGCATTAAATATTTACGGATATGTATGGAACGTATCTGATATGCACCCAGGCAATTCTGTGTCCAAAATATATCTGATACCGCCACGGAGGCCATTTTGGGTATCCATGCTTCATAATAAGTCACCAATCGACTATTTCTTTACCTCAGTTATTCTTTAGAATAATCATCATGTATTTAAGTTGTAATTTTTTGGGAGTGAGATGATGAGTCATTTCCAATTTATTTTATCGCAGGCCATATATCTGGCAATAATTGGTGCCACTTATTACCTTATCATAAAGTCATCCTTTAGCTATATTCCTGGTTATTATCTCAGTGGAGTTCACAGGTACTAAGACATGTTTTTACTCGTTCTTTTGGTTTACATTATATCCTTTCCCATGTCTACAACATATCTCTATCTCCTTAGACTCTATACATTCTTGCAGATACACAAGCTTGTTGGCAGTTGGTGTCGGTATTCTACTCTTTCTATTGACTAGCTTTTCTGATCCAGGAACTGTTAATTCTGAGAATGTTTCTCAATATCTTTCCGCTTATCCATACGATAATGTCATTTATTTGGAGAAAGAATGCTCAACTTGTAAGATTCTGAAGTGAGTATGTCGGTTTAGTGCACTCTTTAATCTTTTCTGTTTAGAAGAGATGTCTATTTATTTTTATTTGTTTTTGCTTAACAGACCTGCTAGGTCCAAGCACTGCAGCGTATGTAATCGGTGTGTTGCTAGGTTTGACCATCACTGCGGATGGATGGTTCGTTTTGTTTACTTTGTTCTACAGTGTCGAGATGATATTTGTATTTAATAGTAATAACATCATAAACTTTTACTATAGATATCTTCTGAATCGTTTTATTCGTGCTGAAAGGTGTCGATTCTGTTTCTCATGATTGCAGAATAATTGCATAGGCGAGAGAAACACCCGCTACTTCATGGCATTTCTTGTCTGGTTAGTTAATCTGGCTGACTGCTCCTATTATAACTGAGGAAATAAACACTATCATTAGAGGTCATTAGTGGCCTTCCACTATGCATATTGCTTAAAACTCTCTCTCTCTCTCTCTCTCTCTCTCTCTCACTCATTTTTATATTTTTTAACGCCTTTTTGAGGGCATACATGTTATCTTATCCTAGAAAATTAAAACTAATGCTATATTTGAGGTCTTTATTGGTGAAGCATTATTGATGGGTCATTTAGCAGAAAAAAGTTCTGGTTCTTTGCTTAGCATAAAGGAAGGAGTGAACATTTGTAGAGGATCAGTTTGCATATTTACCCATTGTAATTGGGTACTGTTGTTATATATAAGGTCTTACCTTTCAACTTTTGATATTCTGTATGAAACTTGGCTGGTCTGGATGAACACTACTTGTGGCCCACGCCCATGTCTGGGGATGTTTGTACGGCATTAACGACAAGAACACACTCTCTCTCCATCTTCATTTACTTCTAGAAAAAGAAAGACCAAGAAATAACCAGTGACTGCGCAGTATGTGCTTGCACCATATTGCACTAGCCCTATTTGACCAGCGACCACCATGTCAAATAGCAGATTGCAGCTCCTGCTTTGATATTTGGCCTATATATTTAATTCTTCTTTAGTGTGCTTGCAGGCACTTCCTCCTTTGTGTATATGGATCAATAGCCATTGTGTTGATTCTAGCTGGTCGATTGAAAGATCTACAAGTTGTATATATACTAACAGGTAAAATTAATACATGACTTCTCCTAGTTGAATGGTAAGTTGCTTAGGAGAGTTAATCCTGAAGTTTCTATCTCTCGTTGTGTTAATCATTGCAGCATATTATGGCATTGAAAATTCATATCGTAGTTTGGCTCCCCATGTTGTACAGGTGAGTACTCATTTATTACTATATGGCTTTGACACAAATAGTTTCACTTTTTTGTTTCATCTTTTTCCCATCTCTTACTTGTGACTTGTGGTTTGTGCTTGAGGATATCTTTGCTGGTCCTTGCGAATGTTTGTGAACGAGTCACATCACATTTTTACTTTATTTTTTGTTAAGGCAAGAAGTTGGATTAGATTAATAGAAATGAGTTACAAAAGATGGACGAGAAGTCTGACAAAATGAAACAAAACAGGGATACAACTGAAAAGCACGAGATAGAAAAAACATTCAGCCAACCAAAGCAATCCTGTCATGCTGCAAAACATAAATAGAAACTCCTTGAACAGTGCCTGTAGCCAATGCCCAAAGAGATACCATATACACCACTCTATCCCAAATGAAGGGACCAGGACAGCTCTTGATCACACAGAAAATTCTGGAGTTTCGCTCTGTCCAAATGCACCAGAGAACAGCAAAAACCGCGCATTGTGATTACAAATTAACATCGCTGCCCTCACCAAGCCTCCAATTCTCATCTGAAGAAAAGAAAATAAAGCCAGGCTAACCCAAGATTCTCTAGCCACCGTAAATAACTTATTATGTAGGAACCTTGTCCCGCCGCAGTAGGAACAGGTGATCATGAGACTCCAAGGAACACTTACACATCACACCAATTTGGGGATTTTTTTTGTATGATGTGCAAACTTGCAAGACATCGGAGGTGTTAAGCTTATTAAGCACGGAAGACCAAACAAAGGTGCGAACTTTGAATGGGGCTCTCGCTTTCCAAATGAAAGAAGATGAGGAAATTGAGAAGAATTCGTTGATTTGGTCAAAACAGATAGAGAGGAGTGGCAGGATAATTGACTCGACCCCTCCAACACCAAGCTCAAGTGTTGGAAATATTGGTGAACTGCACCTGTGCAAGATGGCCAAGAAGAGCAAGAACCTCCGTAGTCTCCCGATTATTAAGATTGCAAAAGAAATGGAAATTCCAGTAATCAGACTTGACACCCCAGAAAAGAAAGCAGCTATTGGGGCCATATGAACTGAGGAAAGACAGAATAACTGAGGGAAGGCAATACTCAAGGAAGTGCTTCCCACCCACACATCCTCCCCGAAACGAATGAGTCACATCAATTTTGTTTCTCTCACATAGAATTTTGGGCAATATTCGCAAATGCTCATGCAAAGATTCTAACGAATTTGGCGTGATGTTTTGTCACATATATTTTGATTTTTGGAACATCTGCTTTAAGAAGAGATCATGTAAAAAAACAACATTCAAAATGTGTAAGGTTCGCTTTTTTCTACCACAAGGAACTTTTGCCAGATCTTACACACTTGTATGGGTTTTAGGTTTCGGTACATAGATGGTGTAAATACGAAATTTAAACAAGCGCTTCAAAAAACTCACATATCATGAAGAAGCATGAAAACTCAATTTATTCATTTTATACATGATCCTAATACTTATTTTTCAGATATAAAATTTGTGTATCTAGTTCTTTAATGTTTCATTTCTATTCAAAATCAATTGTCTTGAAACAAAACCTTGTTCTATTTAATATCAAAAATCAGAATCTATATCTACAAAATTTGAGGTGTACTTAGCTAATTTATGAAGAATCCATGTGTTTGTATTTTCATTTTTCAAGAATCTTCTCATCGAACAAGGTATCTTTTAGGCCGCTTGGGTAGAAAAAAACTTACACCTTCGGTGTATCAAAAGTTTACTTCAAATGTTTGGATTTAGCTTTGATGCACGGACAGTGTAATATGAAATTGAAACAAGCACTTAAAAAACTCCATGTATAGCAACTTTCCACCTTCTCCAAATCCCATGTTTGGTGTTGTTTAGCTTGATTAAAGAAAGACTGTGCTAGTAAGATGCCCGGTGTTTAGTGGTAAAAAAGAAGAGTATCCTATTTGCATGCAAGAATCATTGGGAGGTACCGAGATCTAAATATCTAGAAGACAGTGTGAACTATCAATCAGAAGCAGAAGCCTTAAGAGGTCAAATACACTATTTAGGGCTCGGGGAAGTGCAGGAAATCGGTAAGAGATAGGCGAGAGAGAAGGTATCTGGTAGTACTAAAGAAAGACGGATGTGAACTCTCAAGGGCAGACCCAATTGGGAACCAGACTTCTTTTTTCCAGCAGAAGAGGAAGGGATAAAGCTTTATATAGGCACCGATTCAAAAGTAGAATGAGATTGCTAATCTAAAAAGACATCCGGGTACAACTTCCCATCATAAGTAGCTGGATTTACTTCTCATTTGGTAGACGGGGGTTGGTGCGGCATTTACCTATGCTGTATCAAAAGGACAGGTACGCTCGAGTCTGTGCCCAAAATGTATTAAAGCGCAGTCATCACGAAAGAAGTGTTCTCAACGGGAATGCCATAGGTGCTAAGAGAGAGAAAGGAAATCATCTTTCTCACAACAGGAAAGTAAGCTGCTATTAGATGAGTTTCGCTAAGAGAGAAAGGAAGTCTCGGACATTGTTGTGCCCTATCTAACAGTATAAGCTTTTATGAGTTGGTAACTTAACATGTTATGTATGTGTGGGAAGGTCATGGGTTTGAGTCGTCCCGGTCCCACTTGCATTTATTACCCAAAGTATTGTGAGTGCATGTTAGCACCATGTTTGGTTTGTGATGCCTCCGGTGAGGCATGTTTGTGTATCTCTCCACGTGTGGACGGGTCACACGTGAGGGGAAGTGTTAAGCTTGATATACATTGTTGGGCCCCTACGTAACAACTTAAGCTTTTAGATGCGTGAGTAACTTAGCAGGTGTTAATCTTCTTCCCTTGTCTGTCTTTGTCTTATCCCCATAAAGTGGCATCTGCAATCTAAAAATGTTAAGATATTGGGATAATACGGTTAAAATCCCTGAATACACAATTTAAAAAGCACAGTCAGCTTATTCAAAAACCAAGGTGGCAAAATTGACTTCAAATTTGCTTACATCATCATCTTTGTGTGGAGCACTGGAGCTACAAAGCAATACCCTTGTTTGACGGATTGTGTTTAACCAGGGACACGTTTAAAATATGCAGTAGTACGTCCTTTCTGGCTCCAAAGACAATAAGAAAACAGGGAATAAGGGTCGTTCCTCCCATGAAAAACCATGTATCCCTCCTCTTACAGTCTTACCACCGCCCAGGGGGAAACACCAAAACAAATTCTAGAAAGAGGGTGAGAAATTCTGTGGAACCACAACTTGCCCATTATAGATGGCATAAGAGCGAGTCAAAGGCTCAATAGCACACTGCTTGCTTTTGGTCAACTCGAACCATGTTGCCAACAATAGTTTAGTTGGGGCCCGACGTCCTGTGATGGACTGATGCAAAAGCCTTGAGATCAAGGTATAGATCTGACCCTGGACTTTGTGTAATGGAGCTCATAATTGATTCATGATGATGCGAGCAGAGCAGATAACTGGCTGTTGGGTTATTTTGTTGATGATGAATTAGTGCTACGATGGCATCACAATGAGTTGAATTGATGCTGGTGATTGATGAACAGAAATTACGCAATCTAGGAGGTAAGAATCTCTTGAGGCTAGCTAATAGGCTGTGGACGAAGAGGGAAGAGAGAGAAGCAAGGCAGGTCTTCTTAGTCTAAAGCCCAAATAAGTTACGATAAATTACCCAAGGATTCCAAAATGTTAGGTATTTACAAATACTCCCTCCAAACACACCCTTTTTCATTATTTTTCTTGTTATGCATTCCATTATTTATTCTTCATCCTCACCTGTTCTTTTATAGTAACAAATGTTTTGCTTGTGACAGTGGTTACTGGCCTCCTACAACACACAAATACTTCTCATGGTGTTCTTGGCTATAGTTTCTCTTCTACTTGGCGGTTTCTTTGGATATCATGCCAACCTTTGTCTCACAAACACTACAACAAATGAGGTATCTTGGTTATCTGAAACTCTATTGACTTTTTGAGTTGGTCATTAATTCTCGTTTGAGAACTACATTTTCTCTTTGCCCTCCAAATTCTTGAGATCCTTTGTTCAGTATGGGAAAGAAACTACTGTAACAAGTAACAACTAATGTGGTTATTAGCCTTTAGAAAATTACCATGGGAGTTTTCCAAATATTTCTCATTCATGAAACCTCTTCAGAGTGGGGACTCCCTTTGTGAGGTTCAGATTAAGCTCTGACATAGCCATTTGTTCAACAATACTGGCGAAAGTGTAAACCTGACCAGAAAGTGTGTAGTGAAACAGTTTTAGGGGGGCAGGTCATTGGTGTTATTAATGATACACTCATCATGAATACATAAATGTTTTATATGATTGTGCTTCAAATGGGTAAAATATCATTACGGGAGTTGGAAGATATTTAGTATCATAATGCTTTCTTGTGAGATTGGAAGAGAATGATTCAGTGGGGGAAGGAATTGGAAGTTAATGCTTTTGATGAAAGCCTGGTGTTTTTGTTATGGTCAAAAACATTCTGTTTGGCATTGAAAACGCATTATTGCATACTCCCTCTGTCCCCCCAAAAAAAGTTGCATGTGACAAGTCAAACTTTTCAAGATCGTAGCTTTACTCGTTTCTACCTCCTTTAATTGCACCGTAAATATTTCTTGTTTTACAAATGGGACCATTTTTCAGGGACAAACCATAGAGGAAAGTGGGACTATTTTTTGGGGGCGGAGGGATTATTACTTTAATGGCTATTTACCAATATAGATTCATCATGTTTGCCTTGAACATGTCTCTGCTGATCTAGCCTAACTACATTAGGTCAAATATTCAAGTTAAGGTATTTCTGTCTTTGTTTTATGGAACAACAGACTTTTAAGTGGCAAGACTATTTAAGCTGGCAGAGGAAGGTAAACGAGGCAAAAGCAAGTGCTGCAGCACTAAAAGCAAGTTTAGGCGAACTGAGCAAGGAAAGCAAGCCTCCGGAGAGTAAATGGAAAGCCTTCTTTAGAAGATCTCATCTCGAGGATGCAGAAGTGGTTGTCAAGAATAACGTTTATGACAGAGGATACCTCCATAACATCCACGAGATAATCATACCTCTTTCGACAAGGCGTTTGTTTTCAAGAAATAAATTGAAAACGAGATAACAATGATGGTTGTGTTCTGGTGGTTTGGTAGCATAGCTCAGACTGAATCAGGGGTAGCCATTTGGCCTATTGCTTGGAAGAGAATGATACAAATGCAGAAGCCAATAGTGTTGCTGTGCATTATTGCAAATCTTGTGGGTTTTGGCCTAATTTATTGTACAAGTATTACAGCTCCATGTTCCATGACCGAGAATGTAAGATATTTATTTATAGAAAAGGAAATGAAATAAAGTCTTACATGAGGAATGTTGCTTCCTCCTTGAACATAAATGTTTTGTGATCACTTTTGTTGCCTATAATGTCCATGAGTTGGCATAAGCATCTGGTCATTTTGTTAACTATAACAACCCCCCCCCCACCAAACTAAAACACACACACACACACACACACACTCTTAAGTGTCATATTACGTGGAGCATTACGTGACATATTTACGTGGTGCACTCCGACCAATAAAGGCACGCTATATAGAGATGTTAATCGATCTAACCCTAACGGTTCCAATCTAGCATGAACGACTTAGGCGGTTAGCAATATTATCCGGTCAAAAACCTAACGGTTTTTGTTCAAACCTACTATTTCCAACCAATGATTAACCTTTGTATTTTTTTCAATTACGAGGCGTGTATGTTTTTTTAGCGCATTATACGCGTCCCATATATTATACTAACTATATTAAAGTTATTAATTGGTCTAACCTAAACGGTTTTCATTATTATACTCGTCTCGTATATTACTAACTATACTAAATCGTATGAAAGTCGGCTTTCGGTTCAACCTTAACGGTTTTCGACCCAGTCCTAACGATTTCGGTCCCTAACCGGTCCATCTAAAATTTCAATCCTAACGTTTTCGGTTTAGCCGATCAAAAACCTAACGGTTTCGGTTTAACATGCGGTTTTCGAACCTATTAACATCTCTATTGCTATATTGCTAAAGTGACTTAAAAAGTGGGTCCACTTTTGGTTCACTTTGGTACTATAACATACTGCTATTAATCATGGTATATTACGTAAACATGTCAGCATAGTGTTGACTATGAAATGTTTTCTTGTAGTTATATGTGAAAACCTACTTTGATGAACTTCCCTATTGGGACTTCTTTGGAGTAAATATGTCTATTGGGTTGTATTATTGAAGAAAAACACTACGCTACATTAATTGAAATCATTCACAAATTTTATCAATTGTATTTATTGGCAATATAAATAATCACCTTTTGAGTGATAACCGATAAAATTATTTAGTTCTCCCTCTTTTCTAATTAAGTGTTTCTTTTTAATTTTTTTGTTTTCTACAAAATGTTTATTCCTTTTTGTACAAAGTTATTGAATTCAAATTTACTAAATTATTTTTGGCATACCAAACGTTATCGATTAGTTTCTTGGAATATATTATATGGTATTAAAACAATTTTTGTATATAGCTCAAGGCCTTAGACAATTCATATATATATATATATATATATATATATATATATATATATATATATATATATATATATATATATATATAATTAATTAATTAATTAATTAATTAAAATGACAAACAATAACTTTTTAATTTTTTACAAAATACTGAAAAAAAAGAAGAAGAAGTATTGTATCAATAAGGGCGGAGTACACTAAGTTTTGGAGGAATTTTGTATTGATGGATGCAATTCATGACAAAGCTATGTTAATGTAATATTCCATCCGCTTTCAAATAATTGTCATTTTTACATACATATCGTTTAAGAAAAAATAATTGACTATATTAGAAATATTAGTGTAATGTGTGGTTTCCTTTAATGTCTTTGAACATGTGGCAATAATTAGAATATGCAGAAAAAGTAAGGGTAAAGTGATAAAAATGTTTTCTTAAAAAGAAAAGTTTTGAAAAAAACAATTATTTTGGAACGGACACAAAAAAAGAATTGAGGACAATTATTTGAAAATTAAGGGATTATATAATTGTAACCACGTTTGGAATGCAACTTGGGGATGTAGCTCAAATGGTAGAGCGCTCGCTTTGCATGCGAGAGGTACAGGGTTCGATCCCCTGCATCTCCAGTTTTTTATTTCCCATCTAATTGTTAGCATTGTTTGGTTTGAAAATTTCTAGAATATATTTATTAATAGCCTTATCAAACTTACCAAAAACAAAACTAACCTAACTATAAACAAACTAACTTATATAACCTTTTTTTATGATGAATTGTCTATAACACCCTTTGGTCTTACAAAATTAACTTAAATGACTATTGTGTGAAATGTCTATAGTATCCTCGAATCCAACCAAAAATTGAGAACATAAAGTATTTTTCAGAAATACGTATTCTTCTTTTTTTGTTCCCAAGTTGCTCAGCCTAGTTCATTCCATCATTCTTACTACAAACTCTCTTGTGCATCCTTCTTCCTCTCCACTGCAACTCGTATTACTTTATCTCTTGAATTCATTTCATCATTCATCGATCGGCAAATCAATTATCGTGGTTAGTTTTTATGTAATTTGTGTTTCTCTATGAAATTTTGGTTCTTCTTCTTGGCCGGTGAACATATTATTTCGTTTTTCTGTTAAATGCAATGCAACAAATTTGCTATATTTATGAAAGTTCGATTATTTTTAATTTTGATGAAATGCAATGCTGAAAACAACAGTGTGGTTAACAATGTTCGGTTACCTGGACCGAAATAACTTTGAAACTATTCGGTTGAGGTAACTGAACATTTTCTGTTGTCACTATTTTACTAAACCTCTAATAGTTTACTAGACCATGTATAATATTAAGCAACTTTGTCTATATTTGATCAATCTGGACTATTTTTGAACAACTTTGCTTATTTGTGATCAACCTTGGACACTTTTAATAGACCTTTAGTAGTTTTACTAGATCTTTGATATTTTTAAGCAACCTTGACTATATTTGATCAACCTTTAACAATTTTTCTAGACCTTGTATAATTTTAAGAGCTATGATATTACGAGTTAGAGCTTGTAATATTATTACAAGCTTTAGTATTAGTGTCGTTAAATCAAATCTCCTAAGATATTTACACCGTTAGATTAAATATGTTCTTTTTTAAGTAATGATATGAATATTCCAAATCATCATCAACTTAATCATCTAACGGCTCAAACGCTAAAGCTCATAATTATATCACAAGCTCTAGCTCGTAATATCATTTGTCTAATTTTAATCAACCTTGATTATTTTCATCAACCTTGTATATTTTTTTTTATCAACATTGCCTATTTTTTATCAACCTTACTTATTTTTTTATCAACTTTGACTATTTTTTTATCAACCCTGCCTTTTTTTTTTTTTTTTATCAATCTTGTATATTTTTTATCAACTTTGCCTAATTTTGACCAACCTTGTCTATTTTTGATCAACATTGCCAAAAAAATTTTATCAACCTTGCCTATTTTTGATCAACCTTGTCAATTTTTGATCAACCTTGCATGTTTTTGATCAACCTTGCCTATTTTTTTGATCAACCTTGCCAAATTTTTTATCAACCTTGCCAATTTTTTTTATCAACCTTGACTATTTTTTATCAACCTTGCCTTTTTTGATCAATCTTGCCTCTTTTTTTTTTTTTTATTAATAAACCTTGCCTAATTTTTATCAACCTTGACTTTTTTTTTTATCAACATTGACTATTTTTTATCAACCTTGTCTTTTTTTTTAATCAACCTTGCATTTTTTTGATCAACCTTGCCAATTTTTGATTAACCTTACCTATTTTTTTTTATCAACCTTACCCTTTTTTTTTTAATCAACCTTGCCTATTTTTGATCAACATTGACTATTTTTGATCAACCTTACCTTTTTTTTTTATCAACCTTGACTATTTTTTTAATCAAAATTGTCTTTTTTTGATCAATCTTGCCTATTTTTGATCTATCTTGACTATTTTTTTTTTTATCAACCTTGACTATTTTTTATCAACCTTGCCTATTTTTTTTTATCAACCTTGTCAATTTTTGATCAGCCTTGCTTATTATTTTTTTTATCAACCTTGACTATTTTTTATAAACCTTACCTTTTTTTTATGAACCTTGCCTATTTTTTATTTATCAACCTTGGCTATTTATACTCAACCTTGATTATTTTTGATCAACCATGCATTATTTTGACTCAACCATGTATTATTTTTGTCATGTCAATTTTTACTTAACGAATCTCATTTTGTATGATATTTACTCAACCATATATTTGATGAAATTTTCTTTTTGATTGCTTTTCAGGTATGACTTCAACTGTTTGGATCAATGTTTTTTATTTTGGACATTTTGTTGACAACGAGAACATCGGAGGATCTTCGTAGAAGTTTAGTGACAAACATAAAGCAAGAGGACTTACAATCAGTAGTTCAACTTCATTTAAAGAGGTTTATGCTAAAGTAATAAACATTTGTCAAGTTGATGATATAGAGTTAGGATTTCTTACTCCACCACCAGCAGGGCAGAGTCTACAAGTTCATGTCCAAATTACTTCAGATGAAGAAGTTGAATGGGTCCGTAATCTTAACCAACAAGGCATTATTAATCATATTTGTATAACTCAGAAAGAAAATTGCGACGGGAACCGGGAAGAGAGTAATCAATTTGCTATAACATGGAGTATGAAGAAAACAATGGAGAAGAGCAAAATAATGGACAAGAAGCAGAAGAAGAAAATGATGGAAATGACACAATTGGTGGGTTGGATGCAACTAATGAACTAGTTTCCTATAATCAGAATGATTACTCTACACCCCTGAGATAGAGATTTGATGGGTTAAGTCAAGGCAACCGAGATGAAACACTACAAGAAAAATGACTTATTATGACTCTTTGTTAAAGGTTCTTTTCAAAATACCTCGTAAAGCTATCTTTTAGGGCTTTTATATGTGTCATTTTACAAATTATTAGTTTATATTTGAAAGGCCTTATAAAGTTATTTGTTAGGACATTTCTAAGTGTCATTTTATTAAATATCAAGTTATTTTTGAAAAGGCTGATCTATTAGGGCTTTTATAAGTGTTATTTAATTAATTATCTTCTTGAGGCACTTGAAAATCAACCCAATTTTTTTGTTACCGCCCTGATAATTCATATACGTGAGCTTTTTTTTGTCTTGGGCGTACGAAACTTTTCCCTTTCCCGCACTTCTTACTTCTCCCCTTTCCAGCACCAGTTATTTTCCCCTAATTTCTTATCACTTTCTTCTATTTCCTGCCTTTAGTCCATCGCGCCAAAGTTGCATCGATCTTTCTAAGATAGAACTAGGGCGGCTTTGAAATTCTACTGAAGAATTGTTCCAATTTCAAGCTTTAACCATGCAATTTCAATTCCTATTCGTTTGCAAATTAGGGTTTGTTTCATTTTTTTGTTGGCTGAATCAGTCTCATCCTAGAGACATCTGAAGTAGAGTTATCCCGATCTCTGCTAGAAGTAGGTTAGATTATTGACTAATATTAGTATTTCACTTTCCTATCTACTCACGATCTCTACTATTTGATTGTATTTAACTTGGCCTTATTAGTCGTGCTCATGAAGGTTGGCCAGGTATTCAATAACAAGAGGGAGCTTCAGGATGTTGTGTATTTACTTGCATTGACTAATAAGTTTGAGTTCAAAACAACCAAATCGAACCAAACTGTGTACACATTAGTTTGTGTTGGTGATAATTGCAAATGGTGTTTCCGAGCAAGAAAGTACTTAGAAAGTGAATTTTTCATATTCAAAAATATACAGCTGAACATACTTGCCTCCATAACATGTGCATGACTGATCATAGACAAGCAACATCGAGAGTTATTGGAGTACATATCTCGATAGAATTGGCGGACAGACAAGTGTTTCAACCGAAGGAAATCATTGGTAAGATCATCCGAGATTTTGGTGTTCATCTAAACTATCAAAAAGCCGGGAGGTGTAGAGAAGCTGCCTTAACACATAAGGGGCTCAACGGAGGATAATTACAGAAAGCTAGGTGCATATGCCCATAATTTGTAATGGCTAATCCAACAACAATCTACTCTTTAGAGCTTGATAGTGAAAACCGATTCAAGTACTTCTTTTTGGCGTATGAGGCTTGCGTTATCGGATTCCACGCTGCAATGCGTCCGGTAATCATTGTGGATGGAACATTTTTTACTGCAAGATATAAATGCACATTGATTATTGCAATTTTTCAGGATAGAAATATGCAAATATATCCTCTTGCTTGGGCTATTATTGATTCTAAGAATGATGATGCACGGACTTGGCTTTTTATGAAGTTGAAAGCAATAACATGTGACAATGAAGGACTTGTGATCATTTCCGACCGACTGACGTAGGAGCATTATTACTGCAGTCAAAGATGTTTTTCAAAATGTACATCATGTGCATTGTATCTACCGCATTAAGGGAAATTTAAAGACAACAACTCAAAAGCCTGGGGCATTTGCTCTTTTTATGAGGGCGGTAGAGGCATATACGAAAGAAGAGTTTAAGAAGCATATGTCTCAAATTGAAAAAAAACTGATGAGAAGGGTTAGGAATATCTTAGCGGAACCATTTTTGAAACATGGGCCAGGTCACATTGCAAAGGTAACTGTTACAATATAATGACTTCAAACGATGTAGAGTATCTCAACTCTGTTTTTAAGGACGCCCGACAGACTCCTATAATTCCCTTGCTTCAAAGTATTGGGAAAACATTGCAGAAATGGTTTTGTGATAGGCGTGAGTTGGCACAAGCATGTACAACCTATTTAACCCATGTAAAATGTGAATAAGTTTATAGTGATTGAACCCATTGATCCATCAAAGTACGTGGTGAGGATAGGTCCTATGCATTACACAGTGGACTTTGGTACTAATGCTTGTAGTTACGGTAATTTTAAGTTGGACCACATGTCATGCGAGCATGCAGTTGCAGTTTGCAAACATGAGAAATTTTTTAGTGCATCGATTGTGCTCATGATTCTATACAGCAGATTGTTGGGGATTGGCATATGATGAAAACATCTACCATGTCACAAATGAAGAGGATTGGGACATTCCACAATTAGTCAAAGAAATGACTATCTTGCCACCTTTAGTCCGAGTACGAGTTGGTTGTTGTAGGACAAAGAAAATCCCTTCAATTAGAGAGTAGCGTAGAAGACAAAAATGTAGTATATGTCAAAAAGTAGGACATAACCGACTTTCGTGTCATGATCGAACTCCTATGAGTCATAGACAATCATAACCTGATCCAACTCCTGCGAGTGATAGGAAATCATAAGTTTGGTTTTGGTTTGTAGTATGTTCAATTTCAAATTTCTATGTATGATAGTGAACTTATGATAACATTCTATGTTTGTGTTGCTTAGATGTATTATATTTAATTTTTATTATTTTATATTTAGATTATTGTTTTATTTTTATTCTGTTGTTGATGTTGCTACTTGTTGTGGTTTGAAGTGAAGGAAGGATAGCAGGAACACGACGTCTCTTAGTTGTTTTTTATTTTAGGTTTTTACAATTGTTTGTATGTAATGGTAAGTTTTTGGGAGTTTATTATGTATGTAAAATATTCATTTAATGATAAAATTGTACTTTTTTAAAAGGTTGGAGGGTACATAGACCGTACCCCAACCCTATTTTTTAAATTATTTTAATGCCTTCAAAGGCTACAATAATAGATATATGATGCCTTTGGTGTGGTTAGAACAAATCGTACCTCTGGTGAGGCTTTGAACACCTGACCTCTCGGTTAAAAGTAATGAAGGACCAGGGTGCCTCTGGTAGGGCTTGAACACTCGACCACTCCGTTAAGATAAGTGATCAGCTAAATGGGGTCTTTGGGTAAGGCTTGAACAACAACGATGCCTCTGGTGAGACTTGAACACTCGGCCTCTCTGTTAGGAGAAGTGAGCAGTACCAGTTGAGCCAGAGCTCAAATTTATGAAACGTTCGATTACCTGGACTGAACAACTTATATAATGCTTGGTTACCTGGACCGAACATCATTCACACCGTTAAGTTTTTATACCCGAACATGGTTCAGGTAGTTTAGGGTTTATGGTTTAGGGTTTATGGTATAGGGGGTTTAGTGTTTAGGGTTTAGGGTTTAGGGTTTAGGGTTTTAGGGTTTAGGGTATAGTGTAGTTTAGTGTTTAGGGTTTAACGTATAGGGTTTCAGTCAGTCAACCAGTTATTTTACGAAATATATCAGATTATACGACGTTTCAGTTAGACGACCAGTACAACCAGTTATATCCAGGGTTTATATCAGACTATAAGGCATTTCAGTGAGACGACCAATTATTTCCAGGTTTTTTATCAGATTATAAGACGTTTCAGTCAGACAACTAGATATTTTCAAGTTTTTTATCAGATTATAAGACATTTACGACCAGTTATTTCCAGAGTTTATATCAGATTATAAGACGTTTCAGTTAGACAACCAGTTATTTCCAAGCTTTTTATCAGATTATAAGACGTTACAGTTACACGACCTGTTATTTCCAGGGTTTATATTAGATTATAAGATGTCAGTTAGACGACCAATTATATCCATGGTTTATATCAGATTATAAGATGTTTCAATTTGACGACCAGTTATTTCTAGGTTTTTTGTAGTGACGTGGCCAAATATGGGCCTACGAAGTTGGGCCCAGGTTTGGGGGTATTACAGTTGGTATCATAGCTAAGAATTGAGATCCTGTAGACTGTAGGATCAAGATATAGTTTTAGCTTAAGAAATGATATTAGTTTTATTCTTATGATTATGTGTTGGACGTTAATATTGGGTTATATTCTTGAAAATTTATGTATCGTCTCATCATTATAGGAATGGCGAGGTTGATGCAAACTGCTAGGAAAACCTGTAATCAAGCAATGATAGAGAGAAGAAGAGTGGCACTAGCCAACATAAGAATTCAGAGGCTAAAGGAAATTCAAGAGGAACTTGTAGCTCAGATGAGAATTCAGGCACAGGCGATTCGTTATGCAAGAATTATCACCGAGCATGTGTGGGATAAGTTAACAGAAGCAATTGATGGAGTGAATGATAGTGTGGGGTCCTTTATCAACCCTATTAGGGTTGAAGACTCAGAGTATGAGAGTGAGGATTAAGAAGCCTTATTAGTTGGTGTGAATAGAAAGCGGGGTATAGCCTCGACAGTAATAGTTGTTATTTCGTTTCCTTCTAGTAATGTCGTAGTAATGTTGGAGTTATGTTTTCATATCGTTTTATTAAGTAATGCAACTTCGTTGAAAATTTTAAGAAATATGTTTTAGTCATATGTGCTTATGTCTTTGAATTTGGTATGGTTCTCTCGAGAAATATTTGAATGATTTCGAGCTATTAAACAATGATTTTCTTTTAAGTAGCTCATTAAAATCAATTTTGTACAACGTGCCTATTTAGTAAACTCGAAAAAAAGAAGAAGGAATTATTCCTGAATACTTGTTGTAATAAATGATTAACCTTATCTCAATATAGATGGCACGTGGCGGACGACTTGGTAATAGGGGTCGAGGACGCGGACGAGGTAACCGAGCATGTAGGGTTGTGGAGGATTCAGTCTCTAAAACTGTGGGGACCCCGACCCCGGACCCGAGATGGAACCGCGGGCCGAAGCGCCAAACAAGACAATACAAGAAGGGAAGAACATGCAAGGACTCAAAACATTTTATTTTTAAAACTGACGTGACGCAACATTTCAGTCGCAAGAGAACTCGACACAAAAGGTCGGTAAATTTCAAAATCATTTCACCTGATAAAACAGTTAAACATTTAATCCAAGTCTTCGGCGACACTACAGCCGGAACCCAAGCTAAGCAGTTAATACGACAAGGAAATAAATAAGAGCTAATAGGATGCTCAGCGGAAGTCTATACGTAGTGAACAACACACGATATACAAGGCACGGCTAGTACAATTGCCGGCATCAAAATAGTATACATACTACAGGAGTTAATACTACAAGTAGCTAACAGGAATACTCGAGTACAAGTCTATACAATCCCAAGCATAGTCTAGATGACTAGCTTATACCCATCGTCCTCACAAAATACAAAAGAAGAGAAGAGGACTTCTAAACCACCTCTTCAACTGCAAAAGCCTGATCAAAAGAGAACTAAGGCGAACGATCAATGCGAGCCTCAACGAGAAGGTCCTGTCCTGCTAGGATCTAAAAAAAAAGTATCTGGGAGCACGGTAAGTCATAATGACTCGTAAGCTACCAATCATGCATGACATGGCATTATGCAACACGTTAGGCAAGACAATATTTCAATCATGTATATCAATTATTTAGATGCACATTATTGCACATAGTTCACATAATATGAGGATATAGAACTGGGCCGCTTCGTAGACCTGCAAAACTAACACTTTCGATAGCGTGCGATAATCGATGGTTGTGATAATACATCGATCTCCGAGAGATGCTCGGGAAAAACAATAGTCAATCTCAATGGGCGCGTATTGGTTGGCCAAGGAGAGCTCTTCCCCATGTGGCCCGCCGGAGGCGTGTGTGCGATAACAAGTATGCCAGCTGGACTTATGCAATGCCAAGTAGTATTTACTCAACAATCAATCAATATGGAACGAGTCCGACAAGAGCGTCCTCGTTCAAGATTAGTATATAATCTCATCAATAAACAATCAAGATTGAGCTCGACAAAAGCGAACTCAATTTATCAATTATCAAGTATGCATTCATTATGTCATAAAAATACAAGCATGACAGTCAATTCATTTCAATAGTCTAGAATTAGTTTTCTAGTGTAACGCATGTAATAACGTCGTAAGGATCGATCATTGAGCCGGTATTGTTTGATAGCTCACTAATGTCGACTCCGTTGAGTCATTTCTATAGTTCAAACCAAATAGAGTTAAACACTATTGGCATTTCCAACTCTTTTCTAAGTCATCACATCAATTAATCTAGGTCATTAATCCGTATAACAATCATAGCCAAGAATAAACTTAAGTTCCTAAATCATGGAACCCTAGAATCACATTTTCCCCAAATAATGGTCGAAATTCTATGACCCAAGAATAATAATTATTCCTAATATAGAGTAGAACACTTTTACTTCTAGGCTTAGTGTCCAAATCAAAGCATTTGCATTCATAGTTTATACTTGCAGATTTTCACACTCTCAAACATACTTCTATATCATGGTAGAAATCAAGGAGAGCAATGGATTAGACATGAGAGAAGGGGAGCAAGAGGAGGGTAGCATGTTATCTCTAACATGGACCTAAGGGAAATTGATAGCTTACCTCAAGCCAAGCAAAAGACGAAGCAAGAAAAACCGATCGGTGTCGAACGCTCGTCTCGACGGCGGCGACGCAACGGCGGTCTTGGAATCGCAAACGGGTCTTGAATCTCTTGGAAGCCAAACCCCTCACGCACTAATCTCACCTATACGCTCACGCACAAGCTCGCTCTAGGTCGGAGAAGACGAAGCAGAGAAATGAGCGTGAAATGGCAAGTCTCTTGCTGATGTAGTGTAGATCAGCTCAATTAGTTGTTAGTGGAATCCACTTGTCACAAGATGATTGGTAGAAATAGGTTTAGTAATCTTAATTAGGCTTAGATTAGGTTAATTAGACTCTAATACAAGTGGTTTAAGTCACTAATGGCAGAGGTTTAGTAAGGGCACAAGCGTAATCAACCAAAATTGCAGAAAATCCCGTTTTGCTGCGTTTCTGCTCTGTTCGGTTGTGGTGGCCGAACTTCCTTCATAATGTTCGGTTGTCATGGCCGAACAAAGCCCAAAGTGTTCGGTTGGCAGGGTAGAACGATTCCTCAGGCCATACGTTCGGTCAAACAGGTCCAGATTTGCACGTATAACGCGTATAAGGCATGTACAACTCCAAGAAGCATTAGAATGAGTATCAAGGGTCCTAAAAACAATTATAAATGTCTCTCAAGGTCTTGGCTAAGTCCAAATATCAAGGCCCGAGCAAGAACAAGTCAATCTAGAGCATACAAGGCAATAGGCGTTCGATACGACAATTACGGTTCGATCAAGGAATGCAATCGAGTCAATCATGTTAGGGATATTACTAGCATGTTAAAAACATATTCTAATCATGTTAAACATGTATGGAAGACAAGTATACAAGTAGGTTTCGGGTTCTCACAAAAACTGTAGAGGATCAAACAGCACCTCAACCTAATGTGAACATCGATGGTCCCGCCCCTGCAATGGCTCAACCTTAAGTGAATGTCAACGATCCCGCTCCAATAGCGGCTTAGTCTAACAAAAATATTGTCGATCCTGTCCTACCAGACCCTATGCAAATCATCAATCTTCTCCAGAATTTGACACAAGCAGTAGAGAGAATCAGACATGCTACCCAAGGGAATATGGCCCAACCTCCACCTATTGTACCTCCACATGTTATACCTCAACCTGTCGCACCTCAACCTATTGCAATACAGCCTATTGCGCCTGTTGCTAAGGACCCATTGGAAAGCTTTCAGAAGAGGGGTCCGAAAAAGTTTACAGGGACACCAGGTACTGAAAAGCCGGAAGATTGGCTTGACAATATGGAAACAATTTTTGAAACAATGACTTGTACTAATGAGGTAAAAGTTAGACTCGCCACCTTTGTGCTCCAAGGTGAGGCGAGTCAGTGGTGGAAGGCTGAAAGAAAGAATGCGGAGTTTAGGGGAATACATGTTTTTACTTGGGAAATGTTCTTGGATGTTTTCAACAAGAAGTTTTTTCCGCCGAGTATTCAGGAAAGAAAACTAGTAGAGTTTATCAACTTGGAGCAAGGGTCGATGACTGTGGAACAATATGAGGCTAAATTTACGGAACTATCAAAGTATGCCCCAGCTTTTTTTGATAGTGAGGATCAAAAGGCAATAAAGTTTGAGCGTGGCCTTAATGGTAGGATCACTTATCGTTTGACAACCTTAAAATTACCAACATATGCTGAAGTGGTAGATATGGCTTGTCTTGTTGAGCAAGAAACATCAGATTACCTGAAAAGGAAAGATGAGAAGAAGAGAGGGTCAGAAGATTCTGTAATGCGTCATCGGGGGCAGTTTAGCGATCAAGGAGGGGCATTCAGTGGAAATAAGAGGAGGAATATTGAAGAAAACCGCAATAGGGTAGCAAACCAGTGGGGTCGGAACCAGAATCGAGGTCAGAATCGTGGGTATAACAGTGATTGCCGAATTTGTGGGGGAAACCATAAGACAGAGTTATGTTATCGTGGAACAGGTGCACGCTTTAATTGTGGTAAAATAGGGCACATGATTAGAGAGTGTCCCGAGCCGTTAAAGGGCAATTTCGTTCGAAATACGGGAGGTGGAGATAAGAATAAACCCAAGGAGTAGGGAAGAGTGTATGCTATGACAGCAAAGGATGCCCGTGCTACCAACGACGTTGTGGCAGGTACGGTTCAACTGTGTTCTCGTAATGTTTATGCTTTGATTGATCCGGTTGCTACACATTCTGTTATATCACTATCACTTGCACGTCGTTTGAAGTTTTCTCCTCAAAGCTTAGATATTGAGTTAGTAATAAATACACCGACTAAAGAATCTATTCCAGTGGCCTCTGTATTTCGATCTTGTTGTTTGAGCTTGAAGGATAGAGAAATGACAGTAGATTTGATCCCTTTAGATATTCAGGATTTTGATATAATTTTAGGCATGAATTGGTTAGCCGCATTTCACGCAAAGGTGGATTGTTTCAGGAAGGAGGTAGTGTTCTGTCCTTTGGGTGAAGAAGAATATATGTTTAAAGGTTCTAAGCCAGTAGCCCTATATGGTTTCATTTCTACATTGAGAGCTAGGCGATTATTGAGGAAGGGTTGTCGGGGTTATTTGGCATACATCACTGATAATAGTAAGGAAGGGGCTAGCTTAGAATCAATTTCAGTGGTCAATGAGTTTGCTGATGTGTTTCCTGGAGATTTACCAGGAATTCCACCAGAAAGAGATGTCGAGTTTGTAATTGATTTAGCACCTAGAACAACCCCAATTTCTAAAGCGCCATACAGAATGGCACCGATAGAATTAAAGGAGTTGAAGGAACAGTTGCAAGAGTTGTTGGAGAAGGAACTGATTAGATTGGGTGTGTCTCCGTGGGGTGCTCCAGTGTTGTTTGTGAAGAAAAAGGATGGAACGATGAGATTATGTATTGATTATCATGAATTGAATCGAGTCACAGTAAAGAATAAGTATCCATTGCCCAGGATTGACGATTTGTTTGATCAGTTGCAAGGTGCGTGCTATTTCTCAAAAATTGATCTTCGTTCGGGTTATCATCAATTAAGGGTTAGAAAGGAGGACATCTCTAAGACTGCTTTTAGAACGAGATATGGTCATTATGAATTTCTAGTGATGTCGTTTGGTTTAACAAATGCCCCTGCAGCATTTATGGATTTGATGAATCGGGTCTTTAGAAAGTTTTTAGATCAATGTGTGATTGTGTTTATCGATGACATTCTTATTTATTCTAAGACTCGTGAAGAGCATGAAGAACATTTAAGAGTAATACTTCAAATTTTAAGAGAGCAGAAATTATATGCCAAATTCAAGAAGTGTGAATTTTGGTTAGAGAAAGTAACTTTCTTGGGGCATGTTGTGTCGAAGGATGGAATTTCGGTGGACCCGACTAAGATTGAGGAGGTGGTTAGTTGGGAGAGACCTACGACTGTAACCAAAGTACGCAACTTTTTGGGGTTGGCAGGATATTATCGCCGTTTTGTTGAGGGTTTCTCGAAGATAGCTATACCCTTAACTAAGTTAACTCAGAAGAACGTCAAGTTCGTGTGGACAGACTAATGTGAGTCTAGTTTTCAAGAATTGAAGAAAAGACTAGTATCAGCCCCAATTCTTACGGTACCTTCAGACACTGAGGGGTTTGTGATTTATAGTGATGCTTCTTTGAAAGGTTTGGGTTGTGTGTTGATGCAAAATGGTAAGGTGATAGATTATGCCTCAAGACAGTTGAAGAACTTTGAGAAGAATTACCCAACTCGTGATTTAGAGTTAGCGGCAGTAGTGTTTGCTTTGAAAATTTGGAGGCACTATTTGTACGGAGAAATTTGTGAAATTTACACTGATCACAATAGTCTTAAGTACATATTCACCCATAGAGAATTGAACATGAGACAAAGAAGGTGGCTAGAATTGTTGAAAGACTATGATTGTACTATTTTGTATCACCCAGGGAAGGCAAACGTGGTAGTTGATGCGTTAAGCCGTAAGAAAAGAGGGACTTTGGCTATGATGTTAACGCAAGAGAAAAGAATTTTGGCTGATATAGAGTCTTTGGGTTTAGAAGTTCGAGTGAGAGGTGGTAAGGGTTACTTAGCACATTTGAGTTTTTAACCGTCTCTATTAGAGAAAGTTAAAACAGCTCAGAAAGTTGACAGTTAGTGCGGATTTGTGAAGGTTTGAAAGATGGAATATACAATAATTTTTGGGTCGGGGAAGATGGTATTTTACGTTTTGGGAGTAGAATTTGTATTCCTTCTGATCAAGAGTTGAAGAGGCAAGTCTTAGAAGAAGCTCATAGTTCAAGGTTTTCAGTCCACCCTGGAAGTACAAAGATGTATCGAGATATGCGCGACACTTTTTGGTGGGGTAATATGAAACGGGAAATTGCAGAGTTTGTTTCCAAGTGTCTTGTTTGTCAACAAGTGAGATGCGAACATCAGAGACCGGGTGGTTTGTTGCAGTCAATGTCGATTCCTGAGTGGAAGTGGGAACACATAACTATGGACTTCGTAGTAGGGTTACCTAGAACGTTAAAGGGGAGGAATGCAATTTGGATTATTGTGGATCGATTGACTAAATCAGCTCACTTTCTAGCTTTTCGAATTACCGATCCTTTGGAAAAGTTGGCAAAATTGTATATAGATGAGATAGTCGGACTATATGGTGTACCAGTTTCAATAGTGTCCGACCGTGATGCCAGATTCACTTCGAAATTTTGGAGAAGTTTACAGGAAGCTTTAGGAACAAATTTGAGCATGAGTACAACTTTTCATCCACAAAAAGACGGTCAGTCGGAGCGCGCTATTCAAACTTTGGAAGACATGCTTCGGACTTGTGTCTTAGATTTGCAAGGTAATTGGGATGAGCATTTGCCGTTAGTAGAGTTCACCTACAATAATAGCTATCACGCGAGTATTGGAATGGCCCCTTTCGAAGCGTTGTACGGAAGAAGGTGTCGCTCGCCTACTTGTTGGGATGAAGTGGGGGAACGACAGTTGTTGGGACCGGAGTTGGTGCAAATTACATCAGAGAAGGTGCAATAGATTAAAAAGAGACTCTTTGTGGCTCAAAGTAGACAGAAATCCTATGCTGATAATCATCGACGAGAGCTCGAGTTTGGAGTAGGGGATCACGTTTTCCTCAAAATTTCACCTACTCAAGGAGTTATGCGATTTGGAGTTAAGGGAAAACTCAGCCCAAGATTTGTTGGCCCCTTTGAAATTCTTGAGAAGGTGGGTGAGGTTGCGTATCGAATTGGCTTGCCACCTATGTTGTCAGGAGTTCACAATGTATTCCATGTTTCTATGTTAAGGAAATACGTTCTAGATTCAAGTCATGTGATTGAGTATATATAGTTGCAGTTAAAAGAAGACCTCAGTTATGCTGAGAAACCAGTTCGAATTGTGGACATGAAAGATCAAGTATTAAGGAGAAGAATGATTCCCTATGTTAAAGTTCAATGGAGCAATCATACTAAAAGAGAAGCCACTTGGGAGTTGGAGGAACAAATGCGAGAAAAATATCCTGATCTTTTCGGTGCGATCTAATGTTGTAAGTTTAGGGGACTAAACTTTTTTTAGGGGGTGAAAGTGTAATACCCCGTAAATTTGTTTATTTTTATAGATAATATTATATTGTTAAAGTATGGTTTGATATTTGTAATTTGGGTTGGACTTGTGTCTTACTTGGGCTAGCCATCTGAATGGGTACTATTTATTAGTTGGGTTCAATCCATGAATTAGTTATTGAATAGTTTAATAATAGTAATAATAACAAATAATAATAGTAATAATAATATATTTAATAAAGAAAAATAGTAAACTGTTAATATAATAATATATGTAATAATAGATAGTTAATGGATATAAGCAATATCAGGAAACGTGAGAGGAGGAGTTATCACACAAGCGAGCAGTTAATTGGACGAGGATTTGTGGGTAGTTGATGCCGCACAACTGGAGCAGTTATTTGATTGTGGGTTCATGGGTAGTTGATGACTTGTAGTGAGACTTAATAAAAAGGGAAATGTCGATCAGTTTGCTGGGAATTCTGATAGAGGCAGATCAAGAGAAGGAGAATTTCGATCGTCAGTGATTGTCGGTGTCGGTGTCTACCGAAAGCGAAGACCGCAGATAAGAATTGAGGATTGAGGTGAGTCACATAGTTATTATTATTTTCTTCTTGTTTCTGTTGGCAATCGAGGATAGGACGGTGTGTGCGAGATGTGTGTGTATGAGTAATATAGGTGGCTATGGCGCTGATATGAAGAAGATGGAGGAATAAAAAATAGAAAATAATAATAAGTTCATAAGAGAGAAAGGAAGAAAGAGTAATATGGACAAAGAAAGGACGAATAAAAAAATAAAGAGTGAGTGAGTTTGATGGCTAGTGTATATGATATATTATTTTAATGGTAAAATAGGTAAAAAGTAGTTAAATGGATACATGATATTTAGATTAGTCTCACTAAATTCATGCAAAGGGTTCAGGTTTGGGATTAAAAGTTTTGTTATATATATATATAGATTTGGTCAAGCATGTCGTGGAATATTCGTACACAGTATTAGCTTCTACATCGCTTTTGAGGTAAGGGATTATACTTCCTTTAAGTTGATTTGTACAACATATTTTTCCGTTAGGTTTCCTATATTTTTGAATTACCGTTTTTTTTATCTCTATGCCGAAATCGCATCGGTAATTGATTTCAACTCCGTCGGTTAATATCTTTGTTTCTTCTTTATGAATTCTAATTTGGTGAAGTCTCATGTTAAAAACTTGATAATATATGAGATGCGTTTGAATTTTCGAAAAAACATGCTACTTGTTTGAATTTTGTTATGATCACTACATTTGATTAAATTGTTACCGAAGTGACCCTTTTGTTATTTGATACTTGCACTACGAGGCTTGTGAGTGCGGTAATCCGGCTTTACCTTTGATTATTGTATCCTACGGGATTTTGTTTGATTGGATAATTAGACTATTTATGTGATCATATTTTATGGGTGTAAAATGTCGTAATGAACTGGTATGGGATGGTTCGTTATGATTAGTTTACTCGTTATCATTCTTCGAACTCTATCAACTATTATAAAATCTTTTGTCATAACTTTGATTTATACATATGATTTCTTGTGAGTCCTCCCCTCCTTAGAAATCGGAGGGACGGTATATGAACCTACTGGGCATTTGTTCGCTCACCCTTTCAAATTACTCCTCTTCAGGTCACACGTAGATTGGAGCTTCACATAGAGAAACATGGGGAGCAGCTATGGTTATTTAGAGTTTATTGTTATTTTGTTTTGTAATGGATTTTTAGCGATTAGTAAGAAAAGTGAATTCTTTAATTGTATTTTGAGGTTATGGTGGTAAGTTTTGGGAATTAGACATTATACTAGTTTGGTGGTTTCTTGACATTAAATGGTAGTTGACTTTTGACTAATGAAAGTTAAGTTAGAATTTTGTAATGACGTGGCCAAATATGGGCCTACGAAGTTGGGCCCAGGTTTGGGGGCATTACACTACTTGCTTAATAGCTTTTTTCAACAGATGACGTGGCAGATAACTTCTCATATATGTCTGGAGCATCCACTGTTTATTACCCACGCATTAGTTGATTTATCATTTTCCATGAAGCATATCTGAAATGTGAATAAAACATGGTACCCTTTATAAATTTGGGTCCAAAGGATTAGCTTTCTTAGGTAGCCAGACATGCCTTAGTTTAGGTAGTTTGGCTTTATCAAAATGATTAAATCTAAATAAGCATTCATGAGACTGATGACTAAAAGTAGAACAAATTTTGCATTTGTGAAAAACAGGTAGGTCAGTCATTGTGGGTGATTTTTCTTTGTCAGCTTGAGTCTACTTAAAGGTCTTAGCATCAACAAACTTGATATGCTTGAACTTGTTAACTTCCTTCCTTCCTTCTGATCCCTCCTCTTATTACAGCTGATTGATGTTTGACATCATGTGGATATGCATTAGTTATTTTACTAGCTGACACAGCTTGAGGAGTTTGAGCAGAAGGCTAAGAGTTGTCATTGTTCAGCTTCTCTTTATTGTTAAAGGACTTTTTGAGTTGATTCTTAGGATAAGCATAATGGACTTTACTATAAGTTGGTCATATATCCTTTTTAAGCAGAACATTTTGGGGTCACCTTTTGATTGTCTGATCTCATAGTATTCATCAGCTTTTGAAAATCCAAGACCATGTTGATCTTCATGGATGATAGTTTCAACAACAGCTTTTGACTTTGAGTAGGTATCAACAACATTGGCTAGTCGTTAATTCTTGTTTACAAGGTCAACTATTTGAGCTGCTGAGACTTTAGCTTGAGTTTCATACTTTAAGTTGCATCAATTCATTCTGCTGAACTTTATATAGCTCATTGATCTTTTGTAGCTCAGTGTTCTCATCATAAACTCTTTTAAAATCAGTAGACAAAGATGTGTGTATTCTTTGAAGAGTTTCAAACTTTGAGTATATCTTTTGCATTTGATCTAAGAGATCATCAACTTTTTTGTTTGAAGTTTTCTCTGCCTGTTGTTTTGACAAATTGACTTTAACATTTTCAGCAGTCCTTGGAGAAGTTGACTTAACTTTCATGTCAGATTGACTATTAATGTTTTGTCAACATAAATTATTTCATATTTTCTTAATCACAAATGGTTCCGGTTGAATAACCTTAGACAATCTATGATTAGTAATAGGTGAGCTTAAAGGCTCATCATCATAATAAATAAAAGAATTTGAATGCTTATTTTCTGAATCATATATAGTTGATTCTGCAACAAGACACAAATTTGCTTCTTGCACAAAATCATCAGATTCATCATCTGAATCTGTTTCAATCCAAGTTGCTAAATTTTTATCTTCAGCAACTAACCCTTTTCACCTTTCAAAGTTTCTGGGAGCTCTCTTATAATACTCATTTCTGGTAGTTGGACAGTTTGAAGCATAATGTCCAGGTTTTCTACAATTGAAGCATAAGAGTTTTTCATTCTCATCCTTATATTCATTGGATTTGAAGGAAGGCTTTTGATAGTTTGAAGAAAAAGGTCTTTGGAAGTTTGAGGAAGATTTCTGAAAATTTGAATAAGGTTTTTGAAAATTTCTTTTGAAAGATTTAAACTTTCTAAACTGTTTGGCAAAGGCAGCAAACTCATCCTCATCGAAGTCATTATCTGACTGAGATGTGGAGGCTTCTGGAATTTGATTTTGAGCATGTAAAGAGATGCTTTTAAAACTTTTCTCAATTTATTGAGTTTTAACAATTTCCTTCTCATAAATTTTGAGACTGGCAACAAGATTTATACATATATGAGTTTTGTTCAAGTCTATTGCTTTCCTTTATGGCAGTTACCTTGACATACCATGTACTTCCTAAGCTACTAAGAAATCTCATATTTAGATCTTTCATACTATGGACTTTACCAAGGGAAGAGCATCTATTACTTACCTCAAGAACCTGTCATAGGAATTCTTGAGTGATTCCTTTAGATCTTTCTTGAATGCATCAAACTCATGTATGCAGTCATATAACTTGTTGTCCTTAGTGTTTTGATCTCCTTCAACATATTCAATAAGAGCTTCCCATATGTCTTTGGTTGTTTTGTAGTCATATATTTACTTGTAGTTTTCATATGGAACAACACTTGATATAATGTGTATGGCTTTGGCATCTAACTCATTGTAAGTCCAGTTGGCAACGAATAAGACTAGGGGGTGAATAGCCTTTTAAAACTTTAAGGGTTGTTTTGAAAACCTTTAAAAGATGCAGCGGAAAATATAAGTTTTCAGCAGCCGATGTAAAATCAGCAGGTAGGAGTTGTTGAACTAAAAAGAGTTTGATTTGGTTTTCTTTTAATCACTTGAGTATATGGACTAAATTGAAGTACAATATATAAGATCAAATATGTAAAGAACTCAGGACTGTAACTGTTAGACACTTACCTAGATAGGAACTGCTTAAGTGTATGAACAGCGAAAACAACAAGTAGACTGAACACGGTATTTGGAGTGGTTCACAGTGTTAAAACTGTTACGTTCACTACCAAGTTGGTCAAACTTGGATTTTGAAATACACTAAGATTATGTATAAGCTAAGTGAGCACTAACGGATTAGTGTACAACAAAAACCATTGTTTGAGGAGTTTGATCTAGCAAGAATCAAACTCGTGCCACAATCTGTGTTCCTTTAAGGATTTGAAATAGTAAAGGAACAGAAAATCAAATATTTCTCAAAATAGAAACTAGAAAAGAATAACTATGAAGGAAATTGTCTAATAATGTTTTGGAGAAGAAGCTCTTCAAGGAAAGATTTGAAGTTCTTGGATTGAATGAGAGCTTCGACTAGTTTGTCTCTTTTGAGTGCTGTGGAGAGTTTGATTTATGAAAGCTTGAGCACGTAATATTGCGAGGGTGTGTTCTTCAATCTTTGCTTCAAAGGTTTTATAGATAAATCCATAATTGTAGCCGTTTGAGAGAGTGAAGTTGAATCTTGAATTTATTGATGAAATGATGTTCCATTGAATGCCCAGAAATCCAGGAAGACTATAAGAGACAAAGAGCATTTCCTAGCATGAAATATTCAAGAGAGTAATTAGCTAGGTATGGTCGTATGGGTATACAGAGAACATTTATAACATGCACGAAAGTCTTCTATCGAAGTGACATGTGAATAATTCTTTTGTTTGAAAAAGTTTACCAAAATAATATATTATACTAAGCGTGTGAAGGTCAGATCTTTTCGAGATAACTATAGTGATTTCAACAGTTAGAATTTTATAGTGCAAACATGTGCTAACATAGTGTATCAACAGCTACTAGCTGCTGATGACTTATGTTTTAGGTAGATAGAATGTAGGCTGCCAAACAAAGTCAAATGAGTATCTCCTGTATAAATAACAGAGGATATCTTATGTGCTGAATGTTTTAGCAGATAGATTTAGACTTGATACAAAGTCAAAGTTAAAAACTGATTTTAAGGATTTTGAAAAGTATTTATACTAACTGGTTTTAACTCAATGGTTTTAAGTAAATCTAAGGTATATGAGTTTCTACACCCATCTTATACTTTATCTTCCTCAGTCCATTCAGACTGAGGTTTAAGAACATTGTTGTTTCTCATTGTATCTTGATTTGCATTTGTTCATTCATTACATTATGTTATATACTTAGTGGCTAAATGGGTTGCGTACCAGTTAGCGTGACAAATGTGCATAGAACTTTGCCTTAGAATAGTTTTCTAGACTCCACATGTTCAGCGGAAGACTTCGACTGAAGGCTTCACCAGCAGACTTCAAGCAGTCTCCAGCGGCAGACCTTGTCTGCACTCGGACAACATAACGTGTCCAAAACTCTTCTAGACTTCAAGCTTAAGTGGATTATTTAATTCAACCTAAATCAGTTTGAATTTGAATTAAATCATCTCCAGATCAGAGCATGACTTCTTAGACACGCCCCTCCAGCTTTTCCGAAAAAGCATGAAGACTTTCGCCTCCTGAGAAGTGATAGAGCAGGTGCACAGACTGACACATACAGACTGTACCAACTATTGCAGGTCTGCAACTCTGATTGTCGCCCACCCCCTAGTTGTTGCAAACAACTCTTCACCATTCCCTGCTCAGTATCAGTTGAAGAAGAAGTCAACAAAACAACTCTAGGTATTTAATGCATTCAACCTAATAGAGATGTTACTCACTTCGTCTTCTCCAACGATCTCAAGAATGCCTAGCTATAAATACTGCCATTAAAGATTGAAGAAATCAATGCTCTGAAACTATCCAACAACATCAAGCTTTATACTCAGTGCATTCAAGAGATCATTAACTGATCAACGAAGTCCTCTACAACAACAAGATCTGCATTAACTGTTAATCATTTGTTTCTTATTGTTATACACTTTATACTATTCTTATACACATTGAATATTCTGTTTTACCATATATTCAATTCCCCACCCCCAAACACAAGTCAAATATTTTGTACACGATCCATTTGATATTTCTGTAATAGAACTAGTGAAAAATATAGTGCACATTTAAATCCAAGGTTGACTGCCTTGGTGGTGGACGTAGCACTCATTATAGTGCGAACCATCTCTAAACATCTGTATTAATCTTCCTCTGTTGTTTACTGTTTTATTCTATCATTCATTTCCTTAACTTATTCCCTTAGCAACAAACTTCAGTAATCAGCTAAGTCTACCGGTAGTGCTTCACCAGCAGACTTGAACTGTCTTCCTTGCAAGTCTTCCGCTACTTCAATCTCTTTAATAGATTGCAAGTGCTTACTCTTGGAATTATTACGAAAAGTTCTAAGTGTTTAATAAGCTATTCAACCCCCCCTCTAGCTTATTATTGTGTCCATTGGGACTAACATACATATTCTTCTTACAAGTGGATTTATAGTATCATCATCTACAGAAGAAGATTTACCCGAATTAGTGTTTACTTTCATGTGTAGCATGTGACCATTTTTAATACATTCCATAAATCTTTTATATATGTTGTTCATATATCTTGTAATTATTTCTTTCCATTTATCAAAGTGATCTTCATCAAAAATAGGTACTCGAGGGACATTGTTTGATGAAAAAGTTTTTGAGGTTGCCATGATCGATCTTTCAAGTTATTAGACTTGGAAAAATAGATTTTTCAAAAGTTAGGCTCTGATACCAATTATAAGTCCAGTAGGCAACGAGATAAAACTTTTAAAAAACTTTAGAGGTTATTTTGAAAACCTTTAATAGCTGCAACAAAAAAGATAAGCTTTTTAGCATGTAGAAGCTGTTGAACATAAAACAGTTTGGTTTGGTTTTCTTTTGATCACTAATATATAAGGACTGAATTGAATGACAAAATATAAAATAACTAAATAAAGAACTTTAAAGAATGTAACAGCTAAACACTTAAGTAGATAACAGATGTTTAAGTGTATAGACAGTAAAAACGGTAGAAAGACAAAGACACATTATTTGGAGTGGGTCACAGTGTAAGCTGCTACGTCCACTACCAAATTGGTCAAACTTGGATTTTGAAGTGCACTAAGATTATATTAATTATAAGTGATCACTAACGAATCAATATATACTAAAAATCAGTGTACAACAAAAACCAGTGTTTGAGGATTATGATTAATAAATAATCAGACTCGTACAACAATCAAAGGTTTCTTAAAGATTTCTTAAAGATTTGAAAGAATAAAGGAACAAACGAAACAATGATTGTTCAAATAAGAACTAGAAAATATTAATATGAGTAAGACTATCTAGTTGGTGTTTGAGATAAGAAGTTTTTCAAAGAAAGATTGAAGTTCTGGGTTTGAATGAAGGCTTCAACGACTTTTTCTCTATCAGTGTGCTTTGAGGATTTGAAATATTTGAATTTTGAGCATGTAATTCTGTGAAAGTGTTTTTGCAACCCTTGCTTCAAACGTTTTATAGAGATATTCATGTTTATAGCCGTTTGAGAGAGTAAGGTTGGATCTTGAATTACTTGAAGAAATGATGATAAAGATCTTTCATTGAATGCCCACAAATCCTGCAGAGTGAGAGACAAAGAGTATTTCCTAGCATGTAATAATAAAGAGAGTGGTTAGTTAAGATTGAATATATGAAGAGTATTTAAGATATACACATAAGTCTTCTATTGACAAGACATGTGGATAGTTCTTTTGTTTGAAAATGATGACCAATTAATAATTTAATATAAACACGTGAAGGCAAAATATTTCAATAGAATACAGTGTTCAGCAGATAGAAGATATCGAATGTATAAGTAGACGCTAACACTGTTATTAGCAGTTGACCAACTGCTAGCTACTGATAATTTATGTTTTAGGCATATAAAATGAAGCAAGTAAGAAGGCTGCCAAACAAAGTCAAAAGGATATATAAAAAACAGTGGGCATCTATCTACTGAACCTTCAGCAGATATAATTTAGACTTGTTACAAAGTCTAAGTAAAACAATTTATGGTTTTAATCAAATGTTAAACTAAGCTGTTTTAATTTTAATGATTTTAAGTAAATCTAAAGTATGTAAGTTTCTACAAAAGGGTTATACACATATAACATAGACCACTTAGTGCGGAAGAATGAATGTAATATATCAACGGAACTAGAAGTAGTGGAAGACCAAAACTAACATGCTTATCAGTAATTAAAAAAGATATGAATAAGTGTGTAGTGTGTGATGAATTTGCATTGGGCGGAACTGAATTGTGGAAAATGATTCATATAGCTGACCCTAAAGATTGGATTCAACACTTATTACTTAAAAAAGACAAACAATATAAATCATTTGTGATCACGCCACGTAAGTAGGTGACCGTGCTAGAAATCTACGTACTGGACTTAAGCTGATGTGTGAATGGTAAATAGGATATCTGGGCTTGTTTTCTTTTGGGCATAGGATTGGTGTGAACTTGGTTGCTTTCAGAATCTAAGTGATCTCTTGAAGGCCTTGTCGTGATGATAACTTGAGAGAGGAAGCACCGTTAGGGAGATAGGGGGGTGTTCCCACATAAAGTCCTCCGGTATGAAAGTCAGCAACGAATCAAAGTATATGCCAGAGCTCAAGCGTTACCCCTGAAAGCTAGCGTGCCCTTAAGCTGCTGGTAAGAACTATGGAAAGACTGTGTGTGTGCTTGCAAGTGTGAGTTAAAGCGTAATCTCTGGACAATAAAGATGAAGGTCTTATTTATAGTTCCTGGCTTGAGTGCCAAGCCAAGAGTGGAGGCCGTGGAGACCATCTGGTTGGCTAGTTCGCAATCACGGATCACCCGTTGGCTCGGCACTATGACCGTCATACTTCACGTATTAGTAGGTGGGTTAGTGAAATGGATTGCGGCTAACATCTAATATGTCCATGTCTTGCTAATGAAATGGGGCCATTTGTCTATCTTAACCTGATGGTACTGCGAAGCCGGGGCGGATGGACGTTGAAGACTTAGGGGGCGGGTGCACGGGTCACTTCTTTTTCACTAGGGGTGTAAATGGTTCGACTTGGAACAAATTATGAGCTGAACCGCATGCCATCGGTTTGAGAAAAATCAAACCGGAGCTAAACCGTTTAAGTCTTGAGCTGAACCAAACTGAACCATGATGGTTCGACTTGGTTCGACTCGGTTCCGTGGTTCGGTTTCGCGGTTTGGTTTCATTTCGGTCTGAATTTAGAAAGTTCTACTCATTCAAAATTTAAGTAAACCAAGAAAATATTATAAAAACACGCTAAAGAAAATACTAAAAAATTAAATATAATACAATTATATTCATAAACTCACTTTTAAAAAATTACACAAACTTTCAAATAAAATGATTAACATTTTTAATTCTTATAATCAATAAATTGAATCCAATATAATAAAAATACAACAACGTACATTATATTTAAAACGTTTATGTAAATTCAAAAAATTTAAAAGCAAATTCCTAAATACTAATATTAGCCTTATAGTTTATATAGTATAAAAATATTAATAGTATAAGAGTACTAAATTATAAAGGTTAGGAATTCAAAAGAATTTGTTGTTTGACTCGGTGGTTCGGCTCGATGGTTCGATTTGGTGGTTCAGCTCAAAATGGTTTGGTTTGGTTCGGATTGACTCGACTCGACATGTCAAGCCGCAAACCAAACCAAACCGTTCGACTTCCCAAAATCTCAAACCGAGCTGAACCATATTGCACCCAAAACCGAACCAAACCGCATGGTTCGACTCGACTTGGTGGTTTGACGACTCGGATTGACACCCCTATTTTTCACCGAGTAAAACGACGCAGTTTTACATAGCGACACCGCCAACTTTTTTTTCCCGAACCTAGGTTCGCACGGTGCACACGGTCACACGGAGCAGAAAAATTCTAAAAAAAAAAAAAAATTGCTCTGCTATGCGCCACTGCGAACTGCGATAGTAAGGCGGAACGGAAGGGCGAAGGACTGAAGGCGGAAGGCAGCAGGACCACCGTCCACCGACCGGCGAGTGGGGGAGGGCGACGGCAACGCTCACAGGCCACAGCAAGACTGGAGCGTAGCCGCGCAGGAGAAATCAAGCAGGCAGCAACTGAGCTTGAGCTTCCAGACTTCTAGTGACTCACTCGGTCTCTTTCTCTTTCTCTTTCTCTCAAGTAGGTAATTGACATTCTCTTCAATTATTCGTAGTTCTAATTTCTATTTCATGACTATTATGAATTTATGATCTATCTTTTTATTCAAAATTAGGGCTTTTGATTTTTAAATTTGGGTTTATATAGTTGATTTATTGATTACTTGATTAACTGATTTGATATTTTGATTGATAAATCTGTTAGAATTATTCTATTTATCCGAAATTAGGGCTTTTGATTTTTGAATTTAGGGTTAAATTCTATGATGAATTCATTAAAAAATTTGTTTCTTTGTTGCGTTACAGACTGACATTCACATTGTTCGGAATTGAGATTCTTGAAAGTTGAAAATTTGAAATTCTTGAGGTTATATAAAAAATTAGGGCTCTTGTATGTTTTATTGAAAAAGACTTGTTAATGAGTGTTAGAGGCAATGATGTAATTCAACATTTTCAATGTATGAAAACGCTTAAGGGGCAATTGTAATTTCTAAAAAAATTATGTAATAGTACTAATTTGTGACACCGTCGAAGTTTGTCTCTGAATCCACGACTGCTACCTAGTATAGGGTGTCCTCGTTCATCTTGTCGAGCCTTGCAGATTGTTGGCCCTCTTGCCGATCGTGGTCGTTCTCGGCCACTATGCCGAGCATGGAGGTTTTGGTTGAGAGTTTGGTTATCTTTCATTTAGCTGGGTTGTCGGATATGGGCAGCTATGCTGGACTCCATGTACTCTCCCACGTAGAAGGTGTCAAGTTGGTAGGAATCTAGCTGCAGTGGTAGTGAAGGAAAATTTTAGAGCAGCGAGTCATAAGGGCGCCGCTAAAGTCTGGACGGAGATTTGCGGAATAAATTTGGACGCTGAATTTTGACCAGGAAATAGGTTGGTCTGCAACTTTCTTATCGCTTTTCTGATATAGATCTTGAACCTCATCTTTTGTGTCCTGATTCTCTTTCCTATCTTTCTGATTTATTTGTTGTGCCCTAATGTTATGTTAGATTTAAATTTACTTGGTCGTTTCTTTGGATCCGTATATTATCCTGTGCTCTATCAGATTGGATCACCCGGTATCCAGATTTTTAGGGTTCTTGCCCAGATTGCTTTGTCCCCGTGATGGGTGTTTAGTGCAGGTAACTTTGATAGTGGGCTATTCAGTTTTTTTGCTGCTTGTCCAATCAACCAATTGAACTGATTGTTTGGGACTATTTAAACTTGTAAGAAGTTTAGTAGTTGACTTAATTGGGTTTAATCCCTCGCAAGGGTTTGATTGTTCAGATTGGCTCTACCGTGTTCTCCCATCAGGATCCACTCTCTTTGTGTATCTTCATGTGTAGCTGTGCAATTTATATGTATGTCAATGCAAATGTGTGAGCATGCAACGATTTTAAGGTTTTTGTTGATTTCCCCAATATTCCGTGGAAGCTCTACAAACTTGACTTCAGTTGAAGTATGTGCAAATTGCAATTACCTTTTAATTGCGTCGTTTCATTTGTTGCATGCCCCCCGTATGAGGAATTGGAGCTGGTTTTGTTTTGTATTGGTTGTTCTGTGTTAGAATTGGGGTCTTGAAATATTGTTTGTTCATTGTGACAGTTTATCAAAGCTTGTTGAAGTCATCCAAGAATGATTTACACGGCAATTGACACCTTCTATCTAACGGATGAGCAGCTTACAGATGCACCTTCTAGGAAAGATGGAATAGATGACGCCACAGAAACAACCCTTAGAATTTATGGATGTGATCTCATCCAGGAGAGTGGCATTTTACTAAGATTGTATCCTTTTCTATTTTGTTGAATTGTTATTATGTTCCTTATTTATTTGTTATTTTGTTGCACTGCGCAATTGTTGAAAGACTGTATTATATGGTTTTTACCCGGCATCAAAGTCATTTTGTTCCCACCCAGGCTGAAAGCCATTTGTAGTTGTACTTATAAATTTGATGTTTTTTTTGGAGTAGCTATAGTTAGTCTTGACATACTTATTTTGATGATTTGACTGCCTTAACCACACTGGCTGTAGACCTCAAGCAGTTATGGCCACTGGCCAGGTTTTATTCCATCGCTTCTACTGTAAGAAGTCATTTGCTCGCTTCAATGTGAAGGTGCTGTTCTCCCCCTTTTCATGTAGTTTTCTAAATCTAGTTGGAATATGCATATTTGCTTGTTTTCTAATGTGAAACTCAATCTTATTTTCTACCAGAGGGTTGCTGCTAGTTGTGTGTGGCTTGCTTCGAAACTTGAGGAAAGTCCTAGAAGAGCTAGGCACATCCTCAATGTTTTCCACAGAATGGAGTGTAGGAGAGAGAATCTACCTATAGAGCATTTGGATGCTTTCTCTAAGGTTAGGTGCCAATTTGATTTTAAATTTAATACCTAGGGAGAATAATCAGTTACCGGATCTTATTTGAGGAACCAATTTTTTCTTGAACTACCATTGATTGAAACTTGGTTTGTCTTCCATTCGAGTGAAGAAGTGGTACTTATATTAATATTTACCTTTTCAACAGAAATATTCTGAGTTGAAGATGGACTTGATCAGAACCGAGAGGCACCTATTAAAGGAGATGGGTTTCATCTGCCATGTTGAGCACCCTCATAAGTTCATATCAAATTACCTGGCCACCCTTGAGACACCCCCAGAGTTGAGGCAGGAAGCTTGGAATCTTGCAAATGACAGGTGATTTTGAAAGGATACAAACATATATACATATGTTTATTTGATATATTTTTGTGTGTATTTATCTATATCTGCAATTATCTTCTCAATTATGTTTCTTCTACTCCATATGTTTTTTGCTTTTCTTTTTCTCTTTGCTACTCAATCCCTTCATCACGGTATTTTGCCTGTGTTGTAGGGAATTTAATGCAAATAGTTTAGATATAAGCATAACAGCCCCGTTCTGCTGATCTGAAGTCTTGGGTTCACACACTCGTTTGCAATAAACGTTGCACCTGCAATCAGTCTTCCTTTAACAAAAGAGTGTTGAGAGTCCAAGACTACACTACTGATAACACTATTAAGCTCCAATTACGTTGATAGTCTAAAATCTATGATTTCCTTTGCTCCACACTATTAGTTGAGTGCTGTATATGTGTTTGTGTGTGTTATTGATTATTCCTTGTCCAGATGGGAGCTACATGCATGGTAATTTCCCCCCGACTTGGAAATCTCAAGTAGAAACACTTCCTGTGTTTTGGAAAGAGAGTGCTCTGACTGTAATTTTATATAACCCTCTCGCATACTGGGAGAAAATTGTATTTCATTTCTTTAATAACTGAATACCTTCTTTTAAGTTTGTGGTATATGATAATCTTTAACAGAATCTTTCAGACAGGCTTTTTAAAAGTTGGTTTCTTCTGTAGGCCAAGTGCTTTCATGACAGGAAGTATCTGTTAAACAGAAGAGAGTTACCATATTTGATGCTTCAAGACAATATCGATATATATTATTAAGTAAAGCTATGGTGTTTCGCTGTCCATTTATGATGTACATCTGTTAAAGTTTTGTTCCAGTGTTTTGACCATTTTAATTTTACTGATTCTTCATGTACTGCTTACTCTTTTAAACAGTTTGCGAACAACTTTGTGTGTGCGGTTCAAGAGTGCAGTTGTGGCATGTGGGGTTGTATATGCTGCTGCTCGGAGATTCAAAGTTCCACTTCCTGAGAATCCTCCATGGTGGAAAGCATTTGATGCAGACAAGTCAGGTATAGATGAAGTTTGTAGAGTTCTGGCTCACCTGTACAGTCTACCCAAGGCAGAGTATGTACCTGTGTGCAAAGATGGGGGTTCCTTTACAACGTCTAATAGGTCTTGGGACTCGCCTACTCAACCAGTTGCAAAGGTGAACCCCTCACTTCATCCTTCCTCTTTCACTTTGTGGTTGTCTCCATCTTGTTTCTGCATTTAGAATCATTATAATTTTCCCCTGAGCACTAGCTAACAAACCGTGTGATGTCGAACCACTTTAAGATAAAGTTAGAACGGCAAAGGGATTTCCAACCAAAGGAAATCTAAAACATTTTTATTCCAACAACCTAAATACTCACTGAAAGATTACAATGATTTTATAAGCTTAACAAGCTAACCCTAATTGTAGAACTATACTCAAATACCACTAACATAAGAAATACCTAAGTTATCTAGTCTAAGGGATCCCATACAGCGAGGTAATGTAAAGAATTAAATGTAAAAGACATTTCATGATCACATCCCTTTGCCTAATTCCACTTGTAGAATGAAAAAAAGACACAGGCCTCTGTATTAACCGTTAACGAAGACCTTAACAAACAACTAGAAACCAATCTCCAAATCATGCCAAGGAATCCCTCACAGAATCCAAACTTTCTCAGTATTTGATAATGGTGTGTAGAGAGATTGTATCATAAGCTTTGGTTGACTGGTTGTAGCCTGAGAGCAATATTCTCCTCCTTCCCTCTCCCTGCCACCGCCCCCAAATACTCCCTCCCCCCCAACTATCTCTCTTCTTGTCTACACATTGAATCACTTCCTGGGCGAACATAATTATCTCATTAGTGCCCCGGTGCCCCCCCCCCCCTTGAACAAAGCCTCTTTGTAGTGGAGATATCAACTTGGTTGAGGATTTTTATCAAATATTTAAATAAGATGATGCAGGAGCAACTAGGCTTAGTACTGTATGTTTGTAATTTGTGTATTTTTTGATTAATTTGTATTCTAAGTGTTTAGGGGTATTGTAGTATACTCTTAGAATTAGGGTTAGCTTGGGCCTGTGGTAAATACAACCCATAGGTCTTGTGTTCAATTCATGCAATCAGAATCTTTAACTGAGCTGCTGTTGGTACATTTTTAATAATCTTTTCTTTAGAAATCCAAATGCCATTAGAATCTTTAATCTTATGAATATGCAATTTTCTTCTCATCTGTTTGACAATGTGAACAAATATAGTATTCTGATACCCCTGTTTGTTTGATCCATCTCAATTGAGCCTTTTGTTCTCGATACTTCTCTTCTAGTTTCAAATGACCTTTCAAGTTAGCTTGGGCTTGCATAGGAGCTGCCTGTAATCAAGCATGATATCCCAACAAAGTGCAAGAGCCTCCCTTCATGCCTCCCCTCCCAAGAAGTCTCAACTATATCAAGGAAATTATGATGCTTAGTCCAGACATTGATAAAACTGAGAAGGCATTTAACTGAATTCACCATAGTATGAGTGTCCACAATTGAGATGTTTAACACTAGAATGAGAAAAAGACCGAGAGCTTGGCTAACAGCTCTAAATGATCATTCTCAGCTGGTGTTCTCACTCTGATTGGTGGTGGTCATGCTGTTGACTAATAACCAGTTCTATTACCTAATCAAAAGAATGAATTAATCTGTGCAAATCATCATTAAGACAAACACTATGTAGCCATTGGAAAGTAGCTGCCTCTTCCCCTTATTCCACCAAGTAATCAAGCCATCAGTGATCCCAACTTGCTTTATCATATCAAGAAAGTCTGTCGCAGCTCCAGCATTTGAAGAAAAATTATTTATATATATATATATATATATATATATATATATATTTATTTATTTATTTATTTTTACCATCTCTTGTTCAGCATATCTTGGTAATATGTGTAGATTTGCATTTTTCATTTGCCATTAAACTTGTTCATTGTGATTCTCTGACCAAAGCAGTATTTGCTTGTGGTTGTGTGCTCAACGTGTCTGCGTCCTACCTTTTTCGGATTGCTGTGTAGTTCAGAGTCTTACGAGCATCATCGTTTTTTAGTTACCAAACATCCTCTCTCTCTTGAATTTTATCTTTAATTGTCTAAATGTTCATCGGTAAGGTTGGTCAACATCTTATATTTCTCCTTGATTTTTTAGGAAGGTTCATCGAGTGGCTTACTATCAAATGATGATCCAAACGCTATAACGGCATCCTCTGTGGCAGTTAACCCAGATTTGAGTGTGTCAAAGGATGCTCCAGTAAAAGCGGCACTCGGTCACTCGAAGAAAAGTGATAATGATTTGCATAGCATGTCTACGGAGGGGGATGCTAGAGAGGAATCTGTACCAAAGTCAAAGTCAAAGTCAGACCACCGGACAGATGTAAGTGGGGAAAGAATGAGGGATAGGGAAAGGGAAAAGGAGAGACCTAAGGTGCGCGACCGTGAAAGAGGAAGAGATTCTGACAGAGAACGGGAGCGAGAAGACATGGAAAGGGACAGAGGTAAAACCAAAGATAGGGGCCGCCGATCCAAGGACAGAGGAAAAGATCCAGGTTATTGTTTGATATTTTTTAACTTCTTAATTTCAAATCCTGACTTCTTAATGAAATTTTGTTCATGTCCTTGTCATTCTTCCACTATTTTTGAGTTGTATTTGCTTTGGTTTTTTGAAATGCAGGACACCCAGAGAAATCAAAACACCACTCATCACGAGGTACTTGGATAATATCCTTCATAACATTCTTTTCTTCTTCCAACGCCCCCCTCCCCCAACACACACACACCTAGCGGGAGCATGCTGTCTCTGAAATTTTGCTAGCAAAACCATAACATTCTTTTGTTTTCTTTAAAGATCGGGACTACCATGGCTCTTCTTATTCAAGGGAGAAGGATCGTCAAAGACATCATTCGTATAGTTAATTTTTTACTGGGAGTGGTGGCGTCTTAAAGGTTCAGGGGATCGCTAATGCTGATATGCACGATATGGGAGCTTTATTGGTTGCATACTTGGCCAAACCACTAAATGCAGTTTTCTACCTTGCAGGGTGTTGTAACTTGTAAAATTAGATCAGTATTAGAAGGTAGACTTGGTGGCCGGAAAACAATACGATCAATCATCGTTCTACTTCTGTCTATGTCGGTCTGTCAGTCTCACTTACAGTTATCTTTTTCCTAATCTTGAACAACCAAGGTGGTAAGAAAACTGCAAATGATGAAATGAAATTAGCAACTGAAGAAATTTACCAAAAAAATTGGACTTCTGGAGTTGAACTGGGAAGTAGGAGAAATGAAATGTACCCAACTTGTCCCTAGTGAGTTGGAGGTAATATGATATGGTTGTGATGAGATTGAGGGGATTGGATGGTGATGCAGAAAATAATGATACAGAAAAGAAAAACAAAAAACACAAAATACTAACAAACCAGAACTGACACCAGCTAGACCTTAGGCCTAAGAACACCACCAATGGTGGTTCCCAAATGGATTAATAAACCCTACGAGGGTTCTTAAAATCGATTATTCCAAATAATAGCGATTTGGTAAGTTTTCTGTAAGACTGTCTTATGAATTTTTATTCGTAAGATGAAGCTTTAGTCTCTTACAACTTATTTCACCAATACATGATGAGTGTGGGAGAGATGACATGTCTTACAAATATATGTATAATCGTTTTCTTTTCCTAGTTCTTGTCATAACCATTTGGGAACTCAAAGAGAGGAGAAAGAAGAATCACAGACATAGAGTGGTTGAGGATGGCGCATGCATAACATGTGCGTGTGAAGAGCATTGGGTGTGGGTGGGGGTGGGGGGGGGGGGGGGGCGAGGATTCATTCCTCGGCCATTTTTTTCTCTCTTTTCTTTTTCTTTTTAATTTGATTATTTTTTTCTTCTTCGACCTTTTCTCTCATTTTCTCTTTCCTTTTGTTTTGTATTTAAATTTTTTTTTTGTATGGACATGTATTTAATTTAAAGAACAAGTTTTCGGTTCTCAACCATTGGGAAGATTTGTTAGTAAAAATATGCGTTATTAAAATGAGGTATGTGGCATGGAGGCTCCACAAAGAACCCAATTTAGAAACTTTTCTATTGGAGATGTTCTAACAAACTTAACAAAAGTAATTTGAAACTCATCTCAATAACAAGGCGCTCTAACCAAGTTATCCAAAATTGCTTGAATCCTCATATAGTTATTAGGAATGTAAGGCCAAACAACCAAAATTGAAGCAGGACTGGACTAGTGAGCTTGGTTAGGTTTTGGTCCAAGACAATTCGGTCTTTGTTCCAAAAATCAAGACCAATCAGTTCAGTTTAATTTGTGATTGAACCTAAGTTATCTAACCATATATATATATATATATATATATATATATATATATATATATATATATATATATAACATTTCATTTGCCTCAATTTTAATGTTGGATTTATCAATGTTACAAGCATTTATTTATGAGCAGCAATAGTTTAAACTGAAATAAAACGAACTAATCATATGAAACCAATGAGAGGTGATTTAGTTCATGATTTTGTCCTAAACCCAACAAAACTGAACCGTTTACATTCTAAACCATTGCATCAGGAAATTCCATTCGAAGCCACTCCTAACACACTTTTAACTTATACCGAACCACCAAATCGAATCTTAGTCAATTGAGAAATGATAGGTGTAAACTCTTTCGTAAATAAAAAAAATCTCATCTAGATCTAGTTGTTGTTGTTGTTGGGCTTTATAGGGTTCAAAGTTAAGAAGGAATAAGTTAAGAGTGTGTTCGGAGTTTTGCATGAAATTAATTTAACGGTTATGAAGTCTTAGTTGCTCTTTTAAGAAATTCTTAAAAAGCTTCAATGTTAGGAAAATTGTATTAGGCTTTAGGCATAACCACAACTTAACTTTTGGAAATTGACACATGATATGTATAAGGCCTCGTTTTAACTTCATCCTAAGAGCGTGTATAATAGTAGGATCAAAATGAATCATACGTGAATCATAGCTTTCAATGGAGTATCAAAATGAATCAAACTCAAATAAAACCAAATCAACCGTTGAATCACTTATGAAATGATTGTGTTTCAGACTAAAAGATAATAAAACGACGTCGTTTTGTTGAAGGTTTTTTAAAAAATAAAAATAAAAAACGTGCCCGATAGGGGTTGACAGACGTTTTACACGCGTCACCCCCTGGCCAGTTGTGTCCTTTTATCTTTTATCTCCGGTTTTGGTATCCCAAAAATGTTTTTTTCCTAAAAAAGTATATTTGGTTTACCTCATTTGAACATCAAACGTTTTTTTTGCAAAATTTGAAGTTTAACTTCGTTTCTCTCTCTCTCCGAATTTCATATTATTAATCCCTTTTAATGTTGTTAATTTATTAACTAAATTTATTACTAATATTATTATTTACTACTTATATATTTTAATTATTAATATTGCAGATTATTAATATAATTGTCAATATTGTTAATTATTTGTTATTGTCATTATTATTGTTAAATTTCACTATTTTATTATTTTTGCTGTTAATTTTATTTTATTGTCAGTTAAATCCAGTGTTCTAAAAGACGCTCTAGGCGTGAGCTCTATACCGCGATTTATACCAAGTAGGACAAAAAGTCACGGGAGAAGAAAATCGCCGATTAGTCGATAAAAATATGAGAGGCCGAGAGAAAGGGAGCATTGAGATGAGGGAAGAAGGTACGATGGATGGACTATCAACTGATGGAAGTTTTGAATTTTCCTTAATAAATACATTGGGTGGTGAGTTTCACTTTTGTTCTAATTACATATTAAAATTATTCAGCTATTTATTGATGAGTATTAAATAAGTATAGTATCGATCTTTATTGAGTATTAATGAAGTGTTGATTTTTACTTTTTAAATTATTTGATGTTTTTTATTAGTATATTTAAAAGTTTAAGTTTATAATATTAAGAAAAAATATTTAAATAAATATAATTAGGTCTTAATCCTAGGCCTCGCTTACACCCCGCCTAGGCGCCGGCCCGACACCTAGTGATTTTTAGAACATTTGTTACATCATTAACGGCTTCATGTTTGTTCTCTTGTAAAAGCAAAAACTCTCAAAATTGAGATATTTCACGTCAATCTACACAAAATGAACTCTCTTCTCGTCAAATTCCTCAACCCAGTCCACAAAACCAACCATTAAATTACCATAATTTTTATTATTCACAAAAATGCTCCAAATTTTGGAAGCATTCCGAATTTCCAAAACTCATACTCTACACATTGTGTGAACACACCAATATTTTCTGATGCCTCATTCCCGGGCCGCAACAAACATTTCCATGGAATACTCTGTTACTTTCGAATTTGTCCCCCTTTTTAACGCGACAATCACATTTCAACAAAGGGTATTTTCTCATGGGAGTTCCAGATGGTTCTTCATCTGAATATATTCAGGCTAGTCTCCTAGCAAATAATGAAGAAGAGGTTGATGTTCAAGATGAGTTGGCCAATGAAACCACTCCTTAAAGTAGGAAAATAACAAAAACTAGGTGGGGTTACGTAAGAAACTGTCGCATTGTATAAATCTTGGGAGTGAATACCGATAGTTTCGTTGGCACAAACCAAAGTTCAACGTTTTGGAATGTTTCGTGACAAAGTTATGATCAGAACTACGTGACAACTTAAGAATTATTTCTCTAAAATGTCTAGGGTAGTTTCAATATTTTATGGAGCTTTCAATCAAGCATTAGCTTGCAAAGAAAGTGGGTGGAATGATGATGATGCTATTCGGAGGGCACATACCATTTATGAAGCTAATGTTAATGGAGGCGTGGAAAATTCTTTGAAGCATTCCCAAGTGGTGGGCACAATATATTAAAGTAGGTCAGCATGGAACTAAAAATTCAACAAGCAGTGGCTAAAAAAGATCTCAAAATGAAGCTTTTGATTTTCAAAACTCGGCCTCAAATGCTAAAACACTTTCAATGACATATTTAACTCGACCTCCTGGAAAGAAAGCTTCGAAAAAGAAGGGAAAAGTGTGGAAAGAGAGGGTCTTAATTTAGACTTACGTGAATCAAATCGTCTAGATTCATAGCTTAATGGGAAGCTTCATCGATATATGAGTATTGAACAAGATAGGCGTAACGAGTCCAAGAAGAAACGTATGTTTAAACAATGTGAGATGTTGTCAAAGAAGGAAAACAAATCAGCTGAAACAGAAGAAAATTGCACAAAGTTGTATCATGTCTTGTTTAAGTAGATGGATTTTTTTATTTGTCTTTAATGTGTATTGTCCTGTAATTTGTCTTTAATTTGTATTGTCTTAATTTGTCTTTAATTTGTATAGTCATGTAATTTACCTTAGCTTAATTATCAATTTGGTCACTCTAATATTGTGAAAAGTCGACTAAGCTCACCTTATACTATGTTTTTGTAACTACTGTGAAAAATGCGCTAAGTTAACCTATGTAATCTCAGTATATGCATGCATATACACACGTTAAACACAAAAACCCTAATTTCAACTACTGTGACAACTTAAACCCAAATTTTACAAAACAAAATTCTTACAAGAAAAACCCCTAATTGAACTCACATGAAAGTATAATCGAACAATACAATTTAAAATTCATAATTTACGATTTCAAAAGCCCTAAACTGTAACTATAGAATCACAAATTGGGGTTTTATTTCAAGAGATGAGTTTAGCAATAGTAGGGTTATAAGCTTACCTTTGTTCGAGTTCGTTCACTTTCAACCGTACACCCACTCCTTCTTCAATCTTCAATCAACAGTGGAAGGACCCTTCAACCCTGAGTATTTGATCTCTCTCTCAAATGAAAATGACATAGAGTTGGGTTCTAAGATTTTGTTTAGTCGCAAGGTTCACGTGCACGGCACATGTCAAGGGCATTTGTGTCTGTTCATACCGTTCTGTTAACGACATCCACTTTATAAATCGTATTGATACTTTTTGTAAGGCAGAATGATCAAACTGTGAAAAAACATAGTAGGGTAAACTTAGCCGACTTTTTGCAATAGTAGAGTAAACAAATTGAGAATTAAGCCATTTATCTTTAATTTGTATTACATTTGTATTGTGCCAAATTGAGTGTATGTTCTTTTATCAACTTTTGTCTTCATTGTAATGAAACACATTGATAAAAGAAGACAAAAATCTACAAAGTTTGTTGGGAAATCATCAATAACATGTCACAATAATTCAAAAAAACATTGATGATGACTAATGGTTTAAAGTTTTTTGAATTATTGTAACATATTATTGAAGACTTCCCGACAAACCGATAAATTTGTGTCAATACGTTATCTACAAAGATAACGTATCTTTGTAGATATATGTTGTTTGTACAAAGATATCGTTTATTTCCTATAAAGATATCAGGTTTTTCGGGAAGTCTTCAATAATAGTCAATACAAAAAAAAAAAAACTTTAGTAACCATCAACTTTACAAATCGATAAATTTGTGTAGCTATGTTTTCTACAAAGATATCATATCTTTGCTGATATATGTTATTTGTACAAAGATATCTGTTATTTTCTACAAAGATATTAAGCTGCCCGGCCCAAAAGGCCTAAGAATTGGTCACATGCCTAGCACGTCGTATCCTTGGTCACGAGCGAATCATGTGTATTCATCATAGCTCGAGCTCAACCCAGAAGCGAGCTAGCAAGGAAGGATCTCTGGTCGCCCATACATAACGGGCAGGCAGCTCCCTACCTGAAGTCTAGGGGCCAAGTGTGAAGCAAGTAGACAGAGAGAGCTAAGCGAGCATGCTCACCCCGTTCAGTTACTTGGTAACAGTCGTCTTGAATGTGGGGAGTTAATGCCGGGAAACCTGCCCCCACATTCAAGACGTGGCCCTGCAAGCAGAATTAGCGCATCATGGGTTGGACAAGAAGGCCCAAACCTGTCAAAATACCAACAAACACCGTGGACTAGGCAGGGGCTTTCCCTGCAAATGCACTCCGGTGTGGAAATCAACAAACACATAATTGAGATAGCAATTTGACAGAGTTTCAGCCTGTGATACGCCCATTCTTCTTGTCCAGCGAGAACAAGAAGAGTTTTCAGAATAAGGTCATATTGGGCTCAAACCCGAGCAGCCTGCAAGCAACAATATATGCGACCAGAAACCTCACTGTGGTAAGGGTCAGGTCGCAGGGAAGGGCATTGGTGTAGAGGAGGAATTCGACGATGAAGGGTTCAAGGGAAACTTTAAGCCAACCAAAAAGAAATCGAAGTAAAAAACCATGCGATCCCTTTGATAGTTATGCTCGTCTTTCTCTATGTCCAGGTCGAAGGCCTTCACACGGTAATTTTTGGGGTCAATCCCCAAAGAGTAAAACCAAGCAGACACGTCTTCTTCGCATGTCATGTCTTCCCATTTCATGGAAGCTGGTTCGTCGACCATGGTTTTCTTGCCCTTCCGACGAGCAACCCTTTTCTTCCTTCCACGGGGAGCTCTCGTGCTTGGAGAATCAGATCCAGAACGTCTATCCTCCCCATCAGATGTCTACTCATCATCAACGTGGGCACTATGACCTTCCCCTGCTCGGGTTTATCGTCATGACCATCGTTTTGTTCAACCTCAACGTCTACATTTTCTTTTTCGCCAAAAGCCATAGGAGACCCGTGCTCGCATATCTCAGGTACTCCAGGAGCTTGCAAGGTTTCAACCAGCTCGGTTCCTTCAGAGCTACTTGATTCAACCCAGGGATCTCTTCACTCTTAGATGAAGCTCCATGATCGTAGCTGCGTCCTTTGACTTCTGAGCTGTTATCCTCGCATGAAGACATCCTACAGGAATCGAGGAACAAATATTAATTCCTGCCTAAAAAAACTGGCACGGATGAAGTATAACCCTTGACTAGGGTTTTATGTCTCAAAATGAGCGAGCAGGGCACCAGATTTCAAATTTCCTCGATTCTTATCTAAGTGTGTGTTCGCGTGTGTGCGAAGATTGGAAAAAGCAACCAAGATGGATTTAGAAGGATGGGGTGACTCTTTGGAAAGAAATATCAAGCAGAAATCAAGGGAACAAGTAGAGATTGAGAGGTTTCAGTGGGGGACAACGACATATCCAGCGTGCAATGTTAGAACCCCTAACCTAGTTTTCTGGCAGAAGTGAGATGGAGATAAAATGGAAATGGAAAAGAAATTACCTGTTGTGTTGATCTTCGATCTTGGTTGAGTTCTTGATGGTTGTTGGTGATCTTGTTTCTTCAGTAAATGCCATTGATTCAAAGAAGCAACACAGGGAGAAGAAGGCTCGTGAATTCAGAAAGTTTGTGAAAAGAGTTTAAGGAAGAGATCATTCCTTTTTATAGGTCAGCTGAGGGGTAAAAGAGGCAGAGAAATTACCTGCAGACATAGCTTCTTGGACACGTAGTGCGGGAAATGGGGCGACGCATTTAATGTCGCCTCGGGAAAGATGCATGCATTCTGCTTTAGCCCTCAGCTGACGGCTGCACCTTCACATCACTTCAATGCATGACTGGCATCCACCTGCTCATCTAGCCATCGAAGTGATCCCTTATATATTCATCATCCATCCTACTCTCCAAGTCTTACCCAGACCAAGAATGAACCAGTCTTACAACGAACAAACAATGCATCCTTCACGAGCAGAATATTATGTTCCTCGCTCCGAGCATGTGTGCTCGCCAGACAAGAAGCAGGGGGCCACTGAACTGCCCGACCCAAACATTGGTCACGTGCCTAGCATGACGTATCTATGGTCACGAGGGAATCACGTGCACTCATCATAGCTCAAGCTCAACCCAGAAGTGAGCTAGCAGGGAAGGATCGCTGGTCGCCCAGATATAACGGGCAAGCCGCTCCATGCCTGAAGTCAAGGGGCCAAGTGTGAAGCGAGCAGGTAGAGAGAGCTAAGCGAGCACGCTCATCCCGTTAAGTTACTTGGTAACGATCGTCTTGAATGTGGGGAGTTAATGCCAGGAAACCCGCCCCTACGTTCAAGACGTAGCTCTGCACGTGCCCACCTTTCATGCCCCAGCTTTCAATGGTTAGCTCCCAACCTTGAAGGCTGGCCCTATATAAACCTTCTTTTTTCAGAAGGAAGAGGTACGTTGACAAATACTCAGGCTGAAACTCTGTCAAATTGCTATCTCAATTGTGTGTTCGTTGATTTTGACATCGGAGTGCATTTACAGGGAAAGCCCCTGCCTAGTTCACAGTGTTTGTTGGTATTTTGGCATGTTTGGGCCTATTGAAAGCCAGATATCCAGATATCCAGATATTCAAAGCCCAGTGTATTCACATTTGTGGATACATCAAATATTAAGTTTGTCGAGATGTAAAAATATGTCACAATAATACAAAAAAAAAAAAAAAAAACTTTAAAGCTTTAGTCACCTACAAATTTACTCGATATCTTTATGTAGATATCTATTGTTTGTAGATATATGTTCTATAAATTTCGTAGTGTACACTTTAACAAACCATCTCTAATAACACTTCATAGAAAAATTATGACTTAGAGTTTTAGTTTCAATTCAAACATCGATAATGAACATGAAAATTATTTCAATGAAATTCGCAAGGAAACTAAAAGAAGCGTGGTTGAATATATGTTAGACCTCACCGGTCATCTACATTGCAAGCATCAATTTTTAGAGAACTAGCATCTCTACAAGTAAAAAAAAAGAGTTCGTGAACATATTTACATCGATAGAAATCGTGTTGATGACCATAAATGCCTGTATTCAAACCACTTTCCAAAGAATTCAACATACAACGACCAAAAATTTCACACCAAATTTCGGATGCGAAGGCATGTCTTCCTTCAAGTAATGGAATCTCTCGGTGCTCATGCTCCATATTTTCAACAACGATTTGAAGCAAGTGGGAAACCTAGTTTATCACCAATACAAAAATGCATTGCTGCTTTAAGAATGCTTGATGGCGGAATGTTCAGAGGTGCATGTGACGATTATGTTCGTATTGACAAAATCACGGCCCTTCAATGCGTGAAGAATTTTGCTGAATGTGTGGGTAGTGTTTTTGGAAAACAGTACTTGAGAAAGCCAAATGAGGAGGACCTCCAATGCTTGCTTCATATTGGTTCGCGTTTTTGCATGCACTATGAATGGAAGAATTGTCTCGTACTTTGGCAAGGTCAGCACGCCCGATGGGATGGAAATGTGAACATAGTCTCAGTAATCAATTGATGAGCCATTCAAATTTAGTGATCATAATGGAATTCAAAACAAAGGTAGTATCACCTGATACAATAAACTAAGCGTAAATCAAATTTTCAAATCAAACGATAGTTCACGTAAAAAAATGAACACAAACAATTTGTGGAAATTAATGCTACAACGAAGAAAACACAAAGGACTGGGAACCAACAGAGTCATATATACAAGTACCAAACTGGGGAAGACCAACCCTCGGAACTCAAGTCAAACTTCTTGGCACCCCGAATTGGGGGCTAACCCTCGGAATACGAGGTCCTAAGGTGGTCTCCCAGGAATGGGTAGGTCAACCTAGATACCTCATATAAGGAGGGCCTAAGGAGGTCTCGATTGATATCAAAAGCTTAATTGTTTATATTCAAATTAATTTCATTTGGTATCAAAGTTTTCTTTAATTGATACCGATAATATAGTGTGATAAAAGAATTAGAGACATCGAACTCACTCAATTTGTATCAGAGCATAGTTGTTCTATTAAGTGGATTTAGAAAACTTGGAGGAGTAATTAAATTTCAAGAAAACAATACAATTACAGTTAAAACTCAATTAATTAATAATCTCTTTTAAATAATACTTTTGTTCGGTCACACTTGTGAAAAACGTGTTAGTTAGTCTCTAAATTTATAAGATAATACATAAAAGATTACTCATAGAGATGTCATGCAATATATAAATTAATAACTCTTTATGTATTACATAACTAGAATTGCCCCCGTGTGATGCACGAATATATCAATATAAATAAAACAATTAAATACTTTGATGATAATAAAATAAGAAAACAGTTATAGTTTCAACAAATAATTATAAGAAAAAAATAATAAAATAAAATTAATAATAGAGAATCAGTTTCTATACCTTGTAACTATAAATCTAAGGTTTATATAATTTGACATATTATGAAAAAAATATATATATCATAATTGGTGATTCTAAAAGTGAAAATGGATTTACGTTCACATTTGTGTTTTAACTTAATATTTTGTAAATAAATATTTGAAATTACAAATTCCTAAGTTTAAAACAACTTCATACACAAATTAACAACAAGCCAACAAGAATCCATCAATCCAAATTCCAAATTAATCGGTAAATCCAAATTAGGCTAAATTAACAAATCAAAGAATTGATGAAAAATACATATAAGAATACCCATTCACGGACTTGAAGCAACAAGATTACAAGAATTTTGAAAGAAATTGATAAAATATGAAAAAAAAAAAAGAAGAAGAAAAACTAGCCTGAGGTGTTTGTATGCGTTGGCATGCGGCGTGCTGGAGGAGACAACTTTCAGTCAGGCGGCTCGTCCGATCTCTCGACTCTCTCGTCTCCGTCTCTACTCTCTCACAAAGTCCACCTTAGTCCCACCGCTCAAGCCTCTCGTTCTAAAATACTCCCTCCGTCCCTAAATTATCGTCATCCTTTCCTTTTTCGTCCGTCCCAAAATAATTGTCTATTTTGAAACTTACTTTTTTAGAACATCACTTTTACTACTTTATCCTTACTTTTTCACTTTATTTTAATTATGGGCCACATGTGCATGGGCATTAAAAGAAACTACACATTAAACCAATATAAATAATTAAATCAATTACTTTTTCTTAAATTGTGCGCTGGATCAACCATGACCATTATTTAGGGATGGAGGGAGTATGACTTTTGCGGTTCTGTCTTGGAATTGGATGGAGGGTTGGACACATTGACAATTGGTAACGTGAATCATTAATTTTTAGGTTGGGCTGTTGGATGCTAATGTGTCTTGGGCTCTTGGGGCTTATCACATTAAGAAGGTTTTTAAATTTTAGGGCCCAATAAATCATTAAGTTTTAGGAGACCCAAGGCCCAGACCTCATTGGTCTTGCAACAGGCCAACCCTAGTAGTTAATATATAGTTGTAGTGCACGTGTGGAGATAAAAATGAGGGGGCTCTGTTAATTTTAGTTGGTTAGGTCGTTAGTAGGGGTGCAAGTGGTTTGGTTTATGTCAAAATCACAAATCGAACTGCCTTTTAGTGGTTCCAAAAATCTCAAATCAAACCGAACCGAGTAAGACTTGGAACCGAACCGAACCAAACCACTCGGTTTGGTTTTGTTTGGTTTGGTTCGGTTTTATGGTTTGTATAGATTATTTTTAATGAAATTAACCAACATTAAAAATAACAATGAAAATAAGATTTTAATTTGGAATTAATATCAAAATTAGGAAATAACCTACTAACAACAAATTATCATAATAAATTCTAAAATAAACACAAACAATAGAAGAAATAATAGTTATCCAACAATCAAGATTTTGTTTGGTTTAGTATATATATATATATAATATTATATAATAAATAAATAAAAATATATAAGGTGGTTTGGTTCAGTTCGGTTTGGATTGGTTTGATACAAAAAACCGTGAATCGAACCGAATCACACGATTTTCCAATTTTTGAAACCGAAACCGAACCATCTTCGATCAAAACTGAACCAAACCGACTGATTTGGTTTAATTTGATTCGATTCGGTGGTTCGATGATTCCAATTTACACCTCTAGTCGCTAGGTGTGCCCGGCCTCATCCATGCTTTTTTTTACTTGAGAGGAATAAGTTTTTTTGTTATAATGGGTAAGGGTTGTTTGACAATTTGTCTTCAAGTAGGTGTGATGCTTAGCACATTGAGTACGAACATCTACTATCACTCTTATTTATGTATGTATGTCAGAGATTTTAACTACAAATACGTTTAGGCAACATAAATATCATCATCCTCCTATGTCATTAATTCTCTATTATATTATTATCCCTATGAAAGATGCATTCAGTGAATTGCATTTTTAATTTTTTATGCATGCTTATATTTCTTTTATTTGTTTACTTTAATTTACAAAATAGGACTCAATCTTTTTCATTTGATAACAGCGGGCCCGTGAAAATAATACCATGTCACTCTTCTTATACTTACCAAATTTAAGTTTACGAACAAAATATATGTTTATCTTTTTTTCTTGACAACTCATTTGGATTATTCAACATGGAAAGCATGTTGTCACTCCTCCTATGCTTACCAAATTTTATGGAATGCTATTTTCAATCATATATTTTCTAGCAAGTAAGATTATGTATAAATTGTATGTGTATGCATAACATTACATGGCAAAAAAATCGAAATGTCCTGGTCAATCTTCCTTTTGGACATGGGAGGAGAAAAAAATTGAGGGTGCTCGTGAGTTTTGTGAGAGTGAATTGCACCTATGGGAAAATATTGCTTCAATATTGTCAAGAATGAGTGCAAACGATGATGACAAATATTACAATGATATCACGAGTGACTTGATGACAATAGACGTCGTAATTTGAATCTGCAATTAATCATGAGTTCATAGCGATCTACAGCTCAAAGGGAAAGGGAGAACTTGTAATCAAGTCCTCTAACAAAAGGCCAAGGTGGACCAAAGAAGAGCACATGTATCATGAGAAGAAAGTTGTGTTTGATCGTTTATTTATTGAATTAATTAGTCACTAGTTAGAAATTTATTTTGAATTTTTCTTTTTGTTTCATGACACAAGAGGTTTTGTAATACCCTGAAACTTCGTATGTTTGACCTCCTTGTTGTTCGTATCGAACTTCCGTAGTGTTACTTGTTAGGATTTTTATGAGAGTGTGGATATGTGTGGTTAGGCTATCTAGAGGACAATACTCTAGTAGTATGTGGTTCATACTCATATACTTGTCATAGTAACAAGTCGTAACTCGAAAATAGTCAAAACACGACTCGGTTGAGAGTTTACTTGCGTAGTTCGTTCCCGTAACCTCGGTTTTACCCTAGTTATTTGTATGGTTGTCTTGAGTATTCTTCTATATGTTATAGCTCTTGTGGGACTTGTTCCCTAAGTCTATTTGTGCTTTGGATGTTATATACATCGCATTTGTCTTTATTGTGTTGCGTAAACCGAACCCAACATACGTTGCATCTATCAGAGTTTCGATACTCTAGACTTGTTGTTTGATTTCATATAAGTGTTCTTGTCCATAATCTAGACCATTAACATAATTATAATCACATGTTAGTACTTGCTGAATCATCGGTTTGATCGTTGGAAAGTTATTCCATGATCTCGACTTTCGTTCGCGTTGTTTCTGGATGTCGTTCTGACATGTTTCGGACTTGTTTTGAGTGAGGAATCTTCCTAGATTGATTGAGGTTGAGCTGGGGACCTTTAAGGCATGATTTCAAGCCTTTTTCTTCACTCCAGACAAGGTGCTCGCCTTGCAGAGGGACAAGGCGACCGCCCATTTGGCAGAACAACAACATTTCTGGATATCAGACAAGGGGGTAGCCTTGTCTGGGTAGAAGGTGACTGCCTTACCCTACTTTCAACAACGAGCAAATTTTTCCCAATTCGACTTTGGGCGTGAAATTATCCTTCTACCCTCAAAATAAACACCTCATTTAGCCCTTGTAAGGGTAGATGATTCCTTTAACCCCTCTTATAGATCTGAACTCCCTCCTCTCTCCTCATTTTTCATCTCCATCGATCAAGAAAGAAAGATTGTGTGTGAGTGTGTGTGAGATTAGTGTGTGTTTTTATGATTTCCGGAGCTCCGACCATCCGATCGACGAGCCAAGACCACCATCGCAAAGCTCTCGACGAGTAGAGTCTTTCACCTCGGTTTGTTTATGTTTTCTTTTGTGTTTGTTGGCCGAAATAGGTACGTTGCTAAACCCCCTACTTTATCTTTCTAGCTCAAATCGATGCTAGGTTGTTAAAGACTTGATCCTCTTAACTTCTTCTATTATTACATGTCTAAATGATGTGTTTATTTGGGGTTTTGATTGGTGAACATGTGGGGTTGGATTTGTGAGGATTTGTTGGGTTATTTATAGTAGTTATTGATTGAAAGTACTTGTTAACGGGTTTAGAAACCTGGATGAACCTTGAATTTCGAGTTGGTACCTTGACCTAGAAAATAAAGGTTGGTAATTTGACTCAATGGACTCCATTATGTGTTTGAAGTGTTGTTTTGAGCTCTAGGATAAAAATCCTATGACTTTTCATGTTCGTCGAGTCTCAATTGTGAGATCTCGAGAATTAATCGGGTGAGAACGAATTAGTGTTTGGTGTTGTTTTATGTCTTAGGACTCTAATTGAAGTCCTTGGAAGACGTTAGTAAGGGTTTATCGCTAGCTGTCGGATTTGGAATGTTCGGATCACAAATGTGTGATTCGAGTGGAAGAAGTTTGAAATAGTTCAATTATAAACTAGAACTATTGACATGTTTTGAACTTTAAATGAAGTCCCAAGGTTTGTAAGAATGCAACCTACTGTAGACACCCCAATTTCGTACCCCTGATATGTGGCATGACATAAAATATCAAGACCTGTTAAAACATTAACAAATGTCAAGTTACAGGGTCAAAAATGCAAAAGGACAAAGCAGGATGCGCAAAAGGACAAACTGCAGGGACTAAAGTGTCAAAAATGGGACAAGTTTGGAAATTGGGCACAACCACCAAAGGATTTGGGCATGGCACCCAAATCCCATGGGTGTAGAGCCCAAATTTCCTCAGTGCACTGTTCATCAAGTTTTCTGCCGTAAAATGCAATTTTTCGAGTGCAAGGTACAACCAATTGAAGCACGAGAAAGGATTTAGGCGTGGCTATCTAAGGATTTGGGCACAGCGCCCAAATCTCTATATTGCAGCACCCAAAATGCCTCCTCAGCCACTGTTCATCCAATTCATTTGCCGTAAAATGCAACTGATCCAGCGCGGCGTACAACCGGTTGATGCGCTTGAGAAGTTTTTTAATTCCTTCGATGTCCCTAAATCCTCCTATAAATAGCGTGTCTCTTCATTCAACACGTAAAATTTGCGTAAAGCTTCTCCGCTGCTATCGTTACTGAGAATTAGAGAGCGGTGCGAGACAGTGAGAGATCACCTCCAAAGCCTCGAAACCCTGCCAAACTTCCTCCAAACACAAATCCAACCCATAGAAGTGTACCTTAGCCCCCCAGCTAGGTATCCACCCTTTTCCCCAGTCCAAAAATCGTGGAAAGAGCAGTTGCTCTGCCCGATTTAAAAGGCCGAAATAGCCAGTAGTAAGCTGTTACTCTGCCCGATTTCAGCCTACTTCTAGTCAAACAAACAACCAGACACAAACAGCTTACCCCGCCTCGATCCCGAGGCCGAAAAGTAACTTTCGAGAGCGCCACGCCCAAATTCACACAACGCACAACACACAACTTCAACTTCAAACCAGAAAAAAAAAAGACTCTCTCTCCCCGAGGGACAGAGCGAGCACACCCCTACGCTGTCTGTAAGTTTTTATTGTTAAGTTTTTCATTTCCATGTAATAGTATTATTTCCAATCCGGCCCAATGTAGCCATATAAGCAGTTGTGCTGCCCGGATTTTATTAGGAAATAGTACTAAATGTAGCCGTTATTATGGCAAAATGTTTTGAGATAGGTTTATTATTTACTTTATGTATTCAATAAAGTCTTTATTTGTAAATGTATTATTTCCGGTCCGGTTCAATATCAATATATAAGCAGTTATGCTGCCCGGATTTTGTTAGGAAATAATACTAAACGTAGCCGTTACTATGGCCGAATATTTCCAAGTATATTTGTAATTGTTTGTAAAAAAGTCTGTTGCAAGTCCGTAAATAATATAGATGTAACGGATGTATTTGTAGGCAGTTAATGCTTTATTTATCTGTTTAATAAATATAAAAAAAGCATACTTTAGCCAAAAACGCTTTTGAGACGAAAGGGCGAGTTGGGTGCCTAGCACCTTCCCAACTCGTAACTTAGCCTCCGAACCCGCTTTCTACATCGCTGGTTTTCTTTTTCTGGTTTTGCTTTATTTTTGCCTTAAAATAAAGATGACGACTCTAAAAACATTTTGGATCCAGTAGGGCCCTGCAACATCTTTCTTTGCACTTTCACGTTCTCCCCTAAAAAAGGGAGAATGAGAATGGAAAGGTGATGTATTCCTATGTCCTGGTATCCCCTAAACAAGGGATAACTTGACGTAGAAAACTCAAAGCACTCATAGTGATCTGAAATAGGCCATAAGGTTATTTTCATAAAATCCATAGTGGGGGCGCTGCAACATTCCTTCCTTACACTTTCACGTTTTCCCCTAAAAAAGGGAAAATGGGAATAGAAGGGTGATGTCTTCCCATATCCTGATATCCCCTAAAAAAGGGATAACTTGATGCGGGAAACTCATAGCTCCCATATTGGATCAAAAATCCACTAAAGGCAACCGAGGCGCATTCCAACGCGCTATTCGACAGCATTCCTCCCGCACTTTTGATTTCGATCTCCCCTAAACAAGGGAGGCCGGAACAGAGCGTGGATGTCACCGCATCCGCACGGCACCCTATCCAAGGCGCGCTGGAGCACCCATCCCTGGAACCCACAAGGCGACTCTGGCTGGGAGATCGTTTTTATTTTAATAAATAAAAAATGGATGGCTAGACTCATTAACCAAAACTTTTTTTTCTTTTGTTTCTGGCTAAAGTATGCTTGTTATATTAATTTAAAACAGTCTAATATTGCGTTCCTTTAACATCCGTGTCTATATTTGTGGATATGATCCTCCATCTTGCAGCAGTTTCATTTCAAACACCATTACGGATATACTTGGAAATATTCGTATTTTTCAAAAAAAAAATCTTCAATATATATATATATATATATATATATATATATATATATATATATATATATATATATATATATATGTAATGTTTCTTTTTATTTCCGGCAAAGACAACAGGGGCTGGCTTTGTTTTTTTTTTAAAAAAAATCTTTTCATTTTCGGCCTTATACTATTTTATTCTGCTTTATGTCCATTCTGTAATATATATATATATATATATATATATATATATATATATATATATATATATATATATATATATATATATATATATATATGCATGCATTCATTCTGTCATTTTACTTTGGGGATTAGGACCCTTTTCTAAATAAAAATAAATAGATTCCCCGTTTTTCTTTCTATTTCTTAATGATATGCTTGCTTGCTTGCGCTTAAGCTAAAAAGGCGAGAAAATCCACACACAACAGCAAGACAGACTATATCTGTTTTATTTTCTATTTCTATATCTGAAAAAAAAATTTTTTTGCTTTTTAGATACCGCACACACGCCGCATTACGCATATAAATATATTCGAATCGCTACCCTACACCATAGCCACCTACCCCCGCATAAGCCAACGTTAGATCGCATAAAGATTTTCGGACACTTCAAAGACCGACCGGTTTTTGCATTTTAAATTGTGGGTCAGTCCCAGTCAAAAAAGAAATGTGCGCAAGTCAAAAAAAAAAAAAGCGCAAGTCAAAAAAAAAATACACTGGGGCTGATTTATTATTTTCAAATGCTCAACCTAGATCATTTCGAATGGTGGATCGCGGAAAGAGTATAGGCCCTTCGCCTGGGATCAGTCCGATCTCGGGGAGTCGAAAGGTGTGGAATACGTTGGTCCTATACTGGAGAAAGAATCCACTGTTCCAGGAAAGTCCTGAGACTGTCAAAATTAAGCAGGTGCTTATCCGGTCATTTTGTAGGAATAATAAATAAATAATAAAATATACTAATAAAGGCACGCCTGCTCCAAGCCCGTAAAGCCTTTTTCGATACTGCACCATTTTCCTTAAACCTGGCCCGAACCGAAAGGCGAGACGATCGGCCGATTGATACGAGAACCAAGTGCGTAAATCGATAAGAGGTATCGAAAGATCGACAAGGGCAAAAACAGCTTCGGTGTACGCATCCGCATAAGATGGCGTAAGTGAAAAGTCCGCTATGGGTACAGATACAGGGGCTCCAGGGTATGCTCCGACTCCGACAATGCAGCAGTGGCTAGATCAGAATCTGGATGCACGATATGATCACTTGCTAAGCCAAATAGCCAGTCTTATACAAGGGCCGAAATCCAGTGGTGAGGTAAACTCTTTCCCTGCAGTCCCTCATGACGCACCAACCTCACATACGCCTCAAAACCCAAACCCTCAGCCAAACACTAACCCACCATCCTACCCTCCATATCCTACCCCAAACACCAATATTCCCTAAAGTCCAAATGACCTCCCTTTTCCCATAACCAACCTGCTCCATAATAGCCCACATATGAAGCCACAAAACTATAACCCGTCAAGCCAAGTTACTACCTACTTACCCGGCTACCCAGTCAAAACCATCAACAATCCACCAGCCCAAAATCCTTACCCCACCCAAAATCCTTACCAAATACCGCAACTTAAAAATAAACAAAGGGATGACAGAGCCAAAGAAAGATGAAAGCCACTGGGAATCAGGAACAGAAACTCCTAAGTATTCACCTTCTCTTGAGTTTGAGGCCTGGCTGAAAGAAGTAGTGGACGCTCATATAGAAAGAATGACAAACCAAATGATGGGTGATCTTTTAAAGGGCTTCTCAGAGGTCCTGGCTACTCTCTCCCAAAAGGTCAAAATCTCAAAACATGTCCCTAATGCTTCCCATCTCCCTGAGGTAAACCTTCTTGATATCTCAGAAAATATCCTTTTCCAAACCTCTGGGAATCCACCAAGTGCTAGCCATCAGCCAAATAATGATCCCATGACCCAAGGAGGTATGATTCCAAATGCTCATAATTCTACTCCATATCCTCCAGAAATCAACCTCGATCTCCACCACCTAAATGCCTGCTACTATAACCAAAAGAATTACCTCCCTCTAGACCCTTCAAATACTTATTCCCAGCAAATGACCTCAGGATTTCCAAAAGAAGTAACTTGTGTACCAGAAAAAGAATCCCTCTTAGGCCAAGGTCCAGGCAACCCGATCCCACTGCACTATTATCCGAGAGGAAAAACTCCACCCAGTTGCTTGACCAAATCCCAATCTGACAATTTACCTAAGCCAAGAGGAAAGAAAGGGGTAATTCCAAGGCATTATGATGATCTGTCTACCCCAAGATCTAAAATGCTCCAAACACTGTGGGCCCAGGGGATACTGAAGCCCCTTGATAATTACCGACCGCCCAAACTGTTACCTGTTACCTGGAATCATGCCCAGTATTGTGAGTACCACTGTTGCAGTGGTCATCTTACTGACAAGTGCTATACGCTCAGAAATGCAATTCAGGATCTCATTGATAGCGAGGTAATTGCAGTGGCATGCACAAAATTTTTGAAACAGATCAAGCCGAAGTGGTCTAAAAGGGGCAAGTTAGTCTAATTAGCCATGAATAAAGGTGTTGCAAAATATGCTGATCAATAAAGGAGTTTCTAAATAAATGTTTGGAGGAGACAGCTTCCTGGGTATGATAAAAGGAGGTACTGAATATACAAAGCTCCCTGATAAGTTCAAGCTTCTCACTGCTAAGCCTCTGCAGAACTGGTATGTTACTACCGGCCCACTCTTGACTCCCGCAGAACTGGTAGACCGCTTTGAATACACTATCCCCCTTCCTTCTCCTAGCTTTACAGATTGGTCATCTACCGATCCGCTCCCTAATAATGAGGATCTCAAACCCTGTGTCCTCAATAATGTAATAAGCCCGGCTTGCTATTAATGATAATATGAATGTCTTTGCTTATTCCTTAGTTGCACCTACATTAAAAGATACATTAAATAATCATAATAATGAGTCATTTAATGAAATGGACCCAAAAGATAAAAAATATTTGCTTGAGCTTGTAAAATCAGTTGAGCAACAGGAACATCATCACTCAGTAGCAGCAGCTGAAGACTTGTCAATCATCAATCTGGGGCTGAACAACCAAGTCAAAGAAATCAAAATCGGCAACTACTTGCAAGGTTCTGAACGGGTAGCACTCATCAACCTCCTCAAAAGTTCGTAGATATCTTTGCCTGGTCCTATGAAGACATGCCGGGGCTAGATCCAGCCATAGTCGAACACCAGATTCCCATATATCCGATGATGCGACCAATCAAGCGTAAACTCCGCCGAATTAAAACCGTAATGGTCACCGCAAGTCAAAAAGGAAATTATGAAGCGCTCCATGTCAACTTCATTCGGGTGGTTGAATACCCGATCCGGCCGTCCAACATAGTGATCGCCCCAAGCCCAACGGGAAGGTCCGAATCTGCGTCGACTTCCGCGACCTTAACAAAGCGTCGCCCAAAGATGATTTCCCGCTACCCAACATTGATATTGTGGTAGATGCCGTTTGCTTTGCTCATAAAATCGATCCTTCGTGACGGTATGCTCTGGCTACAATCAAATTAAAATGGCGTAAGACCAAGAAAAGACTTCATTCACCACCCCTTGGGGTACCCATCTTGCTATACTTGTCATGCCATTTGGGCTCAAAAATGCTTTGGGGCTACTTATCAAAGAGGTCGCCACCACGCTCTTCCACGACATGATCCACAAAGAGATGGAAGTCTACGTCGACGACATGATCGTACATTCCAGCGACGCCAACGGTGCTCATATCAGAGATCTTCGAAAGTTCTTCGAAAGACTCAGAAAACATCAAATGAAACTCAACCCCACCAAATGCACATTTGGGGTCACAAAAGGCAAGGTCTCGATTCTTAGTGGTGAGCAAGGCATTGAGATAGAGCCAAGAAAGATCAAAGCTATTATAGAGATGCCACGCCAAAAACTCCAACGAAGTCAAAGGCTTCCTAGGCCGCAATACATCGCCGTTTCATCAGACACCACCACCACGTGGGGCCCTCTTCAAGCTTCTAAGGAAAAACATTGACCAAGTGCTGGGACGAGAAATGCCGCCTAGCCTTCGAAAATATAAAAGCCTACCTCACCAATCCCCACGTGCTAGCTCCCATACACATAAACCTTTCCTCATATACTTCACCGTCACAGACACGCAAGAGCCATGCTTGCCCAAGAAAAGAAAGACTCCTACATCGAAAATGCCATATACTTCATAAGTAGGAAGCTCGCAAGGAAGCGAGTGAATTATTCTAAGATCGGAGAAAAGTTGTCTTTGGCCTAGTCTCGGACAACTCAAAGGCTCAAAACTTATCCGCAAGGGCGATCCATCAAGCTCATCTCCGTGATGGATCCTATTAAATACATCTTCGGCAAACCATCACTTTCCGGTAGGCCGGCTAAGTGGGCCTTCCTTCTCAACGAGTTTGACATAACATATGTCACGCTCAAATCTATCAAAGGGAGCGTCATCGCAGATCACTTAGCCGATCTACCTCTGGCCGAAGATGCTATCGAGCCCGCTTCTGCATTTCCCGAGAGGGTGTCTTGGAAATCACCGACCACGACATTAGGCGGCAGATGTTCTTTGACTGAGCCGCAAACAAAGAGGCTTTAGCATAGAATCTTACTCATCGACCCGGCAGATTCTCACACTCCACCGGCCCTAAGGCGAGTTTGAGTGCTCCAACAACACCACCGAATCTGGCTTGCATCGCCGGCCTTGAAGAGGCTCTCCAAAGGAAGGCCAAAATCTCGAAGTCTTTGGAGACTACGCACGATCATAAACCAAGTCGGTGGAAGGGAAGTGGAAAACCCAAGATCCCCATGCAACTCTATCATGCCAAATTAATTGCGCTGGTTTGATTCTATCTCATTCCACCACTTGCCGGACGTAAATCAATTTACCGATGCGGCCACTGCATCAGGGTCCGCATTCAGCAAATCCAAGTCCAACCATTCGTAGTCGGAAAGAAAGTCACGCCGGCATACTGCTTCAAAATCAATGCAGCCCCCGAGGCAGATCACGAGCCCTGGTATATTGATATCCAAAATCTGCTTCAGAAAGGAATCTACCCTCCTGGCCTAGACAAAAGGGGAAGAGTCTCCCTGCGAAGATGGGCATCGCAATTCGTGTTCAGAGGTGGCAGCTTATATAAAAGGCACTACCAAGGCCTCAATCTCTTACGCGTCAATCAAGCCAAAGCCGAGCAAATTATGGACCAACTCCACGGTGGTACCTGTGGACCCCACATGAATGGCCACATGCTATCCAAGAAAATTATCCGGCAAGGATATTATTGGAGTTCGCTTGAAACTGACTGCATTCGGTGGGTGCGACACTACGACAAGTGCCAACGTTTTGCAAATCTGCAACACGTGCCCCCGCACATCTTATACAACTCCACAGCCCCCTGGCCCTTCTCAACATGGGGTATCGATGTCATAGGCCAAATTCACCCAAAAGGATCTAATGGCCATGAATATGTCCTGGTAGCCGTCGACTACTTTACAAAGTGGGTAGAAGCCTCTTCCTACAAGATCCTAAATGCCAGAAAGGTGTCTGATTTTATCCGGGCCAACATCATATACCGCTATGGGGTGCTTTCGAAATCATCTCCGACAACGGCTCTCATTTTGAAGGGGACGTGAATCGTCTTCTCGACGAGTTCAAAATTCAAAGACACAAATCATCCCCCTACCGGCCACAAGCCAATGGTGCCGTTGAAGCAGCCAACAAAACTCTTGAAAACATCATCAGAAAAATGGCTGACACAGGAAGAGACTGGCCAGAAAAGCTGCCGCTAGCCCTCTGGGGCTATCGCACCTCAGTTCGTACACCCACCGGGGCTACTCCCTATTCTTTAGCCTACGGCATGGAGGCAGTGCTGCCAATTGAAATTGAAATACCATCATTAAGAATAATGATGGAAGTCGACATAGCAGAGGTCGATTGGGTCAAAGGGCGATTTGAAGAATTAGCCACGATCGATGGGCGATTAGCCCTAAACACACTCGAGCCTATCAAAGGCGCATAGCCCGGGCATTCAACAAAAAGGTCAAAGGCCGTGACATCCAGGTCGGAGATCTGGTGCTTCGAGAAAAGCCCCCTAGTTATGTTGATACTAGGGGAAAATGGAAATCTCTGTGGATGGGACTATACATAGTTAAAGAAATCCGGTCAGGAGGTGTCGTACTCCTCACCAACCAGGAAGGAGAAGACCTTGTTCAGCCCTTCAACCTTGACAACCTCAAAAGGTACTATGCCTGAGCCATTCTATCTGGCAAAAGTGCTTCTCTCTCCAGCTCGCTAGGTTGAAAACCCGAAAGGGTGGCCTAGGCAAAAGTTAGAGCGATAAAATAAATAATAAAAAGGAGAAATAAGGGCTCGATAGGCTGAAAACCCGAAAGGGCGGCCTAGGCAAAAATTAGAGCATGAAAAAAAAATCAGGAGAAAAATGAGAGGGAAGGCACTCTTTTAAATCCTCGGCATACTATTTTCAGTCTTCGGCATACAACAGGCTCAACTGACAAGGAAAGAGAAAAACCACGACAAAAGCTCACATTAAAATACTTAAAATATATTACAAGGTCCTAAGGTGCAACTTAGGAATATTTATTTAAGACATTTTTATTATACATTAACTGCACTGCATATATATACATATTCCTGCCTACACCCCCACTTGTTTCCCCCAAACATTCCTTCCTTTTGCAGCCAAGCCTCCTAGCGGTCTATCCATGCCTACGGCGGCCCACCAAGCCGGGCCCATATCCTCTTGCGAGGCACGTAAGAGCCCCGTTTCTCGAACCACCAGAAGTATCTCCTTCGTCATCACCGGCATCCCCATTCTCGTGGACTGTTGTGTTGCTAGGTCCAGCTCCGTTATCTCTGACACCAGTAACCCATCCAGGCTGAGGGGGAGGAGCAACCACTTCCGGTTCCCAAGGGTTATGCTGCTGATCGCCATCATCGGGCCTCATATCAGTGCCCCATCCATTCTGAGGGGAGGGGACAGCCTCCTCCGGTTCCCAAGGATTATGCTCTTGACCTGCATTGTCATGCCGAGGAACCTCATAGTCAACATATCTTAAGCCAGTACCCCATTCAGGCTCGTGGGGGAGCGACCTCGCCGTTTCCCACGGGACCTCGCTTCATCCGGGTCCGGAGCCACCTGAGCCCGAGGTTATGTACTACTTTGAAATCTTCCTGAGAGGAATGACCAAGCCGGAACTCTCGATCTCCTCGCCTATCTCCATAAGGCGAGCGTCAATGCCCGTAGCAACATGGCGGCCAAACAAATTTCTCAGCCTTCGCCGGATCCCGCGAGAAGTTCCCTCAGCAATCACCATTATCCAGGCCAAATATTCAAGGGACAAGAATATATAATCGGAAAACAAATAGGCCTCCAGAAGCCTATCAAAGTCCAGACGCCACATCCGCTGAAAATCAAAAGTCAGAGTCCTGTCATTCCTCATCTCCAAAAACATCGGGCGAGTCGTGTCTGGAATAACCTGCTCCAACCCGAACTGACGCAGTATCCTGTCAGCACTATAAAAAGAAGTTCTTCTGATACCCAACATGACGACTTGAGCATAGCCGGCGGAATGCAAGAGGAAGTGTCGTATCTCCCAATGGTTAATCACCCAAGATATGTCCATGGAGCCCCTTCGAAAGAAGTCCTCAGACCAGTCATAATCAGAAAATTAACTTGGGGAAAGCGGCCTCGAAAGCCATAAAGCCCTGGGTCATATGTCGGTCCAAAAGATGCAGGAGCCATCACGCACTGAAAATGCTCCTCCAGCCACATATGTATCAGGAGAGGACTGCCAGTAGAGAAAAGTTCGTCGCCACCAGAAAAGGCATCCAAGCCAGCCAAAGTCTCTGCTAAGATTACTGCAACGATATTCGCTCGGCGATCACGTGCCTGCAGTGCAAGATCCACCACCCGCACATCAATAAAACCCTGATGGCCCACCAAAAGATATCTTCCCACCAGGCACAGGAAGAGAGCCGTCAGCCGGCGCCTCAGATAATCCACGTCACCCTCAATGAACTCTGTAAATGATCGTGGAAGAACGGTCAAGTCAAAGTTCACCCCGTTATAGAAACCCGGGGTGGCATCTCTAGTGGTACGGAATAGCTACCTGATGGCCATGTAAGGACGCCTCCGAGGCGAAGGCACGACAATATTACGAGTGGCAGCAATTCCAAGCATGGCACAAAATTCTTCAAAGGTTGGGCACATTTCATTCATCCCAAAGTTAAAAAGATGATCTTGACGAGACCAGAACCTGGACGCTCCTCTCAACATGTCCCAGTTGATCACGATATTTCCCCAGGAAATAAGGCACCTGAAGCCAAAAATGTGATCGAACTAGTCACGCTCGTCGGCTCGAAGGGCAAGAATCCATAGGTCAAGGGCATTTTCATAAATTTCTAATTCTAGAGGTGTATGGTATGGGGCAGCCATTATAACAAAAATATAAAACTTTCTCTGTCAAAAGGAAGAGCAATTGAGAAGAAGGAGCTATAGAAGAGCGAAACAGGCTGAAAGAAAAACAGGCGTGAAGAATTCAGGCTCACTGGGTTCCCTTTTATAGCAGAAAAGAAGAAAATCGACAAACTGGACAAACAGTGGCAAACAGTGGTCAAGGAAATCTCCTAGGAATACCATTTTGGGCGCCACCCTCATGAAGTTTGGGCATGGCGCCCAAATCCCTTATGTGCCACGCCCAATTTGCTCCTTTACTGCCTCTGGAAGTCTGGTTTTTGTCCAAATCACTGATTAATACCTCGTCTGATCACGGAAGCTCTGGCAATCTACCGAACAGCAAAGCCTACAAGAGTATAGATGGCCACAATTATGCCCCCTCGCACAGGAGGAGGCGGCTGCCTCTTCCTCTACCCGCCAATCGCCAGAAAAGCCCCTTAAAATTGAAGGTGTATTCTTTTCAAATTCAGTTCTAAAAAAAATAGCGTGCCAGTACCCTTAGGAGTCGGTATAGCTTTATTTTCTGCATGTATTTTGAGTGTGCATTTTATTTTATGTCATTTAAAATTATATTGCATTTCAATCCTTCATGTTTGTACAGATACTAATTACAAATAAAAAGAAAAAAAAAGCTGACATGTGCAGGAAAATAAGCTAATAGTCACAAGATACTCTGCCTCTGCTCAAGCCACCTCCCCTGACTCGGGGGCCCAACGTGCCATCCGGCCTGCGTATCCGTCCCCTGCCCTGGGCACGACTCGATCCTACGTCCGCATCATCATCATCATCATCACTGCGGCGCCTGGTTTGCCGCATGGCCTCATTGTTCGACATGTAGTCATCATATCGATCTTGAAACCTCAAAGAGTCTCTTGTATGTGGATACTTTGACCTGAAAATAAAAAAATTAGAGAATGAGCATCATTCAGCAAAAAAAAAAAAGGGAGTGATGAATATACCGTGCGGGCCTGATCAGGGACACGGTACTCCTCAGGAATCTCCACATCTGGAAGAACCTCCCTTATGAGCCTGCCATCTTGCCGGTATGGGAAGGATGAAAAGGCATCGTCAGGCATGGAAAACTCGAGCCGTGCATCCAGAACAGAGTGAGAAGACTCAGCCCAAGCACCATCAACAGATGCCCGTCTCCCGATCACATGAGGAGGAGGAGGAGGATGAAGCATTGTCCTCAAAAAGTCTTCATAAGCTATCACCGGGAAATCACTGGCAGGCATTTGATATTTGGCCAAGTAGCAAAGCCGGTTTGGTATAAAGTGTGGCTCAATCACATGCGGAGGAGGTGCCACCGGGGCCACTGAAAATGGGACATGCTGACGGTTGACCCGCTCGCCCATATACAAAGAGTCGCACATGATAGACACCATCAAAATCCGGCAACAACTCAATAGCAAGGTTACCTCGATCGGCCCTACTAGCTGCCGCCAAGGGAACAGAGTCACCGAACCAGAAGTTGAGCTTGCCACTCTGTTCTGCAGCCCCAATGACTCAACATTTTGACCCAAAGAGTCCGTCTCTTTCCGATTCGCATTTACAAATTTGACCAGATACGGTGGGCCAAGGACATCGCTGTGCAGTGGGCCCGGTACAAAGTCAAAAACAGAGTAAGCCCACACCTGAAAAAAAAGAGGAGGTAGAGTCAGTAAAAAAAAAGAGAAAAAGAAAATAAAAAAATATATAATAAAAAAATATATAAATATATACATACTGACAAAAGGAAAAAAAAAAAAAGAGTACCTCCCAGGCAGGGGCAAAACCATTCATCACCTTTGAGTCATTCCGACTCAATTTATCCATGCAGAAGTAAAGCTCAGCCAGGCCAACCTGCCCCCAGTCATAATCAATCACATGCTCCAGATCTCGGAGGCAGCCCAGCAAAGAAACCCTCAAGGTAGTGGATGCGTTAGCAAAAAGAGACGTGCCTAAGAAAAAGAATAAGAATGTCCGGGCGACACGCGTCACAGCAACGCTATCTTCGGGATCAACCTGCCCAGCATTTCTTAAAAGTCACTTCTTCACGCTGGGAATGGTCACCTCATCAGCCGTCTTATACTCGGGCACGAACCCCAAAAGATCCTCCACCTCGTCGTGACGCGAGAGTATAATAACTGAGTCCGTTCCGCCCAATACCGGTAGAAATACCAATAGTCCGCGAAGTCACAGGAGTGGAGTCATCTCTCCCCCCTAAGGTGGAAAGTGTGGGTGGTATCCCACCAAAATTCTCATCACGTCGAAAATGACTCAGAATCGGAAGGCCCGAGTAAAGGCTCCCAAGAAGACCCGTGTCATCTACCAAAGTCTGAGCTGCCGGAGGCATCGAATAAAATATATCAGAAACTCTGGCGCAAGTGGCCCTGGCCTTGTCCAAAACCCCGCGCTCCTGAAAAGGAAAAGAAAAGGGAGGAAAATAAAGGTAAGTATCCCACAAACCCTTTTCTTCTTGCGCATTCAATACATCAGATTTTTCAAACAAAAAAACAACAAATATATATATATATATATATATATATATATATATATATATATATATATATATATATATATATATATTTGACATTAAAAATTATTTTGTACATAAAAATACATATTATCATTTTTTTAAATATATACAAATATACTTTACATAAGTGTATATGTCAACATTTGTAAAAAAAAAAATTTCATGCATTCACATCAAAAGAACATCTCATTGTATATTTAGCATCGCATTTGCATTAAAATAAAATGATACATACATCATTTCTTGCATTTATTAGTCAATAAACTGTATCAGGAATGCACGAAAAAGAAAATAAAAATGCCACCTGCCATGGAAAAATAATATCTTCTAGGCATTTCTTATATCCCTACATCATTAGCATGCATAAAAAATAAATTCTGGTGCATAAAATATATCTGTTAAGTCGTGCATATATCCGAAAATGTATCCGAAAAATGCGTCCAAAAATTTTGCATTTCATTCCGAAAATTCCGCATTGTGAATATATGCCATGTAAAAATATTTTCAGGATTAAAACATACATCATATAGCCTTATTTGCATTAACATTGTAAAATTACGCATAGTAGAGTCAAATAGTAATTACTAGTTCAATTTGGGCATCGCAAAAATAAATTGTCCGAATTTCATGCATTATTATCAAAATTGCATCATTTAAGTCTATAAATCACATGCATAAATATCATAAGCAGCATATATATGCTCCAAAAGTCCAAAACAATACAGAAATTGAGCAGATCTGAAAAATTGACCAAATGGGTGGAAAAAAAAAGTCATACTCACATTGGGATCAGGAAGATTCGATACGTGCTTGTACCAATCTCGCACCAGATTGCCCCAGTCATGCTTCGAATAATAATAACCGATATGGTTTCGAATCAGAGGAGGAAGTTCTTTCTTCTTCTCGCCATATTCGGGATCCATTGGCGCCTTTCCTTTCCTAGATCTAGAAGAAGAAGCCATCTGCGCAGAAAAACAAAAATTTTGGCAGAAGAAAATTGAGAAAATGAGAGAAAATGAAAAAAAAAAAAAAAAGAAAAACTTACCGTCGGCAATGGAAGCAGGAGCTGAAGCAGAAAGAAAGGAATGAAGGCTTCTGCCTTCATTCTCGTAAGTAAAGGAGACAAAAGGAGGAAAAAGTGAAATTTTCACTTTTCCCCCTCCAAGCAATTCAGCATCAGCACTTAAGTCCTCCAAATTTCAAAACTGCAAAGTGGTCCCTGAGACTTAACAGGAAGTTAACAAAAGCAATTTTTGTTAACCACATTTGATGGTCTTTCACCCAAAAAGCAAGGAAAGCTCATATCCCCGGCAAGTCAGCCGCCAAACAAGCAGAAAAGTCAGAAAATTCAGTGGCAAAGGTAAATTCCTCTTCTTTTGAAAAAAAAAATTTGGCAAAAAGAAAAGAAAAGAAAAGAAGAATCAATCAAAAGAAAAGAAAAGAAAAGAAAATCAATCAAAGGAAAAGAGAATCAGGAAAAAAATAAAGTCATGAAAAAAAAAAAAGAAAAGAACAAGACCAAAATCCCCAGCAGAGGTGAACTACGTTGGTCTGATTCCCTGAATAGGGATACGTAGGCAGCCTATTTCAGTAGGCACGACCATCACAATTAAAAAAAAAAGAGCGAAGAAAAAAGAACCAACATGGAAAAGTTAGAATGGCAGAAATAACCAAATCAGCTGAATCAGCAGCAGCGGTCAAAAGCAAACAGGTAAGAAAGGTAAGGAAGGTAAGATTTCTTATTTTGCTTACAGAAAATAAAAGAAAAATCTTTTTCAAAAAGTTTTTTTTTCAAAAAAAAAAAAGAAAAAAAAAGTGGAATATTCAAAAAACAAAAAAAAAGGAAGGAAGAAGAAAAGAAAAATCTTTATCGTGTCCAATAGGTTTTTGATCGGTTGGATACAGTTTTTGAAAAATTTGAAGAAAGTTCTTTATCGTATTCGATGTCAGGTATTGATCGGTCGAGTACAGTTTTCGAAAATCTGAAGGTCCTCTTATTGTGTTTGGAAGAAAGGTATTGACCAGCCAGACACAATTTTGAGATTGATATCTTAACATATTTCAGCGTCGGGTATTGACCGGTTGAAATATGGTTTTCGAAATACACAAAAATCTTCATACCGTATTTGACAACGGTTTCGGACCGGAAGAATACGGCTTTTCGAAAAACATGAAAATCTTTTCTTCAAATTGGTTGTTTGTTTCGGCTTAGGCCGAACTACGTTTGGTCTGATTCCTTTTATTAAGGGATACGTAGGCAGCCTACATTAGTAGGTCCGACCATCAGAGCATTCAATTTGCATATCTGCTTAAAAACTGCGATAACCTGCTATAACTGACTAAAAATGTCTAGGATATGGAGGTTTGATAAATTGTTGCATTATAACTGCTACCTGCTGCATATTTCTCCCTTGTTTTGAAATAAAACGAAATTGGAGAGTCTATTCTTATCAACGATGTTCGAAGTCTACTCGGTAGAGACTCCATCGTTGAGGGGCTCTGTAGACACCCCAATTTCGTACCCCTGATATGTGGCATGACATAAAATATCAAGACCTGTTAAAACATTAACAAATGTCAAGTTACAAGGTCAAAAATGCAAAAGGACAAAGCAGGATGCGCAAAAGGACAAACTGCAGGGACTAAAGTGTCAAAAATGGGACAAGTTTGGAAATTGGGCACAACCACCAAAGGATTTGGGCATGGCGCCCAAATCCCATGGGTGTAGAGCCCAAATTTCCTCAGTGCACTGTTCATCAAGTTTTCTGCCGTAAAATGCAATTTTTCGAGCGCAAGGTACAACCAATTGAAGCACGAGAAAGGATTTAGGCGTGGCTATCTAAGGATTTGGGCACAGCGCCCAAATCTCTATATTGCAGCGCCCAAAATGCCTCCTCAGCCAAAGTTCATCTAATTCATTTGCCGTAAAATGCAACTGATCCAGCGCGGCGTACAACCGGTTGATGCGCTTGAGAAGATTTTTAATTCCTTCGATGTCCCTAAATCCTCCTATAAATAGCAGTGCCCGGCTCTTCATTCAACACATAAAATTTGCGTAAAGCTTCTCCGCGTTATCGTTACGCTGGAGAATTAGAGAGCGGTGCGAGACAGTGAGAGATCACCTCCAAAGCCTCGAAACCCTGCCAAACTTCCTCCAAACACAAATCCAACCGGTATAAGTGTACCTTAGCCCCCCAGCTAGGTATCCACCCTTTTCCCCGGTCCAAAAATCGTGGAAAGAGCAGTTGCTCTGCCCGATTTAAAAGGCCGAAATTGCCAGTAGTAAGCTGTTACTCTGCCCGATTTCAGCCTACTTCCAGTCAAACAAACAACCAGACACAAACAGTTACCCTGCCCCGATCCCGAGGCCGAAAAGTAACTTTCAGAGCAGTCACGCTGCCCAAATTCACACAACACACAACACACAACTTCAACTTCAAACCAGAAAAAAAAAAAAGACTCTCTCTCCCCGAGGGACAGAGCGAGCACACCCCTACGATGTCTGTAAGTTTTTATTGTTAAGTTTTTCATTTCCATGTAATAGTATTATTTCCAGTCCGGCCCAATGTAGCCATATAAGCAGTTGTGCTGCCCGGATTTTATTAGGAAATAGTACTAAATGTAGCCATTATTATGGCAAAATGTTTTGAGATAGGTTTATTATTTACTTTATGTATTCAATAAAGTCTTTATTTGTAAATGTATTATTTCCGGTCCGGTTCAATATCAATATATAAGCAGTTATGCTGCCCGGATTTTGTTAGGAAATAATACTAAATGTAGCCGTTACTATGGCCGAATATTTCCAAGTATATTTGTAATTGTTTGTAAAAAAGTCTGTTGCAAGTCCGTAAATAATATAGATGTAACTGATGTATTTGTAGGAAGTTAATGCTTTATTTATCTGTTTAATAAATATAACAAAAAGCATACTTTAGCCAAAAACCGTTTTGAGACCGAAAGGGCGAGTTGGGTGCCTAGCACCTTCCCAACTCGTAACTTAGCCTCCGAACCCGCTTTCTACATCTCTGGTTTTCTTTTTCTGGTTTTGCTTTATTTTTGCCTTAAAATAAAGATGGCGACTCTAAAAACATTTTGGATCCAGGGGCCCGCAACATCTTTCTTTGCACTTTCAATGCTCTCCCTAAAAAGGGAGAATGAGAATGGAAAGGTGATGTATTCTTATGTCCCGGTATCCCCTAAACAAGGGATAACTTGACGTAGAAAACCCAAAGCACTCATAGTGATCCGAAATAGGCCATAAGGCTATTTTCATAAAATCCATAGTGGGGGCGCTGCAACATTCCTTCCTTGCACTTTCACGTTTTCCCCTAAAAAAGGGAAAATGGGAATAGAAGGGTGATGCCTTCCCATATCTTGATATCCCCTAAAAAAGGGATAACTTGATGCGGGAAACCCATAGCTCCCATATTGGATCAAAAATCCACTAAAGGCAACCGAGGCGCATTCCAACGCGCTATTCGACAGCACTCCTCCCGCACTTTTGATTTCGATCTCCCCTAAACAAGGGAGGCTGGAACGCAGGTGGATGTCACAAGATCCGCAGACGCAGCCCCTATCCAGGTGCGGGCGCAGCACCCATCACCCATCCCTGAACCCACACCTACCCCTGTTTTGGACACTATGGAATTGGGGTTATTAATGTCGGGAATCCCAACTCACTAGAGTCGCCTTGTATGCATGAACACTCTTTGACTCGTTAGAAACCTTGTTTAAGAACCTTGTGAACATCTTAAGGAATCCGAGATGGAGAATTAGAGAGTCCTTCTATAGAAGGAATTTGGAAAGTATATATATAACTTTACACTCTATAAATATAGAATCCAATTGTGTAGTCGCGCAAGGTAACGAAGTGGTTATCTAAGACTCGCTTGTATTGATCTGGCTTGGAGAAATATTATGACTCGAACACTTTGAGAACCTTGACCATACTTTAGGTGGTTTTCCCCTCAAATGTACTACTCGACATTTAACGTATAGAGAACCTCTAAAAGGATCTCAAAGTAATGAGAATTGTAGCTACAACACAATTCAAATGATTGAACATGTTAAGGATATGGTTTGTATACTTCATGGACTATTATGGATTTTGGAAGATAGGATGAGTTATCATTCTAGGAAGGGTGTTTATTAATCATAATCTAATTGGTTTAATGATCCTAGACTAACAAAGTAGTCTTGGATAATATATGTTGGGTTCATCGTTAAGTTAATAACTTAGCTTGGTTTCATGCTAGGATATGAATTTCTATGCCTACTTGAGATTATAACTAAATGCATAATTGATACCTTTGTTAAGGATTGGATCTTTTATGTTGTTTAATAATATGGATTATGAAGCATATTGTGTTTCTTGAATTCATGCGTGATTTACTCTTGAATACTTTAAGGGTTCATTGAGATTTGTTTTGTCAATTTCGTTGAACTTGTATTTCACTAATAAGTGGAATTGTGAACTTGAATTAACTAGCGCTTGAATTGACATTAATCAACTTAGGCTTTCGAAAGATACTTGATTTAGTGATTCTTAGACTAGGTTTGTAAGTGAAACAAGATCCTAGTAATGCTTGAACCGAGAGCATAGAAAAGGGTTCCAAATTATAGTAAAGACTCAACGGAGTCGAATTTAAGGAACAATTGAACTTTACGAATATCGTAGTGGGACCCTCCAATATTTAGAATCCATCTGACTAGGTTACTAGCTTTTGGAGCTATAGTTGATTAAGTGTACTTACTTGACACTTGTGATTTCGACACTCTTTAGGAGTTCCTTACATGATTTCTTGATTATAGCAATAATATGCATAATTATATGAATTTAGTAGAATGATATACCTACTTGACATTAGACGAGTTTGCTCGATCCCTACTTGGTTTCTTGACAAGTAAACATCTACTTGTGCATTGCATATAAGTCCAGCTGGCATTACTTGAGTTTTATCATTGATGGTGGGACGATGCATTGTCTTCACGAATAATGGGATTCGTGATTTCTATGTATCGTCGTACCGGAGACAACACACACCCTCCTCTGTTGGCCACAGTGGGAAAGGTAGCCCATTGACGTAACCATTAGGGTGCATGGATCCATACTATTCCCCCAAGCATCCCTCGGTAGGTCGATGTATCAATCACGAACATCTGACGACACCCTCCAAATAGCATTTGTGATTGCAAGAGCAACACAACAACGTCGATTTGGTACCTTCACTATCCCTTATATGGTTTACTATGAGCACTTATGTGACAACAAAGTGTTAATTGGAACATGAGATATAAGTGACCATGTTTGTCTTGATTGTGTATTATTGAAAGACTTGTTGTGTATAGATATAGATATACATACTTATACATGAAAATTCTATGAAAGATTTTATGTGTATTTATATGGATAGGCATACATATACATAATAATTTTATGAGAATTATATTCTAATTCATTTGGTTTGTCTCTGATCAGGGAAACCCATGGTTCACTTGGATGTTTAGTAAGAGTGAAGAAAAGACTATCGGGTGGAATATCTAAGTATACGACACGTCTTCACGGATTTTGTTATCGTCAAACGATGCCATGATTAATTATAATTGTGTATCTTGTATTGTGATATTGTTATTTGTAGTAGCATACTGAGTCATTATGACTCACTCTGTGCATTGTTTCTTAGTGTGCAATTATTCGTTAGCCACGTTGAGGCCGAGTAGATCCTGACTGTAGTAGTGCACAGTGGATCGATAGTTCGTGTTGAGGTTGTGTGGTTCGTACATGCTTTAGTTGACGTTTTTTTTTTCCGAGCATAGCTCGCAGAGTCCAGTTTCACATTGTATTATTTTGTTATTTGTCCTTATATTCTGTTGAGGACGATGTTGTGTAAAGTTCTATAAACTTTACGGTCTGGTAGATTATATTATGGTCTTGTTGGTTTATCTCTTGTAGCCGACGTTGTGGCTGAGCTCGTATACTCAAGTTGTAGTATTTATTCAGTTGTCTTAGAGCAAGTAGTATCGCATTCATTATCCCTGTTGTTGGTGTTGTTGTTAACCCCTGTATGATTTAGCCGTTGGGTCATTGTTGCATATCATATTGGTTATTGTTGAAACGTCGACATAGAGTTTCTGAGGGTTTGTCCCATGTCTGAAATGTTGCGGCACATGAGTTTTGATTTAACCTCGCGAGACAATCATCTCTCTTGGTGTAGACACCCCAATTTCGTACCCCTGATATGTAACTCTGGCATGTGATATCAAGAACTGTTTAAACTTAACAAAATGTCAAGTTACAGGGTTGAAAATGTAAAAGGAAAAGTAGGATGCATGAATAGTGAACTGCAGGGGGGAAAGTGTCGAAAATTGAAGCTGGAATAGTAGCTTGGCGCCGCGCCACGTGGCCTTGGCGCCGCGCCCAAAGTGCTGTTTGGCCGCGCCAAGGTCCTGAATAGTGCCCACTTCGTTAACGCATTGTACAAAATGGCAAGCGCGCGGTACAAGCCGATGAAGCACAAATCCAACTATAAATAGAGGTCCCCGGCTACGCTTTGAGACAGAATTTTCGACGAAGGCTTGAGGCCCAGGAAAACTTTGCGTAATTTTAACGCAGTGCGATCCCCTCCTCTCATAAAGCCTCAAAAACCCTGTCAAACCTCCTCCAAACACAAATCCAACCGGTTAAAGTGATCCCTAGCCCTTTAGTTAGGTATCCACCATATTTCCCCGGCCCAAAAACCATAAAATAAGCCGTTACTCTGCCCGAGTAAATAGGCTGAAACCACCCTAAAAAAGCCGTTATTCCGCCCAACCAAATAGGCTAAAACCACCAAAATAAAGCGTCATTCTGCCCGAGTGAGTAAGCCAAAACTACCATATATAAGTTGTCACTCTGCCCGAATCACATCAGCAACAACAATAAAAGTCTCCCTCTCCCGAGAAGGACAGAGCGAGCACACCCCGCTCTAAAAGGTAATAGTCTTTAAAGGCATTTTATTTACTTAGTTACCTATTTATTTATTATTTATAAAAGTTGTTATTTAAATCCGGCCCAATGTAGACAATATAAGCCGTTGTGTTGCCCGGATTAGAATAGGAAATATTATGTAAAAGAGCCGTTATAATGGCTAAATATTTTTAAATACATTTGTAATTATTGTAAGCAAACGGCTGCAAGTCCGTAAATAATGTAACCATGGATGTATTTGTTTTATTTTCGTGTCTTTTAATGCTTTATTTATCTGCTAAATAAATATAACAAAAAGCATACTTTAGCCAAAAACTATTTTGAGACCGAAAGGGCGAGTTGGGTGCCTAGCACCTTCCCAACTCGTAACTTAGCCTCCGAACCCGTTTTCTATCTCTGGTTTTCTTTTCTTTTTTGGGTTTTGCTTTATTTTGCCTTAAAATAAAGATGACAACTCTAAAACTTTTTGGATCCAGTGGGGCCTCGCAACACTCCTTTGCACTTTTCCGTTCTTCCCTAAAAAAGGGAGAATGGGAATGGAAGGGGGAGGTGGTGTATTCTCATATCCTGGTATCCCCTAAAAAAGGGATAACTTGATGCGGGAAACACAAAGCTCCCATAGTGATTCGAAATGGGTCATAAGGCTATTTTTAATAAAATCCATAGTGGGGGCGTCGCAACATCCTTTTTTGCACCTTTCCGTTTTCCCCTAAAAAAGGGAAAATGAGAATGAAAGGGTGATGCATTCTCATATCCTGGTATCCCCTAAAAAAGAGATAACTTGATGCGGGAAACCACAAGTTCCCATATTGGATCAAAAATCCACTAAAGGCAACCGAGACGCATTCCAACGTGCTATCATAGACAGCACTCCTCTCGCACTTTTGATTTCATCTTCCCCTAAACAAGGGAGGGTGGAACGGGAGTAGTGGTGTCCCGCGTCCGCACGTACGCGCACCCCTATCCAAGGGTGCGCGGGGCGCGGGCGCACGTCCCGGGAGCCCACACTTGGCTTCACTTATTTTAGTTTCGAGCTTAGGAGCTCGGGACATCACTCCTTTAACGCTTCCGCATCTTTGATTTTTGTTGACCCATATTTTTATTACAACTTTACATTCTAGTTTTAGAGCTTGTTAGCTCGACTGTTCGACTAGCACCATTATTTAGTAAGTACTTGTCTGCCATTCGTGTTAGTTTCTTGCGAGCCGACTCAGGATTCCATGCCAGAATCCGTGTCAGGTCATCACATGTTTTTTTATGGATTAAAGGTGCATGTCAAAGGAGCTTGGATGTTGATATCATATGAAATTTGATCAGACACCGGCACAAGTCGCTTTGCACACTCAAAAATAATATTTGCATCAAGATAAGGATAAGAATAAGAAGAAAATTTAAAGTATTTTTTACATAACCACCGCAGTTTAAACAAACTTTTAATTCGGTGTCAAAGATATAGATGCACAATTATTGGCTATCAATAGTTTATTAATTTTTTTTAATAGCAAGCCAGTGACTCTTAATGATGGATAGATGGATGGTCATAATAGATTAAGATATATTACATAAAGTATGTTACTTCACATACTACGAAATGATGATGGCATCAATAACTCAATTACACCAAATCAAGAAGTAGCATTCAACTTGTTATCAACCTTTTATGCTCTCTTCACTAGCTTTAGTTTTTATAGGTGACAACAAATTCAAAAACTATTGTTAATGATACAGAGAATACCACTATTGGATATATGTTGGGCGTGGAATGTTTGTGAGCTCATTGTGTCACAGCTTGGTCATGTGGAGGATACTATTAAAGGGCTTCTCTCATTTATATATTTTTGCAATATTCGGTTTCAATGATATCCAATGCAATTATCGGTATAAATGCAGTAAAAAAGCATGATGTTTGAGTTCCAAATGTCCAAATACATTTACATATTTAATTATGACATTTCATATTCCAATGAAATGCTCACTTCAATGAACCGGTTTAAAAAACTAAAATTATGATAATCATAATTACATTAAATGTTCCAATGCAAAACTGGGCTATATGTAAACCAGGTGTGTTTCCAAATCTGGAAATTTCATATTATATAAAAATATGAAAGGTTTTTGAATAAATATCCACTTAACGATTACAAATGTCGAGATATAAATGGCTTTTCAACTAAATGGAAGTGTTTCCAAATCAGGAAAGTGCATTGAAACGCCCACGACCCCCAATATCTATACGAGCCTCGGGTCAAGCGTCTAATAAACACTTAAAACTCCTACAAAGCCTCTACTAATTACGGCTAAACAAAAGTCAACTGACAAAACATAATAATTCCTGTAAATAATATAAACACAGCACATATCAAGATCCAAGATAACGTTTCACTTGTTCATCAATCGAACTTTTCATAACCTCTGCTCACTGTCGCAAGCAAGGACACCAGCTCAACTGGTTCACCACACCATTTGGTCTTAGATAAAGACTAAGATCCAAACTCGAATACCAACACTTTTTCACCGAGCAGATATATATGTATAATCGATATAAATGGTAATTGGTGCATTAGTGCAGCTAACTCACATAACCGCTTAGATTTTAGGTACAAGCTAAAATTCGAGCTCGCTAACCACTTAAGATCTTAAGTGTAAGCCAAGATCCAAGGTCGCGTTTCACTTGTTCTTAAACCGAACTTACACTGCCCTTGCTCACTTTCGCGAGCAAATTCGAACACCAACCCTTGGTCTTAGACACAAGCTAAGATCCAAATTCGAACACCAACCCCTTTCGACGAGCATAGACATATCGTGCTTGTAAAAAGGGCATAATCGAAATAAAAAATGAACACATAACATGGAGATCAAATGGGCTTATTTATTTTGTAAAATCACCATCGTACAATTGACCATACAAGCAAGAAACACATTAAACCCTCTGCTCGATTTTTCTTCACCGGTAAGCTTTCCCCTCTGCTTGAGTTTCCACGATCCATCTGGTCCACGACCATATCCTATGCCTACTCTGCCTATCCGATTCTGCTCGCCCTGAGTTGAATCTTTGCCGATCATGGCAATAACTGGCCCCGTGGTCGTGTGAAATTTTTCGTTGTGACTGATCATGATGGTTTGGTCTTCAATTGACGAGGTTAGTTTCTGCTTTTTCCTCTGGTTGTCCCGAACATGCTCCAACACTGCTCGTGGCTGGCTTTTCAGGACCCCCACCCCTTTATCGGTTTAAAACTTTGCTCACTAGTGGGGTATGGAAGCTACCATCTGGAACTTGGTCATACTGGGTACCCTTAAAATGATGTTATAGGGGTATTTCAAATCAATCACCATAAAGGTGATTTTTTTAGCTGTGGAGCGACTACCATTGCCGATAAAAACATCCAGCTCAATTGTGCCCTTAACTGGCACCTTGTGGTTGGTGAAGCCCTTTAGAGTTCATGCATAAGGCTTCAAGCAATCATCCTTTAACTCTAGGCCCTATAAGTAAGAATAATACATGACATCCCTGCACTCCCATGTATCCACCAGTATCATGTGCACCAGTCATCCATTGACCAGAGCCGTAACAATAAAAAACTATTCTCCGGCCACGCTAACGGAATAGACTCCTCTCATGCCTGCAAAGTGGTTGGGCAGCCCACCACCTTTGACAGGGAATATATCTGTTTGCCCAGCTGTGTAAGGGTAGGCTTCTCATCTAGTATCACATTTATCACACCCCGAACTGGGGGGTATCTCGGCGAGGGGCATTACCCCTGTTGTTTCCATCTAGCTTGAAATGGTGCAACCTCCCCTCGTTGATCAACTTCTAAATGGCCTTCTTCAACGGCCAACATTCCTATGTAGTATGCCCATAATCATCATGATCTACACACCTCCTTGATCGGTCCATGGTGTCAACACTCAACAGTCTTTAAACTCATACGAGGTTCCCGGGGAAGCTCATCCCTGTATCTCATATATGAAGTCCTCCCGCAATGTATTAAGTGGGGTGAGATCACTTTCCCGAAGGAATTCTATAGGGCAGTCATACCGTGACTTGCTCCAGTTGTAGCCGCCTCCTGCACCCTAGTCGATGCTTTTGCCAGTGTAGCCTTTTTCCTGTAGCATTTGTGCTTTCCTTCTTTTTTTTTTTTGCGGTCTCTCTCGTACACCATTTCTGAGCCCGTATTAACATTTATGCCTGTGTTTTGGGCTTCCTCATACTAAGCTCTGATCTCAGGTCACCTTCTCCCTCGAGCAAGCCAGTTTCAAAGCATAAGGTGACCTCCTGCTCAGACAAACGAGGCACTTGGTCGAGCATCTTTTCGAACCTCTCCAAGTAGCCGGAAGTGGATTCATGGGCCCCTACTTGATTTTAGACAAGTCTGCCCTTATCTTTCTAATTGCTCCCGAAGTCCTAAAATCCCGAAATCGGCCAGGAACATTGCTCGCAAATCCACCCAATTATTAATTGACCTACGGGGAAGAGCTCTCATCCAGGCCAAAGTCTTCCCTTGCAGCTAGCCCACAAATGCCCGAATCTTCAATGCTTCATCAGAGGTCACCAGGCCAATTTGAGACTCAAAGGACATTAGCTAATCTCTTGCTTTGGTCTTTCCCGTATGCTCCTTGATGTTGGGGAAGATGAGGCCTTATGCCGGAGGGGCATTCTCAATCCATGGGGCCAAAGGGCTAGATGACGTACCTATAAAGTTGCCTTCCAATACCTTGCCTTGTTCCTACGCCTTTATGTGTCACTTCATTTCCTCGAACATCTGTGCATTTATTGCAGCGGGCAGACCACCGACGGGTTGAAACTGCACACTGGGCACAAGAGGGGCCTGTGGGGGACCCATAGCTCCTATAGCCTGAGATATGCCCATGGCCTACGCCACTTGTGCCTAGGGGCCTCCCACAGCCTGTTGTACTTGATCTGGGACTGCTCCTACCCTGTTTTGTTGGTCGTTACTAGGGGGTGGCAGCTCATGCCTTCCCTAGACTGGCGGGGAGAAGGTGATCGATGTCTGCAAGCATGTGATCCCCTTGGTGATGGGGAACGATACCGGCGAGCATACGATCGATATAGAGATGGAGAGTTGTGTCTACGAGCATGTGACCTGCGCGGGGAGGGAGATCTCTGGCGGCGACGAGATTGAGCCAAATCCTCCCCGCTCGATGGTCAAGGCGAGAATGCATACTGGAAACAACTCTGTGACTAGCCCGCCCCTCATGCTAACTACGATCCCTGTTCGATTCCCGCTTGAGGGGCTGAGATGGAACTTGGACTGGCCTTTGTGGGGTCCTTCCCTGGTCTAGATACACTTACTACCTGACTCTGCGCGGGCACAGCTGGAAATGGTTCTAGTTCGATGGGTAATGGAGGCTTACCCATTGCGATCAACTGTTGGTTTAGTTGAGGCATTTATCCCAAGTACAACGCCCCTTGACGTAGAACCTCCTCCCAAAGCTCGTTGCCTAAACCAACGGCAACCACAACACTTCTGGCCAACGATTCCAGACCTCTCCTCTAATTAATTTGATGACGGGCATCATGGGGAGGAGGAGGAGGTAAGATGTTGTCGACTTGAACCTCCATACTAGGAGTAGCCGTGTGCCCATCCTTAGGCAGGTTGACACCATTAATGCCATTTGCAGTCATGTCAAAAGTTTGAAAAGTCATCGAAAAAAAAATTTAAACTTACAAACAATCGTTTCCCAGAATGGAACCAACTGATGTATCCAAAAATGTGAATACACTGGGCTTTTAGGAACTGGATATCTGGCTTTAAACTTATTCGTGTCTTGAGGCCCAAACATGTCAAACAGACCAAGATTGAACATAAACTAGGCAGGGGCTTTCCCTACAAATGCACTATGGTGTCATAATCAATAAACACACAATTAAGATATCAATTTGACAAAGTTTCAACCTGTAGATTTGTTAACATACTTCTTCTTTCTGAAGAAGGAAGGTTTATATAGGGCCAGCCTTCAAGGCTGGGAGCTGAACATTGAAAGCAGGGGCATGAAAGGTAGGCATGTTCAGGGCCACATCCAAAACGTGGGGGCGGGTTTCCCAGCATTAATTCCCTACATTCAAGACGGCCGTTACCAAGTAACTGAACGGGATGAGGGTGCTCGCATTGACCACTCGCACGCGCTATACTCTTGGCCCGAGGCGCTGCTTATGTGCTGGGCGGCCAGAGATCTGTCTCTGCTCGCTTATGAACTGAGTTCGGGCTATGATGAGCGCACGTGATTTTCTCGTGATCATGGAGACGGCGTGCTGCGTATGTGACCAATGCTTGGGTCTTTTGGGTCAGGTAACTCATAAATCTTATTTGCTCGTGATCATGGAGACGGTGTGTTGTGCAAGTGACAAGAAGAAGAAGAAGAAGAAGAAGAAGAAGAAGAAGAAGAAGAAGAAGAAGAAGAAGAAGAAGAAGAAGAAGAAGAAGAAGAACAACAACAACAACAACAACAACAACAACAACAACAACAAGAAAAAAAACAAGAACAAGAACAACAAGAAGAAGAAAACAAAGAAGAACAAAAACAACAACAACAACAACAACTATAACAACAACTACAACAACAATAAAAACGACAACAACAACAACTACTACTACTACTACAACAACAACAACAACTACAACAACAACAACTACTACTACTACTACTACTACTACTACTACTACTACTACTACTATTATTATTATTATTATTATTATTATTATTATTATTATTATTATTATTATTATTATTATTATTATTATCACAATTACCATCATTGAAAATAAATGTAAGATTCCAACCTTTTATGTTAACAAAGTTAGCACAAACTTTAACTTTTGGACTTTTTAGCATTAAAAGTCTAACTTTGTGACTCTTTAGATAGAATAATTTTTTTGGAACTTTCAAATATGAGAATTTTTTAGTAGGACTTTTTAGTATTTTGTAATATTAACAAGTCTCAAGGATATGAATTTATAGAGTTTACTATATTTAGAAAGTGATTAGTATTATTTTCCTCGTCAAATTCACTAGTGAAGTAAAAGTTTCGAAAATGAGAAGAGTTAAAATTGATAAAACAATTGTCGATGCATTTATTAACTAAAATGTTATGTTTACAAACTATTTCTACAGTTATTGTTATAACTATTTCTACAGTTATTGTTACAACTAAGCTTTGATGATGAGTTGAGGATCAAATGTGTTTTTATGAAAGACAACATTGTTTTTCACTAAAGTTCAGTTGTAACAATAATTGTAAAAATAGTTTTAAACCTAGAATAGTAGAATTGTTGATTTATCAAATATGGCCTCTTGACCGGGCCATATTTCTTTTTTGGCCTTTTACTAAAAAGTCATCTAAACTTCCAAAAAAAAACCTGAAAAACCCTCATTTGATAATTCATCCCTCATTCCACCACACTTTTCACACAGATGGTCGTCCCTCTTCACTTGGCCCTCTCCCTCAGAGCAGCTCCAATGGAGCACTGGAAAGGTTGACAATCTCTATAACCTGCCTTATGAATTCTATACACCATAGTGGAGTATGGCACAACATCAACCGGTTGGAGAATTCCAATCGGTTGATGAGTGCTGATGTGAAACAACCCACTTTCAATCATTGTATCATTCTCTCACTTTTTCAAACCAAGTTATATTTAACGACATGTTTGTAACAACAACAAAAAACGAGTCAAACATCATTTTAGTCGTTTTAAAATGGTTTTACGTAAAAACAAACAATTAGTGTAATTTTTTTCTAAAAATTGATTTTTCAAACCATTTTTCATTTTACTCATTCAATTATATTGCACTAGTACTTTAAATTATTAGTAATATTAATGGATTAAAAATTTATTTTTCAAAAATCAAAAATAAATAATTGAATTATTTGGTAGACATGATATATTTTTTCTAAAATTAAAGTTATTTTTTAAAATATAATATATTTAATTTTAAAAATAAATATTATAAAATAATTAATATTGAGGTGATGCTATAAAGTTTTTATAATTTTATCTATCGCTACAAATAAGTTTATTGACAAAATGTTCCATAACATGGCACCGTGGATAATTGTAGTTTATTACTGTGGAGTGTGAATGCTCTCTCACAGGGTGTCCCTCTGCCTCCTCCTATTTTACCGATCTCTCCTGTCACCTCTATCCTAAGTCTATCAATGGATCGGATTTTGATCCGAATCCGATATTATTTTTAGAACATGAATTTTTTTTTCAATCTGATAACTCGATTTTGATATGAATCTGATAATCTGAAAGCTTAACAAGTCGAGTATTGATTAAAGTGTTCCAATTCGTTAACAATCCGATCTGATCCAGTATAAATAAATATATATATATATATATATATATATATATATATATATATATATATATAAGTTACTTATATTAAGTTTAAGTTTTTAGTCATTAATCATTACTCATTTCATTTCTAAATTATCGTCTTAGTTGACTCAACGCACATATTAAGAAAAAACAATCGACTTGATTATTTATATTGATTTAATGTATAGTTTCATTTAAAGCTCATGTGTATGTAGTCCATAATTAAAGTAGGGTGAAAAAGTAAGGGTAAAGTGGTAAAAGTGATATTATAAAAAGGCAAGTTTCAAACTGAACAATTATTTTGAGACGGACGAAAAAGAAAAAGAGGGCGATAACTTATGGACGGAGAGAGTACTATTTTGACTAAATATAATTTTTTTTGTTCACTATAATATGTTATTTATATTTGTGTAAGCTAACAATAAGAATTTTAATTTTATTCAACTTTTGATAAAATTTAGCATATGGATCGAACTTTAAAATATACTAGTTTTGTGCTCGTGTCATGGGCACGACGCGAGTAGGAGAGGATGTCAGTATTAGAGGGTGTCAATATTTAAAGAAATCAATATATATTTTAATCATGTTTCAAAAAGAGTTTGAAATAACAAATTGAAAATGAAGACCTATCGGTAATCAATTAAAACATTATGATACGCTGGAGAAAAAGATTAAAAATTTTATTTGTAACTTTTTTAAGGAAACAGGAGCGGTACCTTGTTAGATTTTATTAATAAAAATAAAATTACAAATTTGAGAGGGACAACCAGTCTTGCCCTTATAACAGGGATGACGGGGGAGCCTAACCTCGAAAAAGAAATACTAACAACAAATAAAAGCAAAGAAATTTAAATTAATCTTATTCTGAAGGCTCTTGCTTCACAACAACCAAATTGTTTTGAAACGCGGCATGCAATAAATTTATCAAGGATTTCCACCTACACGTGAGATAAAGAAGAGTTAGACATATTTATTTAACTATAATAGGAGTATATGACAACAATTAAGAGTCATGAGCATCCATAAAAAATATTATTGTCACTTGCATTGATTTAAATTGACTATTGAGCATACATAACAAATTATTATTGTCACTTCTATTGATTTAAATTGACTATTTTTCAATTTAAATTTTTTGTATTTTTCTTAACTTTGCAAATAATTAAAAAAATTATTCCTAAATATGAGTATATGACAACAATTAAGAGTCATGACTCATGAGCATCCGATTCAAAGCAATAACATATGTATGTAAATGACGAAATCAGTTCTACTAATGAGTAATGACGCTTAAGTTTAGCACAATTATAGTTCGAAGAGATCTAAAAGGAATCAAGTTTTATTCCAATTAAATTCAGTATCTCACTTTTCCTCCTTGTTTTTGCAATTATGTAACATGGCAACATGTTATATATTATATGTCCAAAACACCGAAAGAAAGACCTTTTGAGGGATATGGTGGTAAGATTATCCTAATGTCTCACTATTTGACTTACTAAGATTTCACTTGGAAAGTTAATTGTTGAAAGAGCCTTTGAATTTATGTTTGCATGAGCACTCAAAGAAACTCTCATAATTAATACTCATGAGAAAACAAATTGAAAATATGGGCGTAAGTGTGTAACAACAAAATGAAAACGTGTTTATTTGGCAAAAATATTTATTAAAAAAAAAAGAGGTGGTGGGGCCCTCGAGAAAAAAGATAAAACACTTGTTTAAAAAACAAAAAAACATCATCGATAAAAAATACTAAGCATTTTTCAAGAAAAAACATTTTTCAAGAAAGTCAAAAGAGATTGGTATTATTTACACTATGGTGTCACTTTTAACAATATCAGCAACTTTCACAAACTGGGACAGGTGTTCTGATTATCTAATAAATCAATTTTCTTCTTAACATTTTAATGATTAAAATGAAGAGATCAAAGAGTCGAGTAACGGTGAAAATAATAATCATTTTTATCTTCACTTAGTCATTTAGTGATGAAACAAAGTTCAAGCTGATACTCCCTCCATCCCCGAAAAGTGGTAGTTGCATTTGACAAATCAAACTTTTTTATATCTTTCTTTTGTTTCTTTATATCTCTTTTAAATCTCTTTTAAATTGCACTATGTTAAATATCTTTCGGTATCAACATCATAGATATATATCAATATCTAGAGAATTTATCATCTACTAAATGACTAAATGAAGATAAAAGATATAAAGATAAAAAATAAAGTAAATCAATTTGAACAACACGGCTCAACATGAATCGTTGAGGGGGCGGAGAATTTGATGTCAAATTTAATCTGAATAGTTAATTAATAAAACTAATAATTATTGGCCCACAATTGACATGGGCCCACGTTGGATATGTCTTTCTGTTTTTACCAAATGATAGCGTAAGGATGATGCTAACAATGGATTGAATATTTGAGGAGTGAAGGGATCCAAAATAAGAACAGAATTAAGAACTTACACAAAGAGAGATGGCGAGGCGGAAGAAAGCGTCGGGTAACAAAGGAGAGAAAGAGGAGGACGCTGATGGAGGACAGGAAGCCGGAACAGAGGATGAAAGGATGAGGAAGAGGGATTCACCGGGACATATAGGAGAGAGGGAGGAATCAAAATCAAAATATATGTAGATTGTGAGAGAGAGATGGCAAAGCGGAAGAAACAAATGAGAGAGGGAGGAGGACACCGGATGCGTTTGGAGATGGAGATGTAAAACAGGAAGTTTAAGGCAGGAACAGAGGATGAAAGGATGAAGTGATTCGTTGGATTAGAAAAGAGAAGATTAGAGAGGCGGAGGAAGTTGAGAGTGATGAAAAAAAGAAGATGAATAGGAATAGGAGTAGTAAGAGCATCCTCAATGTGTATATTCTTAATATAACTTCTTAACTGAGTCACACTGCCACCTACACATTTTTCTCTTCTTACACACTTAATAATAAATCTTCTTATTGTATAATATTCTTACACAACTTCTTACACAAAAAATATTAAATTTAACATCATCCCAAATAAAATAAAAAACTCTCCCCCACACACACAACCCCCTGACCAACCGCCCACCTCCCTGACAAATACTAACTTCCTAATTAGGAAGTTATCTCCTTTTCTCTTTCCTAGGTTGACATTTCTTTCTCCTAGGTGGTCACCATTGCACACTTCTCAAAGCCCTTAAGAAGCCAAAAATCTCACGTTGGGGATGCCCTAATATGAATAGGAAGAGGAAGAGGGAGAAAATGATTGAGGAGAAAAAAAAACGTGAAAAGAAACATTTAAGGAAGAGAGATACGTGAGATTAAATTTTAACCAATGATTGTGTTTAGTAAACACAAATCCTGATCGATAAATAACTTTTAATAACTTAGCTGTTTTATATAATCCGATCCGAGCCTAATAATTTCTTACCAAACTGATATGATTTGACTGGACCCCATCCATCGACAGGCCTGCTCCATCCATACGCGTCCTCCCTCCCCGCCTCCCTCCACCGCCGTCATCTCTCCCTCACAGTGCGTCCCCCGGCCTCCTCTCTCTTCGCCGATCTCTACCGTCGCGTCTATCCGCGTCCTCGCTCACCGCCTGCCTCCTCCGGTGAAACCCTAACCCCCCTTTCCCATCTCAATCTTAGAGCAGGTTTGGCCCCTTCATTTCTTATTAATCAAACAAAACTAACCTTCTCGATTTCATAAATGTTGTTCGTTTATTCCACAATCTTAGAGCAGGCTTTGTGTTTATCAATTTACTTTTCGATTTTGATTCGCATAATTCAAAAACACGTACATATGTTTGTTCTAAAGAGTTGTTTGATTTGTTAAACTTAGGTTGAAAGTTAATGGCTACTGGGAACGTGATAAAATTGGACAGGATCAGCAACTTACATGATTCCATTTTGAGTCATATTCTCTCCTTTCTTCCCACTAAAGAATCAGTTGGAACCAGTATTCTCTCAACAAGATGGCAGTTCCTTTGGACTTCCGTCCCTGTTCTTGATTTTAATGATAGTTTTACCATCCGAAGAGGGTACAACATTAGTGAAGATGAGGAAGATGAACTAGCAATTATGTTTCGAGATTTCGTGAATAGGGTATTACTTCTCAGTGATGTATCATGCCTTCAGAAGTTCAGCCTGACATTTCATAATACTAATCCCGGTGCTTTTGATACATGGGTCCGCACCGCAATCAGGCGCAACGTTGTAGAGCTGTCCATCTGCGGTTTGGACGATCATTTTACTCCTAGGCCGCCTCCTGTTCTTTACACTAGCAAAACTCTAGTGGTTTTAAGTTTGGGTTCATCCATTCTCATAGACCCTCCTCCCGCTTCAGTTTGGCTTCCTAGTCTTAAGTTACTTCGTCTAGATAGTGTTCGTTTTCAAGATGATGATGATTCATCATTTCAGAATCTCTGTTCTGGCTGTCCGGTTCTTGAAGAATTAGTCATAGTACCCTTTACTGGTAATTTCAATGTCTCTGTACCTTCGTTGAAACGATTGACGATCGAGATTCAGGATCCAGACTTGGATTTTTCATTAGAGCATCAACTTAACAGGTTCATTATAGATGCCCCAAATCTTCAGGATCTTGAAATCATTGATTGTGATTTGTCAGGATTTAAGCTGTTGAATTTATCATCCTTGTTGGTAGCCAATATTTTTGTAGATTGTACCAACGCCAATCCTTCCCATTTAAGCCGTTATACTGGTCGTTTTTATCAACTTCTCAATGGGATTACAAATGCCAAGCATCTATCTCTGTCATTGTATGGTTCAGAGTTGCCTGGTTCGGCCATGTCTGTAAGTTTACTACATTCATGGAGCATGATATCTATTTCTATTCTTTAATGCGGCATACTAACAGACTAGAAAGTTTTTGATTAGCTTTATTTGTACAATCGGGGTACATTTTAAAGTTTTACCAGTCATCCTGGCTTGCATCGTTAATGAACTATTTGCAATATGGAATACATATACATTTAATTTCAATACATGGCTCACATATCTTTGTATTGTACAGTTCATCACCAATGGTAGCAGTTATGTTGCACCAACATTTCACCGTTTAACCAGCTTGACTCTGGATTCCTGTGGCTGGGGAATGCTGAACGTATTTATTGAGTGTTCACCAAAGCTAGAAGTTCTTGATATTGATAAGGTTTGTTTAAACGTAAGGACATTTGTATATTAAAGTGAGCTGTCCTCAAGTTACTAATAGGTTTCAGCTTATTTGTTATCATCAGAGATACAGAATTTTTAAACCTTGGAGTCCTCCACGAAGAGTTCCTGCTTGTTTGCAGTCATGTCTAAAGGAAATCTTGATTGAGGGATTTGATGGGGAGGAATTTGATCTCAAAGCAATAGGGTATTTGCTGAAGAATGCAAAAACATTAAGGGAGATGACGATTTATTGCAGCGGGCTGAAGAAGGAAGATCATAATGTTTGCGAGAAATTATCACAGTTTCCCAAGGCATCCACACATTGTTTGCTCCATGTTGTCATTTGAAGGTGTACATCATTTTTTTTTGTCGTTCGTTTTATGTTGTACTCTATGGTTGGTTAAGGATTCAGTCATTTCATGCTCTTATTTGTATTTCTCTCCTAAGTTATACTCTGGTTGATTTAGGATTCGGTCATTTCCTGCTCTTTTGGTATTTCTCGCATAACCATGGCTATTTCCGTTGCATTTCAGGCCATTGTAGTTGTTATGCTTTTGTGATCAGGTATATTCCCATCTCACTACATATTTTTTGTATTTTTTGTTTGCTTTACAATTTCCTTACCTAGTGTTCTAAAAATTGCTAGGCGGGTGTTTGACGCCTAAGCAGCGCTTTGTTTCTAAGTTGGTCACTTTACAAGCGAAGAACGAGAAGCAGTGCTCGGGAGGCAGCTCCTTTAGGAGTGTGTTGGGTAATTTGGAAAGAGAGGAATCTAACGGACATTTGACAATGAGGAAAGATCAGTTATTTTTTGAAAGACCTTTTGATGAAGACCTTGTATTTGTGGTGCACCAAGTAATGTTTACTCTTAGGTGCCGTTTGGTAGCCAGGATTAATGTCAGTTATGATTAATAAGTCGAGTTGTCTGATGTTTGGTACGCAATAGGTGGTCGGGACTAATAACACGAGTTATCCGGATAAAGTCATTATCCCCCCACTATTAATACCAAGGGGGAGGGTGTTATTATTAGTGCCCTCACTAAAAAAAATTGGGATTAACATTTTTAATCTCAAAATTACCCCCAATATACAAGTGAGGATTAATAGCGAGGGCACTAATAATACTGAGATTAATAATAATGCTTATCTTTGTCTGACTACCAAACAAGCCTTTAGTGTATAAAGATGCGTCACCTGGTTATTGAATGCTTTTTCCTATGTTGTACTTTTACTTGTTACAAAAAAATAGTTGATGGGTGCTGATTTCCCGCTTGGGCGATTTAGTGGCCGATTTACTTGATTTATTGGTGCCTAGGTTGATTTTTTAAGCATTTGACCTGCCTCGATTAGTTGCTTTGAAAATCTAGGGAAAATGAATGTTTCTGATTTATTTGATTATGCTCTCAATGTATTTCGATGAAAGAAATTTTATTTTATTTTAGGCTTAATTCTCAATTTGGTCGCCCTGCTATTGCGAAGAGTTTGTTAAGCTTACTCTATTATGTTTTTTCACATTTTGATGACTCTACTGTACCAAAAGTGTCAATTTGGTTTCACCGTTAATTTTGTTGGACGAAACTCTTTGGAAGACTAAAATACCCATAACTATAATACATACCGTGCACGTAGAGCTGTCAAAATTGAGCCCAACTCATTGGTTCGGTCCAGCCAACCCAATTTTTCAAGGGTTTGGGCTTCAATTTAGAAGGTTCGAAAAAACCGGGGTCTCTTTAGCCCGGCCCGCTTGGTCTATGGGACGTGTTTGGCCCGATCTTAAAAAGCACAAAAAGTTTGGCTCGACCCGCTCATAAAGTTAAACTTAATTAAAAACTAAAACATAAAACCTAAAAAGCAAAAACTATCATACATTTATTTAGACTACTTTTTTTTTCTTTTGATTAGATGAATTTATGACACAGTATGATCTTATTTTCAAATCATTGTTATCTTTTTGGTTGAAACTCATATTCTAAATTAATGGAAGTGACACTTACAAAGAGGAACTGGAGTTAATCTTTCAAATCCAATCAAGTTTAGTATGGTTGTAGTTAGTAATTTTATCGAAACTGATTTATTCAATTGAGTATCTCTATATGATACTAGTACTCTTGCCCGTGCCGATGGCACGGCGTCAGTTTGAGAATTTATTAATAAATGAAGCAGATAATGTGGAAATCAACTATTAAAAATATTATTTTCTTAAAAAAATTGACTTTTAAACGAGGTCTTTTTACCCAGAACTGAGGGATTAATTAATAATTTGTATACAAAATTGCAAGCCGGGAAAAACGGGCCGGACAAAAATTAAATTGATTAAGTTAGTTAAAAAGAAAAAAATTAATATTTCAAATTACAAACCTTACGATTTTTTAAAATTTTTTATAATTTGTATACGAAATTATGGGTCGAAAAAAAATTAAATTGATTAAGTTAATTACGATAATAATTAAAAATAAAAAATACAAATACAAATTTTCGCAACCATAAAACTGTAAAACTGTAAAACCGTAAAATATTATCTGTAAAATAATTGAGTGAGAGAGAGTTAAAAGACAGTTATCAACCGCCCTTCGCACATGTGAGGGTATGAGAGAATTACAGCCGTAAGATTAAAGTAAAAAAATGAATCACAACCACTTTTTATCTCAAGTCAATTGCACACGTATAAATTGAGATGTATTGTATTATAGATTAGCTAATAAAAAACATCAATAGTATATAAATTTGATAAAAATAAAATTTAAATATTAAATTGTGTGGGGTGAATCAAAAAATGAACACTTGCTAATTAGAATGGTTTTACAAACTAGAACCCGAAAAACTTTATCTATCCTCAGAAAACATATATTAAAAAATTAGGGACAGTATGATGAACTTCAATTTGGTTATAATTTTTTTTGAAAAAAATACCCTTCAAGTAGCTCATGTATTTTTTCTTTGGTCTATAACATTATAGTTTTTTCTAGTTTCTGTTTCGTTTAATTGTTGAACTTACTACCTTTATTTATATTTACTTTGGTTGCACTTTTGCTTTGTAATTGTATATGCTAGACTAGTAAGTATGTGTGTTTTGAACTTTTGATGTGTTATATAACTTTTATTAGCTAATTTGTGAGTTTTTTTAAATAAAAAAATATTTATTTTTTTGGCCCAGATGCCCGAAGTGGGCATGGGCTGAGCTTGAGTTCTATGAGGCCCGTTACTATTTCGAGTCGGCCCGTCGTCCAGCGAAGCCCGGTAGGCTTAGGCCAGCTCGACCCGTTTGACAGCTCTATGTGTACGTGAACTTGAGGCCTCCTAAACGAAATCATTTTCTGTGTGTTTTACAACTTTTTTTGTCTTTTTTTTCTCAGCCTGTTTCTCACTCCCCACAAAACCCTAACCCTCAAATCCAATCACGACTGTAATCTCACACCCCCCTCGCCGCACCGCCTTCGACCGAGATCTAGGCATGCACATGAAGGGAGAGGCCAAGTGATGGTATCAGACTTATCTCCTTCATTTCGAACTCTCCAACCTGTCTCTCTTCCTTCGGGGCATTTACAAAAATGGTCAAGTCAAAGATGACTTGGTCATTTGTAGCCTCACTTAAAAAGAATACTCTTTTATGGCCTGGTTTATTGATAAACCATTGATAAACCATGACTGGTTTATCGGTAAACCAGTAAAAATGCACCCCTCAACATCTGAAATCGTTGGTTTATCAAGTGATCGACGGATAAACCAGTTGTCGACCAAGTGGTTTACACTAGTTTACACTGGTTTATTGATAAACCAGTGTAAACCATTTTGGTCAAAGGCTATATATGTTCATCAATCGGGTCAAATGGCCATATTTGACTAATGTCACCTTCTTCCTAAATCAAAACTGAGTTCACACACACTACACTTAAGGTAAACCCCATATCAAAATCACATATAAACTGACCTATACATACAACAACAACAAAGAAGAAGAAAAAGAAGAGAACCATCAATCGTCTTCCTCTTCGTCTGTGTCATCATCATCGTCTAACAAAGTAGTAGCGGTGACCATGGTGGGAGTCGGAGCGACAACGACGAAGAGGAGGATGAAGAGAATGATGGGGAAATAAGGTTGAATAATAATCACTATGATGATGATGATGATGATGATGATGATCTATTTGGCTTGGCTTGGCTCGGCTCTGATAATGAAGAATATGTAATTTAATAATCTTAAGCCCTAGATCTTGAACTTCATGATAATCACAATAGCATACAAAATACCCTTAATCAATTTACCTGATGAAGACATGTTGCTTCTAGTAATTTGCCCTTGATCCGAAATCTGCAGTATAGAGAAGCAGAGGCAGAATATGGTTTCTCCCTTTTGGCCTAAAAACCCTAATGAGTTGATTTAACGTAATAAATTAATATGATGGGTATTACATCTCTTTTATAGGCAAAGGGAGGACCAAATTCATATTAGGGTTTTAATCTCAACCGTTCACCAAGGTAGAGTTTATTTAGGAAACTTACCATTTTTATAAACCAAATTTATTGTAATTTAGTAATCCCAAATCAACCGTGATTTTCACTTATTGGTCATATAAAGATTTTCTTAACCTAAAAGAAATATATCTTATAGTCTCCCACTTGGTCAAAGTGATAATCCTTTAATGGTTAATCTTGGAAACATAAGGCGCGCATAATTACTAAATTAATAACTTGATGGTTAACATAATACCTTCGCAAAACAAGCTATCCATGAGAGTTATAGCGGTTTCATATTATTCAAGTTTTCAACATGGTTCCTTCCATGTACTACAACATAAATAACTTAGTTTACTAGGTCTTTTAAACAAGGGTATATAGAAGGGTCCAATAATGTTCTTTCTTCAAGAACTATTTCTGTTATCAATTATCCATTCACATAAAGTATACAAAATATGGAAATATAAATGAAATTCATAATGTCATAAATAAGAGCTCAATAGAAGTTCACTGTATAAGCATAACAAACGATAAATTAATAATCAGTCACTCTCTCTAGACCCACACTTAAAGTATGTTCATGAAAAGTCTTAGGAGGTAACCCCTTCGTAAGTGCATCTGCAACCATAAGTGTTGTGCTTATATGCTCAATGAACAACTGTTTCTTCTGAATTGTTTGCTTCACCGATAGATAATTAAGGTCCATGTATTTTGTCCCTTTAGAGTATCTATCATGCTTAGAGAAAAAAAAAACTGTTGCAACATTATCACAATAGAGTTTCAACGGTCCAGAGACAAAATTCAAGCCTCTAAATCTTGAGATGAAATTTCGCAGCCATAAGCAATGATTTGTAGCTTCAAAGCAAGCTACAAATTCAGCTTCCATCGTGGAATTAGCAATAATATACTCTTTGGCACTTTTCCATGAGATTGCTCATCCAGCTAGTAGAAAAACATAACCAAAAGTGCTCTTTAAAGTGTCTTTGCATCTAGCATAATCAGAATCTGAATAGCCAACCAACTCTAATTGATCTGACTTCTTGAATGTAAGACAATAATCCTTCGTACCCTATAAGTATTTCAAAACTTTTTTTTCCAGCTCTCCAATGATCCATTCATGGATTTAATTGGTATCTTCCCAATATACCAACAGCAAGGTTGATGTCAGGCCTTGTACAAACTTGTTCATACATCAAACTTCCTACTAAAGAAGCATAAGGTATGTTTTCCATTTGCTTACGCTCCAATTCATTTTTAGGACATTGATAGAGACCAAATTGGTCTCCCTTCAGAATTGGAGCAACGCCCGCAGTACATGTTGTCATTCACGTGATCTATCACGTGATCTTTCTAAAACTCTTTCGATGTAGGTTTTTTGGGAGAGTTTAAGTAATCCACGTGATCTATCACGGAATATTTCTATCGCAATCACGTAGGAAGCTTCACCCTGTCCTTCATCTAGAAATTTTTTGAAAGATAAGTTTTGGTTTCATGCATTAAGCCAAGATCACTACTTGCCAATAATATGTCATCAACATACAGAACCAAAAATATGAACTTACTCCCACTGATCTTGAGGTATATGCATGGATCTACATTATTTTCTTCAAAACAAAAGGCATTAATGGTTTCGTTGAATTTTAAATACCATTGCCGGGAGGCTTGTTTAAGTCCATAAATGGATTTCTTAAGTTTGCAGACCATGTCTTCCTGTCCTTCCAAGGTAAAACCTTCAGCTTGACACATGTAAACTTCTTCTTGTCCATTAAGAAATGTTGTTTTCACATCGATTTGATGTAACTCTAAGTCATAATGAGCTACTAAGGCCATAATAATTCTGAGAGAGTCTTTCTTTGACACAGGAGAAAAAGTCTTTTTGTAATCTATGTCATCTTTTTTAGTAAAACCTTTGGCTACAAGTCTAGCTTTATATCACTCAATATTGCCATAACAGTCACATTTGGTCTTGAAGACCCATTTACACCCAACTGTTTTGTGTCCTTACAGCAAATGAGTTAGTTCCCAAACTTGATTATCTACCATTGATTTCAACTCATCCTTCATGGCATCAATCCATTTATCAGAATTATTACTTGTAATGGCTTGTGAATAAGAAACTGGGTCTTTCATTATCCCTATGTCAAAATTAGATTCTTGAGATAAACAACGTAATCATCATGGATAGCACTGCTTTTTCTCGCGAGATCTTCTCAATGCCGGGTTCCTCGTGTTGTTTCTACAATTTCTTCATTAGAAATGATTTCATTCGGGGGGTTGGTCGATGTAAGTCAGCGGCTCTCCATCGCTTATCTGCTCAACGATGATGGAGCCGTGATCCTTCGATGTTTAACGGTTCAACGATGGAAGGATTCACATTGTCTGTTGATTCTTGGGTAATGGGATTGTTACTAACTTCGTGAACATGCTTATCTTCAAAATATACTCCCACTAATCATGCCATCATCAATGAATTTGACATTACCGGTTTCCACAATTCGCGGCTTATGGTTGGGACAATAAATTATATACCCTTTGGATTTTTCGGAAAACCAATGAAATAACCACTTATGGTTTTCAAATCCAATTTGTTTGCTGAGGATTATATACCTTGCTTCACTAGACGTCCCCAAACTTGCGGTGTTTTAAACTAGGTTTCCACCCTTTCCACGCCTCAAAAGGGGTCTTTGGA
>CM028378.1:166617744-166639371 GCA_013146195.2 Codonopsis lanceolata
TACATTTCATATTGATTATAAATTGATTTTGGTTTTAAAAGTCATTAGATTTGAAATCTCATATTTTATTACCAATAGAAGAGTTGTATCCCACATTGGTTTGATAGTAATGTTGGTTGTAAATATTTTTAAGGCAAAACACACAAATGGGCCACCCAACTTTGGACCATATTGCACCGAAACTTTGGTTCATCTATTTTGGCCACCCTACTTTAGTTCTCGATGCAAGCGCCCATTTTTTGATGTCCGTTAGATTTCGCCGTTAAATCATGTTAAATGTCTATTTTACCCCTGTAAATATCAATAAAAGAACAATTATATTTAAAAGGGGTGAAAATGTAAATAATATAATTTGTGTGTTTTGGATCTGTTCATCTTCATCTCTTACACACAAACACAGATCTGCTGGATCCGCATTAGCAGCTCACGAGATCTCACACACACACACATCTCTCACAAACACGATTCTCACACACATCATCTCTCGCACAAACACCGCAGCTTCATCTTCATCTCTGCCCGCCTCTCTCCTCCCTTCCAACAAAACCCTAACCCCAAATTCCACCACCACACTAATCTCACACCTTCCTTACCTCACCGCCTCCCGCCAACTCTCTCGATCACCAACCTCCGCCGCAGCAGCACTCACCACACTAATCTCACCGATCGATTGAAGGACCGACCACTCGATTGATCGATTCAATTAATCGATCTAGGTTTTAAACACCAACAAAAAAGGAGAGAAATGAAGGAGAGAGGCGGAAGGAGAAAGTGGGGAATCGAACCGAGTTCATGGGGCGATGTGGATGAAATCAAGTGAGAGATAGATAGAGAGAAAGAGAGAGAGAGAGAGGAACCCTAGATGTCGATGCCGACATTGACAAAGTGATGAAGGAGGAGATAGAAAGAGACGAAATCGAGGACCGTCAATGTCGCACTGGCGATGAATGAGGAGGGGGAGAGAGGACGGATGGTCGCACGATCGAATTGAGTTCATGGGGCGATGGGGATGAAATCAGTGAAAGATAGATGAGAGATGAGGAGAGAGACGAACCCTAGATGTCGATGTCGGCGATGAAGATGAAAGAGAGAGAGAGAGAGAAAATCGCGTGAGAGTGCCGGGTTTGGGAGGACGGTCGCACTGGGTTTCAGTCTTTGTTCCTTGTAAGATCAAGACGGTAGAAAGAGAAGGGGGTCGAATTATCATCACGGTAAAAAGAGAGAGGTCCCTGCCATGGATGTGGATTGTTGGGATTTGACAGACATGGTGAGAGAGGTCCCCGCCATGGGGCGGTGGACGGTGAAGTTTCACGAGAAGAAGGGGGTGGATTTGAGAGAGGGAACGATCTCGTGTGTGAGTGAGAAAGAGAGAGATGAATATGAACAGATCTCAGAACATCCCCAAGGTTCAATCATTTACGCTTGACCCTTTTAAAAATAATTGTTCCTCCATTAATATTTACAGGGGTAAAATAGACATTTGACATGACTTAACGGCCAAATCTAACGGCCATCCAAAAAATGGGGCGGCTTGCATCATAACGAAAGTAGGGTGACCAAAATAGATGAACCAAAGTTTCGGTGGCCGAATTGCAATATGGTCCAAAGTTGGGTGGCCCGTTTGTGTGTTTTGCCTTTTTTATATATAAGACTTTTACTATTAACAATAGAAGAGAACAATACCCCTTATTATATTAATTATTACTAAGTATTATGATTAGTTAATGGTTGGAAAAAAAAAAGTGTTCATGAATTCAAGAGTCATGCCTTCACAATTGAGATTTAACAAAAGTGGGTGAGATGACACAATTATAGTGCTCCTCACCAACTTTATACACACACACACACACACACACACTAAAATTAACCTCCAACTTCTTCAATTACCATAAAATTAACTAATCAAAACCACATTAATTTAAAACAAAAAATAGAGATTATTTTATTGTACTTAATTTAAGTGAATATATTTAATATTTATGCACTGATGTGGCAAAAACTTCAGTATTGGGCCATCCGATTGTTGCGTATGATATTTCAGCTTGATTGTATGGATCAAATCTCTTCACAACCTGTCTGTCTAAGATTACAGATACACCTTAGTTGGAGTGCAATGCTTGGCCTCGTGAAACCACTCTAGGGTTAGAGTAAGTATCGTGTCAGAGTCAAAAAGTAATTTGATAAAGGTTTGAGGTTGTGAAGAGTGTGTACCTTGTTTAGGGTTTATAGAGGGGTATTTAAAGTCCCCTAATGACATAGAATCCGTCTAGGATTCACTTCCATAATTACCTAGTAGGTTTATGAGGAAACTCCTAAATTGTAGGCTTGACAGGCGGCTAGCCGCGAGAATGTCGGAGCAGATAAGGAAAATGCTCTGCTCGGATAAGGAAACCTTTGACATGTCTTAGAGAGCAAGTCTCTGAGATTCCTTGCTCGATGTTTTCCCAGGTTAGCATGGCTTTGCCCGACTGCCTGATGCAAGTCTGATGATAACAAGTGTACTTTTCAGGCATGGCCCCTTGGTCAGGCAGGCAAGGCCTATGCTCGGCTAGGATTTGTCGTGATATACCAATGATCTCTACTCGGGAACCTTGCTAGCTCTACCTGTTAGGTTTGGTGGTCTCATGCTTACGGGCTCAAGACTGGCATATGGTGATTGCTTGTGTTTTGCTTGTGAGCAGGTTTGGGCCGTGCATATCAGTGGCCCTTAACTCCTTGTCTGTCAAGTATTTATGCTCAGAGCGGGGAACGCATTTGATCGGTGATGTTGCTCTTGCATCGGGCTTCAACACTTATGCAATTTTGAAGTTGATTGTGACTTGGCTAGATGGCGAGATGGTGGAATGTTCTGGAACCATTGAGAATAGATAACTGGAGCATGCTAGTGAAGCATGTCATTTGGAGAGTACGGGAGAGAGTAGGCTGCAAGGGCGCGTGTGCTGTCATTGAGTGGAATAAGTTGATGGGGGCGTGGTTCACGAAGCGACACATTGAATGCGCATGCGTCCTTCCGTGACGTTAGCTGTCCTTACAAGTGTCGTTTCGGCATTCCTTTTCTCCCCAAAATTCCAAGCATCCGCCTATATAAAGCCAACCATTCCTCCTCTTCATTCTTTTACCGCATTTGAGATTTCTAGAGAGAGAAAGTTCACTCTAGCCTTGTTCTTGCTGCTGCCACCGAAGATCTTCCAGTTCCGACTGCCCTATTTCTAGATTTAGATTATGTCTCATCGACCTTGTTACTTCTATTTTCAGAGTTTCCAATAATTTAGGAAACTTCAAACCGCATCTTGATAGTAAGTTTTTCACTTTTTTCCCTCTTCTTGCTTTGTTCTTCATTTTCTGGGTTTCTTCTTCTTCCCTTATGAATTTTCTGGGTAGAATTCTTAGGTTAGACCTAGAGTTTAGGTAGAGATCGAGGAAAAGACCAAGTGATCTTGCTCGCTAGGCGGGCATGGCCCCTTGGTGTAGCTAGACTTAGGGTTTTTTCTTTGTGCTTTGCCGGTTCTCCGGGTAGAACTTGAATTTTCTTCCTCGGTCTTTTTGTAGAAATGTCTCACGATGACTGCTCGGACAACGAGAGGGAAGCCTATAGCTACGGCAGACAAAATGATCCGTTGAGCAGCGAGAACACTCCTACCATAGATATTGAAATGGAGGATGGTGATGGGTCTATGGCTGGCGAGGCCACCAGTGGGCGTACTCATGTACTTGTGGTGGAGATTGTAGAGGGTTGAGAAGCTGCTGGCAGGCGTCGCCCTGAACAATCGATTGAGGGAACAGAGCTCGTAGTTGAAGAAATGCCTTCCGAGCAAAGTGGAACAGCTGAAGAGGCTTCCAAATCGGGTGAAGCGGGCTTTGATGTCCCATTAGCCCGAAGAAGAAAGAGCTCTGGCCGATCACGAGATGAGGTCACTTCTTCAGCCAGCGAGCCTGATTGGTCGATAATGAGAGCCAGTATGTTGCACATTGGGCCTCTCTAGATACAACGGCCAAGGTGATCGATTAGCTTACCTCTCTCGACGTGGACTCCAAGGATTATAGGGCAAAAAAATGGTCATTTCTGTTGGTGTCGAGCTATCCCGCGACCAAGGGGATGGTCCCCTATTTTTTGTCGATTTGTTCAGAGTGGGATTGTGACTTCCCTTGGAGCCCTTCTTTGTTGAATTTTTTCTCGAGACCAAGACTATGCCTTTTGATCTGATGTTGAATATTGTCCAGGCAATAACGGCCTACACCGTGGCCTGCCGCCTACTTTGCTTTGAATCAGACATGTATCTCTTTTGGAAACTCTTCATTTTCAACCTGAGCATTTGAGGGCGGATCGGGATTAGGTCCAACTCAAGTTTTTTGAGGATCTTGAGCGATGTCCAAGGCAAAGTTGAAGCCTGGGACAAGAGAGTTCTATTAATTGCTTCCTAGATTGGGGGGCCATTAAAGTCTACGGCTAGCAGTGATGTGAAGGTCCCCAAAATTTCCAAGTGGGACTTCAGCTTCGGAGAGGGTGTGTGGTTGCAGGCACTTAAGGCCGCTTTTAGGGTTTGTTAAGAAAATGAGAAATGGGTAGGCCAAACATTCCTGCTCAATTGGAAAGAACTAGTATGCAATCCAAGAAACTTGTATCTAGCCACTGTCTTCCGCACAAATATGCCCGGAGTGGAGCCCCTCTTGTAACATGGACCTGAAGTGACTCATCCATATTGGGGTGACTACCACGGGCAGAAATTTAAGGAAGAATGTTCTGAGTGTAGGCAGCGCGGTGCTTGGGCGAGTTGTTGCCTTGTTTTTGAAGATAGAAAGGTTGCTTGCTCGCTTTCATAATTTTCTCCTTATCTTGATCATATTTTACCTTCAATACTTATAGTGATCTTTCATTTGTCTATATCATAGGAATGAAGTCCCTCGCACTCCTCACTAAGAGGAGGGCCCAAGCTGACCAGCAGGCTACCGATCTAAAGCCCAAGGAGCCTAAGGACTTGCCGAAGGTCCACTTTGGCCTTCCGACCAAGAAAAATACTGTAGAAGGCAAAACTCCTAGCCTGGTTGAGAAAGGATACTGCTCCTACCCCTCCTGCTCGTGCTCCCGTAGAGGCTGCTGAGGTCGTTGCTGCTAAGGACGCTGAGGTTACCGATGCCAAGGCCGCCAAGGTAACGAGTAAAAGGAGGAAGGATTCGCCTCCCCATTCTGATCGACTCGTACGCCATCGTGGCATGGACCCCGAGCCTAATTCTGTCACTCCTCCACCTACCAAAGATGACATTAGGTCATGGAAATGTCCCAGCTTCAAGATGCTTACTACTATTAGTGCTGCATGGGCCCTTGTTCATCAAATTAATGGTGATTCCACCATGCTCGGTGGATCGACCTAAGTGCCCACGGGAGTCCTGTTAGCCTAGTGGGCAAAGGTATTATCAAACGAGCTCTGCATGATGATGTCTTGAATGATAAGGATACTGCTGGTTATGAGATGCTCGGGCCTGTTGGACTTAGCTTGAGCGAGGTATGCTAGACCTATAGTTTTATGTCTATTTTTGTTGTTATTCTTTCTTGACTTCTTCTTGATCGTACTTTATGTTTGTTCCAGATTGTGTCCACTTGCACCAACATCCATAATATATATAGCAAGGAGAAAGAGGCTCACAAAAAGCTGGAGTCTAATGTTGCTGGGCGAGAGGACTTGCTCAAGAAGAAGCTTGATCAAGTTTTTGCCTTGGCCGATCAACTGAAAGAGCAGGAGGCCACAACCAAGAAGAAGGAGGTAGAGCTGCTAGCGCGGAACCTTGAGCTGGTCGCTAAGAATGGAGAGCTGACCTCCGAGAAGACTATGTTCGTGGATCAGCTTAAGAAAGAGCAGATTTTGGTGGAGGCACTTTCATTGGAATGGTCACAGCTGCAGAAAGATCAGGATGATCTTAAAATGCAGGTTGTCAAGGATGGATGCTCTTGGAGAAACTTTCTATGGCCAAGGAGATAGCAGTGAAATATTTCAAGAGCTCCAAGGAATATGAAGCTATGGTGGATGAAGCGATTCTTCCATACTATGCCCATGGCACAAATCATATTCTTCGGATGCTCGTTAGTCACGGCGGGGTGAGCATGGAGACCATGGCTTAGTGGGCCGTGCTTAACCCGTTTGATGAAACTGTCCGCCTGTTCTATCATTTGGTCCCTTATACTGGTGAAGAGCTTTCCTCTCTTGCTCGTGATGATGTGGCTATGAATGGGGAGCCTTGGATCCCCCCAACCCCTTTTGACGTGAATGTGTGTTTGCTGGTCGAAGCTTTGAAAGCCTAAGAAACAATGGATCAGACCTGCGAGTAGATATTCAAAGAGGCTGAGTCCAAAACCACTACAGATAAGGCTGCCCGAAAAGAGTTGAATGCCCAATATGAGTAATAGCATAAGGTGACCTCTGCTAGTCTTCTGCCTCGCTCATACCAAGCTTAGATTGAGAACTTTTCCTGTCCGGCTTGTGTGCCCATATTTTTTCTCTCCTGTTTTAATTTTTCAAACTTTAATGGGAATTTTGTTCTGCTCGACTGTTGTTTCCATACTTGCATTTTTCTTGCAATTGATTAGTACTAGCTTGCATGTGTATGTGCTATTTCAGCAAGCATAATAAGTAGAACACAACAGATCGAGCTTGCATACTTGTGCAAATGGTAATTCTGGAATAATAAGGCTAATTAAGCCGATATATAATTTAAGTTAAGTGCTCCAGGAAACGTTTTTCCCGGGGATAGGTGTGTGGATCTGGCCAAGGCTTTGAGCAGGCATGACCCCTATCACCTTTGGCAAACATCTGGATGATTTCCTAGCGGCAAAGCCCAACTCTGAGTGGTGACCAGCTAACTAGTCTTGGCCCTGATGTTTGTACATCGAAGGTGTTGCTATTATATCACCTAGGTATAAAGATAATCATTTAACGGTATTGCTCGGTCACTGTAGGAACTCGACTTGTAGGATTCTAAGTAAGTGGATCGGGCAGGGCCCTATCTGGCTCGCTTGGATGATAAGATTTATCCACTAACGCTTAGGTATAGTGGATAGTTGGCTGGGCATGGCCTTATCTTCTCGTCTTGTGAGTAGAACTTGCCAAGGAATCCTAATGCAATTTGTAAGTGAGAAATAAGTATATTGACAACTGAAATGAAAGAAATTGCCTTTTTATTGATATAGTGATAATGACCCTCAACAGGGCTAAGGGTCTTGCCCGTTAGTACATTGAGAACTTGCTCAATGGTAATACTTTTTCAAGTGATCTGCGTGCTAGGGATGCTTTAAGTTTTTGCCCTCTTATGTACGCAACGTGTACGTGACCTTTCTGATTATTCCAATAACTTGATAGTCTCATTCCCAGTTAGGTGAGAGCTTTCCTCTTTCTACTCGGTGACCGGTAACCTTGATTTTCCTGAGTACCTAGTCGCCGACTATGAATGCTCTTCCTCAAACTCTTTTGTTGTGGTGAGCCTTTACTCGCTACTTGTAGTTGACCATCCTTAGGTGTGCATCCAGTCTTCTCTCTTCGAGTTGGTCTATATTTATTACCAGGGCAAGCTCATTGTTTTCCTCGCTGTAATAAGAAACTCAGTAACTTGGCAAGGCCAACTCAACTGGGATCATGACTTCAGATCGATCTGTGAGCGCGAAAGGAGTTTCTCCAGTAGGACCGCAGACAGTTGTTCTGACCGCCGATAAGGCTGACGGCAACTCTTCTGCCCACTTTCCTACTTGTCCTTCTAAGTTTCTCTTGAGCGTGTGCAAGACTTGTTTGTTCCCTACCTCTACTTTGCCGTTGCTCTGTGCGTAGGCTTCTGATGAATGCCAATGCTTGACATCCAAACGCAAACATTCGGCCGTGAATTTGTCTGAGAACTGGGTACCAATGTCGGTGATGATTACTCGCGGGAGCCCGAATTGGCACCATACTTTTTATCGTGGACAAATTTGATGATATTTGCCTCTGAAATTGTAGCCAATGGTTTTGCTTTGATCCACTTGGTGAAGTAATCGATGGTGATTACTGCATACTTGTACTTGTATTATGGTAGGGGGAATGGACCGATCAAATCGATTTCCCACATGTCGAAGGGCCAGGTAGCGACGACCAGAGTTTGCATAGTGGAAGGCAATCTTGGTATATATATGTATATCTTTGGAATTTGTCACATTCTCGGGCATACTTCTTGTCATCCTTCCCAAGGTGATCCAATAGTATCCCGCGCGCAGGATTTTTTTTCTAGGGCTCTGTTGCCCGGGTGACCAGCACACTCTCCCTCGTGGACTTCGTACAGAACCCCTTCGGTTAATTCTGGGGGAACGAAGTGAAGCATAGGTCTGACTTTAAATCGCTTATATAGGATTCCCCTAACTACCGAGTATCGACAAGCTTGATTTCTAACCGTTGTGGCTTTGACCTTGTCTGCTGGTAGGATGCCTTACCTGATATAGTCTTTATAGTCGTCAATCCAGCTTCTGCTCTATGGTTCGATATCCATGATCAACGGTCTGTCAATGACTGGTGTTTCAATGTGCTCGATCATGACTGAGGGATTTAAGACTACAAGGCTTGCTTCAATAATCTTTGACAGGTAGTCTGCTCGCATGTTGTCTACTCGATCAATCCTAATGATTTTCCAGAACATGAAATTTTTCAAAGTATTTGACCAGGGAGGGGTGATGCACCATATACTCCCCTTGGACCTGGTTCGTTACTAAGTGTGAAACCGAGTACACCTTGACTACTTCCACGCCCATATCTGCTGCGAGCTCGAGACCAGCTATCATTGCTTCAAACTCGGCCACGTTGTTGGAGGCTGGGAATTTGAAACGTAGAGCTAATTCAAATTCAGTTACATGGTCTGTAAGACCCCAAACTTTTATTTGTGTGACTTCCTAGATTTGTGTGCCGAATGGCCTTAACATTTCTTGTTCGACTCGTCGTGAGAGCCTTGGAAGGTATAGGAAGGCTTTTGTAGAGGCCAATACGTTAGTACCATAAGTTTCTTGGTTATGGAATGCTTATTGATGAGATTCGGGTCACGAATGCCTTGTTCAATCTTTCAGGAACTTAAGAGTGCGTGCATGCTCTCCTTTGCCTTGTAAACTTGTCTTTGAGACTCATGAGATATTGGTTTGAATTCTAGGCCAAGTGTACTAGTCCTTAACATGCTTAACAGTGTTTATCTAACACTTGCTTAGTTTTGGTTTAGTTGGTGTTTGAATCGTTGGGCATTCATTGCATGTTGCGATCTTCGTTCCTATTTGTTTCGGGGATTGTTTGGGAGTACTTGGGTTGTGTGTTGAGTAGGGTTTAACCCTAGGATGTTTGGAGATGATTTGGATACCATTTGGACCTAGTTTCAAGCGTTTTTCACCTTTCTGTGGACCAGGCGCTTACCTAGCCAAATGATCAGGCGATAGCCTAGAGTGCAGAACCTGGCATCCTTGAAGCTGAAACTAGGCGCTCGCCTAGTGTAGACACCCCAATTTCGTACCCCTGGCATGTAACATTGGCATGCGATATCAAGACCTGTTAAAACTTAACAAATGTCAAGTCACATGGTTTAAAAATGCAAAAGACAAAGCAGGATGCGTAAAACAGTGAAATTCAGGGGCCAGAATGTCAAAAGGAGGCTAAGTTTCAAGACTTGGCGCTGCCACATTGCCTTGTGGGTGCGGCGCCCAGAACCTTAGGGTTCACCGCCAAAGCGCCAAACAATGTTTACGATTTGAGAATTAGTACAAGCCTTCAAGCGCGCGGTACAAGCTGATGAAGCACAAAGAACAAAATTTAAAGACAGCGGTGTCCCTCCTCTCACCTATAAATAGAGGTGCCCGGATTCACTTTCAGTGGCTGAGAAATTTTCTTACTTAAACGCTGTGCGTTTATTTTACGCCGTGATAGAGAGCGATCGTGAGATAGTGAGTTCCCCCTCCTATAAAGCCTCGAAGCTCTGCCAAATCTCCTCCAAACACAAAACCAACCGGTCAAAGTGAGCCTTAGCCCCCCATCTAGGTTTCCACCCTATTCCCCCGGTCCAAAAATCCCAAAAAGAGTAGTTGCTCTGCCCGAATCCAAAGGCCAAATCCGCTAGAAGCAAGCAATTGCTCTGCCCGATTTCTGCCAGCAGCAAGCAAATAACAACAAAAAAGCAAGAAGTTGCTCCGCCCGTGTTAGGGTGCCCAGAAGCAACTTTCGGAAGCGGTTATTCTGCCCGAACCGCAGCAGTAGCAAAAAGACTCCTTTTCTCGGAAGAACAGAGCGAGCGCACCTCACTCTCTTAAAGGTAAACCTTTAAGAGTTTTTATATAAAATATGTTATTTTCATCCGGCCCAATGTAAAAAATATAAGCTGTTGTACTGTCCGGATTTATGTAGAAAATAGCATTAAAAAAAGCCATTATTATGGCCAAATATTTTTAAATGTATTTGTAATTACTGGAAGGAGGCAGCTGCAAGTCTGTAAATAATGTAAATACAGATATATCTGTTTTCTTTTTAATGTTTTATTTCATTTGCTAGATAAATGTAACAAAAAGCATATTTTAGTCAAAAATTGTTTTGAGACCGCAAGGGCGAGTTGGGTGCCTAACACCTTCCCACCTCGTAACTTAGCCTCCGAACCCTTTTTACAAACTCTGGTTTATATTTAGTTTTTCTTTATTTCTCTTTAAAATAAAGATGACGACTCTCTTAAAACATTTTGGATCACATTGAGGCCTGCAACATCCTTTTCTTACACTTTTCTGTTTTCCCCTAAGCAAGGGACGATGAGAATGAAAATGGTGATGCATTTCCTACGCCTTTTTTCCCCTAAACAAGGAAGGATGAGATACGGGGAAACCTAAAGCACTCATAGCGATCCAAAATAAGCCTAAGGTCATGGTGAGGCTCGCAATATCATTTTTTTGCACTTTCCCGTTTTCCCTTAAACAAGGGACGATGAGAATGAAAAGGGTGATGCATTTTCTGTGCCTTGTCTTCCCCTAAACAAGGGAGGGTGAGATACAGAGAAACCCCAGGCACTCATAATGACCTAAGAATTTTTTTGAAAAGTCCATAGTGAGGCAGGACGTGTTCCCTAGCGCCCTCGCAACATTCTTTTTTTGCACTTTTTCGTTTTCCCCTAAACAAGGGACGATGGGAATGAAAAGGGTGATGCATTTTTTGTATCTTATTTTCCCTTAAATAAGGGAGGGTGAGATACAGAGAAATCCAAAGCTCCCATAATGGACCAAAGCTCACTAAGGTGACCGAGGCGTATTCAATTCGCTTTTGACAACATTCTTTCTGCACTTTTAATTTTGTCTTCCCCTAAACAATGGAGGATGGAATTGAAAGAGTGATGCCCTTCTGCACGTCGCGTTCCCCTAAAAAAGGGAGCGCGGGGCGCGGGAGAATCTTCCGGGGCACCCATAGTGGTGACTCTGTTGGGGACGTCGTTTTTATTTTAAAGAAAATAAAAATTGAGGGCTAGACTCATTTTTCACAAAAAGGAAAATCAGTTTTCTTGGTTTCTGGCTAAAATATGCTTGTTATATTTCTTTAGCATTTTAAATATTGTGTTCCTATATATCTGCGTATATATTTGTGGATATGATCCTCCATGTTGCAGCAGTTTCGTTCCAGTCATCATTACATATATATTTTCAAAAATAAATAAATAAATAAATAAATATATATATATATATATATAAACAAAAAATAATAATATATTTCCGGGCAGCATAACAAAAGGGCTGGGGCTTTATTTTTATTATCACTTTATTTTTGTCTTATATTATTATTCTGTGCACTTTATTTTTATTGCACAAAATATGTACATTTTATTTCATTCTGTCATTTTATTTTGGGGACTAGGAAAAATATGTAATTAATAGGAATAGATAGATTCCCTATTTTTTCTTTCTGTTTCTTGATCTGAATGGTTGCTTGCTCGTGCTCAAACTAAAAAGCCGAAAAAATCCACAAAAAGCAGCAAGACAGGACATATCTGTTTTATTTACTGCTTCATATCTGAAAAAAAAATTACTTCTTTCTAGATACCGCACACACATGGACGCATGCAGATATATTCCGAACTACTACCCTACACCATGGCCAGCCTACCCCCTGCATCAGCCAACGTTAATTGCATATAGAATTTCAGGATACTTCATGGACCGATCGGTTTTTGCATCTCTGAATCATTGGTCAGCCCCTGTGCAAAAAAAGAAAGAGAAAAAAATCAGAATAAAAAACAATTAAAAAAAGAAGGCAAAAAAAAAAAGAAAAAAAAAGATGTGAGCAAATATATATATATATATATATATATATATATACACACACACACACACACAGGGGCTGACTGATTATTTTCTGATGTTTGGAATACGAAGGTGCTATATTCTGGAGAAAGAATTCACTATTCCAGGAATAGTCCTGAGATTGTCAAAACAAAGCGGGTGCTTGTCTGGTCAATTGTAGAGAAAATAAATAATAATAATAATAATAAATATATTAATAAAGGCACGCTATACTCCAAGCCCAGAAAGCCTTCAGCCAACCCCTTCTGATACCTCCAAACCCCTTTTCCTCAAAAACCTGGCCCAAGTTTGGAAAGACATAGATAGTACTGATCGGATGATACGGGATAAAGGCACAGAAATCAGATCAGAAAATATCGGGGACAAATCAGAAAAAGGCATAATCAGTTCAGAAAGTACAGATTCGAGCAAAATGGCAGCTGAAAATGAGAAATATACAGTTGGTACAGATACAGGGGCTTCAGGGTACGCTCCGACTCCGGCTATGCAACAATGGCTAAATCAAAATTTGGGTGCACATGCTGATCGTATAATGAGCCAGATGGCTACTCTGATACAAAGTCTAAAACCCAGTGGTGAAGGAACCTCTTTTCCTGCAGCCCCTCAAGAAGTATCAACCTCCCATGTTCCTCCAAACCCAAACTCCCAGCCAAACACCAACCCACCAAATACTACCATTACCCCAAATTCAAATCCCTCGCCCAATCCTTATTACCTAAATATTAACCCTTTCTCATCCTACCCTCCATATCCTACCCTCCATCTTACCTTGATAGGAGCTGCCAAGCAATGGTTAATTCTAGCAGACAACAGCACCATGGGTACTTGGGACCAAATAGCTGAGGGGTTTTTAGAAAGGTACAAAGAACCCAAAAGGAAAAAGAAACCTGTACTGAGTTTGTAGTAAGGTGGAAAAGAAAATTAGCCCAAACACTCGACAGGACTGACCCAGCTGAGTCATGCAGAATGTTCATCAAAAACCTACATCCCATTTACCTGGAGCACATGTGATATCTCCCCTATAGCAATTTCAAAGAAATAGTAGAGATAGGAGTCCGTATTGATGAAGATATACGCAAAGGATCCCTAGAAATTAGTACACCTCCAAGTTCGTTCTGCTATTCTGGATCAGAGGAAGAATCTACGGAAGAAGTCAACGTTGTAGAAAGAATCCCAGGTGAAAAATACAGCAGTGTTCCATGGTCATATGGGACAAACAAATCGGCCAATTCTGTTGAGGGAAGCAGTAACACTGGCAGAAGCTGCATAAGACCTTACGAAGGAAACATAAGGCACTTCGATGAATTGTATGCCCCAATGTCACAAATACTACAAGGGTTAACAGCACAAGAAGTCCTTAAGCCCCTTGAAAACTACAAACCTTCAAATCCATTACTTGCCAAATGGAGCCGCAACAAGTATTGTGAATACCACCAATCTAGTGGTCATATCACCGACAAATGCTTCTCACTCAGGAATAATATCCAAGACCTTATCGATGATAAAATCATTGAGAAGCCGCACCCATGATTGTTTCTGATAAAAAATGATCAAACATCGTCCAAAGGAACAAAGAATTCAGATATGACAGAACTTAGTACAAGAAGTTGTTGGCCACTCAGGGAAGGACAAGGAAAAGCCTTTTAAACTCATCAAACACAAGAATACCCTTGTGTATACGCCTCCAAAAACCCTTTTTACCTTTGAATCTTCTTTTTGCCAAATAAAATCTTCAGGAAACAACTCTTTTTCAACTCAGCGTCAGTTTTCGTAGATTGTCTATATGTCTTTTCTTTTTCAGCTCACCTATTTCCGAGTATTCCTGGAAAAGTTTTATTCTAAAGATGATAAATTGACTCACCTAAAAACACCTAAATCTACACGAGTTGATAATGATTCATCAGGAAGATATGGGCCCGCAAATTATTAAAAACACATGAAATCTAAAGCAGGCAAGTCGTCTTGACCGGAATCACCTTTGTAAGGGTAAAATAGGTCATGCCTATTTTAGCTCTTGTTATTGAGAGTTGGCTAGACTTTCTCTCTCTAAATTTTCTCTCTCTAAATTTCTTTCCAATTAGGTTTCGGTTTCGGTGGCTATGCCGCCGGATACCGCCCGTCCTGGGGATGCTGCGGCGTTTCCCCCCAACCCTAATGATCCGTCCTCGTCTTCCACTCCACCTGACCCTAAGCCGCAAGGTGAAGGGATATCTTATGCGACTGCAGCGGCTAAAGAGGCATCGGTAAAATGTCAAAACCCTAGGCGTGTTTGTGCGTTGAAGGACCTACCTCTCCCAAATAGAGCTTCGGTTTCAATAGACAATGAACCGGGTTGTTTATTTACCCCTATTGAGATGGGCGGCCAAACAATTCCAAAATGATGATTCTTAAGTTTTCGGTTGGTCGTCCATCAATCCAAGCAATCAAACGCATATTGAAAAATCATGGGGTCTGACTGGAGAGTTTATCGTTGGGTTGCTTGATCCAAGACATGTCATGGTTCATCTGGCTTCTAACGAAGATCTAATTCGCGCATTATCGAAGGAATCTCATATGATACAGAACTGCATGTATCGATCTTTTCGTTGGTCGCCGGATTTTGTTTTCAAGAAGGATAGTCCGTATGTAGCCGTGTGGGTGCGGTTGTATCAGCTTCCCCTTCCGTTTTTCACACCGTCATATCTTCAACGTATCGGGAATTCGTTTGGGAATTTTTTACGAGCAGATGACAGGACTTTGGCTTTATCACACCCGATGTATGCTCGGATCTGTGTAGAGGTGGACGTCTCATTGATTTTGCCCCAAAGGGTATGGTTGGGTACATCTAAGGAGGAAGGTTTCGGCGACCAATTCATTTTGAAGGTAATATTGCTTTTTGTGAGGGTTGTGGCTTGCTTGGACATGTCGAGGACAATTGTCGCAAGAAAAGGTTTGTGCCATCAACTAATGTCAACAAGGGTAAAGAGAAGTACCCTGATGGGCAGCCGGCCAAATCTAATGAAACTAATGATTTTAATGGAGGCAATCAAGGAGCTAGTAACGTGGGGCTAAAGACTCAACAAAAGGTTTGGCAACCAGTGGCACAACCAGTTCATTTGAAGGCTTCGGGATCGAACTCTAAGGATGTCAATGGTATGCCCCGAGAGGTGGAAACGGTGGATATTACGGATAGCCCGAAGGGGCAAGGGAATGAATCACAGGAAAAATCTACTAGGTTTGAGACAAATCCAAATAAGGAGAGTAATAATAAGGGTTCAAATCTTAATGAGGAAGTTATGGCCGATCCTGTAAAGGATGGTATAGAGCATACCGTGAAGCCCAAAATGCCTAGTGACGTGGGTTGCAAGGCCACAGATCCTTCTATACCTGAACAGGAGTTTCCCAATGTGGAGGTTACAGGCGATGGAGCGGATAATGCAAGCAAGGCCGGAGAGATTCCGACTGTGGATAACACTATAACTATGGAAGCTAAGGAAAGTAATGAGGACGCGGAGGTGAATGTGAGTAAAGATGGGTTGTTTTGCAATTCCTTTGCGGCATTGGCAGATTTGGAAGAGATGTTTGAAGATGATCTAATTTCTTCTGTTCCTAAGTCCGCGGATGAGTACATAAAGAAACATAGGTCGAAGATTACTAGATCGGCTTCTATGGATGATTGTCGTGATTTTCCGGTTTCTCCGGAGAAAACAGAAGTCTTTCGAAAACAAGCGAATAAGCTGAACAAGAAGATGAAGCGTAAGAAATATCTACAACAAAATAAACGGGGAACTAGAGCCTCCAAACAGGCTTGTCATTCATCATCTTAATTTTTTTCTATGGCGGCTCTTATTTGGAATGCTAGAGGCATTGGCAACTCAGATACGTTGGATTACTTAAAGACTTTGATTAGGCAACATAGGCCTAATTTAGTTTGTATTTTGGAACCCAAGTTAGTGGTCGAAGAATGATTAAAATTGCTAGAAGGTTGAAGTTTAATTTCGGTTGCATGGGAATCCTATTAATTCCATATTTGGTCGTTTTGGAATATAAAATTGGTTCACATTTTGGAATAATTGCTATGTCGAATCAACATGTGACGGTCCGTTTGGTTCGAATCAACATGGAGGTCCGTTTGGTTTTGGAGAATGGTACCTCGCTTATCTCTTCTTTGTGTACGCCAAGTGTAATCGTAATGCTAGGCAGATTTATGGACCGATTTGAATGACATTGCTGCCTCATATTCGGTCGTTTGGGCGACTTTAATATCATATCGCAATCAAATGAGAAGTTGGGCGGGGCTACTTGCGATTTCCTAGTATTAATGATTTTAACGGCTTTATTCAATTTGGTTTAGGCGATGCGGGGTATGAGGGTAGTATTTATACTTGGTGTAATAATCAAGATGGTCTAGCCGGATTTGGCGGCGTCTCGACGAGTTTTGATCAATGGGTATTACAAGGCTATGTTACCCGATCTCAAGGTGCGACATTTAAGTAGAGTTTCTTCGATCATTCTCCGCTCGTAGAGTTATCTCGAGAAAATAAAGAAGAATGGTGGTTTTCGATTTCAACGTTTTTGGTGGATCATAGCGATTTTTGGACTTTGTTAGGGGCAATGGGACGGGTATCAATCGGTTCACTTTGGATGTCTTGCATAAAAAGCTTCATCATCTTCGATCCAGTTTGCGTAAATGGAATTGGGAGGTTTTTGGTAATATAAATCGCATGATTGATGGTCTTCAGGATGATGTGTTGCGGTTAGACCTAAGCCTTCAGAACTCTTGGGATGCAAATGTGGCGAGTTTACTTGAGCACACTCAACAACAGTTATGTCGGGCTACTTCTGAGTGCATTGAGTTGGCCAGAAAAGGCTAGAGCTTCTTGGCTTAGTGACGGAGATAGGAATACCTCTTATTTTCATGCTTGTGTTAAGGATAGGAATAATCATAATACTATCAAAATCAAGTTGGATGATGGCAGTTGGTGCACTGAGAATAGGAGTATTGGTGATATGGCTGTCCTTTATTTTTCCAATTTATTCACCTCGACAAGACCAGCTATTCATGAAGATTTGTTTCATCAGTTCCCTCGATCAATCGGTAGGCAGGATAATGACTTTTTGAAGAGATTACCTTCTGCAAAAGAAATTTGGAGTGCAGTTAAAGATTTGAACCCTAATAGTGCCCCTGGATCTGACGGCTTCACTGGATGGTTTTTTCAAGGGTGTTGGGATGTTATCAAGCATGATGTTATTGCAGCGGTTCAGGATTACTTTAAGGGAGGGGTTTTACCTAGAGGTATCTCTTCTACTACTGTCATTTTAATTCCGAAAGTTGACAAGCCTAGTAGTCTTGGTGATCTTCGCCCGATTAGTTTATGTAACTTTTCTTGCAAGATTATATCTCGGATTTTGGCCTCTCGGATTGCTTCTGTGCTTCCATCTATCATATCTTTGAGCGGTCAAGCCGTTAAAGGAAGAAATATACAGGATAATATTGCTTTAGCCCATGAGTTAATTCAAAGGATTGATCAGAAGTCTCATGGTGGGAATGTGGTCTTCAAATTTGATATGTCGAAAGCTTATGACCGTTTGGAATGGAGTTTTTTGTTACGTGCGCTGAAAGCTTTTGGCTTTGATGATGATAACTGTGATTTGGTGTATCGGATGATCAGTAATATTTGGTATTCTATTCGTATCAATGGGGAGTCCTTCGGTTTTTTTCAGTCGTCTCGAGGTGTGAGGCAGGGTGATCCTTTATCCCCCCTTTTGTTTGTTATGGCTCAGGAAATTCTTAGTTATAATCTTAATAGGGCGATTGCAGATAGGAAGATTGGGCCTTATAGACATGGTTCTGGTGATATTATTGTTTCTCATCTTCTTTATGCGGATGATATGCTAATTTTTTGCAATGGAAGTAAGAAGTCGATTCTAGGTCTTCGGGGTGTTATAGAAGAGTATGAAAAAGCTTCTGGGCAGCTCATAAATTTTGAGAAAAGTGGTTTTGTCACTTCACGTCATTATACAAGGAGGAAAATACAGAGGGTCGAGCAATGGTCGGGATGCAGACAACGCATTTTGCCTCTCAAATATTTGGGGCTTCCTCTTTTTAAAGGTCGGGCTAAGCTGATTTATTTTGAAGATATTGAAAAGAGGTTTCTTTCTCGAATTAGTGGGTGGAAGGCTAGATTGTTATCGTTTGGTGCAAAGATTATTCTCCTTAAATCGGTGCTTTGTAGCATTCCGGTTTATGCTTTGGCTGCCTTCAAACTCCCAAAAAAATTCATTTGGCGATTGGAAAAACATATGGCTAATTTCCTGTGGAGCTCAGAGGGGGAAAATCGGGCGCATTGGATTGCGTGGGATCATGTGTGTCGGCCTATTAAGGAAGGGGGACTTGGTATTCGTCCTTTTACGGAGGTTATGGGTTCCTTTGCTAAACTTGCAAGGTAAAATGGGCGATTTGTTCGGGAAAATGGATCGATTGGTTTTATTCATGTTTCTTCGTCACATGTTTGGAAAGCTATTATGATGCATGCCTAGATTGATTGAGCATAGTAGATGGATTGTGGGTCGAGGTGATATTCCTTTTGGACTACAAGCGGTGGGCTCGGATGGACCTCGGCCTATTGATTCTACCTTTCGAGAGGTCGTGCCTATTCATGCGAGTGATGCCTTTGATCCGGTTCCATGCGGTTGTTCGTAATGTGAGATTGGATGATAATACCGAAGATACTCGATTTTTATTTTTATCGAAAGAAGGCAATTTTCTTCGGCTTTATCTTGGAGGTTTTTGGCGAAGTGGCCGAAGTTGGCTTAGGCTAGCAAGTTTTGGCAATCTTGGATTCCTCTGCGGTTGAGTGGTCATTGGAAGCTAATGTATCGTGGCCTTCAGTGGACCTTGCTTTGCATCGATTTAAGATTCCGATCGTTTCTAAATGTCTTTCTTGCGGTCGGCTTGCCGCTCAAGAGTCTTTAGAGCATCGATTCTTTACTGGATATTGCTAGAAGCACGTGGAGTCGTTTTGCCCAGATTTTTAATTTGATAGATCGGTATGTGTCTATTGATCATCTAGTCAATTCGTGGATCACGAATACATCTATTCGAGGTCAGGCTGGTGCGTGTAAAGTTAGTATTTGTATGTTTACATGTTGGGAGATTTGGAAGGCGCGATGTTCGGCTCATTTTGACAATGTTGATATGTCTATGGCTACTATATGCGACAAGATTATGAAAGGCATTCAAGCAGTGATGTTCCTCTTCCGGCCAAAAGTTAGAATGTCTCATTTTGATACTATTCTTTGTTCAAGGTTTGCATCTTGACATTAAAAGAGTAGAAGTTCATCGAGGAAATGGAGTGCGGTGGGAGGCTCCTACCTTGGGTTGCATGAAACTCAATGCGATGGTTCGGGCGTGCAAGGGAGATGTTCGGGAGGTGGCGTTATTCGACGATCGATGGTGTTATGGTGGCGGCTTTTCGGGTAATTATGGTGAGAATGTACGAATATGCTTGCGAAATTTTGGCTCTTCGAGATGGTCTCCGTTTATGCGAGAATTTGGGTTTACATAATGTTGTTGTTGAGTCGGACTCTTTGGTTACTATTAATGGGGTTTCAGGTGCTCATCAAATGCCATGGAGTTATGTTTACAAGATTCGGGAGTGTCAATATTTGCTTGGTGATTTTGTCTTATCTCATGTATTTCGGGAGCAAAATGGAGTGGCTGATCGTCTTGCTTACTGTGGTTCTCTTCATATGGGGTTTATTGTGTATCATTCTATATCTGATCTTCCGGATAGTGCTCGTAGAGCTATGCTTTTAGATGATAGAGGTTTATTTGTATTTAGGAAATAGTTGCTTTGTAGGCTTTTGCCATCTTTGAGGTTTGGCTCCTTTGTCCCCCTGTTCTGTAAGGCCGGTTGTCCCCCTCTTGTAATCGTTTATTTTGTTATTTTAATAAATTCCCATTGGCCTTGCTTCTTAAAAAAAAAAAAAAAAAAAAAAAAAATTAGCTCTTGTTTCCCCTTTCATGGTAAAATTCATATTTGACAAGTTTTGGCATTTTTGGTATCTATATCTTTAATTAGATTTTGTTTCCTTGGTCCTTAAGTTTAGGCATTATATTTGGAAATAAAATCTACGTTATAAATCCTCTTTCACCAGGGTATATAGTCTCCTTCATTATATGGTAATAAAATCTAGGGATATGGTAAGAAGATTTTAAACCCTTCCAATCCTTGTTCTTGTAGAGTCGATTGTTTTCTTGTGTGTAGGAGATCTCGGCATTATATATAGTAGAGGCTTGGACACGTGGAAGAGCGAGAGATTAAGAGAAAATCGAAGGCGTGTCTTTGAAACTTTGAAGATTCGAGAAGTTGTCTTTCTTTCCAAACGTCGTCGGTTTGATTGTAGCTTCGATGTTATAACATTGAAAGCTACATTGAGTTATGGAATTGTTTTTGTCTTCTGTTTTTTAGGAAGTTGTTTTGCTTCTTCCCGTTTGTTATACTTGTTTTACTGTGGGGTTTGTGCTCTCCAGGCGTGTTGTCTTGTGAGAGTGTTTTTGTTTGGTGATTTCACAATATTTTTGTAAAACAATTAATCTTTTAGTGAAATCTTTTGGCCATGAGGCTAGGTCTACAAGCATAGTCTTGTAGATAGTTTGGTAAACTGAAGTTCTGCTTTTTCTCGCCTAAATATTAGCTTCCGCTATTTTGATTGTTTTGACCATTGTGACTTCCATTGTAGCTACATTAGAAGCTACATTGAAACTACATTGGTTTCTCTTGAGAATCCTAGCTATTGTTTTCTTTCATTTGGTATCGATTCTCTTGACATCACTAAGAGTTGATTTCGTAGTAGCCGTGATGGATTCTCGCGATGAGAATGTCGTTCGTCCTCCTACTTTGACTAATGCAAATTATTCTATTTGGAAAGTCAAGATGCGCATCTTCATCAAATCAATTGATGAAATAGTGTGGCTTGTCAAGCTCGAATGGTTGAGTCCTCCTAAAACAACCGATTCTCGATGGTGATATCAAGATCACTAAAGAACCGATTGGTCTAATGAAGATAGGAATATCGCTTTAATTCTAAAGCCTTGGTCAATATACAAAGCACTAGATGCTAACACCTTTAGGTTATAGCCAACTATGAGTCTCTAAAGATACTGGGAGGCCCTTCGACTTTGTGAAGGACCCGCCGTTGTTCGTGCTTTCTAAATTAAGACTGCCACCACACAGCTTGAAAAACACTAGAATGAATGAATCGTAGGATATCATGTCATATTATGGTAGACTTCTTGACATGTCTAACTATGCTCTTGCTTTAGGTGATCCCAT
>CM028378.1:166639471-166721868 GCA_013146195.2 Codonopsis lanceolata
TCCGTGCCCACGGATGACACTTACATTCTCCTTGATGGACCTCGTATAGACTCTTGGGTCATTTACGGTCGAACACAGCGAAGCATCGGCATTACCCTTGACGCTTGTGCAACTCCTCAGAGCCACCGGTATCGACATACTTGGTTCGGAAGCGACTCTTTCCGGTTTGTCCTCACAGTAATATACCTTGATGAAATCTTTATATTCGTCGATCCGACATACGCTTTCATTTGGCTCAATATCCATGTTCGGTCCTTTTCAATCGGCGTTTCGGATGATCAATCATCTTCTCTTGGCCTTAACACGGATATTTAGGTCCTCGCTATCTTGGAAAGGATGCCTTTCGCATGTTATACCTTTCGATCAATCACGATCTCCCGAGAACTTGAAGTTCTTCAAAATTTCTTTGACTAACTTCGCGTGCTTGACCAATGTAGGATTATGGACCGCATACTCCCCACATGCTTGGTTCACGACTAATTGTGAATCAGGTATCGTAACGAATCAATATCCATGTCTAGCAGCTCTAATCCGGCAATCATGGCCTCGTATTGACTTGATTGTTGGGCGGGAGAATTGAATCTAAGAGCCATCTCGAACTCGTCGGCGATCCGGTGTGACGATGAAATTCGCTCATTGCCCGTTTTCGCGCGCCATCCACGAATAATTCCCCAACGGTGAAACTCTTTGATCTTAATCGTTTTTTCTGTTCGGCGAGGCGGAGTTGTGCTCGGGACAACTTCTTTCTCATGGTTGGAAAAACTGTTTCTACCAAAGTCGGCCAATGCACGTGCCTTGATTGCCTTTAGGTGGTTGATAGTCGATGTGAAATTATGTGAGGCTCGATGGACCAACCAAGCATTCTTCTGAAAAAATCGGGCTTGTGCAAAATTTTTCGTAATGGTGAGTCGGTGTATACAATTATTACATGTGCGAGAAAAGTAGGCTCGTAATTTCCGACGGCAATAACAAGAGAATAGGCCAACTTTTCTATATTAAAATAATAAAACTCTCTAGGTGTGAGCTTTTGACCATAATACGGGTTTTTGGACATTCGACTCCTCCCACAGCAAAAAGCGGCCGGCACAGTGCGTAGGCTGATACAATATAGGTTTCTCCCATTTTCGGTACGCTCATTAAGGGTGGTTCAGAGATACTTCTTAAGTTGCTTGCAGCCTGCATTCCTCATTCCACTCAAAATTCTTGTTTCCAGTACCTTTGAAGAAGGGTAAACATCGTTCGACGGCGAGAAATGAAAGCGACGAGGCGATGGCGGTTCCGTTCAAGCGTTGGGCGTCTTTAATACATCTGGGCGACTTCGTGTCGAGTAGAGCTTGAATCTTCTCGGATTAGCCTCATCCCCCTACGGTTAACCATGAACCCCAAGAATTTCCCGGCTTGAGCCCAGCGCTTGCCGGGTTGACTTCATGTTGTTCTTTCTCGGATTGGTGAAAGTTTCCTCCAAGTCTTTCTTGTGGTCTCTCCCACTTTGTCTTGATGACCATGTCATCAATATAATAACTTCCATGTTTCGGCCAATTTGTTGGCCAAAAACTGTTGACCATCTGCGATAAGTGGCGGCATTTTCAAGCCGAAGGGCATCATTTTATAACAGTAAAGACATGGTTGCTCGAAATGCGGTCAAAGCCTTATCTGCTTTCGCTCGTTTCACTTGGTGGTATCTGAATATGCATGTGGTATTTGAATCAAACAAATTGCATCAACGACCTATCAATGCGAGGGAGGGTAAGCTTGTCCTTGGGGGCAAAGCCTTATTAAGCCTCTGTGAGAGTGGCAGTCAACATCTTTGAAGGTCACCAGCAGGTGAAACTCCTTATGCCCCTCATATCTTCCCTTAGTCCGGGCAAACACATCAAGGCTTGACTTTGTTGTTAGATTAATCCTTGTCGCTCTCGGGGAAAGTGCGCTCAATTTTGATTTTACGCTGCGGAAAAGATGGATTGATAACAATTTCCTCAAGCTCATCCTCGGCCGGGAACTACGGCTCTTGGCACGGACTGCGGTGTGTCCATTTCAATTTTTAAATCGCCTTTTGCCCTCTTTTTACGAGCGGGCTTTGATATTTCCTCGGCGGCTTGTCTCCTTGTCCTTGGGGTGATCAACCTCCATATTTTCTCTCGTCGCGAGCACTCTCCTTCGAAATTGCAATGCCTAGCTTCTTCAGCCGCCTGGAACAACAATTTCTTCATTGGGGATGGCGAGCGATTTTCCGCTTCTTTCCAATTAGCCTCGTTTCCGGACAAATTCCCACATTGTCCTGGCGACTATGAAGGATGCCAACGCGGTGTCAAGTTCTGTAAAACTTTGCTCGGTGAGGAACCGAGGCTACCATCTCAAGCGAGCCATGGAGGGATGCCCATGATGGCATTATATGGAGATTTCGTGATCGACACGAGGAAAGTTACGACCTCTAGCCTCGTATGTTCCCCATCGCCTATGTAAACTTCCAGTCAACTCGTGCCACTCGACTCCGGCTTTTATGATTTGTGAAACCTTCGAGTTCCCAAGTAAGGTTTTAATTGGGCATCGGTGAGACCAATCTCCTTAAAACAATTGTAGTAAAGCACGTCCCCATGCTCCTCGTATCCACGAGCACTTTCGGTGCACTTGCGCTTATTAATCAAAGCCGACACAACCAAAGGCCGTTGGCGTCTGACGCGGCTGCCGGCTTCGAGTGAACTGGATGTTCTGCCGCCAAATCGAAGTTATCTTGGTGGCATATTCATTGCTTTTTGAATGAATAAATATGCTTTCAGCTGAGTCGAGGGTTCTTCCTCAAGAATAACATTCACCACCGGTTTATCCACGGGGGCATTGCCTCTGCTTTCTCGCCGCTTCCCGGCGGGAGGGTCACGCCGATTGCCACCATTGTTGTTCCTTGCTTGAACCTATCAAGGACGTCCCCGATTAATCAAGCGTTGTATTTCTTTTTAAGGATGAAACATTCCTCCGTGACATGTCCCACGTCGTTGTGGTAGGCACAAAATTTTGTGCTATCCCTGTATTGTGCAGTTTCCGGATTCATGGGATAGGGAGCGGGGAGATCATTCTGTATTTGCATCATTATCTCCTCTCTTGAAGTGTTTAAGGGAGTGAAATGCTGCTCCCTGAATCGTTGAGTGGAATCAAGTCCTGTTCCGGTCTCTTCGAAAATTATTGTTATTTCCCAGCTAGGAGTTCTTTGTTGGTGTCGAACTATTTTCAACCTTTTCCTTCCCTTTTCCCTTCCGATCTGCCTCCGTCGAGCTGAACAATTGTGCTCGAGCAAGCATCTCACCCTGAGTGGCCGGTGGATGCATCACCAATTCCTGCTTCAGGCCCCCACTTCGCATATTGTTCAAAAAACAAAGCGTAACCTCTCCTTCAGTCATGCCCGTAACTTGTTCGAGCACCTTAGTGAACCTTTCCACATAACTATGGGAAGATTCATCAATTCCTTAAACCACTTTGCAGAGGTCGAATCGACTTTTGGGGAGAGCTCCGGCACGAGCCAAATTCTGCTAGGAACTTCTCCTTCAAGTCTTTCCACGCCGTAATAGACCCTCTCGGGAAACGCCCTAACCAACTCTGGGCTTTACCCTGTATGGCCCCTGCAAATGCCTTCATTTTCAAGGCTTCATTACTGGTCACCAAGCCGACCTGAGCTTCAAATGATCGTAGCCAATCTCCTGCTCGGGTTTTTCCCGAGTATTTATCGGAAAAAACCCCAGTCTTTGGAGGTGTGTTTTCAATCCAGTCTGCGAATGGACTACCATCGAAGATCGAGGCACCCTTAACGGCGACGGCGCCTTCCCACCCATCCATTCTCGCCTGCACAATTGCCAAAACCTCGGCCATTGTCTGAGGTTGAGCTGGTGCCGGTGCCGTTGGAATTACTACGGCCGATGGCGGCTATGGCGCGAGGTGCCTCAATTTCTTGTGCTCGGATCTGCTGGGGAACCCTTGGAGGTCTTGCTGTTTCGTAGCGGTCCGCTCGTCTATCGTGTTCGCGACGGGGTGAAGTTCGTCGAGAACGATGAGAATAGCGAGATCGAGAATGATATGAACGCTCATGTTCATCATTTCGACTGCGCCTGCTGGCTGGCTGTGACTCATCGACTATGCTGTACTCTCTAGCCCGACGTTTATCCCGGCTTCGCCTTTCCTCATGGATTTCCATGGCATTGGCATCCTGGTTGTGGCTGCCATCGCTTTCTGCACGATTCCGGGCTGGAACTTGATCGATGGCCAAAGGGGGCTTGTGCGGGGCATGGCCGCCAACACTAAGCGCCCTTTCAACCACGTGTGGAGCACTAACCGCGGGTACAATTGGTATTAACTGTTCCTCTATGGGAACTGGCGGCTGACCCAACGCGGCTAGCTGTTGATTCAGAATAAACATCTTGCTCAGATACTGAGCTTGATTGCGAAGAGCTTGGGCCTGAGCTTGTTCATTCAATGGGATAGGCTCTGCCACTGAATTAAGTCGAGCAGCTTCCCTTCGTTGGTTCAACTGATCCCGTAATTCAACTGAATTGGCCCTTTGCTGTTGCAATTGATTTCTCAAATCATGTTGAGGTGGATCAGTTGCGGGGACGAAACCAACTTCGCCATTTGGTGCATGTTGTGCCGCCACTTGAGATCTGGTCATTACCCCGCTTAGTGGCGGTAGGCCATTTCGTGGAAACTGGTCAGGCTGGGGAATTCCCTCAGGTCTGTTACTAATTGGGGGCCAATCTCCTTGAACAGATACATCACCGCCGACATTTCCGCTCGCTCCAACCTGTCCCTTTCCGTTCTTAGCCATTCTAACAAGAATTGATGAAAAATGCAAACTAAACTTTCTCGATTCCCGGCAACGGAACCAAACTGATGTTGCACAATCTAGTCTTGGGCCGGTCCTTGCGGTTTATAGGATATCTGGGCTTGATTGAATGTGAAAACTTCTAAGACCCTGTCAAAAGAAGAAAACACCTTAGATGGAATGCAAGGCAGGACCTCGCGAAACCCCTCAGGTGTGAGAGTAAGTATTAAGCTTAGTTGAAAGCAAAATAACAGGGTTTCGGTATATAGAATAGTGCGTACCTTTCAAATGAGATTTTATGAAGTATATATAGCCTTTCTGGGAGTGTGATCCGGGTTAGGCTATGATCACGGAGATATTTTAGGACTGTAATACCATAAATGCGGGTTGACCGCGTAAGCAAAGGAATCATGGCTAAAATCTCGGGATCAGCGAGGATATCTCGAGATTAATATCGAGCTCAATCGAGCAGCCTTGTTCCCTGCTCGCTGAATGATAGAGAAACTCCTGCTCGGTATAGATGTGTGATGATCATCTCGCGGCTATCCTGCTCGGGTAATTTCTTTCCTGGTCTCTGTCATACACGTGACTATAACGTGCTGGAGCCTGTGCCTGGCTCGTAACCAAAGTTTGGGCCGAGCTCATCAGTTGTAATTTTAAATGCAATTCTGGTTGAGACTAAATAAAAATAATAGTAAAAAATAAAATGTTAGGCACTTCCATTTATGTTTTTCTTTAAAATAAAGTAACCATATTTGTAAATTTTAATATATAACCTTTCATTACTTTCTTTCCTTTCAAAAACATGACATTACTAAGAAAAAAATATTTTTTTGACCATCGTACTATTGTTAACTAACCGATTTGACCAACCACATTTCATAATCCTCAAGGACTAGATCTCGAACCACGTACGAACTCAGCAACCGCTCAACGTGAAGGACCTGGTCTGCTCGGATCTAAAGCAGTAAAGGGAGGGGGTAAGTCATAGACCTTTTAAGCTATCAACATGCATGTCATGGCAATATGCAAATATACATGACAAGATATCATCATTAATCTCAAAGCAATCAAAAACAAATACATATAGGCATTTAGCTCACATATTCATGGTAGCACTTTGATTTCACATAAGTATTAGAAGATAAACCACATATAAGATATAGAACCGATGTCACTACATAGCTCATGTAGCTCCTGTAATACACAATATTATTTTTGTTTCGTGACTACGATGCTCGTGTGAGTTGCATCGATGTACTAGGGACACCTCTCAACCAATATAGCATATTCAAAAGCGCTCTTATGGTTACGACAAAGAGCTACTTCCCCACTGGGGCCAACAGTGGAGAATGTGTGATAAAAATTTGGTACGACGACCCATTACTATCACAAATCTCATAATTCGTAACGGTGATACATCGTCTCACCATCGACTTGACCAAATATGCCAATTGGACTCGAATGCAATGTCAAGTATATGTTTACTTAACACTAAGTTAAATAGAAAAAAAGTTCGACAAGAGCGAACCCGTTCACAACAAGTAGGTATTTACTCATCAAGGAATCAGCTAGTCCTTGAGCTAGACAAGAGCGAACTCATCATGTCAAATAGGCATACTACTCTATGACATATATTTCAAACATGAATATCAATTCAAGTAAATAATCTCAAAACTATAATTCTAGTTAAACGAATTACACACGTCGTAGGGATTGATCATTGAGTCAATATTGTTCAATGACTCACTAATATCGACTTCGTTGAGTCATTACTATAATTCTAACCAAATAGAACTTGAACACTATATGTTTTATAAGGCTCTTTTCTAAGTTCTCGAGTCAATTAAACTAGATTGCTAATCCTCATAGCAACCTTAGCTAAAACAAATCATAATTCCACAATTGTGAAACCCTAGGTTGTTCAATTCAAAGAAATTGTTAGTCATCAAAATACCAAGAACGATAGTTACTCCAAATATAGCATAGAACACATTTAATTCTAGGCTTAGGACCAAAACAATCAAAATGAGTTCATGACCCAAATTCCCATAATTTCAAATCACTCCAAAACATGTTATTGACATGGTAGAAGACAAGTAAAGCCTGATTTCAACATGGGAGAAGGGGTAGCATGTTATATTCTAACATACAAATCCTAAGGGGATTAATAGCTTACCTTGAGCCAAGAAAAATATTGGGAAAATGGAAATTGATCGGAGACTATCGAGCTTCACTTTGATGGCTTCGATTTGGTTGTCTCGGAATTGAAATCGGAACTCGGGAGCTCTTGGGAGCAAACCCTCACACACTAAAGGAATTGAAGACTCTTTGTGACTTCCGCTAAAGAAAGTAAATATCTCTTCCAATTTGTGTAGTGAAATACACATGTCAAGAGGATAGGGTTTAGGATTAAGTCACTAATACGGATTAGGACTAGGTTAGACTAATTATGGCCTACTAACAAAGATTAGGGACTCTAATGGTTGGGGGGTCATTAAGGGTCAAAGGGTAAACAACCAACAATCACAAAATCATGTATTGCAGAAACAGAGGTTAAGCGGTCGCTTAATGAGGAGGCTAGGCGAGCGTTTAACCTAAAATCTTAAAATGTAAACCACTGGAATTTAAGCTCTCGCTTAGTCAAATGGCTAAGCGAGTGCTTAGTCCCATGGGAGGTGAAAAAGGTTTGGAACTTGGTCTAAATAATACACAACTCAACCCCAAACATTCTAGGACCAAACCCCACTCAAAACACAATTGAAACATGCCCAAACAAACCCCAAAACAAGAAGGAACAAAGGTTGAAACATGCAACGAACATCAAAAGAATCAAACATGAACTAAACCAAAACTAAGCAAGCTTGAAAAAACATACTGAAACATGTTAAGGACTAGTATTCATGGTCTATAATCCAAATCAACCTCTCACTAGTCAAATAGACAAGTAATACAACCAAGGAAGGTAAATCAAGAAACCTCAAGCTCCAAATGATCAAACAAAGCAACAATACTTCCAAACTCTCAACCAAATATCATATAATCAAGACTAAGGTTATAATTTATAAAACATACATTAAGTATATTAAGACTCTACTGAGACTTAGATGACCTCTAGAAAGCTAAGATAAAACTTCAAAGCAATCAATACAACAACATATAAGGCATATAAGGCATACAAGACATTATAGTCTTAACCAATTTAAGGCAAGTATGTAAAGTACAATATGAACTCTCTAGCATCTTAATTAACATATTAAGCATGTTATAATTATGTAAAACACGTAAAGGTTCGGGTTCTCACAAAAATTATGACTTTTTAAAAAAAATTGTTTTTTGTAGACCTTTCCCCTAAGAGGACATGGGAAGTAGGGGTATAAGTGGTTCAGTTTGGTTTGTTTTATGCCAAAACAACAAATTGAACCGAATCGAGTAAGATTTGGAACCGAACCAAACCACTCGGTTTGGTTTGGTTTGGTTTATATAAATTATTTTTAATGAAATTAACCAACATTAAAAATAACAATAAAAATAAGATTTTAATTTGGAATTAACATCAAAATTATGAAATAACCTACTAACAACAAATTATTATAAATAAAACAGTACGAATTCTAAAATAAACACAAACAATGGAAGAGATAATAGCTTTCCAACAATCAAGATTTTGTTTGGTTTAGTATGCGTTTATATATATATATATCAAAAGTTCAAAATAGTTAATAAATGTAATATAATATATTATATAATTAATAAATAAAAATATATAGGTTGGTTTGGTTTGGTTCGATAGCAAAAGCTGTTAACCGAACTACGTAGTTTTCTAATTTTTAACTGTCTTCGACCAAAATCGAACCAAACCGACGATTTGATTCAGTTCGGTTCGATTCCATAGTTCGGTGGTTCGATTTATACCCCTAAATTCCCTAATAGAAAGTGATCGAATCTGAAACCTCACATTTTGTAAAGCTCAAACCGTACCCTGGGGCCACCCTCATGATTTTAAAAATTATTATTTGCATTTTAAGAAGGATTAATATGTATTTTGGTCCTTGAACATTTGTAAAAAGATTAGTTTGGTCCTCATGTTTTAAAACATATTTATGTGATCCCTTAATTTGTTTTTTTGGATCAATTCCACCCTCTCACCATTATCATTATATTTTCCGTCCATTTTTTAATAATATTATTAACAAGTTTCTTATGATTGACTTGTTAAAAAGACAAAATATAAGAAATTACTTGTCAATTCAATAATTTATTCACCTTCATTCTCACCCCAACTCCCCTTCCCTTCCTTTTCCACCATGGTCGCCACCCAACCACCACCATAGCTCCGAATGACAAAATCCAGAAATGCCAAGTTACTTCTTGGGTCTTCATAAATCTCAGTTATGAAAACACACGAGAAATAATCATAATTTTGTTTTCAACAAGACTTGGCAATACTTACCGTTCAAATTGCCCATACTTCATCGCATATCAAAAGTGAAAGACTTTCTTGAAGGAGGAAAGCCCATCACTAATTCATTATGTTTGCCCCCTTTTCAACAACTCAATTTTGGATAAATGTAATCACCAACCCAATTCGTAAATAAATTTGTAAATCAACTCACTTAGAAAGAAAGACGACGAAGCCTTCTCTAGCTCCGGCTAACCTTCCCTCGTAATCTCCTTAGCTGACAACAACCGCTCCACCTCTAATCTCCAAATTGGTCACCTCCGCCAACCTCAATTTTTCAGCCAAGCCTTCAAACTGACTTTCGTTGGCGGATTTGGTTTCTTTCTTGCAGTTGCAGAAGATAACCCATATTGATGCCCGCAATTGAAGGGTTTTAGAATGCTTTAGTAGCTTTACATTTACATACCCAGATCAAGATTTCAACTCCCCATGTTGTTTCCATCATTCTCAATCCACTGCCGGGTTATGGAGGTTGAAGTTACTGGAATTAATATATTACGGGTAGAAGAGCTCAGAACCCCGGGTTTCCTGGTGCTAGAGTACGGGTTAAGAGGGAGGGAGGTCAGGCGGCGGGGAAAAGAAGCAGGCCGGAGACTACACTATTCTCTCTTCCACAATCTATCTTCCAAACTGTTAAATCCATCTCCAGATTCAGATATTTTACCCAAACCCACCAATCGGAAGCGGCCGAGGAGAAGAGCTCGGAACCCTGGGTTTCCCGGCACTGGAGTACGGCCGTACGGGTGCAGCAAGACCCTTTTGGCTCGTGCAGTAGCATCTGAGGCAGGATTAAATTTCCTCGCTGTAAAGGGCCCTTTTTGTTGTTAAGATGATGAGCAGATTGGTGACATTCGGTGCTATCCTTATGCTACATACATAGATTTACATTCTATTAAGTTCTCACATTTTCTTCTTCTTTTAAAGTCTAGTAAATGCCACAAGCTTTTTTTTTCCAACACGGTACAAAAATATTAGAGGCAACACCAAATTCCCTAAACATAACACCATTTAATAGATAATCATTTTTTGTACACACTAGCAGATGTTTTATAAAACCATCCGCTACACACTTGCGGATGTTTTATAAAACATCCGCTACGCCCTAGCAGATGTTTTATAAAACATCCACTAGTTTATAGTGGTTGTTTTATAAAACATCCGCTAGTTTGTAGCGGTTATTTTGTCCGAAATCGAAAAAAAATACAAATCAACAGTTTTTTGTTCGTAATTGAAAAGAAAAAATAAACATAATCAAAATTAATTTAATTCACCTGCGATATCATGCGAATTAACAATGGAAATCGAATCAATAATGACACGTAATCAAAATTATGTGAAGGGTGAAGGAGGGAGGAGGCAGTATAGTTTAACTGTGAAGAGGGGTAACAAAGTAATTTTACTTTTTAAATGGTGTTGCGTTTAGGGATTTTGGTGTTACGTTTAGGTGTTCTGAAATATTAGTGGCTGCGAATTCTGTTCATGCTCGCTCGTATGTCCGCTCAAATCGCCCACTAAAATATGGATATGGGCACATTTAAATTTTAATTTGGACACAAATTTGCATGTCCACTTAGGCCTCGTTTGGTGTAGCGTTTTGAAAACAAAGCTTTTTCAAAACGCAGCGTTTTCAAAACGCAGTTTTATTTTTGTAAACACGTTCGGAAAACTATTTCAAAACGCTATTTTTCATAAACAGAGTAGTTGTAAACGTATCATATTTGTAAAACGCTATAAATTGAAGTGTTTTAAAACGCTCCACGTTTTTAAAACGCTGCGTTTTAAAACGCTGCATTGAAACACTTTTAAAGAGAAAACGCTACGTTTTTTATCAGCGTTTTGACCAAAACGCTCCACCAAACAAGCACTTAGAATATTAAGTTTTATGGGTATAATATGGGTACAAATGGGCGCCTACATTTTCAACTCATTCTCACGATCGATTTTTTTTTTCTGTATACCTAATAATTCAAAGTTGTTTCTCTCTATAGATTTACATTTCTATCGATAAACATTCATTAAGACAAAGAGTGTGGACGTAAAGAGAGAAACTAGAGAGAGATACATCGTTGCTACCTGTTCTTCGGGTTTTGTTTTCAGAATCAAAGAAATAGTCAGTAATGGTGGGAGTAACCGTTATTTTTTAAAAATAAAAAATTGATCTATTTTTTTATTTTTTTCGATATCATATTACTTTTTATATACGATCGATTACGTATTTTTTGGTTCTGAAAAAAATATATATCAGATTTTCATTTAAATACAATCGATTTGACGTAAAAATTAAAGAACTAATGAAGTATTTTATTTCAATTAACATACGACAAAAGTGAAAATATGTTCTTAATTTGATATTATTAGTGGTTCTGTTAACACTAATACGTCATGTAAAGTTTTTGAGTTCTTTTTAGAAATTTAGTTGCACTGAAAATTGTGACTGAATTTAAAATATTACCAAAAATGTTGGTTCCAAAAATATGATAACCATTTTGGCAAAGTATACTTGAACAAAAATATGATACAATTCCGACTTTAAAATTGGAATTGGGGCCTTAAAGACCAATTCCATTATTTGGGAATATAACTAAAATTTGGAATTGGAAATGTGTTGGAATTCTAAATCAATCGATTCCATAAAACTAATTACATCTAAATTCTAATAATTTAAATTCTAAATTTTAATCAATTATTAACAACTCACTTTCTTTTTAACACCATCATAACAACTTTCAACCACCACAACACCAACGCCACCTCCGGCCACCCCTCGCCACCGCTGTTGGAAACTGCCGCCTCCATCTATCTCCACTGACTGTCACCTGCCGCTGCCGTTAACCACCACCATAATATGATATTTAATTTTTAAAATGTAAATTTTTTTATATTTTTATTAGACTAAACTACATACTTAACTTATTATTGAACTCTTATTTTAAGTATAATGTAGAATTACAATTCAATTCCACACATTATTCAAACAATGGAAATGTTATGATTTTGAAAACAAATTCTAAGTTATTTAAATTTTATTGAATTTGAATATTTATTGAATTCAAAATCAAAACATTAAAATGGACCATAATAGTAAGATTTTAAACACTCTCTTTTGCCAATGATGGAGTCTCGTCTTCGTCTTGATTGTTGTGTACTTTATGAGCCTCTGATGGAGTCTCGTCTTCGTCTTGATTGTTGTGTACTTTCTGATGAGCCTCCCTTCTTAAGGTTATGAATCGAGGGATAAGGTGCATGATGAGCATCCAACAAAAAACATATGCGAATATAAGACACGTAATAAGGAAGAAGACGACTATTATTGAGCAAAATATACTCTCATTTTTTGGAGGAGCCTTTACCCAAACTCCTAAAACCGCAACGAACCCGCCTAAACAAATTAATACAGACATTGCCACAAAAACGAGGGAAATAATTAAAAAATGGAATGCAAGATTAGACATAACTCCAATCTTGTTTTTTCCTCCTGTCAACTGTTTAGCAACAAACAACAACATCAGTTCAGATTTAAAAACCACACATGCATATTATTATTATTATTAAAAAATAAATGTGATGAACCCTTTTAACTATGGTAATTGAATACATCAATTACCTGTAATTAATGTCTTTTCTAAACCGCCGTCTTCTTTCTTCCTTCTGTATATCGCCGGCTTCTCTTGATAAAAGCCACCTAATAACTCTTCTGTACTATTTAAGGTTCACCCTTCATAGTGTCCTAATTGAACTATAATACACTTCACACAAATCTTTACTAAATAATAGGATCTACTCAAGATATTACTTTATCGGTCTATCGTAAATTGTGTTTTACCAATTTGCACATTTGCTAAAGAATCCGATTGAAATTTCATTTTTTATTGAAATATAATTCACCTAACTCAAATCTTTACTAAAGAATAGGAGCACTAAAGATATTGTTGTATACTCAAATCTTTGGGGCTAAGAGTCCTGATTGAAATTTCATTTTTTATTTTAAATGATATTCTTAGTACTCTATCAGCCCAAAAATTATTGTGTTGTTTTCTTTTTTCGTTCCTCACAAAATATTTATCTTCTTTAAAAGTATTATTTTTAGAATATCACTTTTATCATTTTATTCTTACTTTTTCTTCTCATTTTAATTTTGGGACACATATTCATGGGCTTTAAAGAAAACCACATAATATTCCAATATTAATAATCAAGTCAATTGTTTTTCCTTATTCCGTGCTTCAAGTCAAATATGACAATAATTTTGGGACTAAGGGAGTAATAAAATGATATTTTTATACCTTAATTTTTTAAAGTGAACTATTTAGGGAAAACATTTCTAAAATGAATAGTGGACTTTTTTTCCAGGACGGAGGAAATATGTTTTACCAATTTGCACACAGATTAAAAAAAAATTATAAAAAAACTAATCTATCATCAATTAAGATTATTTATTATAGTTAAGTTACATATGTATTTTTCTCTTTCAACTCAACAATCCTCTTTAAACAATATTGAATATGAGCGAACTAAATTTGGTTAGTTTTGACAAAATATGAATAAATGCTTTTAAAATCTAAAACATCATTTATTTTAAAACACATTTTTATCTTTTAAAACACCATTTATTTGAGACGGAGTAGTATTATTATTTCGTTGAATTAGTGGGCCAAGCACAACTTAGAGAAAAAATTGCGAGCCAGTCCTTTTTTAAAAAAAAAATTATTCGCTAAAGTACTTTTTTTTTAAATTTTCAAACGCAAAAAGTCACTTTTGGACGGAAAAAAACTACGTTACCCTTAATGAGCACTATATGCATGTAACGGATAACTAGCCTTTGAATCGCGGTTCATAGTTGTATGTATCACGGTGCAAAACCTATACTTCTAATTTAATTTGTACCGCTATATATAATAATGTTGCACCGCGATATAAATTCTTGTTTACTTACATTTATCTATTCAAATACTGAGTAAATTATTATATTTGTATCGCGGTGTATAGTTTTTATATATCACGGTCTACGATATATAAAAAACTGTATCGCGATACAAGTATCTATTTACTTCAATTTTCCTATTAAAATTTAAATAATGTAAAAAATAATAAATATTAATTGTTATGAACACCGGTTAACAACATATGTGCACCACGATAAGGAGTGCTAGTTTTATTTTCAAAATGCCTGTATATCACACGTTTTACTAAATGTAACAATCATTTAAAAAGAAATTATACTCCATAACTACCCTCCATCACATATCTATATTATAATTTCGCTCGGTCTTTCTGAAAACTTAACTATTAGCCATGATTTATTTTTAGCAAACCATTATTATTTTATTGAGATTTTACGGCTGTAATTAAAGCATGTGCTCTAACTAAAATTTAATATTTTACGGTTTATTAGACATTTATTGTTTTACTGAGATCCTATCGTCTTAATTATTCAGTTTCTTCTTCATGATTATCTCTAATTTATTTATTTTTTATTTTTGTGCAGCATAGATTTACTGTTTTACAAAGATTTAGTTTGTAGTTTTTAATTGATTGTTATCGTAATCAACTAAAATCTCAATTTAATTTTTGTCCGACCTAGATTTAGTTTTTTTTATATAAAAAATTGTTCGGAAGTTTTTTAATTATTTTTGGGTTAATTTCATTTTTGATACCCAACTTTACTAATTTTTCAGTTTCCATACCCACTGTTTCCAGGCAATCAAAGTTAAGCCAAACTTTTTCCATAATTTATCACTTTTAATCCAAAACATTAAACGGTCGTAAATTACTAACGAGTGACATTTCTCTCCAATCCGACCCGTAATCTCTTTCCCCAATATTTCTTCCCCAAATTTGGCACACACGTCATTTCTCTCCAATTTATGTCCTCAATTTCTCCCAAATTGCTTCTCGTTTCTCTCCATTTTTCGTTTTTAAATCCATTTTTTGAATCAGTCGTTTTTGAGAATGAGTAGGTCATCTCCAACCACTTCCAATGGTAGTTGGAGTTCAAGGAATAATGGTGTGGCATTGGATGTCATGTATTGTGGTTGTGGAATAAAAGTTCCATTGAAGATATCTTGGACTAAAAACAACCCTGAGAGAAGATACTGGGCATATCCAAAATATGGGGTAAGTTTTTTTTTTTCTATTACACTTGTCTTTTAGGGATTTCAGATTTTTTTATTTCTATTACAATTGTCTTATATGGATTACATAATAACTATTTTTAAAAAATAATATACTATGCATGTGTATGGATTACAGAATGAAGGATTATGTTTTACCAATTTCAAAATAATGAAGGCATGTCCAAGATATTACTTTATCTATCTATCGTAAATTATGTTTTACCAATTTGCACATTTACACATAAATTTTAAAAAGTTATAAACAGACTAATAATGTATATCATTAGTTATTGCATAAAATAATGACTCTCTTGGACATATTTACCCATCACAAAATTGCATTTTTGAAGTGGACTACATGTTTTATTTTCAAATTATTATATAATTCTCAACAAATTAGGTAGTTATTCTTTTTTTCCATAAAAATATGTTTAATCAATTTCATATATGACTTGTACGTGTTTCATATTAACATAAAAATAATATAACTAAGGCACTTGTTTACGTGCAACAAATTTAGAAAAGTTTGGATATTTTATTATCACAATAAAATAATTTAATTCAAGTCAAATATTTTTTTTTATAAATCAATTCAATAATAGCATATGGTAGGCGATATATTGAGTATTGGTTTCAAACTTTCAATTAACTAAAAAAATTTAAATGTTAAATAATACCATTGGTTTTAAACGTTTACGATTTTATTTCACACAATGATTTAACTATTGGATTTTTTTTACAAATATATATTTTTAATCTCACTTTTAAACATTTATTTTAATAACTGAAGATCACATTTTTTTCTCAAAGTTTGGTAAGCAAAAATTATCCTTATGATATTAATTTTTTTTTTTAATTTTGCATAATAACTTCAGTCATAAACCTAATTGATTAAACACTTAAAAGAGTGAAATAAAAATACAATAATTTATGGTGTTCATCTATGTTTTGTACTAAAAAAATAATGTTAGAATGTAATGAAAGAAAGTAATTATATTAGCTAACTTAATATGAACAAAAGTTAAGGGGTAGATTTGTCCAAATAGATGTAGTGGATAATCAAAAATTGTAGTGAAAATAACTTTTCTCATATAATAATTATTATTATTAGAGTTGATCGTAATTACAATTTTTTTTAGCATAGTCAGTGTGCTTATATCACATATAGATGGTAAAATTGAAAGGTCAAGAAAATTGTAAACTTAATTTCAAAAATAATTTCTTTAAGTGAAATATTTCAAAATTGAATGACAAACTTTTTTGCCTGAAACTGAGGGTGGATGTATTTAGTTCTTTGTCCGACCAAATCTCCAATTGATTTGATTTTAAAATAAAAAATTTATATCCTAAAAACCTTTATGGAAAATATTGGAAGATGTTGGAACTATTTTTCTTTCATTGCACATACTTTTAACTTTATTTAAAATTAAAGTATGAAAGTTCTCTTTGTATGATAAACTATAGAACTAAATTGCATCTGCATCACGTGTGTAGTTATGTTTGCATGAGCATTAGTTTTCGTAGGCCCAATGAAATTTGGCTTCAAATCGTCTATCACACCCTCCGTCACATTTTCTGTCCCATTGAATCTCGATCGTACACATTCCTTGTTATTTTAGTCAACCCAGTCCCTTTCTCGTGCTGGCCTAGCCCTTCCTATTTATTCTGAAAAGTGAAACCGAGTCTTGTCTTAAAGCATTAGCAGTACGAAATTCTTTCCACCTGGTGAGCAGCACCCCTCTAAAATGGAACTAAGAAGACCTACTTTACTTAATAAGAAATCTCCACTTCCTTTTACTCTTCTTTCTGCTACATTCTTGGCTTTGAAAGGTCATGCTATATCACTGGTAGTTTTCCCCATTACGTCCGAACTCTTTCGATATCTGATCTCAGATTTGACTTTCCACTTTCCTTACTCACTCGCCTTAAGGCAAATCGCTTTTCTTATATGTTTTCATATTTTTCTTTCCCCACTCTCTTGCACTGATATTAGCAACTTCTTTGACCATATATTTAGACGACCGATTGCCTGTAAAAGCAGCTACACTCTCTTTAGCCCTATGAACGAAAGAAAGTAGGAGCTTGAATCCCTAAGCCGGATCTTCTTCTTTGAGTTGAATATGGACTTTCCAGTACTATTTCAGATAGGAGTACAAAGACGTAAGAAAACGAAAAACAACCCGACTCTGATGCTTCGCCCATCGGGGCTTTTGGTGTGAGCTAGAAAATAGGTGAAATCGGCCCATCCCATGGTAAGCTCGGTGTTTTGAGAGGGGCTTAGGCCATAGTTTTTTTGGTGGTCCGTTTAAACCTCGGACCAGCCCAACTAACGCTTAACCTGATGGGCGTGGTGGGGGCTGGTCCAACCCAGTCAAGCTCATTGCCATCTCTGTGTAGTACCAATAATTGAATTGTCATGGTAAAAAACACACATTATATTTTGTTCATATTAATATATTATTAAATATCTTTATGAAAAATCGAACTGAACTATTATGAAATTTTGAATATGATTTTTGAATATATCTCAACAAAAGAGAGATAACAAAACAACTCAAGTGGAATTTACGCGATAAATTAAATAGTCATTTAACCATCTTTGAGTTTTTGTGTAAAACGTTTTATTTAGCAAAGTGTTTCATGTTTGACTGCTCTACGTTCAAATTCTACTAAGTTAGCGGCAGTCTTAGTATTACGAACGAGAATTAGACTTAAACTCCACGTGAATATTTCGTAGAAAACACACACACACACACACAAAAATTATTATCTTATGACGTTACTTGTTTTTTTTGACATAATAAAAGACATTTTTAAGCCTTAATTTTTGAAAGTAGACTCTTTAAGTGAAATATCTCAAAGTGGAAGAGTGAACACTTTGTCTGAAACGGGGGGAGTATTAGTAAATTATAGATAACCCATCACAATGGATCGGGTTTAAATTGCCCTCCAATTATAACATTTACCCTTTCTTTTTTGAAAATTACATTAATAATTTTTTTCTTAATTTGATTCTCTCTTTAACTGATAAGCTTCATTATCACATGGGTATTCTTGTAAAATACACACATCTTAATATTTTTAATATACTCATCCGTTCTAGGCAACGAGTCTACTTTCAAAAATTATGTTTATCATCTTCATAATATTTCAACTTTACCCCCCCACACACACACACATTTGATATTAACATATTGATTATGATCAAATATTTTTATAATTATGACCAAATTTAATGCTAATTTGATATCTTTAAATAATGCTCCCTCCGTCCCTAAATTATCGTTCTTGTTGACTCGACGCACAGATTAAGAAAAAAATAATTTATTTTATTATTTATATTGGTTTAATGTGTAGTTTCCTTTAAAACTCATGTGTATGTGGCTCATAATTAAAGTATATTGAAAAAGTAAAGGTGAAATGGTAAAAGTAATATTCTAAAAAGGTAAGTTTCAAACTAGACAATTATTTTGGGACGGACGAAAAAAAAAGGATGATAATTTAGGGACAGAGGGAGTAAGACTTTTCAAACATGAATACTTTGGATGGAACGAAGGTAGTAGTCAATTGTTTTTACCTAAACCTATGTGTCAGCTCAAACATAATTGATACTCCATTCTTCAAAAGGAGATACCCATACCTAATAGTACTCTATTTGTTTCATTCAAATACTTTATATTTGAAAAAACTAATTATTAAGAGATATAACTAGCACTAAAGATAGTCATAGTCACATAAATGTTTGAGAATAATTAATACTCCATCCGGCAAAAAATAAACGTGTTAGCAAAAAAAATTTGTCCCAAAATAAAAGACGTTTTAGGATTTCAAAACAAATTTATCCACATTTGTAAAAATTGCTCATATTAATTACCCTCTAATTAAATGTTGTTTTGAGCATGCTTTAATGCTTTAACTAGTTTTATACCCGTGCGTTAAACGCACGGACATATATTTTTCAATCAAATTATACTCAATTAAATTATAATCAAGCAAAATGAAGACAAAAAACAAAACTAAAAAAAGAGATTATTTCAATGAATAGAAAAATATCATTTGATTAAAAATTAATATGAAAATAAAGAAATATATGTGTCAGTTAATTAAAAATAATAAAATAAATAAATTGGAATAACTGCAATTTATGAAAATTAAATAAATAATTAAAATGAAAATACAAAAAATGTGTATCACAATATATAGATTTTCAGTAACGATACGTCGATTTGGATTCACGATGCATTAATTTAGAATCGCAGTGCATCGCTATGAATTGGAAATAGACCGGTTTGAATGTGAGACGTCGATTTAAAATCGTGATACACTGCTATGGAATGAGAATGACAATTACATAATTTTGAATCATGCATGACAATGTATGAACTGGTGCTTATCGCAAGCATGTCCGATTCATTAAAGGTATACTCATCATTTCATATCAAAAATGTTTTTTTTCGATTAAAAAAGCATAGTGGACAGAGGTTGAATATCTGTCAAAAGAGACCGACCCAATTTTCATCATATTCTTTTCAAACCCTTAAAAGACAAAAAAAATATAAATTGGTCTGACGTGTTCATAACCCGACACATATTAATTGAATGACAAAATTTACTCTAAATAAATTTAACTGACGATGATCGATTGAAAATTGATTCAAAGAATTCTATTTGTACTGATTTAAGCATGTTTACGGTTTATTTCAATATCAATAATCAATTACAATTAAAAAACAAATTTAATCTCTTGGCTTTGATACTTCGCCTCACTCATGGATATTAAAACGACATCGTTTATATATATATATATATATATATATATATATATATATATATATATATATATATATATATATATATTAAAAACTCTTGTCTTGAGTCTCGTTACCTTGCTCTCTCAACGAAGAAAAAACAAACTATTAACCCAACTTATGGAACCAACACCCATTTTAATTTTTCTTCTTCACTCCCTTTACTCATTATCTCTCTCCTCATTCTTTATCCTCGAAAATATAGAACTCTATAAAAATGGATCATCAAGGCAGCTTTCCAAGTGAGATTATTTGGGCACTCTACAATTTGATGTAAATCTGATTAATTTTCGAACACAACGACAAATCAATTCGTTCATGATTAAATGGTCGATTCATTTTTTTTTAAAGAGAGTTAACTTTGCACTTCTGAAACATTTCCTCTTTGTTAGAGGAAAAATTATGTTGCAATATTGTTTGTTTCGTTTTATTATTTACCATTATATAGTTTTTGTTACTTGAAGTATTTGTTAATTTTTTTTTATTTCAAATCGATATATTTTTTAGATCTGTCAGTCATTTATAATTAATCATGTGCATTCGTGTTTTAGATGAACTTTTGATGATCTTTAAATTTTGAATATGATGAAATGGACAACAAAATTTCAAATCTATATATTTTTGTTGGTCAGTCATATATTTAATATCAATAATGAGTATTTGTAATTTTATTCATAATATTTCTTTTAAGAATTTTGATCCGATGAAATAGACAAAAAATATTCATATATTTCATGTAGTTATAATGAATTATGAGTTTTTGTGATTTCATTGAAAGTATTTGTTTTAATAACTTTTAATCTAGTGAAGTAGACAAAAAAATTCATAAACAAAATTATATATATATATATATATATATATATATATATATATATATATATATATATATATATATATATATACAGATTAGTCATTCAGTTAAAATTAATTGTGAGTATTTGTGATTCATTTCAGTGAAATTTTTTGCGCAAAGTCATCCATGATTTTTCTGAAGTTTATTTGGCAACAATAAAAAACTAACGGTTGTATACAGAAAAGGTTGTGTTTGGATAACAAAACAATTAATACAATGGTTCTAATTCCTAGGCTCTAGTTTCAAGGAGTTATAAGTATTTAAATTTATATTATTTAACTATAGGATTCATTAAATGTTTGTTATAAATATGAGTTATTATTTTAGGGATGCAAATTTTGGTGAAAAATTACTATTTTTAGACTACCTAGGCTTTATATATATATATATAGATTGCTCATATAGTTTATTTTTGGACAAATGGAGGATGCTAATATCAAATGTGGATGGTAAATTTGAAATGCTATGGAAATGGTAAACATAATTTTTTAAAATTGGATTTTTCATGTAAAACATATCAAAATAATATAATATCATCTTTTCATTTTTTATTTGTTCCAAAATAATTGTCCTCTTTCAAAACTTTTCTTTTTAGAAAAATGTTTTTTTACCCTTAATTTTTCTACTTACTTTTTAAATAATTGCTAGTGATGCACCCGTGCATTGCACGGAGTATACATATGTATAAAATTATATACTAAATTAAAGTTGAATAATATGTAATTTTTTTTAATATTAACAAAATAAGCAAAAATAATAATAAACAGTAAAATTAAATATAGAAAATCCTATAAATTTGAAAAAAATAATATAAATCTTGGAATGATTTTATATACAATAATTTTCGTTCAACATGTACGACTATTGCAACTATAAATATTGCATAGTAACTCTAGACAAAACTGCATACAACTTATTATAAGCAAAAACATGTTTTCAAATGAAGTCTTATATTAGACAATGATTTAAAAATAATATCAATAGCTTTTAGGTCTAAAAATGTTTTACCTTTGGAGAAAAACACAATTTATAGAATAAAAATATTAAGAATTTCGGTTCAATTCAAATTCTAATATTTTTTCTAGATATAAACAATAAAATTTACATTGAAGCCCACAATTCTAATTCTAAACAATTTTTTTTAGTGAAACAAAAACTTTCTCTCTCTAGGATCTCTCTCTCACGGTAAACCCTAATTAGGTTTTTTCCTATTTTGCTGCCGCCGGGCGGCATGGATACGGGGGCTCCCCCACCGGTGGTGACATCGGCGGCCCACGTTCCCACTCCTTCTCTCGGTACTACCACGCCTTCTCCTTCAGTTCCTGCCACGTCTAATACACTTCCAACGTCTTATGCAACTGTTGTCGGAAACCCTAAACCCTATGTTGGCACGTCTCAATCGGTTCTTCAAGCGATTCCTTTAGCCCCTCGGCAGGTGAAATCTTTTCATGGTGAACCAGGATGCATTTTTTCTGAAAGAACGTGATAGCACAAATTCTCAAGAAAGATCAATGTGATTACCAATGTAGCTGTGATTGTAGCTACAATGGGAATCATAATGAATCAACAAATAATAGCAGCGGAAGATTGATATTATCACAGCACCAAACAGTAAGATAGAACCTAGGTTTTTACCAGAAACAATCTACAAGTTTAATACTTGTAGACCAAGCCTCAAGGCCACACAAATTTCACTAAAAATATTAATGTTTTACACGGAAAAACTTAGTGAAATCACTAGCAAAAATTCTCACAAGACAATATTTCTTGGAGAATAAAAACCCCACATAAAACAGTTAAATAAAATGTGAGATTACACAAACACAGCTTCCTTAAAAACGAAAACAGGAAGATCAAAACAGTTTTTTCAGAAAACTGTTGTTACTGTCAATGTTGCAACATTGACAGCCTTCAGCGATGGAGCTTCTGTTCTGAAAAATTGATTCTGTATGTTATGCTTTCGGCTCTCAGATGTCTTGCCTTGATTCTCTATCTCAAGCTATCTCTCCAGACCCGTCTCTTTGTCCAGAATATATATACAGCAAGACCTACAACACACGACAAAAGAGACAACATTCTACAAGGAAAATGATTACCTATTCAATGGTAAAATCAACAACTTTCCAAACTTGCAAGATTATCTTACCAATTATGATGAAAGTCAAGAGTCTTGGTTTGACTATGATATTTGCCAAGATTTAGTTACCAAAATAATGTAGCCGAAATCTTAGAAAAAGATTTTGCTACCAAAAATAACTAAACAAAATCTAAAGCAATATACTAAGTCCTAAATTAATTACAAACAAATCTAAACTCCTATTTTGACCAAGAAAGGTGAAAACAAGTAAAAATAGGCCTTGCCTATTTTACCCTTACAATCACCCCCTTTGTTGAACATTTCTGGTCAAATCCAAACCAAGTGTTTCCAATATCAAATCATATGATTTCCTGCAAAGGTTAGAGATACCAAAACAGATAATCACCCCATCAACATAAGTATTTAAACAAACATTAAGGCATGATTAACCAAGCATAACCAACCATGAAGCATTGTAAGAGTTTAGAAGTTACAGACCAAAAAACAAACAATCTGAATGTTCAGGAATAACCAACAGTCACAAAAATTTAAGAACCACAAGGATTTAAGAACCACATAACCATAGATTGCAAAGATTTAATTATGCTAAACTTCCGCTTCTTCGGATCTTCAGATCGATGCAATCAGAACAACAACTCGGAACACTTGCACTATCACCCCCTATTTGACCAGAATGGAGGGCCAACCAAGCTGAGTACTGAGCAGCTAAAGACGTGAGAAGAGATGTCTGTGTAGCCAGAATTGCTAACTGAGATTGGACCATGGCCAGCTGTTCAGAAACAAACACAACAGATATAGGGGCAGTAGGATGTGCAATCGTGGCTGATGTAGTAACATTGGATGAAACATTGGAGGGAACATTCACTGAAGGGGAGGCAGTGGGCAGTGAAGAACCAGGAGCTGAGGTTACATGTGCATAGGGACGAATAAGGGGCAAGTTGACAACCATATCTCCCCTTAATAATTTTGCAGAAATGTGAAGAGGTTCAAGTAGGGGAGACAAGCTAGTAGAAGGAAGAGGAGAGTAGCCTTGGGACACCAAGATTTTATATATCAAGGATGGAAAAATCAAGGATCTCTTATCTCCTTCAGTTTCAGCCAATGAGGAGATTTTCCGAAAAACAAAATATCCAAAATCAAAAGGTGCATTGGTTCCAATCAAGTAGAGTACCTTAGCATGCTCCTCAGTCAGTGTGTTGGAATTGGTAGTGGGTGACCAGTTGGCACAGCATACTTTGTGAAGGAAAGCATAAAGAGAGGAAAGTTGGGAGGTGCTAAGTGAAGTGCCTTTAGCAGGCCATTTGGACAAAATCCCACCAGTCATTTCAAAAACACAAGAGTTCAAATCAATGTCCATTTCAAAAAGACTAGATTCATGTGTATTTAGAATAGTGTTGATGACAGAAGATGAGAATATATACCATTTGCCTCTAATAAACACTTTTTCAAAATGAGCATCTGAAGGCAAACAGATGTGTTTTTCAATGTTTGCATAAAACTCATATATCAATTCCCGAAAATAAGGAGTAGCAGAAGTAATTGTTCCTAATAAACCTCTATCAGAGAAAAAAGAGGTAAGATTATGTGCATTCAATTCAGTGGACAAGATATTTCTTTCATCTACGATATTTCTAGAAGTGTTGTGTCGAACAGAAGCAGATTTAGACACAAATTTGAGTGAGAAAGGAGTACCCATCGACTTAGAGCGCTTGGATGTTGCTGCATTTGTTGCTACATTGGCACCAGAAAGTCGACTTCGGGTGAATCTAACAGGAATTTCTTCTGAATCATCACTGGCTTCAGGTGTTGCCTCTTTGCTTTCAAAGTTCTTATCAGAACTATCATCAATTTCTGATGAATTGGGTTGTCTGGGCATGGCTTCTGGCTGAGGCTATGGAGAGGGACCAGACGGGGAAGTAGACACATTCTTTAACTTGACCAGATACTCGGCCAGTGTATTGTCTTCATCAGAGAAATTAATGTCAGCATTTGAGGCAGAGGGGGAACTAACTTCAACAGCAGAGGATTCTCTTGGTTGTGGAGATGAATCTGTTGGAAATACAACGTGGGGAGAAGGAATAGGGTAGTCATCATCCCTGATTTCTGCCTAAGCTGGAGTAATTTTAGGGGAAGCAGGTGGAGATGATGGCTCTTGAACAGCATGAGTTGAGCCAGTTGGTGGGATGAAATCTTCATCTTCTGGGTCGCTTTCAATAACCACCGATTCTTCAAAAATACCCTTCTCAACCTTGTGTTTCTTGGCAGCTTGAACATCGGTTGTACTTGGATTCTCATAGTTGGACGGGATTCCACGAAGCCTCTTGGATTTTCGCGTGCTAGGGTTACCAATTTGAGGTAACCCAGACAGGTCTCCAGGATTATCCACGTCAATAGCATTCCCCTTTTCACCAGGAAGGATGATCGTCAAGGGTTTTGGCAGTGATTGAGCTAAGACAATAGCCAAATTGGGGTTTTCGGGTGAGGAAAGTGGGTTGGATGTAGCTTCATCGAAAGCTACATCAGCGGGTGAATCGGCTCTTGGAGATTTAGGAATTGACGAAGAAGAGGTCATTTGAAGATTCTTAGTTGGAGAAAGAAGGAAACTGATGAGATGATCAGGATTTGGATGAAAATGGGTTTTTCTCAAAAAAAAAAATGATCACCGGAATTTGAAGACGACGGCTTCTGTGAGAAGTGACCTGTTTCCCTGCAAGGTTATCACTAATACACCACTAAAACACAATTAGTCGTTGGGTCATTAAGATAAGAGAATGTGAGGAGACTTAAATCAGGAAATCAAATTTCAAAATTTGGATAACAATCAAATGTTAACCTCCAATAGAAAAATGATAAAAATATGATGTTATGGCCATGAGAAATTTGTGGAGAATTTAATGAGATAAACTAACTACTAATTTCTGATTTCAAAAATTTTGAATTTGTACAAAATTGATCGAATATTTTGAGAATGCACAATACACAATTAACCAAAATTATAATCACACAAATCTACTAAACACAACCAATATTTCCCAGTTCAGATCCTCATGATGAGCACAACAGTTTAGACAACCACATAAAATATTGACTTGGTGAACAATGAAGCAGAAGTTGCACTAATTAGTTGAACAGAAACTTAAGGGGCGATATTCAACAACAAAATGTCCTAGAAGATATGCCTAACATGTGCAGAAAAATAAACAAGAGAAAGAATGCAAACACACATGTGAAATGTCTAGATCATCTCAATGTAGTTCCCAATGTAGCTGCATTGGAAAACACATTCGCCAAAATTGTGAATTTATGTCCAAATTTTCATCTTTTCTTCACCAAATAAACACAAATACTCCCATAAACACAATAGGTACTTTATTTCCCTATGAGAATAGCTTTACTTTATTTCAAGCTAATTCAACATAAACCACTAGGAACCTTTCACACTATTTACCAAGGGTAGCAACTTAACTTATTGATCAACCCATGAAATCCGAGGATTCACAGTTCCAAAAGATAGATGCTACAACCTTGTCCATAGGTAGCTCTTTTCCGTTAGGTAGCTTTCACACTTTGTCAATTAAGGGGAGTCAATTTAGTCAAGATCAACCCATGAAAGCCTAAGCTCCATAGTACATTGACAAATTGCAGCATCCCAAATATGTCAAAAGGTAACTCTTTCCTTTGTGGCTTAAAAACTTTCAAGTACAATATAATTTTTTAGGGAGATGGTGAGGAGAATTTGAACAAGAAAATCACAGTACATTTTGAATGTATAACCAAAATAACAAACAAAGGTACTAAAACATACAGAGTGAAACTAGTGTGCTCCCTTAAAACAATGCAAGATGCATATATATATATATATATATATATATATATATATATATATATATATATATATATATATATATATATATATATATAATAATAACAAGTGAGGGATTACATGGCATACATACCGAGAGATTTCCTAAGATTTATGAATCTCTCAAAATCTAGACTCTTTGTGAAAATATCAGCCAATTGGTTTTCTGTTCCCACATGTTCAATGCAAACAATGCCTTGTTCAACCAAGTCTCTAATGAAATGGTGTCTTATGTCTATGTGTTTAGTTCTAGAGTGTTGAACAGGATTTTTAGCTATGCTTATAGCACTTGTGTTGTCACAATACATGGTTAATATATTACTGTGTAAACCATAATCTTTGATCATTTGTTTCATCCACAAAAGTTGTGTACATCCACTACCGCCAGCCTATATACTCGGATTCATGTTGATAGGGCTACACAATTTTGTTTCTTACTAAACCATGAAATCGGATTATTTCCCAGATAAAAACATCCACCAGATCTGCTTCTCATGTCATCTACACTGCCAGCCCAGTCAGCATCACTAAATCCAACAAGATTGGTGTTACTGTTTTTAGTATACCACAAACCCATGCCATAAGTCTCACCAACATATCGAATTATTCTTTTTACTGCTTTCAAGTGAGAGACTTTGGGGTTTGCTTGATACCTAGCACACAAACACACACTCTACATAATATCTGGACGGGTGGCAGTTAAGTACAACAGACTTCCAATCATACTTCTATATAAGGTAGGGTCAACACTTTCAGATTTTTCATCTTTATTAAGCTTATTGGATGTACCCATAGGGGTTTTCTTATGTTTTCCATTCTCAAGATTGAATTTCTTCACCAAGTTAAGAGCATACTTGGCTTGAGATATGAACATCCCTTCAAATGATTGTTTAATCTGAATTCCTAAAAAATAGGTCAACTCACCAACCATACTCATCTCAAACGTGGAAGTCATGTAGTTAACAAACTCTTTTTCAAAGGACTTGGAGGTGGATCCAAACACAATATCATCAACATAGATTTGAGCTATCAAAATGTGTTTGTCTTGATTTTGAATAAAATGTGTTTTATCCACCTCTCCTTCTAAACCCACTTTTTAAAAGGTGGTGCAGAAGCCTCCCATACCAAGCTCTAGGAGCTTGTTTGAGACCATACAAGGCCTTTTTCAGTTTAAACACATGACTGGGTTTATGGGGGTCCTCAAAGCCTTTTGGTTGTTCAACGAAAACTTCTTCTTCAAGAATGTCATTTAAGAATGCACTCTTCACATCCATTTGTTGAAGAGTTATGTCAAGAAAACAAGCAATGGCAAGAAGCAGACGAATGGACTCAATGCGGGCTACAGGAGCAAAGGTTTCATCAAAATCCACCCCCTCAACCTGCGTATACCCTTGAGCCATAAGTCTAGCTTTATTTATTATTATTTCTCCCACTTCATTTGTTTTGTTTTTGAAAATCCATTTTGTTCCAATAACATTTATTGAAGTGGGTCTGGGAACTAGATACTAAACATCATTTTTTGTGAATTGATCTAGTTCCTCTTGCATGGCATTTATCCAGCTTTCATCCTTGAGAGCCTCTTGCACATTTTTAGGTTCAATAGTGGAAACAAAACAAGAAGCATGAATTTCATCAAATTGAAGTGTGGACATGTGGCACCCCGCTCCTTCGTTAGCTCGGTTTACGTGACATACTCGTAATTCTTCTTTTGTGGGATGTATAATTGGTTAGTGAGATTGTCTAGATGTGTATGAGAGACCACATTAATACAAAAACATTATTAAGAGAGGCCATATAGTGGTTGACTTGCTAAAGTCACAAGTCGTAACTCGACGATAGTCGGAATGCGACGCGATTGAGAGTTTGCTTGCATTTTGTGTTCGTGACCTCGGTTTGGTCCTAGACCTCTATATGATGGTTTATTAACATGTTTAGATGTATTAGACTTCAAGTTGGAGGTGTTCCTTAAGTCTATCGATGATTTGGAAGCTTTGGAGACAACATTCGTCTCTATCGCGTAGTTCGGGGATTGAGTCGCGTAATCGTCTCTCCTTTGGAGTTCTTATTTCTCTAGTTGTTATTCAACTTTCTAGAAGAATTCAAGCTTCTTCATTAGCCCTTAGACTTGCCTTAAAAGTCTCCTTTCATTGCTCGCTCAATTGTTAGTTCATTCGCCGTTCTGGTTGCACGTTGTTGCACCTCTTCCCGGTTTGCTCTGAGTTGTTTCGGGAGTTGTTTATGGGTGTTCTATGAGATTTCTAGACCTACTTTGGATGAGTTTTGAACCTTGTTAGGTTTGGTTATGTGTTTGAGGTCGTTCGGGGTTGAATTCTAAGCCCTTTTTGGTCTGGGAGGCTTGCGGTCGCAAGGTGGAAGGACCTTGCCCCCGCAAGGTCATCAGAATTTGTCCATGGAGAGTGCTGGAGAGCTTGCGGTCACAAGCTATAGGGGACCTTGCGACCGCAAGGTGCCCCGATCCTGTTTTTCCATGTTTTGTGTTTTGACGAGAAATGCCTATCCTACCCTCATTAAACCCCCTCTAAACCCATCCTAACCTCCCATACTTAGCCCTAAACATGTCCTAACATTAGTTGGAAGTTAATTAAGGTTAGATTAGTGAGTGATTACTCCTAATCTCTACTAATTATACAAGGGAAATGACTATTGTGCCCTCCTTATATTTGGGGGTATAAATACCCAAACCCATTTGAGAAATCAGAAAACTCTCTTCATTTCTCCTTCTCCACCATACGTATTTTAGAGAGAGAGAGAGAGAGAGTCCATGGGAGATTTCAAGCCCTAGCCTTCTTCTCTCTTCGATCCAAGACGATCCAACCGTCCGATTGCCTTCAAACTTCAGATTCGTGAAGCCCTCGACGAGTAGAACAAGTTCACCGATCGGATTTGCGTTCTTTGGAGTTTTCATCCGAGCTAGGTAAGTTACTTCCTTTTGATTTTGGTTCATTGGCCCTAAGGAAAACAACCTATATGCTATTTGTGGGCAATGAACACTTGATATGCTTTGTATGCCCAATTTGGGGATTTTTGGAAGTATGAACTTGTTAGGAGCATTTGTAGAATGACTTCTATGATTGTTGAAGTATATGATTACTCTTCATCTTGTGTTTCTAGGATTGTGAGCATGCTAGAAATCATGTTTACATTTTATTTGGGTTTATTATGAAAGTATGCCTATGTTTGGGGCTTTGGATGTGTGAATTCAATAGATATCATGAGTAGGATCATTTAATTGAAATTAAGTGATTTATGAAATGGGTTATGATTTATGTTGGGTTTTGTTGTGAATTTTAGGGCTTGAGAATCAAGCCCGAATTATTGGATATATTGTTGTTAATTAAAGTGGGTGCTAATGTTGAGATTGATGAAATGTGTCATGAATGAAACTTAGTATTTAGACTCAACGGAGTCGTAATAAGTTCAATAATGTGTTAATGAACTCGGGTTGAAATCCTACGACATTTGGGTTTCGTTTGACTATGATTATGATGAGTTCTTGGATTTTTAGGCTTGGGAAACAAGCCGGATTATTTTGGGAGAATTGTTATAAATTTGAATGATGTGTTAATTTTGGGATTTATGAAATATGTATTTAATGAAATGCGATATTAAGACTCAATGGAGTCGATTATAGGTTCAATAAGAGGTTGTTAGTGAGCCTTAGGTTGAAATCCTACGATGTTCGGGTTTGGTTGGTTTTGATTGTGAATACCCGAGCATCTCGTATTGTGTCAAATTGTGACATCCACAATATAAAGGCTTATTGGGGATTTATTTAGAGGCGTGCTCGTTAGAGCACGAGCATTAGAGACCAACCTATGATCTCGTAGATCTTTAAGAAATGATTATTTGAATGAGTTCTCTCTTAGGGAATTTGGTCGCGTGCACATCAAAGCACTTGCGATGACATGACTACGGAATAGTTTTGGTACCCTTGAGAATGGTTTGAGAATGTCGAGTATATATGACGATTGGGACTATGGTTGAGTCCGGTGTACCTTTAAGTGAAGCTAAAATGCTAAGTCTTGATTTATGATTGTTCTTAGACTAAAATAATAGTCTTTGGTTGAATCTCGAGTAGAGGACTATGGTAGACCTCATGTTGTGATTTCTTGAGCTTATATGCTACTTTTGATTGGGTGATGACTTGAGGATTATGAGTACCTCATTATGTGGTTCTTTGACTAAACTTATAAGTTAGTTGGATTTGTTAAGTATGTGCAAATATGTGCATTGTTAAATTGGTGTGTAGAGCTTTATGTCCTACTTGATTTGATAAGTCCGCTATGGTCGGTCTTGATTCTTGTTTGAGCATGCGAGTAAATATCTACTTGTGCATTGCATAAAAGTCCAGCTGGCATTATTTGGATTGGTTTTATAAGTCAGGGTAGGACGATACATCGCCTATACGAATCGTAAGATTCGTATTCGCTATGGATCGCCGTACCTGGGACCTCACACACCCCTCCATTGTTGGCCGCAATGGGAAGTAGCCCCTTTGCGTAACAATACGTGCATCATTGGCTGCTATCTAAATCGAGTAGGTTCTCGATATAAGTCGATGTAATCACAGAGCATCGATGGCACGATAAAGTATAACATTGTGTATTGCAGGAGCGACACAACGGCACTATTTAGGTATCTTCTCTATCCCTTATGTGGCTTACTATAAGCACTTATATGAAAGATAATGTGCTATGTGGTTTATGAAGTTTATGTTACTTGATGACTTAATACAAGTTTATTATTGGTATGCTATTAAGATGCCATGATTTTGTACATGCTTGTGCATTATGCCATGCCACGTCATGCTATGCCATACAATTGCATTTAGTAACTTACTGGGTCATTATGACTCACTCCGTGTGTTTGTTTTCCTTAGTTTGTGCAGTGAGCTCGTTAGTGCGGCGTTGCGGCTACGGTGCATGTTTGATAGCGAGGTGGTCTTAGGGCAATAGCTTGGAGTTATTATTATTATTGTTATTATTGTATTTTTTATCTTGTGAGACACGGATGTAAAGTTATGTAAACTTTACTTGGGTAGTTATGTTATTATTTTATTATCGTTTATTTTGGGAGCCGACTTGTTTGGTCGAGCTGTTGTATTTATTAGAAGTTTATTCTGTTGTCTTTCCGAGCAAGGTTTTAGCTCGCATGTTCTAGTGTTGTGTGATTGTTATTTCTGTCTCCGACAACTTTAGTCGAGAGACATTGGTTTAGTTGTTAGTGTTCAATCTCTTATTATTTTAGTTGATTAGTCCATCCGGCATGTTATAGCCGTTGAGGTGTTGTTTATCAGGTTGGTATTTTGTTGCTTCGCCGGCCTTAGGTTTGTCGATGGTTTGTTGCCCGTGCGCAATGTTGCGTCACGCGAGTCGTATATTTGTCGAGAGATAGTTATCTCTCAGCCTTGCGTTCCTTTGTTTAGGATTAAAGGCTTGGGTTCCACTTATGATTTGCTTCATGATTTTAGTTTTTTTGTTGTTCCGATTCGCCGTCATGGCTTTACATTCCTGTTTTGAGCTAGTCAGCTCATTGTTTTTGACGTGCACCATTATAATTAGCAGGTGCTTGTCTGTCTATTAGCTTGTCTTGGTGGCACGACCTTGGGATTCCGCATTGGAGTCCGGGTCGAGTTGCCACAGTTGGTATCAGAGCTATATGTTAGCTATTTCGCCAAGATAGGTTCCTTGGCCTAGTTGGGTTGGGTTTATTGTTGAGTTATAAACGCTGAGTGTTCTTTGTAGGCGTATTATGTCAGGAACTTGGCGTGGAGCTAGTTCTAGTAGACCTCATTCGAGTACAGCTCGTGGCGATGAGAGAGGGGAGAACGTTAATGATCCGCGTGTAGCCTTCCACAGATGTTTGGATTGGAAGATGATTCTACTGTTCTTGCAAGGTTCTTGAAGTTAAAATCGGAAAGTTTTGATGGAAGGCCAGATGCTACTAAGGCAGAGCGTTGGCTAGAAAGCATGGAGAAGATCTTTGCAGTTTTGGGGTTGTACATCAGAAGAGATGGTGACCTTATCAGTCTTTAAATTAGATAGCACGGCCGAGCATTGGTGGCTTGAATTACGAGATCACTGGAGACAGCACGGAGTGCCTCGAGTGTGGGAGAACTTTGTCATGAAGTTTATGGTACGGTTTATTCCGACAGTAATTCGGGAAAGAAGAGAGATGATGATGGTCGGCCTAGAATTTGAGGTCGTGTGCACGTGGCGGTTGGCCATTGTGGAGTTTTGAGACCTATCCGAAATAGGAAGGTATATTCTTGTATATATATATGTATATGTAAATTATATCGTTGCTACTATTACCGTTATTATGAGTACGCGCTTTAATCGGTAGCTCATGTGCATTCATACATACATTATATGGTGTATTGTGTAATATTGGTTATTTGCTCGATCGGGAGTAATACCCCAATGTGAGATCGATATATGATATGGTCTGTTTTGTGAATTACCGGTAGGTAATCACATGTCGTGTATGGATTCTTGTTGTAATCTATATATATATAAGGGACTATGCTATATAAAGAGTATGTGGTTTTTGATGGATTCATGCTATGACGATAAGTAATCAATGGTATTATAGAGTTGTAGTTTCATTGGCCTATATTGAGAGCCATAGTGTGAGTGTATATATATATATGAATATATATGTATATATATGAAGCATGAATTGTATATTGATACTTATCGGTTTGGTATGATGTTTGTATATTCTATAAAGATATGTTTTATGTAATGGATAATATAATATTATATTATTGTTAGTGGTTACTATGCGAAGTAGGATATACACTCGATTGGTGTGTGAAGGTTAAGGTTGCGATTTAGAGGGTGATAATCACGGGTTGCATGGGAGTGTATGACCGTCAGCGAGTATTGAGGACGTTAACGTTGTGTTAGGATGCTTAGTGTATGCATTGGTTGTAGACTTTATCTAGAGCTTAAGAAAGGATAGTTTTGCGGAGTATAGACGTTACGAGCGTTAGTGGGCATGTCGGTTTCTTGTAATTTCTAGTGAATTATCTTGGTTGAGTGTACTAGGTACACGAGTTTTATGATAGCTATGATTGTTGTTTGACAAGGTAATAGACCTTGTTACTCGGTTTGATTTTATTCAATTATGTGCATTAGCTGTAGGAAACACCTATTTGATGCATTTACATTGTTAGTATATTAAATTCTTATTTCATAATTATTATCGCTTGTTCATTCATTTCATTAGCATAGGAGACTGTTTGAAGGATGCTTAAAACTTTTTATTCATGAACCTTCGCATCCTTACGACGGAAACTTTTGAAGCTAATTCAGCAGGTACCTTGAATTGGTGACCAAAAGGCATTCGTCGTTGGACTAGGATTGGTAAGAATTAAGTTAGAAATTGACTATACCCGTTACCAAATGGAATGGACTGAAATGGAATGAATTTTCAAAACATTTCATTAATGTGCTCTTATGTGTTCTCACCCGCGATGGGGAAATCGCGAGTGTGATTTACATGGTTTGAAATGCTGATTTGATTATCTTTAATTTGTGTGCAAATTGCTCCATAGGCGATTATTATTTCTTTTAACTTAGAATCTCTTGTAATTGAATTTCATGTTGTGGCCCGAAACAAATAGTTTCGGTAGTTGAATGTGTTTTTCATGTTAAAGTTTGGGATTTTACCTACATGATTGGCATAGTGTTGTTCGTATGTGTATCCGCGACTCAAGTATGAGTCATGTTATTTTCGATCTTAAGTGCTTGAGGTCGTTGTGTCTATTGAGGACTCGTGGACCTTCAAATTTGGATTATTGCAGTTTGACCCTTGTGTAGTATGTGGAGGTAGACTCGGAGATTCAAGCCTAGGTAGGCGGTTTTGAGATCGAGTGTTCACCCAGGACTAAGAGACACCGTAATCATTGTCTCGAAGTATTGTGGTTGAGTGCGGACCTATCGTTGGATTGTGTCATAGTTTAGAATTCGGGACGAATTCTTTTTAAGGTGGAGAGAATGTGGCACCCCAGCCCCTTCGTTAGCTCGGTTTGCGTGCCATACTCGTAATTCTTCTTTTGTGGGATGTATATTGGTTAGTGAGATTGTCTAGATGTGTATGAGAGACCACATTAAGACCAAAACACTATTAAGAGAGGCCATATAGTTGTTGACTTGCTAAAGTCACAAGTCGTGACTCGACGATAGTCGGAATGCGACGCGATTGAGGGTTTTCTCGCGTATTGTGTTCGTGACCTCCGTTTGACCCTAGACCTATACATGATGATTGATTAACATTTTTAGATGTATTAGACTTCAAGTTGGAGGTGTTCCTTAAGTCTATCGATGATTTGGAAGCTTTGGAGATAGCATTCGTCTCTATCGCGTAGTTCGGGGATTGAGTCGTGTAATCGTCTCTCCTTTGGAGTTCTTATTTCCCTAGTTGTTATTCAACTTTCTAGAAGTATTCAATCTTCTTTATTAGCCCTTAGACTTGCCTTAAAATCTCCTTTCATTGCTCGTTCAATTGCTAGTCCATTCGTCGTTTTGGTTGCACGTTGTTACACCTCTTCCCGGTTTCGCTCCGAGTTATTTCGGGAGCTGTTTGTGGGTGTTCTTTGGGAGTTATAGACCTACTTTGGATGAGGTTTGAACCTTGTTAGGTTTGGTTATGTGTTTGAGGTCGTTTGGGGTTGAATTATAAGCCCTTTTTGGTCTGGGAGGCTTGCGGTTGCAAGGGGGAAGGACCTTGCCCCCGCAAGGTCATCAGAATTTGTGCATGGAGAGGGCTGGAGAGCTTGCGGTCGCAAGCTCTAGGGGACCTTGCGACCGCAAGGTGCCCCGACCCTGTTTTGCCCTGTTTTGTGTTTTGACGAGAAATGCCTATCCTACCCTCATCAAACCCCCTCTAAACCCTTCCTAACCTCCCATACTTAGCCCTAAACATGTCCTAACATTAGTTGGAAGTTAATTAAGGTTAGATTAGTGAATGATTACTCCTAATCTCTACTAATTGTACCAAGGAATTCCCTATTATACCCTCTTGGTTTGTGGAGGTATAAAAGCCCAAACCCTTTGCATTTTCAGCATTTCCTCCTTCATTTCTCTCCCCAAACCGTGAGTTAGAGAGAGAGAGAGAGAGAGAGAGAGTCCATGGGAGATTTCAAGCCCTAGCATACAAGAGAATGTCTTGCTGGCCAATGAACTTGTTCATCGTATTGATAAGAAGGTCCGTGGTGGGAATGTTATTTTTAAACTTGATATGTCTAAGGCGTATGATAGATTAGAATGGGACTTTTTATTTGGAGCTCTTATGGCTTTCGGGTTTGGTATGGAGTTTTGTAACCTTATTCAGCATCTCATTGGCAATCTATGGTATACTTTGAAGATAAATGGTGATTCATTTGGCTTCTTTAAATCATCTCGAGGTGTTCGACAGGGAGATCCGTTATCTCCCTTGCTCTTTATTTTAGCTCAAGAGATTTTCACCATAAATATCAACATAAATATCAACGGATTGGTTTACTACATCCCTTTCATCATGGTCGAGGCGGTTTGGTTATCTCACATTTGCTTTATGCGGATGACATGCTCTTATTTTGCAATGGTAGCAAATCGTCTATTCTTGGCCTTCGCAAGATTATCGCTGAATATGAGCAAAGTTCTGGACAGTTAGTTAACACCAGCAAAAGTGGTTTTTACACGTCCAAGCATTGTTTCGACGACGCCAACAGATTGCTAGATGGACAAAGATGGCCCATGACAAACTGTTCACCGTTTGGCCCATGAAATTTCGGACTTGGGTCTTCCAAAATGTATTTACTTTGAGGATCTTGAGGCGCGAGTTCAAAATGTATTTAAACGGACTTTGAGGATCTTGAGGCGAAGAGTTCTTAAACTAAGTTACTTTCTTTTGGGGCTAAAATCACTCTTTTTAAAGTCTATTCTTTGTAGCATTCCAATTTATGCGATGGGCTGATCTCGCTCCCTTGTCGGGTTTTTTGAAAGGTATATGGCTGATTTCTTTTGGAATTCAAACGGGGAACGGAGAACCCATTGGGTGGCGTGGCATGTTTTGTGTCGTCCTTTGGAGGAAGGGGGTCTTGGCATTCGCTCTTTAAAACATGTTATGCATTCTCTTCATGCAAAGCTTGCTTGGCGGGTTCTTCTTAATAAAAGTCTTTGGGCTCGGCTTGCAACTGAAGTATGGAACAGCTTGGCGCCTAACATGCGATCGGCTACTTCTTCTGTTGGCTGTAATGGCTCGCTTTGCTCAGGTTTCTAGCTACAGATCGGTGGATAGTTGGGCGAGGACATCTCTTTGGGATGCAAATTGGTGCGGGTTCGCTGGAAGGTCCTCTTCCCTTGGATATTAATGGGTCAAGGAGGCTATGGCTCATATTCAGGATTTTTATGATTTCATTGATCCGTCTCTTCGTCCTATAGTTAATGATGTGGTCTGCAAGGCAAATATTCCGAATAGATTGGTCTGTACTTTATCTCCTTCGGGTGATTTTCAGTCGAAGCTTTTTTGGAATCTTCAACGTGACCTTCATCCTTCGGTTTGGTGGGCTTCATCCTTCGGTTTGGTGGGCTAAAAAGATATGGCACGATTCCTCTCAAAGTTAGTTGCTTTGTTTGGCGGCTTTTTCATCAAGCCATTTATCGGCTATTGAATCCATCTCTCATCTATTCATGAATCCAGCGTAATGTGATTTATGTTAATCTATTCATGCGATTATTTGAATTTGAAAAGATGCTATTTAGTGCGTGTCATCTTGGGGTTTTGAATTTATTTTTTTACTTGTTGGGGCTTTGAGAAAGCTGTGATGCTGGTTTGATGGCAATAACATGTGCGGATAGAATTTATGCCCGTTGTTCGGGAATTCTTTAAAGATTTGGGCCTTATTCTTCGGCCTAATGGGTTTTGCAATCTATTCAAGTTCCTATTGGGGTTTTTATAAATGGATTCCCTATTTGGGGTTTTATAAACTTAATACAGATGGTTCTTCTAAACAAGGCTTATGTACAGGTGGCGGTATTATTCGGGATTCAAATGGTGATTTCCATGCTGCCTTTTCCAACTTTTATGGAGAGGGTTCTAATATGAAGGCTGAGATTCAATGGTCTAATGGTCTAAGGTTATGTCATCGCTTCGCTTGGGTTTGCATCGTTTTGTTATAGATCGATCAGATTCAAAGGTAGCTTGATGTCTTGGTTTATGGGTATCAAGGTCCTTGGAGGTATTCCTATGAGCTTCGTAAGTGTCATGAGTTGTCCTCTAAGTCATGTTTTTTGTCCTCTAAGTCATGTTTTTCGTGAACGAGAATAGCCCACATGCTTGCTTAGGATCGGCTTCTTTTGAGGCCCACATGCACCAAAGTTTGCTTAGTTACGATTCTTTTAACTCTCTTCCTAGAAGCGCAAAGCACGCTTTGCATATGGATGCTTATGGTTTTTTCAATTTTCGTAGATGCTCTGCTTAGTTTCATTGTATGTTTGTTTTTCTATTATTTGGTCAGTAAGTTGTTTTTCGAGGTCAGGCTCCTCCGTCCTCCCTCTTATAAGGGCAAGGCTGGTTGTCCCTCTCAAGTTTGTATCCTTCTTTTTAATTAATAAAATTCGCAGGGTGCCGCCCCTGCTTCCCTAAAAAAAAAAAATTAATGAAATGTGATATTAAGACTCAATGGAGTCGTTATAGGTTCAATAAGATGTTAATGAGCCTTAGGTTAAAATCTTTCGATGTTCGGGCTTGGTTGGTTTTAATTGTGAATACCCGAGCATCTCAAATTGTGTCCCGGTTGTGACACCCACGATATAGAGGCTTATTGGGGATTTATTTAGGGCGTGCTCGTTAGAGCACAGAGCATTAGTGACCAACCTATGTTCTCGTATGCCTTTAAGAAATGATTATTTGAATGAGTTCTCTTTTAGGAAATTTGGTCGCGTGCACACGAAACCACTTACTGGGTTTTGACTACGGGTTACTTTTGATACCCTTGAGATTGGCTTTGAGGAAGTCGAGTATATATGACGATTGGGACTATGGTTGAGTCCGGTGTACCATTAAGTGAAGCTAAAAGGCTAAGTCTTGATTTATGATTGTTCTTAGACTAAAATAATAGTCTTTGGTTTAATCCCGAGTAGAGGACTATGGTAGACCTCATGTTGTGATTTCTTGAGCTTATATGCTACTTTTGATTGGGTGATGACTTGAGGATTATGAGTACCTCATTATGTGGTTCTTTGACTAAACTTATAAGTTAGTTGGATTTGTTAAGTATGTGCAAATATGTGCATTGTTAAATTGGTGTGTAGAGCTTTATGTCCTACTTGATTTGATAAGTCCGCTATGGTCGGTCTTGATTCTTGTTTGAGCATGCGAGTAAATATCTACTTGTGCATTGCATAAAAGTCCAGCTGACATTATTTGGATTGGTTTTATACGTCAGGGTAGGACGATACATCGCCTATACGAATCGTAAGATTCGTATTCGCTATGGATCGCCGTACCTGGGACCTCACACACCCTTCCATTGTTGGCCGCAATGGGGAAGTAGCCCCTTTTCCGTAACAATACGTGCGCCCTTGGCTGCTATCTAAATCGAGTAGGTTCTCGATATAAGTCGATGTAATCACAGAGCATCGATGGCACGAACCAGTATAACATTGTGTATTGCAGGAGCAGCACAACGACACTATTTGGGTATATTCTCTATCCCTTATGTGGCTTACTATAAGCACTTATATGACAGATAATGTGCTATGTGGTTTATGAAGTTTATGTTACTTGATGACTTAATACAAGTTTATTATTGGTATGCTATTAAGATGCCATGATTTTATACATGCTTGTGCATTATGCCATGCCACGTCATGCTATGCCATACAATTGCATTTAGTAACTTATTGGGTCATTATGACTCATTCCGTTTGTTTGTTTTCCTTAGTTTTTGTAGTGAGCTCGTTAGTGCGCGTTATAGCTACGGGTGCATGTTTGATAGCAGGTGGTCTTCTGGGCAATAGCTTGGAGTTATTATTATTATTGTATTTATTATCTTGTGAGACACGGATGTAAAGTTATGTAAACTTTACTTGGGTAGTTATGTTAGTATTTTATTATCGTTTATTTTGGGAGCCGACTTGTTTGGTCGAGCTATTGTATTTATTTAGAAGTTATTTTGTCGTCTTCCCGATCAAGGTTTTAGCTCGCGTATTCTAGCATTGTGTTATGGTTATTTCTATCTCCATCAACTTTAGTCGTGAGATTTTGGTTTAGTTGTCTAGTATTTAATCTCTTATTCTTTTAGTTGATTTGTCCCTCCGGCATGTTATAGCCGTTGAATAGTTGTTTATCAGGTTGGTATTTTGTGGATTCGCCGGCCTTAGGTTTGCCGATGGTTTGTTGCCTGTGCGCAATGTTGCGTCACGCGCGTCGTAGATTTGTCGAGAGATAGTTATCTCTCAGCCTTGCGTTCCTTTGTTTAGGATTAAAGGCTTTGGTCCCACTTATGATTTGCTTCCACAGGTTTTAGTTTTGTTATCCCATTTTGCCGTTATGGCCTTATATTCCTGTTTTGAGCTTGTTGGCTCAACTATTGACTCGCACCATTATGCTTAGCAGGTGCTTGTCCGTCTTTTAGCTTGTCTTGGTGGCACGACCTTGGGATTCCGCATTGGAGTCCGGGTCGGGCTGCCACAAGCTTGCTCAAGCAAAAGAAACCATTACCAAATGGAATTCAAGCCAACAAAAAGTGGATGAAATGCTGAATTCAGGCAGCACATCCAAGGCAGGTATTGGTTTTGTTCCTAAGGTATTTGTAAGAGAAGAAGAAGGTACGTCTGGAACTAAGCAGACTGATCAAAATTTTCTAGAAACTGCCTTCTTTGAAAAACCAAGAATAAGAAAGAAAAATTTTGTTTGTCACTTCTGCCATAAGCCTGGTCACATACAACCCTTTTGTTTTCTGAAAAAGGCTATGTATGAGGATGAAATAAGATAGGCCTTCTTGGGAAAAACTCAGATGCAGAATCGTATGAAGCAGCCAATGCGACAGCCAATGCAGCAACATTGGCAGTCACATTGGAAGTCTCATCCGAAGGCTCATCAGAAAAAAAAATTCAAAACCACCAACCCAAAACTGTTAAACAAATGTGGGTTCCCAAAACTTGTGATGATAAGTGTAGCCAAATATTGTGAGCCGTTTGATATATGTCCTGGTGCTACAATGTCAAATGATGAAGTGTGCAATGTTACTTTCACTTCATTAAAATCTCATATTGCTGGATCTTGGTACTTTGACAGTGGGTGTTCTAGACATATGACAGGTTCAGTTGAGAATTTGAAAGAATATGTGAGTATAAATGGTGGGTCAGTGACCTACGGTGGTGGTGCCAAAGGAAAAATTATTGGCAAAGGAACATTGAATGTTGAAGGCCTTCCAAGTCTCACAAATGTTTATCATGTGGAAGGACTTAAAACAAATTTGATCAATATAAGTCAATTGTGTGATGATGACCTTCAGGTAAGGTTTGACAAAAATTCTTGTGAAGTTTTTGATCAAACTAACAAATGTCTTCTGACAGGTACAAGGTCATCTGATAATTCTTACATGTTCAACAACAGCCAATCATGTCAAAAAGCTAGTCTTGATGTTACAGATCTTTGGCATCAGAAACTTGGACACATGAGTTTTCGTAAGCTCCATGAGCTTGTGAAGCATGATGCTGTTAAAGGATTACCAAATTTGGAAAAGAATTATTCAAAGGTATGTGGCCCCTACCAAAAAGGTAAACAAACCAAAGCTCCTCATCTTCCCATAACACAATGCTCCACATCTAGGTGCCTGGAGATGATCCACACTGACCTCATGGGTCCCATTGAGGTAGAGAGTTTAGGTAGAAAAAAATACACCTTTGTATGTGTGGATGACTTCTCTAGATACACTTGGGTGATATTCTTAAGAGAGAAGTCTGAAACTTTTGAGGCATTCAAAATTTGGTACACCCGTGTGATGAACTTGTATGATCTAAAGCTTATTAGAATTAGATCAGATCATGGCACGGAATATGAAAACTCATCATTTTCTAATTATTGTGCCTCCAATGGCATCTCACATGAATTTTATGCTCCCAAAACTCCACAACAAAATGGAGTGGCGGAAAGAAAGAATAGGACATTACAAGAGATGGCTAGGTTAATGTTAACCTCAAAAAATTTGGCTAAAAGATTTTGGGCTGAAGCTCTAAATACTGCTTGTCACATTGGAAATAGAGTTTTCTTAAGACCAGGTAGCACAATGACTCCATACGAATTTTTTCATGGAAAGAAACCAACCTTGAAATACTTTTATGTTTTTGGTTGTGTATGCTACCTTCTCAATGATAGAGACCAACTTTCCATGTTTGATTCAAAGAGTGATAAGTGTGTTTTCATGGGATATTCTACAAATAGTCGGGCTTACAGAGTGTTTAATCTACGGACTAAGACCATTATGGAGTCCATGAACATTGTCTTTGATGATCTAACCGATCTTGGCCACAAAATTGTTGAAGAAGATGTTTCAGGGATTCTTGAGTTTGGGGATTTTGATCCAGAATCAGCGGTTGAATCTAGTAATCCAGCAGGTGATCAAGCAGGGTCAGCAGATTCTGGCAGTACAGATGATGAGATTCAGGATGTGTCACCCAATGTGATTTCGAATGCAACTACATCGGAAGTCACATTGGACAGAAACCAGGAAGAAGGTGAAACTGCTGGAACAAATTCGAATCAGGAAGGTATTCAGTCCAGGATGACTGAACATGAAGTTGATATTCCAAGCAAGATTCAGAAAATCCATCCTTTTTCTCAAATCATAGGTAATGCACAAGATGGTGTGTCAACAAGAAGGAAAGGTAAAGTGGATTACAAGAAACTTGCATGCATGTCCATACTAGAATTTGATGAAATTCATGCTTCATGTTTTGTTTCCACTATTGAACCTAAAAATGTGCAAGAGGCTCTTAAGGATGAAAGCTGGATAAATGCCATGCAATAGGAACTAGATCAATTCACAAAAAATGATGTTTGGTATCTAGTTCCCAGACCCACTTCAATAAATGTTATTGGAACAAAATGGATTTTCAAAAACAAAACAAATGAAGTGGGAGAAATAATAAGAAATAAAGCTATACTTGTGGCTCAAGGGTATACACAGGTTGAGGGGGTGGATTTTGATGAAACCTTTGCCTCAGAGTCGTATTGAGTCCATTCGTCTACTTCTTGCCATTGCTTGTTTTCTTGACATAACTCTTCAACAAATGGATGTGAAGAGTGCTTTCTTAAATGGCATTCTTGAAGAAGAAGTTTTCGTTGAACAACCAAAAGGCTTTGAGGACCCCCATAAACCCAGTTATGTGTTCAAACTGAAAAAGGCTCTGTATGGTCTCAAACAAGCTCCTAGAGCGTGGTACGGGAGACTTACAGACCACCTTTTAAAAAGTGGGTTTAGAAGGGGAGAGGTTGATAAAACACTGTTTATTCAAAATCAAGACAAACATATTTTGATAGCTCAAATCTATGTTGATGATATTGTGTTTGGATCCACCTCCAAGTCCCTGGAAAAAGAGTTTGTTAATTGCATGACTTCCACGTTTGAGATGAGTATGGTTGGGGAGTTGACCTATTTCTTAGGAATTCAGATTAAACAATCACATGAAGGGATGTTCATATCTCAAGCCAAGTATGCTCTTAACTTGGTGAAGAAATTCAATCTTGAGAATGGAAAACATAATAAAACCCCTATGGGTACATCCAATAAACTCAATAAAGATGAAAAATCTGAAAGTATTGACCCTACCTTATATAGAAGTATGATTGGAAGTCTGTTGTACTTAACTGCCACCCGTCCAGATATTATGTACAGTGTGTGTCTGTGTGCTAGGTATCAAGCAAACCCCAAAGTCTCTCACTTGAAAGTAGTAAAAAGAATAATTCGATATGTTGGTGAGACTTATGGCATGGGTTTGTGGTATACTAAACACACAAACACCAATCTTGTTGGGTTTAGTGATGCTGACTGGGCTGGCAGTGTAGATGACATGAGAAGCACATCTGGTGGATGTTTTTATCTGGGAAATAATCTGATTTCATGGTTTAGTAAAAAACAAAATTGTGTAGCCCTATCAACAGCTGAATCTGAGTATATAGTTGCTGGTAGTGGATGTACACAACTTTTGTGGATGAAACAAATGATCATAGATTATGGTTTACACAGTAATATATTAACCATGTATTGTGACAACACAAGTGCTATAAGCATAGCTAAAAATCCTGTTCAATACTCTAGAACTAAGCACATAGACATAAGACACCATTTCATTAGAGACTTGGTTGAACAAGGCATTGTTTGCATTGAACATGTGGGAACATAAAACCAATTGGCTGATATTTTCACAAAGAGTCTAGATTTTGAGAGATTCATAAATCTTAGGAAATCTCTCGGTATGTGTGCCATGTAATCCCTCACTTGTTAGTAATAATAATAAATAAATTTTTTTTAGGCATCTTGCATTGTCTTTAAGGGGGCACACTAGTTTCACTCTGTATGCTTTAGTACCTTTGTTTGATGTTTTGGTTATACATTCAATATGTACTGTGATTTTCTTGTTCAAATTCTCCTCACCATCTCCCTAAAAAGTTGTATTGAACTTGAAAATTTTTTAAACCACAAAGGAAAGAGCTACCTTTTGAAATTTTTGGGATGCTGCAATTTGTCAATGTACTATGCAGCTTAGGCTTTCATGGGTTGATCTTGACTAAATTGACTCCCTTTAATTGACAAAGTGTGAAAGCTACCTAACGGAAAATAACTACCTATGGACAAGGTTGTGGCATCTTTCTTTTGGAACTGTGAATCATCGGATTTCATGGGTTGATCAATAAGTTAAGTTGCTACCCTTGAGAAATAGTGTGAAAGGTTCCAAGTGGTTTATGTTGAATTAGCTTGAAATAAAGTAAAGCTATTCTCATAGGGAAATAAAGTACCTATTGTGTTTATGGGAGTATTTGTGTAGAAGAGATGAAAATTTGGACATAAAATCACAATTTTGGCGAATGTGTTTTCCAATGCAGCTACATTGGGAACTACATTCAGATGATCTAGACATATCACATGTATGTGTTTGCTTTCTTTCTCTTGTTTATTTTTCTGCACATGTTAGGCATATCTTCTAGGACATTTTTGTTGTTGAATATCAGCCCCTTAAGTTTTTTGTCCAACTAATTAGTGCAACTTCTGCTTCATTGTTCACCAAGTCAAATATTTTATGTGGTTGTCTAAACTGTTGTGCTCATCATGAGGATCTGAACTGCGAAATATTGGTTGTGCTCAGTAGATTTGTGTGATTATAATTTTGGTTAATTGTGTATTGTGCATTCTCAAAATTTTTGATCATTTTTTTGTACAAATTCAAAAATTTTGAAATCAGAAATTAGTAGTTAGTTTATCTCATTAAATTCTCCACAAATTTCTCAAGGTCATAACAACAGATTTTTATCATTATTCTATTGGAGGTTAACATTTGATTTTTATCCAAATTTTGAAATTTGATTTCCTGATTAGGTCTCCTCACATTCTCTTATCTTAATGACCCAACGGCTAATTGTGTTTTAGTGGTGTATTAGTGATAACCTTGCAGGGAAACATGTCACTTCTCACAGAAGCCGTCGTCTTCAAATTCCGGCAATCATCCTTTCGAGAAAAACCCATTTTGATCCAAATCCTGATCATCTCATCAGTTTCCTTCTTTCTCCATCTAAGAATCTTCAAATGGCCTCTTCTTCGTTAATTCCTAAATCTCCAAGAACCGACTCACCCGCTGATGTAGCTTTCGATGAAGCTACATCCAGCCCACTTTCCTCACCCGAAAACCCCAATTTGGCTATTGTCTTAGCTCAATCTCTGCTAGAACCCTTGACGATAATCCTTCCTGGTGAAAAAGGAAATGCTATTGACGTGGATAATCCTGGAGATCTATCTGGGTTACCTCAAATCGGTAACCCTAGCACGCGTAAATCCAAGAGGCTTCGTGGAATCCCGTCCAACTATGAGAATCCAAGTGCAGTCGATGTTCAAGCTGCCAAGAAACACAAGGTTGAGAAGGGTATTTTTGAAGAATCGGTGGTAATTGAAAGTGACCCAGAGGATGAAGATTTCATCCCGCCGACTGGCTCGACTCATGTTGTTCAAGAGCCATCATCTCCATTTGCTTCCCCTAAAATTACTCCAGCTCAGGCAGAAATCAGGGATGATGACTACCCTATTCCTTCTCCCCGCGTGGTATTTCCAACAGATTCATCTCCACAACCAAGAGAATCCTCTGCTGTTGAAGTTAGTCCCCCCTCTGCCTCAAATGCTGAAATTAATTTCTCTGATGAAGATAATACACTGGCCGAGTATCTGGTCAAGTTGAAGAATGTGTCGTCTTCCCCATCTGGTCCCTCTCCACAGCCTCAGCTAGAAGCCATTCCCAGACAACCTAGTTCATCAGAAATTGATGATAGTTCTGATAAGAACTTTGAGAGCAAGGAGGCAACACCTGAAGCCAGTGACGATTCAGAAAAAGTTCCTGTTAGATTCACTCGAAGTCGGCTTTCTGGTGCCAATGTAGCAACAAATGCAGCAACATCCAAACGCTCTAAGGGATCTTCTTCCTCAATGGGTACTCCTTTCTCCCTCAAATTTGTGTCTAAATCTGCTTCTGATCGACACAACACTTCTAGAAAAATCGTAGATGAAAGAAATATCTTGTCCACTGAATTAAATGCACATAATCTTACCTCTTTTTTCTCTGATAGAGGTTTATTAGGGACAATTACTTCTGCTACACCTTATTTTCGGGAATTGATTTATGAGTTCTATGCAAACATTGAAAAATGCATATGTTTACCTTCAGCTACTTATTTTGAAAAAGTGTTTATTAGAGGCAAATGGTATACATTCTCATCTTCTGTCATCAACACTATACTAAACACTCTAGAATCTGGACCTTTTGAAATGGACATTGATTTGAACTCTTGTGCTTTTGAGTTGACTGGTGGTTTTTTGTCCAAATGGCCTGTTAAAGGCACTTCTCTTAGCACCTCCCAGTTATCCTCTCTTTATGCCTTCCTACACAAAGTATGTTGTGCCAACTGGTCTCCCACAACCAATTCCAACACAATTACTGAGGAGCATGCTAAGGTGCTCTACCTGATTGGAACCAATGCACCTTTTGATTTTGGATATTTTGTTTTTCGAAAAATCTCCTCAATGGCTGAAACTGAGGGAGACAAAAGGTCCTTAATCTTTCCATCTCTGATTTATAAAATCCTAGTTTTTCAGGGATATTCTCCTTTTCCCTCTACTAGGCTATCTCCACTTCTTGAACCACTTCACATTTCTGCAAAATTATTAAGGGGTGATAGGGTTGTGAATTTTCCCCTTATTCATCCCTATGAACCTGTAACTTCTGCTCTTGGTCCTTCACTGCCAACTGCCTCCCCTTCAGTAATGTTTCCTCAAATGTTTCATCCAATGCTACTACATCAGCCACGACTGCACAACCTACTGCCCCTATGTCTGTTGCGTTTGTTTCTGCACAGCTGGCCATGGTCCAAACTCAGTTGGAAATTCTTGCTACACAAACTAGTCAGCTCACCTCTTTGGCTGCTCAATATTCAGCTTGGTTGGCACTCCATTCTGGTCAAATAGGGGGTGATCATACAAGTGTTCCGAAGTTGTGTCTTTCGATCCGTTGAAGAAGTCAAGCTTAGCAGAATTGAATCTTTGCAATCTTTGTGGTTCTTAATATCTTTGTGGCTGTTGGTTGTTTTCTGAACATTTTCATTGTTTCCTGATTCTTGGTCTGTAACTCCTAAACATTAACAATGCCTTATGGTTGGTTATGTCTAGTTAATCATGATATCATGTTTAGGGGGTGTTTATCATCTCTAACCTTTGCAGGAAATCATTAGATTTGTTCTTCATCTCTAACCTTTGCAGTAAATCATTGGATTTGGTCTTCGTAACACTTGATTTGGATTTGACCAGAAATGTTCAACAAAGGGGGTGATTGTAAGGGTAAAATAGGCAAGGCCTATTTTTACTTGTTTTCACCTTTCTTGGTCAAAATAGGATTTTAGATTTGTTTGTATTAATTTAGGACTTAGTATATTGTGTTAGATTTAGTTTAGCTATTTTTGGTAATAAGATCTCTTTGTAGATTTCGGCTATACTATTTCTTGGTAACTAAATCTTGGGAAAAATCCTAGTCAAACTAGGTCTCTTGACTCTCTTCATGTTTGGTAACAAAATCCTTCACAATTGGTAAGTTATTGATTATCTCCTTATTGGCTAAATCTTTTTCCTTGTGGTAGAAGGTTTTCCTTTGTGTGTTGTAGGTTATCGGGTGTATAATATTGAAGGCTGAAGTACGGGTTTCAGAGTGAGCTTGAGAGAGAGAATCAAGGCAAGACGTCTGAGAGTCAATAGCATAACATACAAAATCAGTTTTACCGAACAGAAGTTCCATCGCTGAAGGCTGTCAATGTTGCAACATTGACAGTAACAACAGTTTTCTGGAAAAACTGTTTTGCTCTTCTTGTTTTGTTTTTAAGGAAGCTGTGTTTGTTTATTCCCCACGTTTTGTTTAACTGTTTATGTGGGATTTTTTGTTCTCCAAGATACATTGTCTTGTGAGAATTTTTGCAAGTGATTTCACTAAGTTTTTTCGTGTAAAACATTATTACTTTTAGTGAAATTTGTGTGGCCTTGAGGCTTGGTCTACAAATATTAAACTTATAGATTGTTTTTGGTAAAAAAAACTTGAGTTCTATCTTACTGATTTGGTGCTGTTACAAAATCAATCTTCCGCTGCTCTTATTTGTTGATTCATTGTGTTTGCCATTGTAGCAACAATCACAGCTACATTGGTAATCACATTGATTTCTCTTGAGAATCTGTGCTATCATGTTCTTTCAGAAAAGAACACAAGAAAAATCAAGAATGAGAAGAAATTAAAAAATTAAAACAAAACCAAGGAAAGAAACAAATTCAAGAAGAAGAAAAAAAGTAAAGAAAAGAAAATCAAGAAACATTCAAGAAAATAAGAAATGATCAAGAAAATAACAAAACAAAATCAAGAAAATATGAAAAGAACACAAGAAAATTCAAGAATGAGAAGAAATTAAAAACTTAAAACAAAATCAAGGAAAGAAACAAATTCAAGAAGAAGAAAAAAAGTAAAGAAAAGAAAATCAAGAAACATTCAAGAAAATAAGAAATGATCAAGAAAATAACAAAACAAAATCAAGAAAATATGAAAAGAACACAAGAAAATTCAAGAATGAGAAGAAATTAAAAAATTAAAACAAAATCAAGGAAAGAAACAAATTCAAGAAGAAGAAAAAAAGTAAAGAAAAGAAAATCAAGAAACATTCAAGAAAATAAGAAATGATCAAGAAAATAACAAAACAAAATCAAGAAAATATGAAAAGAACACAAGAAATGTGGCACCCTAGCCATTCATTACTTGCATTCATGCATTCATATTGCTTGTGAGCATGTTTACATAGTCTATAAATGTTCTAGAATCATTTATAAGTCATTCATAATGCTCTTAACACGTTTAGAATCATGTATGCATGCATGTTGAATCGCCGGTTGAATTGCTTGTTTAGTTCTCCTTCTTTCCCTCCTTCGTTCGGATTGTTCGGGTGTGGTTTGAGGGTGCTTGTGATGAGTTTTAAACTCATTTTTGTTGGGGTTTGAAACCCCATTGATTTGGCTAAGTGTTTGGAGGTCTTTTGGGTTGAATTTTGAGCCATTTTGGGTCTGCCGGGCTTGCCCTCGCAAGGTGGAATGACCTTGCCCCCGTAAGGTAACCAGAAAATGGTGTGTTGTGTATCCAGGGAGGATGCAGTCGCAAGCCTAGGGGACCTTGCGGTCGCAAGGTCCCCCGAATCCTGATTTGTCCTGTTTTGCTGCTTTGTGATTTTTACACCTAAACCCCTATCCAAAACCCTTTCTAAACCCCACCTAAACCTCCCTAACCCTCATTACTTGTGTCCTAACATCTCTAACAAGTTTTAGGAGTGGATTAAGAGAGCTTTAGTGATCAATTAAGCCACAAAAATCTGATTTTAAGTGACCACAACATAAGGACACTTGTCCCACTATGTTTTAAACCCAATATACACCACAATCTGGAGAGTTGACCCTCATTTCTCACCCTCACTCTCCAAAAACGGGATTCCTTTCCCCCAAGCTTCTCCCATGGCTTCTTGAAGCTTTCCTCTTGGTCCTTCTTCATTCCTTCTTCCATTGCTCAAGCCACCTCCATAGAAGTGAAGAGCTTGGAGTGTAGATCATTTCCTACCGAACAGATTTCTTCTTTGCTTTCTTGGGTGTAGAATACATGTAAGTTACTTCTCTTCTTCTTTGTTTTAGTTCTCATTGACCCTAAGGAAACAAAGCTTATGATGTATGAGGTTAATGAGGACACATATATGCTTCTTATGCCTTCATCTTGTGTTTTGAAAGTTTGAGCTTGTTAGAAGCATGTATAGGATTGATTTCATGTCTATCAAAGTTTATAATACTCTTTCATCTTGTCTATTTAAGGTTTTTAATATGTTAGAAACATGTATTATATATGTTGATGGAAGTGGTGTTATATGAGAATGCCCTAATTTGAGCCTACATTGTTTGTTGTTAAGTTGTTATGTGTTCTATCCTCAAAATTGGAACCTATGATGAATATGAATCACATTACAATGCCTTGGTGAATTTATAACCTAGTTGAACTTAGAAGTGGCCTAGGTTGGGTTATGAAGCACATAGCTTCAATTTCTCCAAAATTGGGAATTTATAGTAAAGACTCAACGGAGTCGACTCTAGGGAAGATTTGAACATGTTGAACTCTAATTTCAATCCCTACGAAGTTTGGACACCGTTTGGTCGGGTTTTCTCAAGTCTAAGTTGAGTTTAATTATGTGCAGTTGAACCGTTGTGATTATTTGGTTATGAGCAATTAATTGCCTTTATATGATTTATGGTAGAGATTAATACCCTACTTGGTCGGTCGAGTTCGCTCTTATCGAATTGGATCCTTATTTGATCTTGACGAGTAAATATCTACTTGTGCATTGCATTAAGTCCAGCTGGCACTATTTGGTTTGATTTTTATGTCAAGGTAGGACGATGCATCGCCTTCACGAATTGAGAGATTCGTGCTCGCTATGGATCGCCGTACCTGGGACCTCACACACATCTCCATTGTTGGCCACAATGGGGAAGTAGCCACTGCCGTAACAATACGTGCGCTATTAGCCGGCGGAGTTCGGTATATCGATGCGAAGTCACGAGCATCGTAGTCACGATATTGGGTTAACAAACTTTATTGCAGGAGCTACGAAGCGGCCGTGCCTATATCATATCCTACTTGAGTGATTTATCTTCCCGCACTTACGTGAATAATGTGCTAAGTGCTATATGATGATCATGTACCATAATTATGATAAATGCCATGCTATGACACGAACATGCATTTTTAGTAACTTACTAAGTCTTTATGACTTATCCTATTTGTTTGTTTTGTTTTCTTAGATCCGAGCCAAGGATACGGTTTTCGCTAGATTCGACGTACTCGCGTTTGGTTGCTTGCGAGCTAGAAGGTTGTTCTTTTGGGACTTTTGGTAGTTAGACTTTTATTTTGGCAAGGACGATGGGAAGCAAGTCACTTAGACTTGTCTTGGGATTTTGTTGTTGTAGTATAACTTAAATACTTGATACTTATAATATTTTGTATGCCAACTTATATGTCGAGCTTGTTTATATGTTAATGGTTCACTACAGTGTCTTCCGCTTAACACTCTTTTATGATATTATTGTTGATGTTGTCTCCGGCATGTTGTGGCCATTGAGGTTTTTATATACATGTGTTATAATTGTAAGAGTAGTTGTTGGGTTCCGGCTGTAACGTCGCCCGATGACTTGTTTATTTTAAGTTATTTTCCGGTCAAGTGTAGCCGAGTTGTTATTTGTATGCGATGTTGCGCTACATGAATTTTTATAATCCTACTTGCGCATGCTTACTTGTGTATATTTGGGCGGTCCGACTTGGGGTTTCGCATTGGAATCCGGGTCGGGGTGCCACAAGAAAATTCAAGTATGAGAAGAAATTAAAAAATAAAAAGAAAATCAAGGAAAGAAAAAGAAACAAATTCAAGAAGAAGAAAAAAAGTAAAGAAAAGAAAATCAAGAAACATTCAAGCAAATAAGAAATGATCAAGAAAATAACAAAACAAAATCAAGAAAATATGAAAAGAACATAAGAAAATTCAAGAATGAGAAGAAATTAAAAAATTAAAACAAAATCTAAGAAAGAAACAAATTCAAGAAGAAGAAAAAAAGTAAAGAAAAGAAAATCAAGAAACATTCAAGAAAATAAGAAATGATCAAGAAAATAACAAAACAAAATCAAGAAAATATGAAAAAAAACACAAGAAAATTCAAGTATGAGAAGAAATTAATAAATAAAAGAAAATAAAGGAAAGAAAAAGAAACAAATTCAAGAAGAAGAAAAAAAGTAAAGAAAAGAAAATCAAGAAACATTCAAGAAAATAAGAAATGATCAAGAAAATAACAAACCAAAATCAAGAAAATATGAAAAGAACAGAAGAAAATTCAAGAATGAGAAGAAATTAAAAATTAAAACAAAATCAAGGAAAGAAACAAATTCAAGAAGAAGAAAAAAAGTAAAGAAAAGAAAATCAAGAAACATTCAAGAAAATAAGAAATGATCAAGAAAATAACAAAACAAAATCAAGAAAATTCAAGAATGAAAAGAAATTAATAAATAAAAGAAAATCAAGGAAAGAAAAAGAAACAAATTCAAGAAGACGAAAAAAAAGTAAAGAAAAGAAAATCAAGAAACATTCAAGAAAATAAGAAATGATCAAGAAAATAACAAAACAAAATCAAGAAAATATGAAAAGAACACAAGAAAATTCAAGAATGAGAAGAAATTAAAACATTAAAACAAAATCAAGGAAAGAAACAAATTCAAGAAGAAGAAAAAAAGTAAAGAAAAGAAAATCAAGAAACATTCAAGAAAATAGGAAATTATCAAAAAAAAAAAACAAAATCAAGAAAATATGAAAAGAACACAAGAAAATTCAAGAATGAGAAGAAATTAAAACATTAAAACAAAATCAAGGAAAGAAACAAATTCAAGAAGAAGAAAAAAAGTAAAGAAAAGAAAATCAAGAAACATTCAAGAAAATAACAAAACAAAATCAAGAAAATATGAAAAGAACACACGAAAATTCAAGAATGAGAAGAAATTAAAAAATTAAAACAAAATCAAGGAAAGAAAAAGAAACACATTCAAGAAGAAGAAAAAAAGTAAAGGAAAGAAAATCAAGAAACAATCAAGAAAATAAGAAATGATCAAGAAAATAACAAAACAAAATCAAGAAAAATATGAAAAGAACACAAGAAAATTCAAGTATGGGATGAAATTAAAAAATAAAAAGAAAATCAAGGAAAGAAAAAGAAACAAATTCATGAATGGTGCGAGTCAACAGTTGAGCCAACAAGCTCTAAACAGAAATGTAAAGCCATAACGGCAATACGGAATAACAAAAACTAAAACCTACGAAGCAAATCATTAGATGGAACCCAAACCTTCAATTCCAAATCGTGGAATGCAAGACTGAGAGAAGACTATCTCTCAACAATTCTACGACTCACGTGACGCAACACTGCGCACGGGCAACAACCCATCGGCAAACCTAAGGCCGGCGAAGCAACAAAATACCAACATGATAAACAGCCACTCAACGGCTATAACATGTCGTAGGGACAAATCAACTAAAAGAATAAGAGATTAAATACTAGACAACTAAACCAAACTCTCACGACTAAAGTTGACGGAGATAGAAACAACCATAACACAATACTAGAATACGCGAACTAAACCTTGTTCGGGAAGACGACAAAATAACTTCTAAATAAATACAACAACTCGACCACACAAGTCGGCTCCCACAATAATACAACACTAATCTACCCAAGTAAAGTTTACATAACTTTACACCCGAGTCTCACAATATGAATAATTACAATAATAATAAATCCAAGCTCACGCCGGAAGTCCACCTACTAGAAATCACCAATCCGCAACCGCGATACGTACTAACGAGCTCACTGCACAAACTAAGGAAAACAAACACACGGAGTGAAAGTAAGCTACTAAATGTAACTGTATGGCATAGCATGGCATGTCATGGCATAATGCATAAGCATATAGAAGAATCATGGTATCTTAATAATATACCAACAATAAACTCGTATTAAGTCATCAAAGAACATAAACTTCATAAACCACATAGCACATTATCTTTCATATAAGCGCTCATAGTAAGCCACATGAGGGATAGAAAAGATACCCAATTAGTGCCGTTGTGTTGATCCTGCAATAAACTGTGTTAACTCATTTTCGTTCCATCGATGATTGTGAATGAGTACATCGATTAACCGAGAAACCCTCGATTTAACTAGCAAGCCAATACGGCACGTATTGATACAGCAAATGGGCTACTTCCCCACTGCGACCAACAATGGAGGGGTGTGTGAGGTCCCAGGTGCGGCGATCCATAACGAATACGAATCTTACGATTCGTATAGGCGATGTATCGTCCCACCCTGACAGAAAAATCAATCCAAATAATGCCAGCTGGACTTATATGCAATGCAGCTTTCCCTATGCTGGGGAAAACACGTTTTGAAAAGAAGCATCGCTTTCCCTATGCTGGGGAAAGCGCGTTTTGAAAAGTGGTATCGCTTTCCCTATGTTGGGGAAAGCGTGTTTTGAAAAGTGGCATTACTTTCCCTATGATGGGGAAAGCGAGTTTTGAAAAGTGGTATCGCTTTCCCTATGCTGGGGAAAACACATTTTGAAAAGGGTTACATCGCTTTCCCTATGCTGGGGAAAGCGCGTTTTGAAAAGTTCCATCGCTTTCCCTATTCTAGGGAAAGCGCGTTTTTAAAATATTCCATCGCTTTCACTATGCTGGGGAAAGCGCGTTTTGAAAAGGGTTCCATTGCTTTCCCTATACTGGGGAAAGCGTGTTTTGAAAAGTTCCACCGCTTTCCATATGCTGGAGAAAACGCGTTTTGAAAATGTTCCGCCAGTTTTGCCTATGCTGGGCAAAACACACCATCCATCCCACCCAGTGTTGTTGTTTGTTTGCTTGAGGCCGAACTACATTTGATCTGATTCCTTTTATTAAGGGATACTTAGGCAGCCTATTTCAATAGGTGCGACCATCAGAGCATTTTATTGCATATCTGCTTAAAAACTACGATAACCTACTATAACCGACTAAATATGTCTAGGGTATGTGAGATTTGAATTGCCCTATGAACTGTTGCATTATAACTGCTACCTATTGCATCTCTCCCCATTATAATTTCCACGAAATTTGGGGGTCTATTTCTTATCAACGATGTTCGTTTACTCAACGGGAAAAAACTGCTCGGCATTCTCATGTTGTAACACCCCGGATTCTTGCATGAGCCTTGTGTGCTTGCCTTCATGTTTTCTTGTTGATTGTGAGCATGTTTACTTAGTCTATATATGATTTAGAAACATTTATAAGTCATTCATGAAGCTCTTAACATGTTTAGAATCATGTTTGCATGCTTGTTTAATCGCCGGTGGAATTGCTTGTTTAGTTCTTCTTCTTTCCCTCCTTTGTTTGGATTGTTCGGGTGTTGTTTGAGGGTCCTTGTGATGAGCTTTAAACTCATTTTTGTTGGGGGTTTGAAACCCCATTGATTTGGCTAAGTGTTTGGGGGTCTTTTAGGTTGAGTTTTGAGTCATTTTGGGTCTGCCGGGCTTGCCCTCGCAAGGTGGAATGACCTTGCCCCCACAAGGTAACCAGAAATTGGGAGGTTGTGCATCCTGAGAGGATGCGGTCGCAAGGGTGGGGGGACCATGCGACCGCAAGGTCCCCCGAGGCTGGACTGCTCTGTTTCGTTGATTCTTGAATTTTACACCCAAACCCCTATTCAAAACCTTTTCTAAACCCCACCTAAACCTCCTTAACCCTCCTTACTTATATCCTAACATCTCTAACAAGTTTTAAGGGTGGATTAACAGAGCTTTAGTGATCAATTAAGCCACAAAAATCTGATTTTAAGAGACCACAATGTCATGACACTTGTCCCACTCAGTTTTTAACCAAATATAAGCCACAACCTGAGAGTTTGACTCTCATTTCTCTCCCTCACTCTCCAAAAACGGGATTCCTTTCCCTCAAGACTCTCCCATGGCTTCTTGAAGCATTCATCTTGTATTTTGAAAGTATGAACTTGCTAGGAGCATGTATAGGAGGATTTTATGCTTAGTAAAGTTTATGATACTCTTTCATCTTGTCTATTTAAGGTTTTGAACATGTATTATATATATATATATATATATATATATATATATATATATATATATATATATATATATATATATATATATATATATATATATATATATATTGATGGAAGTGGTGTTATATGAGAATGCCCTAATTTGAGCCTATAAGATATGTTGTGAAGTTGTTATGTGTTCTATCCTCAAAATTGGAACCTATGATGAATATGAATCACATTACAATGCCTTGATGAATTTATGACCTAGATGAACTTAGTAATGGCCTAGGTTGAGTTATGAAGCACATAGCTTCAACTACCCGAAATTTGGAATTTTTAGTAAAGACTCAACGGAGTCGACTCTAGGGAAGATTTGAACATGTTAAACTCTAATTTCAATCCCTATGAAGTTTGGACACCGTTTGGTCGGGTTTACTCAAGTCTAAGTTGAGCTTAATTATGTGCATTTGAACCTGTTGTGATTATTTGGTTATGAGCAATTAATTGCCTTGACATGATTTATTGTAGAGATTAATACCCTACTTGGTCGGTCGAGTTCGCTCTTGTCGAATTCGATCATTATTTGGTCTTGACGAGTAAATATCTACTTGTGCATTGCATTAAGTCCAGCTGGCACTATTTGGTTTGATTTTTATGTCAGGGTAGGACGATGCATCGCCTTCACGAATTGAGAGATTCGTGCTCGCTATGGATCGCCGTACCTGGGATCTCACACACCCCTCCATTGTAGGCCGCAATGGGGAAGTAGCCCCTTTGTCGTAACAATACGTGTGTCACAGGCTACTATTAGTCGGCAAAGTTCGGTATATCGATGCGAAGTGACGAGCATCGTAGTCACGATATTGGGTTAACAAACTCTTTTTGCAGGAGCTACGAAGCGGCCGTGCCTATATCATATCCTACTTGTATGATTTATTTTCGCACTTATGTGAATAATGTGGTAAGTGCTATATGAAGAACATGAGACATAATTGTGATAAATGCCATGCTATAACATGAACATGCATTTTAGTAACTTACTAAGTCTTTCGACTTACCCTATTTGTTTGTTTTGTTTTCCTTAGATCCGAGCCGAGGAGACGGTTCACGCTAGATTCGCCTTACCCGCGTTGGTTGTTGCGAGCTAGAAGGTTGTTCTTTTGGGTTTTGTAGCTAGACTTTTATTTTGGCAAGGACGTTGGGAAGCAAGTCATCTAGACTTGACTTTGGGGTTTTTTGTTGTTGTAGTAAACTTAATAACTTGATACTTAAAATCTTTTGTATGCCGACTTATATGTCGAGCCTGTTTATATGTTAATGGTTCACTACAGTTTCTTCCGCTTAAGCTCTTTTAAATATTATTGTTGTTGTTGTCTCCGGCATGTTGTGGCCGTCGAGGTTTTTATAAGCATGTGTTAAAATTGTAGGAGTAGTTATTGGGTTCCGGCTGTAACGTCGCCGATGACTTGTTTATTTTAAGTTATTTTCCGGCCAAGTGTAGCCGAGTTGTTATTTGTATGCGATGTTGCGCCACATGAATTTTATAATCCTACTTGTGCATGCTTGTATCTTGCCTATTTGGATGGTCCGACTTAGGATCTCGCATTGGGGTCCGGGTCGGGCTGTCACACTTGGTATCAGAGCTATAGGTTAGCTGTCGGCCAGGATTGGTTCCATGGCCTAGGTGGGTTGGTTATTTGTGTGTTGATTCTAACGTCGAGTGAATTCTTGTAGGGGTTCGATGGAGAATCCGAGGGATGGCAATGGCCGTGGTAGAGGTAGGCCCAAGAGAGGTTCGGCCAGCACGAGGCCGAGGTACGCCCGCCACGTAATCCGGTGTCCGGATATGGCAGAGTTACACCGTAGGTTGATGGCTTTTCTAGCAGGGGCAGGCCAGGGAGGTCAAGCTGAGGGAGCACCACCGCCACCTCGACAGGAGGAAGTTGTACCACCACCGAGACCGAGGAATGACACCACTCTTTTAGAGAGATTCCTTAAGCTGAAGCCTAGTACTTTTCTTGGGGAGCCGAAACCTAGGGAGGCTGAGTTGTGGATGGAAGAGATGATCTAGGTATTATCTATGTTGGGATGTACCGATGAGGAGAGAGTCATGCTAGCGACATTTAAGTTCAAGGGAGCCGCCGAGCATTGGTGGAATGTGTTGAAGGAAAGCTGGGAGATTCAGCAAGTTCCTATTACTTGGGCTAATTTTCAAAGGGAATTTAAAAATGAATATGTGCCGGATGTAGTTCGCAACAAAAGGGAGAAAGAGTTTTATGATCTTGAGCAGGGTAGTATGACTGTAGCGGAGTATCCCGCGAAGTTCACCGAATTGAGCCGTTATTGTACGTACTTGATTCCTACTGAAGCACGGAGGATGGATAAGTTTGTTAAGGGGTTGAGAACTAAATTTAGGAAGCAAATTCTAGCACTTAAGCTCACCGACATCTGAGTGCGCTTGATAGAGCTTATGAGGTGGAGCAGATATTGAAGAGCAACCAAGCAAGAATAATTCTAGTAATGCACGATGCATGCATCACTCGTAACACTAATCAAGGAAATAATTCAGTAAATGTAAGGGATACCAAGGGAACCGTGATAGAGAGGTGGAGGCCAAAGTAGGCCAACGTGAAGCGAGGCAACAATACTTCTTCTTCTCAGGGGCAACAGGGTCAGTGTAGTGGGAGTACGACTTACAGTTATTGTCAGAAGCCTGGACACACAGTTGATTGGTGTTGGGCAAAGCTAGGAAAGTGTACTCTTTGTGAAGATGGTACCCATTTTAGGAAGGAGTGCCCGAAAGCTGGGGCAGCTCAACCGGGAATGTGGCTCGCCCCTGAGCCAAGAGAAGTGTAGATGGGAAACCCAAGGTGTGGTCAGGTGTTTGCGCTTGATCAACGCGAGGTTCAGGGGTCTACGGTAGTGATAGGAGGTACTCTTTCTATATTTGATCATAAGGCTCGAGTTCTCATAGATCCATGGTCTTCACATTCTTATGTTGCTTCGCACTTTGTTGAGAATCTATGTGTTTTTTTTTTTTTAAAGAAGCAGGGCGGCACTGCGGGAATTTATTAAAATAACAAAATAAACAGACAAGAGGGGACAACCACCCTTACGAACACCGGGGACAAAGGAGCCAAACCTCAAAGATGGCAAAGCCTACAAAGCAACTATTTCCTAAATACAAATAAACCTCTATCATCTAAAAGCATAGCTCTACGAGCACTATCCGAAGATCGATATAGAATGATACACAATAAACCCCATATGAAGAGAACCACAAGTAGCAAGACGATCACCACTCCATTTTGCTCCCGAAATACATGAGATAAGACAAAATCACCAAGCAAATATTGACACTCCCGAATCTTGTAAACATAACTCCAAGGCATTTGATGAGCACCTGAAACCCCATTAATAGTAACCAAAGAGTCCGACTCAACAACAACATTATGTAAACCCAAATTCCTGCATAAACGGAGACCATCTCGAAGAGCCAAAATTTCTGCAAGCATATTCGTACCCTCACCATAATTACCCGAAAAAGCTGCCACCATAACACCATCAGATCGACGAATAACGCCACCTCCCGAACATCTCCCTTGCACAGCTGAACCATCAGTATTGAGTTTCATGCAACCCAAGGTAGGAGCCTCCCACCGCACCCATTTCCCTCGATGAACTTCTACTCTTTTAATGTCAAGATGCAAACCTTGAACAGCAATAGTATCAAAATGAGACATTCTAACTTTTGGCTGGAAGAGGAACATCACTGCTTGAATGCCTTTCATAATCTTGTCGCATATAGTAGCCATAGACATTTCAACATTGTCAAAATGAGCCGAACATCGCGCCTTCCAAATCTCCCAACATGTAAACATACAAATACTAACTTTACACGCACTACCGACTCGAATAGATGTATTCGTGATCCACGAATTGACTAGATGATCAATAGACACATACCGATCTATCAAATTAAAAATCTGGGCAAAACGACTCCACAGGCTTCTAGCAATATCCGAGTAAAGAATCAGATGCTCTAAAGACTCTTGAGCGGGCTGACTGCAGCAAAGACATTTAGAAACGATCGGAATCTTAAATCGATGCAAAGCAAGGTCCACTGGAAGGCCACGATACATTAGCTTCCACATGAAACCACTCAACCGCGTAGGAATCCAAGATTGCCAAAACTTGCTAGCCCAAGCCAACTTCGACCACTCGCCGAAAAACCTCCAAGATAAAGTCAAGAAAAATTGCCTTCTTTCGATAGAGTAAAAATCGAGTATCTTCGGTATTATCATCCAATCTCACATTACGAACAACCGCATGGAATTCGACGGGATCAAAGGCATCACTCGCATGAATAGGCACGCCTCTCACAGTCAAGGTAGAATCAATAGGCCGAGGTCCATCCAGAACAGTGCCGCACCAGTTTGTAGTCCAAAAAGGAATATCACCTCGACCCACAATCCATCTACTATGCTCAATCAATCTAGGCAGATGCATCATAATAGCTTTCCAAACATGTGACGAAGAAACAGGCTGAATAAAACCATTATCTGATCCATATTTCCCGCGAACAAATCGAGCCCAAAGAGTTTTACCTTGTATAGCATTCCATGCAAGTTTAGCATGCAAGGAACCCATAACCTCCGTAAAAGGACGAATACCAAGTCCCCCTTCCTTAATAGGCCGACACACATGATCCCACGCAATCCAATGCGCCCGATTTTCCCCCTCTGAGCTCCACAGGAAATTAGCCATATGTTTTTCCAATCGCCAAATGAATTTTTTTGGGAGTTTGAAGGCAGCCAAAGCATAAACCGGAATGCTACAAAGCACCGATTTAAGGAGAATAATCTTTGCACCAAACGATAACAGTCTAGCCTTCCACCCACTAATTCGAGAAAGAAACCTCTTTTCAATATCTTCAAAATAAATCAGCTTAGCCCGACCTTTAAAAAGAGGAAGCCCCAAATATTTGAGAGGCAAAATGCGTTGTCTGCATCCCGACCATTGCTCGACCCTCTGTATTTTCCTCCTTGTATAATGACGTGAAGTGACAAAACCACTTTTCTCAAAATTTATGAGCTGCCCAGAAGCTTTTTCATACTCTTCTATAACACCCCGAAGACCTAGAATCGACTTCTTACTTCCATTGCAAAAAATTAGCATATCATCCGCATAAAGAAGATGAGAAACAATAATATCACCAGAACCATGTCTATAAGGCCCAATCTTCCTATCTGCAATCGCCCTATTAAGATTATAACTAAGAATTTCTCGAGCCATAACAAACAAAAGGGGATAAAGGATCACCCGCTCACACCTCGAGACGATCGAAAAACCGAAGGACTCCCATTGATACGAATAGAATACCAAATATTACCGATCATCCGATACACCAAATCACGCTTATCATCATCAAAGCCAAAAGCTTTCAACAAGACGTAACAAAAAACTCCATTCCAAACGGTCATAAGCTTTCGACATATCAAATTTGAAGACCACATTCCCACCATGAGACTTCGATCAATCCTTTGAATTAACTCATGGGCTAAAGCAATATTATCCTCAGTATATTTCTTCCTTTAACGGCCACCGCTCCAAAGATATGATAGATGGAAGCACGTATAATCCGAGAGGCCAAAATCCGAGATATAATCTTGCAAGAAAAGTTACATAAACTAATCGGGCGAAGATCACCAAGACTACTAGGCTTGTCAACTTTCGAATTAAAATGACAAGAGTAGAAGAGATACCTCTAGGTAAAACCCCTCCCTTAAAGTAATCCTCGAACCGCCGCAATAACATCATGCTTGATAACATCCCAACACCCTTGAAAAACCATCCAGTGAAGCCGCCGATCCGGGCACTATTAGGTTCAAATCTTTAATCGCACTCCAAATTTCTTTTGCAGAAGGTAATCTCTTCAAAAAGTCATTATCCTGCCTACCGATTGATCGAGGGAACTGATGAAACAAATCTTCATGAATAGCTGGTCTTGTCGAGGTGAATAAATTGGAAAAATAAAGGACAGCCATATCACCAATACTCCTATTCTCAGTGCACCAACTGCCATCATCCAACTTGATTTTGATAGTATTATGATTATTCCTATCCTTAACACAAGCATGAAAATAAGAGGTATTCCTATCTCCGTCACTAAGCCAAGAAGCTCTAGCCTTTGTCGCCAACTCAATGCACTCAGAAGTAGCCCGACATAACTGTTGTTGAGTGTGCTCAAGTAAACTCGCCACATTTGCATCCCAAGAGTTCTGAAGGCTTAGGTCTAACCGCAACACATCATCCTGAAGACCATCAATCATGCGATTTATATTACCAAAAACCTCCCAATTCCATTTACGCAAACCGATCGAAGATGATGAAGCTTTTATGCAAGACATCCAAAGCTGAACCAGATTGATACCCGTCCCATTGCCCCCTAACAAAGTCCAAAAAATCGCTATGATCCAGCCAAAAACGTTGAAATCGAAAACCACCATTCTTCTTTATTTTCTGAGATAACTCTACCAGAAGCGGAGAATGATCAGAAGAAACTCTACTTAAATGTCGCACCTTGAGATCGGGTAACATAGCCTTGTAATACCCATTGATCAAAACTCTGTCGAGACGCTGCCAAATCCAGGCTAGACCATCTTGATTATTACACCAAGTATAAATACTACCTCATACCCCGCATCGCCTAAACCAAACCGAATAAAGCCGTTAAAATCATTAATACTAGGGAAATCGCAAGTAGCCCCGCCCAACTTCTCATTTGATTGCGATATGATATTAAAGTCGCCCAAACGACCCACGGTCTCGAATATGAGGCAAAGAATGTCATTCAAATCGGTCCATAAATCCTCGCCTAGCATTACGACACACTTGGCGCATAACAAAAGAAGAGATAACTGAGGTACCATTCTCCAAAACCAAACGGACCGTCACATGTTGATTCGACATAGCAATCCTGTGAACCTGAATTTTATTATTCCAAAACAGCCAAATATGGGAATTAATAGGATTCCCATGCAAACTGAAATTAAACTTCAACCTTCTAGCAATTTTAATCATTCTTCGACCAGCTAACTTGGGTTCCAAAATACAAACTAAATTAGGCCTATGTTGCCTAATCAAAGTCTTTAAGTAATCCAACGTATCTGAGTTGCCAATGCCTCTAGCATTCCAAATAAGAGCCGCCATAGAAAAAAATTAAGATGATGAATGACAAGCCTGTTTGGAGGCTCTAGTTCCCCGTTTATTTTGTTGTAGATATTTCTTACGCTTCATCTTCTTGTTCAAATTTTATTCGCTTGTTTTCGAAAGACTGCTTTCTCCTGAGAAACCGGAAAATCACGACAATCATCCATAGAAGCCGATCTAGTAATCTTCGACCTATGTTTCTTTATGTACTCATCCGCGGACTTAGGAACAGAAGAAATTAGATCATCTTCAAACATCTCTTCCAAATCTGCCAATGCCGCAAAGGAATTGCAAAACAACCCATCTTTACTCACATTCACCTCCGCGTCCTCATTACTTTCCTTAGCTTCCATAGTTATAGTGTTATCCACAGTCGGAATCTCTCCGGCCTTGCTTGCATTATCCGCTCCATCGCCTGTAACCTCCACATTGGGAAACTCCTGTTCAGGTATAGAAGGATCTGTGGCCTTGCAACCCACGTCACTAGGCATTTTGGGCTTCACGGTATGCTCTATACCATCCTTTACAGGATCGGCCATAACTTCCTCATTAAGATTTGAACCCTTATTATTACTCTCCTTATTTGGATTTGTCTCAAACCTAGTAGATTTTTCCTGTGATTCATTCCCTCGCCCTTCTGCTATCCGTAATATCCACCGTTTCCACCTCTCGGCGCATACCATTGACATCCTTAGAGTTCGATCCCGAAGCCTTCAAATGAACTGGTTGTGCCACTGGTTGCCAAACCTTTTGTTGAGTCTTTAGCCCCACGTTACTAGCTCCTTGATTGCCTCCATTAAAATCATTAGTTTCATTAGATTTGGCCTACGCCCATCGTGGTACTTCTCTTTACCCTTGTTGACATTAGTTGATGGCACAAACCTTTTCTTGCGACAATTGTCCTCGACATGTCCAATCAAGCCACATCCCTCACAAAAGCAATATTACCTTCAAAATGAATTGGCCGCGTAAACCTTCCTCCTTAGATGTACCCAACCATACCCTTTGGGCAAAATCAATGAGACGCCCACCTCTACACGCATCCGAGCATACATCGGGTGTGATAAAGCCAAAGTCCCTGTCATCCGCTCGTAAAAAATTCCCAAACGAATTCCCGATACGTTGAAGATATGACGGTGTGAAAACGGAAGGGAAGCCGATACAACCGCACCCACACGGCTACATACGGACTATCCTTCTTGAAAACAAAATCCGCGACCAACGAAAAGATCGATACATGCAGTTCTGTATCATATGAGATTCCTTCGATAATGCGCGAATTAGATCTTCGTTAGAAGCCAGATGAACCATGCCATGTCTTGGATCAAGCAACCCAACGATAAACTCTCCGATGACCCCATGATTTTTCAATATGCTGTTGATTGCTGATTGATGGACGACCAACCGAAAACTTAAGAATCACTGTATTTTGGAATTGTTTGGCCGCCCATCTCAATAGGGGTAAATAAACAACCCGGTTCATTGTCTATTGAAACCGAAGCTCTATTTGGGAGAGGTAGGTCCTTCAACGCACACACGCCTAGGGTTTTGACATTTTACTGATGCCTCTTTAGCCGCTGCATCCGCATAAGATATCCCTTCACCTTGCGGCTTAGTGTCAGGTGGAGTGGAAGACGAGGACGGATCATTAGGGTTAGGGGGAAACGCCCGCGCCAAAGATCCCTGTGACGGGCGGATCCCGGCATAGCCACAACCTCGCCTTATTTGCTTGAAGTTTCTACCCCGCCGGGGAATATATGCTCGATCCGAAGTGTTTAAATCTTGTGATGTATTGGGTGACCACACTTTGCATGCGACTTGGTAGTTCTACCTATACGTGATTTTGATGTGATTCTCTAGATGGACCGTTATGTTCTTATCATGCTTTAGTTGACTTCCATAAAAAGCGGGTTACTTTTTCTATGCCCGGTGTGCCTGAATTTACATTTGTGGGTGATCATGCATCGAGTGGCTTGTATTTTATTTCTGCTCTAAGGGCTAGAAAATTATTGTCTCAAGGGTGTACGGGTTATCTTGCATGCGTTGTTGATAAGAAGAAGTCTTCGCCGAAATTAGAAGAGGTTCCGGTAGTATGTGAGTTTCCCGATGTATTTTCTACCGACCATGTTATGCCACCCGATAGAGAGATAGAATTTTGTATTGAGCTTATACCGGGGACTTCACCGATTTCTAAGGCACCATATAGGATGGCGCCCGCGGAGCTAAAGGAGTTGAAAATTCAGTTGCAAGAACTCCTAGAGATTGGCTTTATTAAACCGAGTGTGTCGCCTTGGGGCGCACCGATCTTATTTGTGAGGAAGAAAGATGGGAGTTTGCGGTTATGCATAGACTATCAGGAATTGAATAAGGTGACCATTAAGAATAAATATCCACTACCCCATATTGATGATCTTTTTGACCAATTGCAAGGGTCTATTGTGTATTCTAAGCTTGATTTGAGATGGGGTTACTACCAATTGAAGGTTAGAGAAGAAGACATTCCAAAGACGGCTTTTCGCACTAGATATGGGCACTTTGAATTTGTAGTGATGCCGTTTGGGTTAACAAATGCACCCGCGGTGTTTATGGATTTGATGAACCGTGTCTTTCATAGCTATCTTGATTGTTTCGTGGTAGTTTTTATTGATGACATCTTAGTGTATTCGAAATCTCGGGATGAGCATGAGAAACACTTGAGGATTGTCTTGTCTATTCTTCGGGAGAAACAGATTTATGCGAAGTTTAGTAAATGTGCTTTTTGGCTTGAAGAAGTATCATTTTTGGGGCATATAGTTTCTAGCGCCGGGATAGCCGTTGATCCTTCTAAGGTTGAAGCGGTGATGAATTGGAAGAGACCTAGTTCAGTTACCGAGGTTCGGAGTTTCTTGGGTCTAGCGGGTTATTACCGGAGATTTATTGAGGGATTTTCTCGGATTGTGACTCCTATGAATAGATTGACACAAAAGAATATGCCATTTGTTTGGAGCGAAAAATGTGAAGCTAGTTTCCAAGAGCTTAAGAAGCGGTTGACGTCGGCACCTATTTTGGCTTTGCCTAGTGGAGGAGATAATTTTGTAATCTATAGCGATGCTTCTAAGGAAGGTTTAGGGTGTGTGCTGATGCAAAATGGAAGAGTTATCGCCTATGCATCGAGGAAGTTGTCTATTCATGAGCAGAATTACCCGACACATGATTTAGAGTTGGCTGCGATTATTTTTGTGTTGCATAAATGGAAACACTACTTGTATGGGGCTAAGTTTGAGATCTTTACCGACCACAAAAGTTTGAAGTATTTGTTTTCTCAAAAGGAGTTGAACATGAGGCAAAGAAGATGGATGGAGAAATTAAAAGATCATGATTGTACTATTTTGTATCATCCGGGGAAGGCAAATGTAGTAGCGGATGCCTTGAGTAGGAATGTTCACATATCTTGTATGATGGTTAGAGAATGGAAGATGTTGGAAGATTTGCGGGATTGGGGTCCTAGTATTTATGATAGAGGTGTAATTTTTGCAAGTGTTCATGCTACGCCAGTGTTGTTCGGAAAGATTAAAGAAGCGCAAGACAATGATCCGAAGTAGGGGAAAATTATTGATGGGTTGGCTGAGAATGTATCGCCTGATTTTGTGATTAATAGTGAGGGTACATTGACATTTCGAGGTAGAATTTGTGTCCCTGCTAATAATGAATTGAAGAGGCTAGTTCTTGATGAGGCTCATAAAACGAGATACACCATTCACTCGGGGAGCACGAAGATGTACTTAGATTTGAAAAGACAATTTTGGTGGAAAGGCATGAAGAGGGAAATTGCGGAGTATGTATCGAGATGCTTGACTTGCCAACAAAGTTAAGGCCGAACATCAAAGGCCTCCTGATTTCTACAACACTTTATTCTTGAGATTCTTGTACATTCGAATGGAGACTTCATGGCGTACTGATTAGTGAGATTATGTCCTTTATTAGGGATCCGGGTTTACATCTAGATTTTGGAGGTCGTTGCTTTGAGATTGAAATTGGATTTCATTCACTTCATGGTACATGTCCGATAGGATGTCCGATTGATTCGATTTTTGGAGGACATGCTTCGAGGCTTTGGGAACGAGGCAACTTTTCATCCACAAACTTTCCGAGATTTGAAATTCAAGTATCATATGGAGGCATTTCGATGGCGCCGTAAGTGTAGATTCTCACTTACCTTTAAGTGTTAGCGAAACGATTTTGGCCGAGAAGTTGATTGTAGAGATGGGCGTGAAGTTGATTAGAGATAGATTGCGCACCGCTCAAAGTGAGAGCGTGAAGTTGATTAGAGATAGACAAAGTCGACAAAAGAGTTACGCGGATAATCGTAGACGGGATCTTGAGTTTCAAGTGGGAGACTACGTGTTCTTGAAGGTGTCACCAAGAAGGGGTACGAAGAGATTTGGCAAGAAAGGGAAGCTTACACCGAGGTACATTGGCCCATTCGAGATTCTTGAGAAAGTTGGGTCTTTCGCTTATCGAGTTGCATTACCACCTTCACTTTCGGAGACTCATAATGTCTTCCATGTTTCCATGTTGCGAAAGTATTTGAAAGATGAGTCCCATGTACTTGAGTATGAGGAGATCACATTTGAGCCGGATATGTCTTATGTTGAAAAGCCCGTGAAGATTTTGGATACCAAGGAGCAAGTGCTACGAACCAAAAGAATTCCCTTAGTCAAAGTCCTTTGGAGAAACCACAACATAGAGGAAGCGACTTGGGAAACGGAAGTGGAGATGCGCGAGAAACATCCACATTTGTTTGATGAACTTGGTAAGAATTTAGGGACTAAATTCCTAAAGGAGGGGAGAGTGTAACACCCCGGATTCTTGCATGAGCCTTGTGTGCTTGCCTTCATGTTTTCTTGTTGATTGTGAGCATGTTTACTTAGTCTATATATGATTTAGAAACATTTATAAGTCATTCATGAAGCTCTTAACATGTTTAGAATCATGTTTGCATGCTTGTTTAATCGCCGGTCGAATTGCTTGTTTAGTTCTTCTTCTTTCCCTCCTTTGTTTGGATTGTTCGGGTGTTGTTTGAGGGTTCTTGTGATGAGCTTTAAACTCATTTTTGTTGGGGTTTGAAACCCCATTGATTTGGCTAAGTGTTTGGGGGTCTTTTAGGTTGAGTTTTGAGCCATTTTGGGTCTGTCGGGCTTGCCCTCGCAAGGTGGAATGACCTTGCCCCCGCAAGGTAACCAGAAATTGGGAGGTTGTGCATCCTGAGAGGATGCGGTCGCAAGGGTGGGGGGACCATGCGACCGTAAGGTCCCCCGAGACTGGACTACTCTGTTTCGTTGATTCTTGAATTTTACACCCAAACCCCTATTCAAAACCTTTTCTAAACCCCACCTAAACCTCCTTAACCCTCCTTACTTATATCCTAAGATCTCTAACAAGTTTTAAGGGTGGATTAACAGAGCTTTAGTGATCAATTAAGCCACAAAAATCTGATTTTAAGAGACCACAATGTCATGACACTTGTCCCACTCAGTTTTTAACCAAATATAAGCCACAACCTGAGAGTTTGACTCTCATTTCTCTCCCTCACTCTCCAAAAACGGGATTCCTTTCCCTCAAGATCTCCCATGGCTTCTTGAAGCATTCATCTTAGTCTTCCTTCATTCTTTCTTCCATTGCTCAAGCCACCATCATAGAAGAGTAGAGCTTGAAGAGTAGATCATTTCCAACCGATCAATCTTTCCATTTGCTTTCTTGGGTGTAGAATACAAGTAAGTTACTTCTCTTCTTCTTTGTTTTAGTTCTCATTGACCCTAAGGAAAACAAAGCTGATGATGATTGAGGTCAATGAGGACACATATTTGCTTTTTATGCCTTCATCTTGTATTTTGAAAGTATGAACTTGCTAGGAGCATGTATATGAGGATTTTATGCTTAGTAAAGTTTATGATACTCTTTCATCTTGTCTATTTAAGGTTTTGAACATGTTAGAAACATGTATTATATATATATATATATATATATATATTGATGGAAGTGGTGTTATATGAGAATGCCCTAATTTGAGCCTATAGGATATGTTGTGAAGTTGTTATGTGTTCTATCCTCAAAATTGGAACATATGATGAATATGAATCACATTACAATGCCTTGATGAATTTATGACCAAGATGAACTTAGTAATGTCCTAGGTTGAGTTATGAAGCACATAGCTTCAACTACCCGAAATTTGGAATTTTTAGTAAAGACTCAACGGAGTCGACTCTAGGGAAGATTTGAACATGTTAAACTCTAATTTCAATCCCTACGAAGTTTGGACACCGTTTGGTCGGGTTTACTCAAGTCTAAGTTGAGCTTAATTATGTGCATTTGAACCCGTTGTGATTATTTGGTTATGAGCAATTAATTACCTTGACATGATTTATTGTAGAGATTAATACACTACTTGGTCGGTCGAGTTCGCTCTTGTCGAATTCGATCATTATTTGGTCTTGACGAGTAAATATCTACTTATGCATTGCATTAAGTCCAGCTGGCACTATTTGGTTTGATTTTTATGTCAGGGTAGGACGATGCATCGCCTTCACGAATTGAGAGATTCGTGCTCGCTATGGATCGTCGTACCTGGGACCTCACACACCCCTCCATTGTAGGCCGTAATGGGGAAGTAGTCCCTTTGCCGTAACAATACGTGCGTCACAGGCTGCTATTAGCCGGCGGAGTTTGGTATATCGATGCGAAGTCACGAGCATCGTAGTCACGATATTGGGTTAACAAACTCTTTTTGCAGGAGCTACGAAGCGGCCGTGCCTATATCATATCCTACTTGTATGATTTATTTCTGCACTTATGTGAATAATGTGCTAAGTGCTATATGAAGAAAATGAGTGTTGATTCCTAATTTTAGATTTGGTTGAGTCACCCTCTGATTCTATTGTACAGTGGCTAAAAGGTCTGTGTACCGATTAGTGTGGTAACTGTCTTAGAATCAATGTGTTTAGAACTGTTTAAGTGTTAGTCTTAGGCGCGGTTTTGCTAGCCTCTTCAGCAGCCTTGAAGAAACAGCAGACCTTGAAGCCTGCTCAAAGTCGAAAAATCAAGATAAGCCAAATCACGAAAATTTGACACGTGTACACCTATTTAGATATTTTCGAAAATATCTAGTCTTTATGTCTTCATCAAATTTCATTTTCAAGAAGTCAACTCTGTATGGTGACAACCGTCTGCATCGTCTCTGAAACCGAAGACTGAAGACATTACCCGTTTTGGCTAAGAAGACTTTCCAAGCTGCAGAGCCTGCAATCTGAAACCTTACTCAAATTGGGAATGTCCTCTCTGCACACTGCATCTCTGATGACTGTAGATGTTACATGTCCCAAAGCGCCGAATTGCATTCAATGCAAAAGAACGTTGGACACAGTTCACCCTGTCTCAGTCCAACGGTCCAAAGATCTCTTCCTAGTATTTATTCAAGTTTTGAAGATCTGAAAAAAAAAAAAAACTCTTGCACATTAAACTCTCAAGCTTCATCTTCAACATCCAAGCATTCAAGAGATCAAAGGACAAGGACTAACACTTCACCAAACTTTCTGAAGCTGCAGATCTACCATCTTAAATTCGTTTCAACTTCTTTTAGTTTGTCTTTAAACTGTTCTTTAAATTCTGCACGTGAAGAGAACAATTAATCATTGATTGTCTCCCTCACCTCTATACACTTGGTTAAAAACTTATTTTGTACACGATCCATTAGTGATCTTACTCATAAACCTAGTGGATAAACAAGTGCACTTTTAAAATCCAAAGCTAACCACTTTGGTAGTGGATGTAGTACTATTCACAGTACGAACCACTTCAAACTCCTGTGTGCTGCTTGAACTGTTCTTATCTTCCTCATTAATTGTTTGTGGTTAACTGCTTCAGAATCTGTGCTACCTACAACACTCTTGACAGTTCAGACTCTGCCTTAGTTTCCGCTGCCTTAACACTTCTATTCAAACCTTTCAAGAAATCATTAAGAAGTATTTACGAAAAAGTTTTTTATAAAAACATATCTAGGCTATTCAACCCCCCCCCCTCTAGCCTAGATTGAGCCTATTTTGGGACCAACAATTGGTATCAGAGCTTAATTCTTTGAAAAATCATTTTTTTCCAAGCTTAACCTCTTGAGAATAGATCCTATGGCTCACTATATGCTGCCTACTTCAAATACCAGCCACGTCCCAATATTGGACGAAGGCCACTTGGAAGTATGGAAAGATAAAGTTATGAGATATATGAACTCTATTGACAATCGGTTGTGGCAATGTGTTCTAACAGGTCCTTATATTCCAATGAAACCCAACCTACTTGCCGAAGTAGCCAGTGGTCCTCCCGAGATACCTAAATCCATGAACGAATGGACAGACGAAGAAAGGAGGCTCGTTGAACTCGACAGCAAGGCTATTCATATCATATCCAGCTCTGTCGACACAAGCACATATCAACAGATCATCGATGCAAACCGCCAAGGAAATGTGGGAAGCCTTGGTGGAATATCTTGAAGGAGATCTACCCACCGTAGACAACAGAAGTACAACTACATTCAACAATTCGATTCATTCAAAAGATCCTAAGGAGACTCTCCGGCAAGCCTACGAGATTTTGTGAGGTAGTAAAAGCGGTTGTTACTCTTTAGGAAAGGAATATAGTGTTAAAGAAGTAAATATGAGATTTTTAGCTTCTTTAGGAAGTTTGTGGCATGTGAAAACCATCGCAATAAAAGAGTCCAAAGACTTGAACTCCATGCACCTCGAAGTTTGTATGCGAAGTTTAACGGCCTATGAGCAAGAATTACTTCAAGCTCAAGAACAGACAAACATTTTAAACTTCCTTCTTTTTCTCGCTATTCTCTCAGAAATTCCCGCCCAAGAAAGTAAACCATCTACTTCTTCAAATGAGAATGAAATTCTTCTCGACGAGCAATTTGCCATGTTCGTTAAGAAGTTTCAAAAGTTCTCAAAATTTAACAAAAGAAAGAAGCAAACCAACAGACTTTCGTAAAGACTCCGAAAACTCACACAACAATGAGTTAGTTTGCTACAATTGCAGAAACCCGGTCACTTTGCTTCTAAATGTCCTAAGCCAAAATATGAAGCCTACAAAAGAAGACCATCTAAATCATTTTCTAAACATAGAGGCCGAGGACTTAGAAGAAAACCATGTATCCACTTGGTTTGAAACTGATTCTGACGAGGATGATAGTGATGACTCACCTGAGCAGGCACACATTTGCCTGGTTGCTCTAGAGTCACCTCCCACCTATGACTCAGATAGTGAAGTTAAATACTCTCCTTTTCAAGCTAACATAGAACAATCTCCTGAAGAGCCTTCAAAAGAAGAAATCCTCAAGGATGCTCAAGACATGCTAGAGGAATTCAATGAATTTAGAAAGGCTTATGTTAAGTTAGCTAAAAGTCATGAGAAGTCAACCGAGAAATCCATGCCGAAGCCGAGTTAAAAACTCTCCATGGAGTCCAAAGAGAAAGTATCAAGTTAAAAGAAGAGAACAAGTTTCTCAATGAAAAGGTTGCCTGCCTTATTGATCATGCCAAAGAGATATCTGCTGAGAAAGATGAGTTGCAAAAGACCATCAACTCATGGAATAACTCAACGGCAGCTTTGATCAAATTCTGAGATCGAAGCCCTCAACGTATAAATCTGGCTAGGATTCTCTCGAAAATACTTCGTGCAACCTCTCGAACAGAAAATGAACATTTTACAGTGAATAGTAATATTCCTGCACAATATCAGAAACCTAACAAGGGTAAAGAAGGAATTGGTTATACTGCTACTCCTTATAAATACCCTAAGGTTCAAATTATCAAAAACAGTGAAGCTTTGAAAGCAAAACAATCATCTGCCGGAGATAAATCTGCTAAAGGTGGTGCAGACTTACAACAGCCCTCCACCAAAGACTTCGTGAAAGCAAAGGTCGCTGTTTCGTGGCCTACGAAAAGTCCGCTCAAACCTATCGATTCATCAACAAGACTACAGATGGTGCTAAGGCTACGTAATGTTGATACCAAGCTTAAAGGAAAAATGTATGAGGTATCAAAGTCTACGCCAAAGAACATCTTTTGCTAAAGCAAAAACTGATGTGTACAGACTCAAGAAACCTCACACAAATGCTCCTAAGCCTGCTGTCAACAAGTCTGCTAATTCAAAAGTCGTTATGAAAAATGTTCAAAAACTTCCAACACCCAAAGATGATCATGTAGACTGTAATTTCCATCACTGTACATTTTGCAAGTGTTTTGGCCACTTGGTCCATGAATGTCTCGAAATCCATCATGAAGCCTGCTGGATCCCCTATTCCAAAAATCAGGCAAGTATGGGTTCCAAAAATACGCTAACCATTTGGACCCATAAGAAAAATAAAAGGGGACCATGATTTTCTTACCCTTTACATCTCGTGTGCTTCATGGCCGATTCAAGTTCGTAAAAGAAAGATGTATGGTATCTAGATACGGCTGCTCAAGACACATGACCGGAGAATCCTGCCTTCTCTCTAACATCTCTGAAGCAGAAGGTCCTCCAATCATCTTTGGAGACAATGCTAAAGGAAGAACAATTGGTTATGGATCCATCATTCGAGGAAATCTTCTCTATTGAAAAGTCTCTAGTAGAAGGCTTGAAACATAATCTCCGAGTATTTCTCAATTCGTGACAAAGGGCTTATCTGTCAATTCTCTTCAAACAGATGTGATATCAAGGATCCGCCTCGCTCAACCTTGGTTACCGGACACGACAAGGGAATGTCTATGTGATAGATTTGAATGCTTATGGCAAAGCCGCCAATCTATGTCTTGTGGCAAACTCGCCAAGACAAAGGTCGGTGGCATAAAAGACTCACCATTTGAACTTCAAATATCCGCCAAGCTATCCAAAGAAGGTCTAGTTAAAGGATTACCAAAGGTCTCGCTGATCATGATCGTGCGTGCAAAGCGTGTCAACCTGGAAAGCTCTCAAAAACGCCATTCAAAAGCAAACCAGACTCTCAACGACGAGACCTCTTCAACTCGCTACACATGGATCTCTTCGACCGCCACTACTATCGCTATGGTGGTCACGATACACGCTTGTAGTAGTTGACGATTATACCAGATACACCTGGACAGAAATGATGTCTTCTAAAGATCACACATACGATCTTCTTACAAAGATTGTTCGTAAGACCGCAAACGCAAAAACTCGATGAAATCGCTGACGCTCGACGACAATGGTACCGAAGTTCACCAACAATGGAATAGCAAAGTACCGTGATGATCACGGCATTGGTCACAACTTCTCTCAGTAAGGACACCGCAGCCAGTAATGGTGTTGCGTAAAGGAAAAACGTAACACTTATCGAAGCGCTAAAACTATGCTTGCCGAAGCAAAGTTGCCCAAACACTTCGGGCGTAAGCCGCCAACACACCGCTTCACTGTAACGTATCGTTGATCAACAAATTTCACGGTAAAACACCCTATGAACTTTGGAGAGGTAAAACCCCAAACATTGATTTTTAAAATCTTCTCGCAAATGTTTTGTAGTCTACAATGGTAATGACTACAGAGGCAAATTTGATCATAAAGCCGATGAAGGTGTATTTTTGGGTTATGCTTTACACTCCAAAGCTTACAGGGTTTTCAACAAACGATCATTAAAAATAGTTGAATCTGTTCATGTCTCATTTGATGAATTTGATTTATTAGAGCCACACGTGGCTCCAAATGTTGCTGATGACTTTGTTAATGTTGAGACAGGTACCTCCCAACCATCAACCTCTCATATACCTAATCCATCACCAACAACTCAATCAAATATTCCTGACCATCATTTATTATCAAACGGGTCACCAGAAGACTTCAACCCTGCTCAAGAAAACTCAATTCCGTAACCCTTTGTTTCGAACCGAAAATCCTATTCCTCAACTCACCTATGAACCAAATTCTGAACAAAACACTCATCAAGACAGACCTGATCTTCCTTCTAGCCCTCCTTCTGAACTTTGTCATGAAGAAACAGCAGCAACTCATCACATTCCTGCTGTCACAAGAACATGTAAAGACCATCCAATCTCTCAAATCATTGGTGACATTCATGTTGGAGTACGAACCAGAAGATCTTCCAAAAATGAATGTATGTTCTGTGCTGCATTTGTCTCAGAAGAAGAGCCAAAGAAGATCGATGAAGCTCTTCAAGATCCAAGTTGGCTGGAAGCCATGCAAGAAGAACTTCAGCAATTTGAACGATGCCAAGTATGGAAGCTAGTCCCAAAGCCTGCTGATCATACTGTCATTGGCACAAAATGGGTGTTCAGAAACAAGAAGGATGAGGATGGGAACATAGTGAGAAACAAAGCAAGACTCGTTGCACAAGGATATCGTCAAGAAGAAGGAATAGACTATGATGAAACGTTTGCTCCAGTAGCAAGATTGGAATCTATCATAATTTTCTTAGCCTATGCTACATACAAGGACTTTGTGCTGTATCAAATGGATGTTAAGAGCGCATTTCTAAATGGTGATCTTCAAGAAACGGTCTACGTTGCTCAACCTCCAGGCTTTGTGGAGAAAGGAAAAGAAACTCATGTCTACAAGCTTAAGAAGGCTCTCTATGGTCTTAAGCAAGCTCCTCGGGCCTGGTATGAAACTCTATCCAAATTCTTAGTAGAACAAGGATTTGTGCGAGGCAAGATTGACACCACTCTCTTCATCCTCAAGCACAAAGGACATTCTCTCGGTACAAATTTACGTTGATGATATTATCTTCGGATATACCAATGAGAAGCCGGTGTAAGCGATTTGAAACGCTCAGACTGGAAAATTTCAAATGAGTATGATGGGAGAACTCACATTCTTCTTGGGTCTTCAAATTCAACAATCCAACAAAGGAATATTCATCACCAATCCAAGTATGCTAAAGATCTTGTTCAAAAGTTTGATTGGAAACAAAAACACCTTTGATACACCAATGGCTGCTAAATGTAAACTTACAAAAGACTTACAAGGAAAGAAAGTTGATATCACCCACTATAGGGGGATAATCGGATCTCTGCTTTACCTCACCGCCAGCAGACCTGACATAGTGTATGCTGTTGGGGTATGTGCTAGATTTCGCGCACTCGTGAGTCACATCTTCTTGCAGCCAAAAGAATCATTATATGTATCGATACCACCAACTTAGGTATCCGGTATCCAAGGGAATCTTCTTTCAACCTGGTTGGTTACTCAGATGCCGACTATGCTGGTTGTCAAATCGATAGAAAAAGCACCAGTGGAACATGTCAATTTCTAGGAGATAGACTTGTCTCCTGGGCTAGCAAGAAACAAGCATCGGTTTCCAACTCCACCACTGAAGCAGAGTACATAGCCGCCGGTAGCCGCCGCCAACTGCTATGGATCAAACAACGCTTGGTGGACTACGACATCAAAGTAGCATCGCCCAATCATGTGTGATAACACCTCAGCAATCTCTATCACCTACAATCCCATGATGCACTCCAAAACAAAGCATATCGATGTTCGATATCACTTTCTAAGGGACAATGTAGAAAAGAGAAACATTAGCATGAAGTACATTTCCAACCGAACCATCAATCGGCGACATCTTCACCAAAGCTCTAGAAGCGCATGTTTGCTTATCTCGGGAGAGCTTGGTATGCTTGACCCAACTGCTTAAATTTAATTTTAATTTAAAATTAATTTTTCATTATAATATTTTGAAATTTCAAAATTAATTTTTTTTTAAAAAAAATTTAAGCAGACTTGATGATTTCTTTTAAGCAAACTTGAAAATTTCTCTTAAGCAGACTTATTATTTTCAAAAGTCAAGAATTTATACAGTCACTGGGAGAAAAAGGTAAGCTTTCTAAACTCTAAGTTTTAGAGGGTCGTTTATGAAAATTGTGAGGGACTGATTTCAAATTTGGTTGAGTTAATTTATGAAAAGGTATCTTTCTCTTTCCTAAAAGCCGTCATTCATTAAGTCTTGTCATCAAAAAGGCGCCTGACTTAATGACATTTCACAAGTCTCTATGATCGACGGCACGCCCTTTCGCTTATAAACCCTCAACCGCCAAAAACTCATTTCACAAAACTGTCTCTTGCTATTCTCTCTCTAAAACTTTCTTCTCTCTAAGAATTCATGGTTCCTTCGCCCTGTTCGTTAGTTGTTTCTGCAGATTTACTTCCTTTTCCTCTTCTTCTTCTGCGAATCTTCTGAAATGGTAAGAAATTTCTAACCCTAACTCAATAATCACAGTGTAAGCACAAATTCACATACTTTCCGTCTGTAATTACACCATTGTTGACTGTTCATGTGATTTCTTGCTCCATAACTCTTAGAACTTCAATATTTACTGTTCATTACTGGTAGTATCTACATATTACTGTTCATATACTGTCGATTTTAGTATTCTGAGTAATATTCAGCCTGTATATGACATCTCATGAGTTGTCTAGAAATTTCTAGGGCTTAATGCTACACTTTGTTCATATTTCGAAGTTCTTGAGTTTTTGCCCTAATTTGTTTGTCGAAATTTTTAGGCCGAACTTCTTCTCGATCTGTTGTTCCCGAAGTGCTCAAAGTTCCCTCTTGATATTCCAACCGCCTCCACCATGTATCACCCTGGAATGTGCATCGACGAACCATCTGTTCGTGCTTATGCTTCTGGGGTCAAAATTGTGGATGACCGAACCGCCCGGGATCCTCGCCACTGCTCATGCCGAGGACGCCGACACAAAGAACCTTCTTCTAGTCAAGAGTTCTTCCGTAAGGCTATCATAAATGACTCCAACTACCATCTCACCGTTGTCCGAACAGCCTGCCACCATCTCGCCTGTGATCGCCAAGACAATTATTGGCGTGGAATTTGACTGACCGACTTCTCTCACAGATGCTGAAAAGGCTACTGCTTGGTCTTATATGCGTGGAGAAAACACTCCAAGGGAGGCTGCTGCTAAGATGAAGAGGACCTTGTTCGAAGATGATGTCTACTTCATCAGCCATCTATTCGACAAGAGTCTGATTTTCAAGAATGGCACCCATGACATCATGACTTCGCATCACTGAATACACGCCTCAGCCATTCTCAATATTCGACTCAACTGGGCTCAGATCCTCTTTGAGCTGCTGTGTGATGCTGTCGAAGCAGTTAAGGTCTCTCTCAAACGTTGCTCGTCCGACCGATCAACCGCTTTCTCCGCCGAAACCGTCCTTTTGAAGCATCGTGAATTTCGAAATAAAGAAAGTTCAAGTCCATCCATTCACCAAAGACCTTCATCATCAATTACCACAAGCTGAAAAATGAGAAGAGAGCTCAACAAGGTCTTCCACCTCTGGTCATTGTCCATGCCATGAACCCTCCTCCACTGAAAGTTATCAAAATCAATCCAGAAACAACCGTGGATGCTTTTATGGCTGCAACGAGCAAGAAGTTTCTAAGGAAGCCGCCAAGGCCGCCAAGCAAAGCCGCCTCGCCCTCAACAACTTCAAGAAGAAGAAGAAGACTTCTTCGCTGAGGAGGAGCCGGCCCCAAAAAGAGGAAAGGCTTCCACTTCAAGCACGCTGCCGCTAATCCCGCTGCCCCCAAGCTAAAAAGAAAAAGAAGACCGCCGCTCCATCTCGCTCCCACTCCTCGTGCTTGAGGCCGCCGAACTGCACTCCTCTCCGCTCTCGAAAGCGAAAACCCAAACGCACCGAACCCTCAAAACCTTTCATCCCTTTCATCCCACCTTCTTCTCCTATATCTTCTTCCTCCCCTCCACTCACTTCTTCAATCTTGGGAGGAGCCATTGAGCCCGCCTACCCCTCCTTCTTCCCCTACTTCCTCTTCAACCCCTGCTGTTGTTGAGGAGGAGCCTTCTTCCCCTGGTCCAAAGAAGAAGAAACGCAGACTTCGTAAGAAGTCTGTGGCTCCAACACCATCTTCTCCACCCTCTCAACCTATAGACAATATCCCTTCTCCGCCACCTTCACCGCCATCTTCTCCCGAACCCATCTCCACCATTCATCTAGAATCCTCTCTAGCCATCGTACATGTTCTCACACACTCTTCTCCCTCTACCCCTTCTACTTCCTTCTCTATGCCCGAACATTTATCTCCTCTTGCCCCTCACATCTCTACTCTTCTCTACCAAACAGCCTTTCTTCCAGAAATCTTTCCTCCCATCTCTCAGTATCTTACTCCTATCTCCATCTCTTCTGATCTTTACCAGATTCTCTTTCCTTCCATCTCTTCTGCCACCCATTCCTTTCTCTTTGATTTCTCTTCTATTTTCGACCTTCTCTATCCTTCTACTTCCCCTCCTAACTTCATTCTTCTACCCGACTATCCTTTTCCCTCCTACCTCTTAGAAGCCACTTCTTCCTCTTCTACTTCTTCTTTCTCTGTCAGTAGTCTAGCCACTGACATTGAAATTGATTCCAAACCTTCTTCTCCTCCACCTGCAAACTCTGCTGATAACCACCCTGCTTCTTCATCTTCTTCTCCTCACCCTGCTCCTAACCCTTCTCAGACCCATATCTCCGTGAACCTCAACCCTTTCTCCCTTCCAAATAACACTACCGATCCCGCCTCTTCGATCTTCTTCGAGCAAACAATGACCAGCTCGCCACTCAACAAAGACGGCCTCCTCTATGGCCCAACAGATCGAGGTGCTCAGCTATGGCCTCAACGCTACTCATGCCACCATCTTTGACATAGGCAAGATTGTTGATCAACCGGTGAACGACACCGCCAAGCTTTCACTACTCACCTGTTCCTCGGTTCAAGATCAACAGTCGCTCGATAGGCATGTCGCACTCTCAGCCAGACAAGATTCGTGCTCCTCTTCGATGAGCTCAAGACCGGAATGGCACGAGCAATTATTCGTAGACGGGAGGTTGCTGATTTCACCGATCTTCGCCTGTCGAGCAAGCCGATGCGGCCGCCGCCGAACAAATAGGGTTGGTGCCATCGTGAGAGAGAGCTACTCACTTTTTGAATCAAGCCCCGATTGAAGAACGTAACCGACTCGAGAACGCTCGAATGACGTAATCGTAGTCCGGGTTGAGACTACTTAGAACGACGACGCACTCAAATTCCAATCTATTCGAACTGCTGGTATTTAGTTCTCAGATCTTTGTTTTTAAACTATGTTTTACCAAAACTTCTGCTATTAAACAGCTTGTTTAATCACAGATGACTTCAGTTTCTTTCAAAGTTTAAGTTGCTTTATCTTGATATTATCTGCTCTATTTAAACTTCGTGTTTAAATCTTTACATGTTGCATGTGTGCTTATCTCATAGATTTAAACACTGCTCTACTTAGTACTTGATTTTAATGCTTTTCTCTTGTAAGTACTTAGTCTAGTAGCTATCTCTACTAAGGCTTCTCGCCTCGAGAGGCATGTCTCGCTCTTAATAAAAATCTTTAAGACATGTTATTATCTCAGTGCATGATTCAAAGTCTGCTAGTAGCTGAGATGATGACATCAACCAAATAGGAGGAGATTGTTGATTCCTAATTCTAGATTTGGTTGAGTCATCCTCTGATTCTATTGTACAGTGGCTAAAAGGTCTGCACGACCGATTAGTGTGGCAACTGTCTTAGAATCAATGTGTTTAGAACTGTTTAAGTGTTAGTCTTAGGCGCGGTTTTGCTAGCCTCTTCAGCAGCCTTGAAGAAACAGCAGACCTTGAAGCTTGCTCAAAGTGAAAAATCAAGATAAGCCAAATCACACAAATTTGACACGTGTACACCTATTTAGATATTTTCGAAAATATCTAGTCTTTATGTCTTCATCAAATTTCATTTTCAAGAAGTCAACTCTGCATGATGACAACCGGCCCATCTGCCTCGAAACCCAAGACCAAGACATTACCCGCTTTGGCTAAGAAGACTTTCCAAGCCGCAGCCTCGCAATCAAACCTTACTCAAATTGGGAATGTCCTCTCGCACACCGCATCTCTTGATGACTGTGGCTGTTACATCTCCCAAAGCGCCGAATTGCATTCAATGCAAAAGAACGTTGGACACAGTTCACCCTGTCTCAGTCCAACGGTCCAAAGATCTCTTCCTGGTATTTATTCAAGTCTTGAAGATCTGAAGAAAAACTCTTGCGCATTAAACTCTCAAGCTTCATCTTCAACACTCAAGCATTCAAGAGATCAAAGGACAAGGACTAACACTTCACCAAACTTTCTGAAGCTGCAGATCTACCATCTTAAATTCGTTTCAACTTCTTTTAGTTTGTATTTAAACTGTTCTTTAAATTCTGCACGTGAAGAGAACAATTAATCATTGATTGTCTCTCTCACCTCTATACACTTGGTTAAAAACTTATTTTGTACACGATCCATTAGTGATCTTACTCATAAACCTAGTGGATAAACAAGTGCACTTTTAAAATCCAAAGCTAACCACTTTGGTAGTGGATGTAGTACTATTCACAGTACGAACCACTTCAAACTCCCTGTGCTGCTTGAACTGCTCTTATCTTCCTCATTAATTGTTTGTGCTTAATCGCTTTCGTAACTGTACTACCTTACAAGACTCTTGATAGTTCGATTCTTTTATTTTGTTTCCACCGCCAAACACTTCTATTCAAACCTTTCAAGAAATCATTAAGAAGTATTTACTTAAAAGTTTTTTATAAACATAACTAGGCTATTCAACCCCCCTTCTAGCCTAGATTGAGCCTATTTTGGGACCAACAATGGTTATAATTGAGATAAATGTC
>CM028378.1:166721968-166763953 GCA_013146195.2 Codonopsis lanceolata
GCAAGCTCAAGCAAACATTTTTTTCTTTTGGGTCCTTTTTAAATGACTCATTATTATAATTATTTAATGTGTCTTTTTAATGCGTGTGCAACTAAGAAATAAGCAAAGACATTCATATTATTATTAAGCACACATTGTGTGGTAGTTATTACATTGTTGAGGACCGGGGTTTGAGATCCTCAATTAGGGAGCGGATGGGTAGATGACCAACCGAAGCTAGGAAAGGAATAGGGGATAGTGTATTCGCTTGCCCACTGTGTCTGCAAGTCGAGCGGACCTGGTTGGTGTACCAACCCCAGGAGGTTTATTAGAAATAGACTCGAACTTCACAGGAGCCTTTCATAATCAGTGTCCCCATCTATCATACCCAAAAGTCGTCTCCTCCGACCATTTGTTGGGGAAACTCCTTTATTGATCAACTATTTTACAAAGACCTTAATTTAGACCAACTTTGCTTTTCTTAGACCTTCCCGCTTGGCTCGGTTTCAAAGATTTTGTGCCTCCCATCGTAATTTCCTTGTTGTCGATATAGGTCCTGAATGGCGTTCTGAGTGTATAGCATTGATCGTAAGAAGATGACCACCGCATTTATGATACTCACAAAACCGGCATGGTTCGTGATGCAATTTTGGGTGGATCGGAATTATCCGTGGGTTTTAAGATCCCACGGGCGTCACGGTGTTTGGAATATTTTAGATCGTGGGCGTGTAAGTCATCGTAATGTCTTTCTTTCGATTTCTTGGCTTGCTGGCTACTAGGTCAAGCCGTCAGCGGGCTTTTTCTTTTCGGATAAGGTTGGAGCGAGATGGTCATGTCCGGACCGGCCTAGCAGATTCTTTTCTGGTATGCAAATGATTCTTTTTAAGTTCCTCGGGATCATGTGGAAATAGGCATCTGAAGGGTCTAAAGGGGAATGATTTTCGTCATGTAATATGCATTCAAGGGGAGGATCAAGGCCGATTTCGGAGAGTTTGGGCTAGAGTTATGGGTATTGGAAATCATGTTTCTCGGATCAAGGAGGTCATCATCGGGTTGGTAGCCGTACCTGATGGTTTTTTGGAGGCTTGAAAAGGATATTTTCTGTGGTATCCTGGGAGTTCATTTCAGAGAGGGAAGTATAGGAGCATATCCTGAAGTTTATTTTTGTGAGAAAATAACAAGAGTTTCTGAAAGGATAGCCAAAAGGTCACTTACCACCTGATCCATTATTCTTTTTGCATGGTCATCTAATTCCTTCCTTAACCAAGCCTCAAGCTCGGGGAGGAGGTGCATACGCAGAGTTTCCCTTCTAGTTCTCACTGCCCAGCTTGCTATCACTGCCTCAGTTCTGACTTGTTTGTTCTTCTTTTGCCGCCATACCGCTCTTGATTTGTGCCTGTCGAACCGATTCTGTCGCTTGCTGTTTGAAACCGATACCCTCCGATTCGATTACGCACTAGTTTCGAATCAACCACAAGATCGCTTGTCTCGCCTTTTCAAATTCACCGGCGGTTTCGAGAAAAATGGGGTTTGGTAGGTATCGGAAGGCCTGGATGGAGGCTATCTGGGCTTGAAGTACAACGTGCCTTTATTAATATTTTATTATTATTATTTTTGTTCCCTACAATTGGACCGGATAAGCACACGCTTTATTTTGACAAATCCTCAGGACTTTTCTGGAATAGTGGATTCTTTCTCCAGCAGTATAGGACCAACATATTTCACCTGCTGACTCCCCAGATCGGATCGGTCCTAAAGCGAAGGGCCTATACTCTTTTAAGGATCCACCATTCGAAATAGTCTAGGTCGAGCATCTGAGAATTATAAGTCGGCCCCTGTTTGTTATTTATTGTCTATATTTTTTTTGTGCGCACTTACTATGTATTTTTTTTTGAACTTGCGCATTTTTTTTTACATATATATTTTTTCCTGATTTTTTTTGATGATTTTTTTTGACAGGGGCTGACCCACAATTCAAAAATGCAAAAACCGGTCGGTCTGTGAAGTGTCCTGAAAAACTATATGCATCTTAATGTTGGCTTATGCAGGGGTAGGTCGCCATGTGTAGGGTACACAGTTCGAATATATTTACATGCGTGCACGTGTGTGCGGTATCTAGAAAGCAAGAAAATCTTTTATTTATTTTACGTATATAGAAAATAAAACAAATTTGTCCGTCTTTGCTTGTGTGGATTTTCTCGCTTTTTTAGTTTGAGCGAGCAAGCAAGCACATCACATTAAGAAATAGAAAGAAAAGTGGGGAAACTATCTATCCCTATTAATTACAAATTTTGGTCCTATGATGTGACGACCCGACCCGGACGCCAATGCGAGATCCCGAGTCGTGTCGTCCAAATAGACAAGATACACAAGCATGCACAAGTAGGATTATAAAATTCATGTGGCGCAACATCGCATACGAATAACAACTCGGCTACACTTGGCCGGAAAAACAACTTAAAATAAACAAGTCATCGGCGACGCATACCGAACCCAACAACTACTCCCTACAATTTTAACACATGCTTATAAACCTCAACGGCCACAACATGCGGAGACAACAACAACAATAATAATTAAACGAGCTTTAGCGAAGAAACCGTAGCGAACCAACAACATATAAAAAGTCTCGGATATAGTCGGCATACAAAAGATTACAAGTGTCAAATCATTGTTGCTTACAACAACAAAAATCCCAAGCCAAGTCTATATGACTTGCTTCCCAACGCCCTGCCAAAATAAAAGACTAATTATCAAAAGTCCAAAAGAGCAACCTTGAGATTACAAACAACCAAACGGATATAGCAAGTCTAACGTGGACCGTCTCTCGGCTCGATCTAAGGAAACAAAACAAACAAATAGGGTAAGTCGAAAGACTTAGTAAGTTACTAAAATGCATGATCATGTTATAACATGGCCTTTATCACCATTATAGTTCACGTTCATCATATAGCACTTAGCACATTATTCACGTAAGTGCAAGGAAATAAATCATACAAGTAGGATATGATATAGGCACGGCCGCTTCGTAGCACCTGCAAAATAGTTTGTTAGCCCAATATCGTGACTACGATGCTCGTGACTTCGCATCGATATACCGAACTCCGCCGGCTAATAGCAGCCAGTGATGCACGTATTGTTACGACAAAGGGGCTACTTCCCCATTGCGGCCTCAATGGAGGGTGTGTGAGGTCCCGTGCGGCGATCCATAGCGAGCACGAATCTCTCAATTCGTGAAGGCTATACATCGTCCTACCCTGACATAAAAATCAAACCAAATAGTGCCAGCTGGACTTAATGCAATGCACAAGTAGATGTTTACTCGTTAAGACCAAATAATGATCGAATTCGACAAGAGCGAACTCGACCGATGTAGACACCCCAAATTCGTACCCCTGTTTTATGCTGTCTAATAAATGTTGCAAAATAGACTACTAATTATCTTTTGTATGTTTCAGGAATAAAGAAAAAAAACGAAAAAGCAAAAAAAAGAAAAGAATAAAACAAAAATAAAAAAAAAGAAAACAAATCAAAAAACAAAAGAAAATCAAAAAAAAAAAAAGAAACAAAAGAAAAGAAAAACAAAAAAAAAAAAAGAAAGAAAATCAAAAAGAAAAGAAAAACAAAAAGAAAAGAAAAGCGAAAAGAAAAAGAAAAAAGAAAAAACCATCGGCTACCGCCTTCCTTAATTCCTAAGATTAATCCCACACTTATATATATACTCCCTCATTCCCAGCGCAAAGGACCCTCTCTCACTCCCTCATTTTAAAAGCCCGGCCTCCACTACTCTCTAACTCTCTCTTATTTCTCTCAACTTCCCAGGCGCAGCCCCACACATAATTCTCCAGCGCTCTCTCATCCCGCACTCCCAGCTCTCTCACTAACCGTCCCCACTCACCCATAAATACTTCCTCAATTTCACTCACGCACACACTCATCCACTCAAACCCGCACACACACATAGAAACACGCACACACAAAAATACACCTAAATATATACCCTGCCGTTACTCTGCCCGAGTAACGAGCTAAAAAAAATCAAAACTTAAGTCTAGGTTCCGCCCAACTGAAAAGGCCAAAACCTATCCAAATAAAGCTGTCACTCTGCCCGAGTTGACTAGCCCCGTTTCAAATCCGCCTCAAATCCGGTTCAAATCCGGCTCAAATCCCATTCAAAATCAGTTCAAATCGGTTCAGTTCAAATCCACTTCAATTCCATCCAGTTCAAATCCAATCGCTCAAATTCAAATTCCAGTTCAATCAGTTCAATTCAAAAAAAAAAAAAAAAGACTCCTCTCCCCCGGGCGACGTAGCGAGACACCGCCGCTCTAAAAGGTAATATCCTTTAAGAGCGTGTTTTATTTTATTTGTATTTTCTATCTTTTATTTATTTTTCAAAAATTGTTATTTAAATTCGGCACAATGTAGCCAATATAAGCCGTTGTGCTGCCCGGATTAGATTAGAAAATATTTTGTAAAAGAGCCATTATTATGGCCAAATATTCTTAAATGTGTTTGTAATTATTGGAAGGAGGCGGCTGCGAGTCCGTAAATAATGTAGCCACGAATGTATCTGTTTAATTTTCCCTTGTCAAAATAAGACCTTATTTATTTGCTAGATTAATATAACAATGAGCATATTTCACCAAAAACGCTTTGAGATCGGAAGGGCGAGTTGGGTGCCTAGCACCTTCCCAACTCGTAACTTAGCCCCGAACCCGTTTTCTAAAATCTCGGTTTTCTTCGGTTTTCCTTTATTTTTGCCTTAAAATAAAGGTGGCGACTCTAAAACTTTCAGATCCAGTGGGGCCTCTAGCTCCCATAGTGATCTGACTGGGCCATAAGGCCATTTTATTAAATCCATAAGTGGGGCGTCGCAATATCTTTTCTTGCACTTCTATTATCCCCGACGTAAAAAGGGGAGAATGAGAATGGAAAGGTAATGCATTCCCATATCCTGTTATCCACGAAATAAGGGATAACCTGACATGTGGAAACCTTTAGTTCCCATTTTGGATACAAAATCCACTCAAGGCAACCGAGGCACATTCCAACGTGCTAATATAGACAAGACTCCTCTCGACTTTGATTTCGTCTTCCCTAAACAAGGGAGGGTGGAACGAGAGCGGGTGTCCCGATCCGCACGCGCACGCACCTAAAAACAAGCGGGCGCGGGGGCACATCCCGGGAACCTCACAACCGACCAAGTAGGGTATAAATCTCTACAATAAATCAAGTCAAGGCAATTAATTGCTCATAACCAAATAATCATAACGGGTTCAAATGCACATAAATAAACTCAACTTAAAATTGAGTAAACTTGACCAAACGGTGTCCAAACTTCGTAGGGATTGAAATTAGGGTTTAACATGTTCAAATCTTCCCTAGCGTCGACTCCTCCGAGTCTTTACTAAAAAATTCCCAAATTTAGGGTAGTTGAAGCTATGTGCTTCATAACTCAACCTAGTTCATTACTAAGTTCTTCAAGGTCATAATTTCACCAAGGCATTATAATGTGATTCATGTTCATCATAGAGTCCAATATTGAGGATAGAACACATAACAACTTCACAACATTTCATGAAGGCATAAACTAGGGCATTCACATATATCAACACTTCCATCACAAATATAATACATGTTTCTAACATGTTCAAAACCTTAAATAAACAAGATGCAAGAGTTTTATAAACTTTCATAGGCAAGAAATCATACTATTCATGCTCCTAGCAAGCTCATAATTTCAAAATACAAGAAGATAGCATAGGAAGCATATAAGTGTCCTCATTGACCTCAATCACCATAGGCTTTGTTTCCTTAGGGTCAATGAGAACTAAAAGAAGAAGAAGAAGAAGAAGAGTAACTTACTACTTCTACACCAAAGAAAGCAAATGAGAAGTTTGATCGGATGGAAATGCTCTACTCTTTGAGCTCTACACTTTTGATGAAGGTGTCTTGAGAAAATGGAGAATGGATGAGGGAAGACCAAGGGCAAATCTTCAAGAAGCCATGGGAGAACTCTCAAGAACTCTCTCTCACGTCTTTGGAAATGCTCTCATCAAATGAGAAGTCAAATGGCTGATTTGTGGCTTATAAGAGGTGAAATGTTGAGTGGGATATGTGTCAAGCCAATGTGGTCGCTTTTCTAATCTGATTTTGTGGCTTAATGATCATTAGTGCTCTTTTAATCCATCATTATAACTAGTTAGGGATGTTAGGACTTAAGTGAGGAGGGTTAGGGAGGTTTAGGAAAGGTTTAGATAGGGGGTTTGGGTGTAGAAATCGTTCAACTTCAAAACAGGGGAAAAAATCCCGTAATGTGTACTGATGTTGAGGCGGGCGCATAAACCTCCTCCAGGCGGGCGCCTCAACTGCAGAGGCCAATCTCCTGATTCTGCTCATTTTGTAATTGCTCCCAGTACTTGAGGCGGGCGCCTCACAAGATGCCAGGCGGGCGCCTGGGCTTCTGAACCTTCAAAACTTGGTCAAAACTTGTCCTAAATGGTCCCAAACTTATGGGCAACCATTCTAAGGTCTAACCCAACTCAAAACAAGTCGGAAACGCACCCGAACAACAACCGGAACAAGGTAGAACAAGGCTCGAATCACGCGACGAATGATTAACGAATCAAACTACAATCAAACACCAATCAAACTAGGATAATTTGGACATGAGAAAGGTTTGTTTAAACATGGTTATGACCTGAATACAAAGCCAAGAACTCAACGAACACTTCGCACGACGAAATAGAGGCAATACGAGCAACGAGAGGAATCGCTAAGGCCAAAATCAAAGCGATCAAACCGGCGATTCAACAAACAAGCTTACATGATTCTAAACATGTTAAGGGCTTCATGAATGACTTATGAATGGTTCTAAAACATTTATAAACTAAGTAAACATACTCACAATCAACAAGAAATCAAGAAGACAAGCATACAATGCACATGCAAGAATACGGGGCGTTACATATGCCCCCAAAATAAAATGACATAATGAATGCAGAGATGTACAAATATACAGAGTTACAGAATAAAGTGAAAAAGAAAAATGAACTGAAAGAAATAAATGAAAGAAAATAGAGCCGGAAGTAAAGCCCCAGCTTTTTTGTTGTGCTGCCCGGAATTTATTGTAATATATATAATAGATATATACATTTTTTGAATTTTTTTTTGCATATATATATTTTTTGATTTTTTTTTATACTCTCGAATATGCCTGTAACAGATATCGGAACGAGACTGCTGCCAGATGGAGAATCATATCCACAAATATAGCCACTGCCGTAATGGGAACACTTTATTGAAATGCGTAAATTAATATAACGAGCATATTGCAGCCAGAAACAAAGAAAACAAAAAAAAGTTTTATTTTATGAGTCTAGCCCTCCATTTTATTAAAAATAAAACAACTCCCCAGCAGAGTCGCCACTGTGAGGTTCCCGGAGTGTGCTCCCGCGCCCCGCGCGCCCTTGGATAGGGGTGCACGTACGTGCGGATGCGGGACACCACTGCTCTCGTTCCACCCTCCCTTGTTTAGGGGAAGACGAAATCCAAAGTGCGAGAGGAGTGCTGTCTATATTAGCACGTTGGAATGTGCCTCGGTTGCCCTGAGTGGATTTTGTATCCAAAATGGGAACTAAAGGTTTCCTCATGTCAAGTTATCCCTTATTTTGGGGATAACAGGATATGGGAATGCATTACCTTTCCATTCTCATTCTCCCCTTTTATCTTTCGGGGAAAATAGAGAAGTGCAAGAAAAGATATTGCGACGCCCCCACTTATGGATTTATTAAAATAGCCTTATGGCCCAATCGGATCGCTAATGGGAGCTATGGGTTTCCGCATCAAGTTATCCCTTGTTTAGGGGATACGGGATATGGGAATACATCACCCTCCATTCAGTATCTCCCTTTTTGGGGAGAACAGGGAAAGTGCAAAGAGGGAATGTTGCGAGGCCCCACCTGGATCGAAAGTTTTAGAGTCGCCACCTTTATTTTAAGGCAAAAATAAGGAAAAACGAAAACCGAGATTTTAGAAAGCGGGTTCGGGGCTAAGCTAAGTTACGAGTTGGGAAGGTGCTAGGCACCCAACTCGCCCTTTCGTCTCAAAGCGTTTTTGGTAAGAAGTATGCTCATTGTTATATTAATCTAGCAAATAAATAAGGTCTTATTTTGACAAGGAAAATTAAAGCAGAATACATTCGTGGCTACATTATTTACGACTCACGCGTCTCCTTCCAATAATTACAAACACATTTAAGAATATTTGGCCATTATAATGACTATTTTACATAATATTTTCTAATCTAATTCGGGCAGCACAACGGCTTATATTGGCTACATTGTGCCGGATTTAAAATACAACTTTTTGAAAATAAATAAAAGGAAAAATACAAATGAAATAAAAATACGCTCTTAAAGGTATTACCTTTTAGAGCGGTGGTGTCTCTCGCTGTCCTCCTCGGAGAGGGAGTCTTTTTTTTGTTTTGAATTGAATTGAACTGGATTGCTGCTTGATTTGATTGATGTTTTGAGGTTTGGGCTTGTCAATTCGGGCAGAGTGACAGCATTATTTGGGTTGGTTTTGGCCTTTTCAGTTGGGCGGAACCTAGACTTAAGTTTTGACTTTTTAGCTCGTTACTCGGGCAGAGTAACGGCTTATTTTGGGATTTTTGGACTGGGGATTTGAGGTGGATACCTAACAACTAGGCTAAGGATCACTTATAACCTATGGGTTTTTGATTTGGCAGAGTTTGGATGGGGTTTGGAGATTTTAGGGGCTTCCACTCACCTATCTCGCACCTCTCGTACTAAGTGTATCGAAGGATCGCAGAAGCAGAGCTTCGCTGCGATAAATTTTTTGCGTAAACTTGAACGAGTGAAATGAGAGGCCGGGGGTCTCTATTTATAGCAGTGCCTGAGGACGCGGCTGGAATTCTTTCATTTGTTCTCCGTGCATTGGCCGCTTGTACCGCGTGCTTCAGAACTTGTACCAAATTGAGCGCAAGAGAGAACAGGAAGAAAGCTTAGTGCGGCCAAGCTATGCTTGGTGCGGCACCAAACAATTATTGGCGGCACCAGCCACCTTTTTGCAACTTTGAAAATTTTGCATTTTAGCCCCTGCAGTTCACTGTTTCGGGCATCCTGCTTTTCCTTTCGCATTTTTGACTTCTGCAACTTGACATTTGTTAAGAGTTCTTGATATTTTATGTCAGTCACATACCAGGGGTACGAAATTGGGGTGTCTACAGGTTATGATGGAATCAGACGTAGCTGAGATCGATTGGGTCAAACAGCACCACGAAGAATTAGCCTTGTTAGAAGAACGACGGCTACTAGCCCTAAAACATACTCGGGTGTATCAAAAAAGAATAGTTCGAGCCTTCAACAAAAAAGTCAAAGGCCGTGATATCCAAGTCGAAGTTCTGGTACTTCGCGAGAAACCCCCTAGTAATGTCGACATTAGGGGAAAATGTAAATCTCCTTGGATGGGACCTTACATCGTCAAATAGATCCGGTCAAGAGGTGCGGTGCTCCTCACCAACCAAATGGGGAAGACCTTGTTCAGCCCTTCAACCTCGAAGAGCTCAAAAGATACTATGCATGAGCCGAGAATGTCTGGCAATTGTATCCCTCTCCAGCTCGCTTGATTGAAAACCTGAAAAGGCAAAAAAAATATAAACGGAGAATAAGGTCTCGCTAGATTGAAAACCCGAAAGGGTAGTCTAGGTAAAAGTTAGAGCAAAAAGAAAAAACAAATAGGAGAAAGAGAGAGGGAAGGCAGTCTCCGACATTCAATCCCCAACATCTGATCTCCAACAGGCAAAAGTCTCCAACATATCCAGGGAAGAGAACGCGACATCATAAGAGAGACAGCTCACCATGGTCTTGACTGACCAAAAATAAAAACCACAATAGGGCTCATATAATAAAACATCAAAATATAATAAAGTCCATAAGGTGCAACTTAGGAATAGGTGTCAAAGACATATAGATTAACATTTATTCATGTACAGTTACCTATATACATACTGCCTATATCCCCTATCCCCCCAACTATCCCCTTTTTCATGCAGCTCCACCCTGAAACGGTGTATCAACATCTCCGGCGTCCTAGCCGCGACCAGATACTTCTGCGAGGTGTAGAAGAGGCCCCAGTATCACCAGCATAAGAACCTCCAGAGGTGTCTTCCTCCTTGTCATCAGCATCACCATTGTCCTGGATAGCAGGACGACTTGGGCCGGCACCATCACCTCTATGAGCAGTGCTTCGTCTGCCATCCTGAGTAGGGCCAGCTTCATCCGCCTACCGGGGTTGTTCCGCCGACTCACGCTACTCAATCTTGGAGGCGTGTTACTGGGTCTTGCCTCGTTAGGATCATGGGCCATCTGGGCACCAAGGCCATGGACTCGTCGAAATTCCTCCTGCAGAGCCTAAGGAACCACAGGCCATGAGCTTTCCAGATCCTCGTGGATCTCCATCAATTGGGAATCTATGCCACTGGTTACCCGTCTCAATAGGATCCACCTCAACACATGCCTAATGACATGGGAATGCCCCTTAACAGCCACCAGCACCCATGATAGATACTCATGGGACAAGAGCATATGTTCGGAAAAAGCATAAGCTAAGGCCCACAAGGGAAAATAGATCTCCCACATATCCCGAATGAGCTCACCCACTTCCCTCTCCATTCGCAACTCTTCAATCAGAGGACGATCCACGTCCGGAAGAATCTGGTCTCTGCCAAACTGACGAAGGACTCGATATGCTAGATAAAAAGTGGTATGTTCGAGACCTGGGCATAAGCCCCGGTAAACAGGAAAAATTTACGGATTCGCCAGTGGCTGACCACCCAGATGATCTCCATGGAGCCAATACGAAGAAAGTACTCTATCTAGTCAAGCTTCGTAGGCATATGATGGTGATAATGGCCGTGAGAGCCATAACGCCCGGGATTATACACTCCTCCCACAAGCTCTGGGGTCATCACCCAATTAAAGTGCTCCTCCAACCACATATGAATCAAAAGAGGGCTGCCAGAAGGAAACACTTCGTCGTCGGACAAAAATGCATCCAGGCAAAACAAAGTCTTGGCCAAAATAACCGGGATGATATTTACATGGCGATCCCGAGCTTACAGCACCAGGTCGACAACCCGTACATCGATTAATCCGGGTTGGCCCACCAGGAGGTACCTTCCCATAACACAAAGAAATAAAGCAGTCAGCCGACGCCGTAAGTAGACTGGATCTTCCCTATATTCAGTATAGGTAGGGGGAAGAACAGTCAAATTAAAATTAAATCCATTATAAAAACCCAGAGTAGTGGCACGGGTCGAGCCAAATAACTCCCGTATCGCCATAAAAGGGCGCCTCCACGCAGAGGGCACGTCAATAGGCCCGATGATCGGCATCCCCACTATAACACAAAACTCCTCAAATGTGGGACACATTTTGTTCAGGAAAAAATTGAAAAGATGACTCTTCACCAACCAAAATCTGGACGCTGCCCTCAACATGTCCCAGTTTATCCGTAGGGCCCGTCATGACAGGAGGCATTGATAGCCATAAATATGATCGAACCACTCTCACTCATCTTCTCGTAAGGAAAAAATCCAGAAGTCCAGTGAGGCCTCGTATATTTCCATCTCCAAAGCTGTGTGGCTAGGTGCGGCCATTTCTGAACAAATTATTATTATTCTATATTTGACTGAAGAAAAGAGAGACAGAACAGAGAGGGAGCTCGGAATTAATTATAGCTTGAGAGAAGCAAATAGTGTGAAATAAACGCTGCTTCGACTCCCTTTTTATACTAAAAACTGAAGAAACAGCCGAATATTTAGCATAGTGCATAAATAGTGGCTGAAACGGGAAAGCACAGAAAAAGGCTTGGGCGCCGCCCATGGCCACTCAGGGAGTCGCGCCCTCTTCCTCCATAGGTGGCACCTATTGGTCCCCCATTTATCCCCCAAAACTACATGGTATCTTCGTTTTTGACTCTGGCTGCTCCACTGTTGGCCCTGTTCGTTCACAAGGAAGGAAAGAAAGGACCAAAGCTATATACTAGCCCTCGCCTACCGAAGAGAAAAGATCAAACACAGGAAAAGGCGGTTGTCTCTTCTTTCTCATAGAGTGCCAGATAACCTCATTTTAAATCCGAAGGTGTATCCCTCCAAACCTTTGTCCTTAAACTGCATCGTGCCGTTACCTTAGAATAATGTTTTAGATTTCTTTTATTCCTAGAATAATTGAGTCTTCATATTTATGTCATGCATCATAGAATAAAAACAAAATTACATTGCATTTAGAAATATATACAGAGTCTGGTACAACAAAAATAATAAAGTGCAGGTAAAACAAGAGCTAATGGCCACGTGAAAATCTACTCCTGCCTAAATCTCCACCTATAACCCGAGGGTCAATCCCACTAATCCTGTACTCCCGTCCTCTCGCTCGAACACGACTCGATCCACCGGCATTGTCATCATCATCCTCACCTCAGCACCTAGCTTGAATAACAACATCATTTCCTCGACAAGAAAACTCGTCCAGCAACCACTGGTATAATTTGGTGACGCTGAGGAAGCCTTTCACCAGCTTCCTGTATGAAGAAGCATCAACCTGGGAAAGAAGGTGTAAAACAACAAAAGAAAATATGTCGACCTCAAAAGAAAAAGAGAAAAATGATGCAAGTATATGAAAAAGAGTCCTCCGAGAATCTGTACCGCTCCAGGACCTCGATATCAGACAAAACTTCCTCAACAAGTCTTCCATCACGATGATATTGGAAGGTGGAAAAGTTCGACTACGCATTAGGAACCAAACGGGAAGGCCTCGTCCTGTCATAAACATCTGATGCACGCCTAATCGCTGCAGGAGGTGGATAAAGCACCGTCCTCAAAAATTCCTTGTAAGCCATGATAGGATAATCATCACGAGGAATAACATGCCTAGACAGATATTGATACCGGTTTGGCAAGAAATCTGGTACAATCACCCAAACTGGTGGGTCAGGTGGTATCACTTGAGGCACCGAATACAGGAAATGCTAGCGATTAACTCACTCGCCCATATACAATGAGTCAACCATAATTGACACTATCAAGATCCGGCGGCTGCTCATCTCCAAAGAAATCAGATATGCCCCAGCCAAACCCCTCCAGGGAAATAAATGAACAGTGCCCGAGCTCGAGCTCGCAATCCGGTCCCGCATCATCACTTCTGACAGACAGCGACCATCTTGGTCCTCCTCAACCCAGTTCGCATTCACAAACTCAGCCAGGAATGGTGGCTCGTGAATACGACTATGCAATGGCCAAGGTGAAAAAGTGAAGATAGAGTAGGCCTAAACATGCGAGAAAAAAAAGAAGAAAAAAAGGGGGTCAGCCAGAAAAAAAATTAAAAAAAATAATATAATATAATGGAAAAAAATTCAAAAAGAAAAGAGATACCTCCAGAGCAGGAGCAAAACCATTGATGATCGGAGAATCGTTGTGGCTGGCCCGATCCATGGATGCATTTCAGCCAAGCACCGCCCTAGTTATACTCGAATGCGGTCTAGATCCTGGAGGCATCCCAAAACTAAAACCCGTATAATGGTGGAAGAATTGGCAAATAACGACATTCCCAAAAAGAAAAACAGAAATGCCCTGGCAACACGAGCCACAGCCTCGTCATAATCGTTATCAACTTGCCCGACATGTTCTTCCAGCCAACTCTTGACACTACTAATGCAGATTTTGTCAGTGGTTTTATAATCAGGCTCGAAGCCCAAAAGGTCCTCGACCACATCATGTTGATGTCTAAGAGTATAATCCGGCTCCAGAGACCTACCGATGCCAATCAGGATGTCTGTGATTGCGGAAAAATCACAGAGGGTCAGGGTAGCTTCGCCGCAGCTAAAGTGGAAGGTATGGGTAGTGTCCCACCAATAGTCCCACAAAATCTCGAAAATAAGCATATAACTGCGGAAAGGGCGAAAAGCTCGCATAAACACCCCGAAGCCAGTGTATTCTACTAAAAGTTGTGCCTTCAAAGGCATAGAATTATAAATAACAGCGACCTTGTCACAGCTGGCTCGAACTCTCGTAAGAACCCTACGTGACTGAAAGAATAATAGAAAGAAAAAAAACAGCATCTCAGAATCAGAAGAAAAAAAGAGAGAAACTTAAAGTGGGATTTTGAAGATTAGAAACATGGGTATGATGATCTAGAAGGATGTTGTCCCAGTCATCCTTGGAATACCAAGAAAAAAAATGATTTGGCCAAAGAAAATCAAGAAAAGGCGGAGAAATGAACAAAAGAGCTCTGTTGACAGCAACAATGGAGGGGAAGCAACGAAGAAGAGAGAAAGAAAATGAAATTGGTGAAAGTAAGCACTTGCTCCTCTCTGTAGAAGACTAAGAAGAAAGAAATTGGAAAGTTTCACTTTCCTCCCCTCCAAAGTTCAAGTGCATCACTTAAATTTCCAAGTTAGCTCAAATCACAAAATGGCCCTGAAACCTTAACGGAAAGTTAACAAAGTTAGCTTTGTTAACCAAAAGTGACGATCATCCATCAAAAATCAAAGGAAGACTTATATCCCCAGTAGAACAGCCGCAAGAAAAGAAGAAAATGAAGAATTATGACATTCCGATCCCCAGCAGGGTGCTCGCAGCAAAGAAAGAAGCAAAAAAAAAACACATAGGAAAAAAAAAACAAAAGAAAGAACAAGAAAACAAAAAAATACTGAGAGCAAAAGCAAAGCAAGAAAAAAATAATAATAATAGAAAGAGAAAGCAAAAGGAAGACGGGTAAAGTATTTTACATCGCATGCGATATCTGAAGATGGTTATGTTGGATCTTTTCTGCGAGGGTGCATACCGGGTCATTGAGGAAAAGGTTGGTTCCACCATCGTGTTCGACGAAGGGTCCTACCCGAGGGTGCGATGTTTTATGATGATATGTTCCACCATCGTGTTCGACGAAGGGTCCTACGAGGGTGCGATGTTTTATGATGTGTCCCACCATCGTGTTCGGCGAAGGGTCCTACTCTTAAGGATACGATGTTTTATGATGATGTTCCACCATCGTGTTTGGCGAAGGGTCCTACCCTTAAGGATACGATGTTTTATGATGATGTTCCACCATCGTGTTCGACGAAGGGTCCTACCACGAGGGGTGCGATGTTTTATGATGTGTCCCACCATCATGTTCGGTGAAGGGTCCTACCCTTGAGGATACAATGTTTTATGATGATGTGTTCCACCATCGTGTTCGACGAAGGGTCCTACGAGGGTGCGATGTTTTATGATGATGTGTTCCACCATCGTGTTCGACGAAGGGTCTTACCACGAGGTGCGATGTTTTATGATGTGTCTCACCATCGTGTTTGGCGAAGGGTCCTACCCTTGAGGATAAGATGTTTTTGATGATGTTCCACCATCATGTTCGGCGAAGGGTCCTACCACGAGGGTGCGAGGGTGCAATGTTTTATGATGTGTCACACCATCATGTTCGGCAAAGGGTCCTACCCTTGAGGATACGATGTTTTATGATGATGTGTTCCACCCTTCGTGTTTGATGAAGGGTCCTACCTTGAGGGTGCGATGTTTTATGATATGTCCCACCATCGTGTTCGGCGAAGGGTCCTACCTTTGAGGATACGATGTCTTATGATGTGTTCCACCATCGTGTTCGACGAAGGGTCCTACCTCGAAGGTGCGATGTTTTATGATGTGTCCCACCATTGTGTTCGATGAAGGGTCCTACCACGAGGATGCAATGTTTTATGATGATGTCCTACCCTTTGAGGATACGATATCTTATGATGATGTGTCCCACCATCGTGTTTGGCGAAGGGTCCCACCCTTGAGGATACGCTGCTTTTATGATGATGTGTCCCACCATCGTGATTCGACGAAGGGTCCTACCCTGAGGATGCGATGTTTGAACATGTTATCCCACCCGGTGGCTGTTTGTTTGTATGAGGCCGAACTACGTTTAGTCTGATTCCTGAGAAAGGGATACGTAGGCAGCCTATTTCGGTAGGTACAACCATCAGAGCATTTAATTTGCATATCTGCTTAAAAACTACGATAACCAGCTATAACCGACTAAATATGTCTAGGGTATGTGAGATTTGAACGCATCCTAAAGCGTTGCATTATAAGCTACTGTTACATTACTCCCCATTATAATTTCCATGAAATTTGGGAGTTTATTTCTTATCAACGATGTTCGTTTACTTGGTAAGTTTCGGTTTACCATAAACTCCATCATTGAGGGGCTCTGTAGACACCCCAATTTTGTACCCTTGGTATGTAACATGACATAAGATATCAAGACCTATTAAAAAGCTAACAAATGTCAAGTTACAGGGTTAGAAATACAAAAGAAAAGGCATGATGCGTAAATAGTGAAATGCAAGGGGCCTAAGTGCCAAAAAGAAGATCAAAAAAGCCCCCTGGCACCGCCCATGGACCCTCCAGGCACCGCGCCAACCTCCTCCATGGGTGGTGCCCAACAATACTTTGTGTACTGTAGCAGTTTGCCTAATGTATACTTCTCTCGGCTGCTATAAGCCGTTGAATTGAAGCACGTAAAGAGAAATCTTAACCACGAAGGAAAGCCTCTCCCAACCTATAAATAAAGAGGCCCGGCTTGTGAATTCACACATCGTTTACGTAGAACACACAGTGAAAATTTTACGCAGTTGAGTTCACCGCAGAGAGCCGAGATAATTTTCTTCTCTAGTTCGAAGCTCCGCCAAATCTCCCCAAACACAAAACCAACCGGCTAAAGTGAAACCTAATTACCCTACTAGGATTCTGCCATATTTCACCGATTCCAAAATCCCAAAAAGAGCAGTTGTCCTGCCCGAATCCAGACGCCAAATCAGCAAAAAAACAAGTAGTTGTTCTACCCGATTTCCACCGTCATCAAGCAAACAACATCAAAAAAGCAAGCAGTTGCTCCGCCCGGATCCCGAGGCCAAAAAGCAACTTTCAGAAGCAGTTACTCTGCCCGAATTACCGTAACAGCAAAAGTAGCAAAAAAGACTCCCTCTCCCGGAAGGACAGAACGAGCGCATGCTAAAATCTACTAGAAGCTTGTTGGTACGGGGTAAGACCCCCACACTTCAAGAGGTATACTATTTAAAGTTTTATTTATTAAAAAGTGCTATTTAGACCGGCTCAATGTAATTAAAATAAACAAGAAGCTTCTCGAATTTCTATAGAAAATAGAACTTCAAAAGCCATTATTATGGCCAAATATTTATAAATGTAATTGTAACTCCCGAAAGGAGGTCAGTGGAAATTTTGTAATAATATAGATACATACATACATACATACATACATACATACATACATATAAACATATATATATATATATATATATATATATATATATATATATATATATATATATATGTTTAAATGCTTTATTTCAATCTGTTAAGTAAATATAAAAAAACATATTTTAGCCAAAAACTATTTTGAGACCGAAAGGACGAGTTGGGAGCCTGACACCTTCCCACCTCGTAACTTAGCCTCCGAACCTTTTACAAATCTAGTTACATTTGGTTTTTCTTTATTTCTCCTTAAAATAAAGATGGCGACTCTTTTTTAACATTTTGAGTCCACAATTGAAGCCAAGCGTATTCCACGCGCTTAAAGGTTTTGAAACCGCCCGCTTCTCACGGGGGGATCGATCGAAATCCAGTGGCACTCACACCTTGTCGTAACCATTAGGCGCTTGGAATAATGTTATTGTGTTCTTGGTCGATGTATCACTCACGTGCATCCGATAACCCACACTCGTGATAACCGTTTTCATTTCAAGACCCACGTTGCGGCAACGGCTCTATAACATATCCTTCGGTTCTGTGATTTATTTCAAGCACTTATGTGACAACAATGTGCTAATTGAGACATGGGATCGAAATTGACCATGTTTATCTTGATTGCGCATTATTGAATTTCATGGTGTGTATATTTGTAGGTATGCATACTTATACTTGATAATTCTATAAAAGATTTGATATGTACATATGTGAATATACATGCTTATACTTGTTAATTTCATGAATGACTTGATGTATATATATAAAGGTATACATACTTACATGTAATGTTTTCATGAGAATTACTTTCTAATTCATTTGGTTTGTGTTGAACAGGGTATTTCACCCTGGTTCATTTGGACAGTTTAGTAAGTGAGAAGGAAAAGGTATCTTTTGGAGTATCTTAAGTATCCGATACGTATCTGTAGGTTATCATCGTAGTAACGCCGATTACATGATCCTTTATAACAATGTTTCATCTTATGTTATATTGTAATTTGTAGTAGCGCATCGAAGTCTTTATGACTCACCCGTGCCTTGTTTCTAGTTTGCGCTATCGTCTAGCCGTGCGCCGAGGTCGTAGATCATGTAGTTGCACAATGGATCGCCGATAGCTAACTTGAGATCGTGTGCCCGTGATTGTCGCAGCTTGTCGCTCCTTCCGAGTCGTAGCTCGCAGAGTCACCTTTAGCATTGTGTTGTTTCTTCTATTTTGTCCTTCTATTCTATTAAGGACGCCTTGAGTAAAGTTATATATATATATATATATATATATTTTTTAGGGAAGCAGGCGGCACCAAGTGGGAGTTTTATTAATAATAAAAGAAGTACAAACTTGAGGGGACAACTAGCCTTGCCCTTATAAATGGGAGGACAGAGGAGCCTAACCTCGAAAAAGAGATACAATCGAAAAAATTAAGAAATTCTAACGTAGGGAGTGTTACTAGCATCTAGAAAAATGAGACCTTTAGATGGATCAATAGCCGAAATATCGTGGAAAACCTTATCGAAACGAGTGTCACAGGCTAGGTTAGCCAAACTGTCAGCTACCTTATTAGCCTCTCTGAAGCAGTGAGAAAAAATAAATCTCCCTCGGCTTGGGCGGACAATCTCCCGAACAATATAAGAGTGCACCTGGGGAAGTTTATGGCCTTGAGTAAAACAATCAAATAGAACCTTTGAGTCATTTCTACAATGGCGTCATAATAACCATTCTCTAGCGACCATTTAACACCATAGTAGAGGGCTTTAACTTTAGCAACCATGTTCGATGCGAGATATGATAGAATTGAGAAAAAGCATAGATGCAACGACCCGGTAGAATCACGAGCAACACCCCCTCCACCACCAAAACCCGGATTGCCTCGACTAGCACCATCCGAGTTAAGCTTGACAATACCACGAGGGAAGACCAAACAACGACTGAACTGAATTTGGCGTTCTGACCATAATCAAACCGAATTTGAGAAGCGGCACATTTGAAATGTGATAACCAGCGGCATGAAGAATGTTCTTAAAATCAGTGGAGATGCTAGCAACAGCCTTAGGGAAAGAAATTCGATTATTATCAAAAACTGCCACATTTCGGCATTTCCAAATATGCCAAAGAATGATCGAGGGGAGCAAAGTATAAGGGAGCGCTTTTGTGTAACCACCACGAGATGGAAACAAATATTATGGACGAGAACTTGGCGGGCGGCGCAAAAGGCCATTGAAATGCTGCCATAAGGAAGAAGCAAACAGGCTGTTTAAGAAAACATGTTGAAAAGTTTCGATGTGGCCTTGGTCACAACAAGAGCATTTAGATGCCAATGAGAGACCCTTTCTGTGAGAGCTTCAAATCAGGGAGTCTTCGGTTAATGAGGCGCCAAAGAAAAATGCTAATGTGCTTTGGCGGGGCTTTGTGCCAAATAAAAAATGAGGAGAAAGCTTTGGATGAGAGTCTCGAACAAGAGGGAAGACCAGAAGAAAGAGAAAAATTCCGATGTGAGCAGTCCAAACAGGCCGATCTTCAGTGTTGTGAAGAGAAATAAGATGGGACTTGATATGAGCTTTTGCGGCATGGGGCAACCGAGACCAATCACGTTGGGAACGAATCAAGCGACTCCCGTCTTGGAAGGATCGGGAGGCTTGTCCGAAATAGTATCAAAAATCCATTTATCGAACCAAGGATTAATGTAATTGTGCATACTTGACACTTGTGATTTAGAGACTCAATTGAGCTCCTAATGTGGTTTTGTGGTTATGACAACAATGAGCATAATCATTTGAGTTTAGTATAGCATTATACCTATTTGAGAATTAGCAAGGCAAACGTTTAACGTTGACGATGCATTGTCTATACAAATTATGCGATTCGTGGTTGCAATCTATCGCCATACCGGATTCGATTCACACACCCCTCCACTAGTAGCTACATTGGGGGAAGTAGCTCCCTTTGTCGTAACCAAAAGAGCGTATTAGCTAGTGTTATTTTCCGGAGTAGAGAGCACGAACCAGAGAAAAGAGCTCGGTACTTTGATACCGATCACGGGCATCTACGGCACAATATGATTAACAGGTTGTGATTGTAAAAGCAATATGGCTAGCGGTGATTTGGTATCTTTTTATCCTTATGTGGCTTACTATGAGCACTTATGTGACAACAAAATGTTAGTTGCACATGAGATCTTATTGACAATGTTTGTATTGGTTAATGTTATTGAAAGGCTTGACGTGTATATATATAGATATGCACATTTGTACATGATGATTATGTGGGAGATTTGATATGTATATATAGATATATACATACTTATACATGAGGATTATATGAAAAACTTGATATGTATACATATAGATATACATTCTATGCATGATGGTCATATGATATGCTTGACATGTGTATATATCGATATGCATACTTGTAGATGAGGATGTTTATGAAAGTTTATTCTAATGGATTTGGTTTGTTTATGTGCTGTGAATTCCACCCCTCGGTTCATTTGGATAGTTTAGTAAGTTAAAGCGTAAGGTTGTCTTGTGGAATATGTAAAGCATACGATAAGTCTTCATGGGTCTTCGTCGAGTAATGCGATGACATGTTTATTAATAACCATTTCATATATGTTATATTGTTGATTGTAGTAGCGCACTAGGTCTTTATGACTCATTTTCAGGTTTCTATTTTCTAGTTGGTGTTTCGTTAGCCGCGTTGAGGACCAGATCCGAATCGTTGGAGTGCGTAGTAGATCGATGCAGTGAGTTGAAGTCGTGTGGTTCATGTGTAGCGCTTGTCGCTTTTCCGAGTTATAGCTCTCGAATTCCGGTTTCACTTTTAATATTATTATGGTGTCCTTCTACTCGTTAAGGATGATGTTGGGTAAAGTTATATAAACTTTACAGTCTGGTAGTACTCGTAGTCTTGTTGTATATGTTTTGTAGCTGACCTTGTAGTCGAGCACTTGTACTTGTGTATAGTATTCATTCGGGGTTGTCTCTCGGCAAGAAGTAGCCACGGGGCATTCGATGAAGCTGTTGTTATTGTTGTTGTTGTTATATTGGTTACCCGATATGATTTAGTCATTGGGTCATTGTTTTCTATCAGATGGGTTCTTGCTGAAACGCCAGCCTGGAGTGCAGATGGTTCGTTCGGTGTTTGCAATGTTGCGGCAAACGAGTTTTGTTTTCCCTTTAGTGAGACAATAGTCTCTCTTGGTTTCATTTGGTTTTGGTTTCGAGCTTATAGCTCAGGACTTAATTTCGTTATTGCTTTCGCAGATTCGATTCTTGTTGAACCATTATTTTAGTACGGCTTCACTATCTTATTTAGAGCTTGTTAGCTCGATTGTTCAACATGCACTACTGTTTAACAAGTGCTTGTCCTCTTCTTATGTTAGTTCAGTGCACGACCTTGAGATTTCGATTAGAATCCGGTCGAGTTAGTTACAAATGGTGTAATTTTCCTTAAATAAAATTTCAATTTTATTTTTGGGACATTTTTTAACTAAAGTTAATTATGCGATTTTCTTAAAATTCTTTTTGGATTATTGAAACAATTATTCATTAATTTTTATTACAAACATATCTTAAAGATCAAATGATTAACTAAATGATAGAATCATAACTAAATCCAACTTTGCACCCAAGCAAAATGACCAAAATAATCTTCGTGTGACATACACGTGTCATTTTTCATTAATATTATTAACTCCCATGGATGTGAGGGAGGCAAAGTGGGACGAATAGCAAATTTGTGTATGAAAGTGAGACACTTAATTTGTAGGTTATGATGCAAGGTGAGATTTAAGTAGGGGGAATTTCAAGTGGGTACAATTTTGAAAACATCTTTTCATCTAGGACCATCAAGTTTTTGGACATTTCATATAACTACAAATTGCTTGCCAAATGACAAAAATGCCATTAATGAAAACTCTGATGCCAAGCCTTGGCATGCCAAAAATGCTGATGCCAAATCTTGGCATCAGGTGAAATGCTGATGCCTACAATTGTTGCTGATGCCAAAAATGCTGATGCCAAATCTTGGCATCAGGTGCAATGCTGATGCCTACAATTGATGCTGATGCCAAAAATAGTGCTGATGCCAAAAATGCTGATGCCAAAATCAACTCGATGCATCGGCATCGAAGTCAACCTGATGCCAAAATCAACGATGCGGGCATCGAAATCAACCGATGCCAAAAATCGACTGATGCCAAAAATCGACTGTTGCCGGGCATCAGAAATCAACCTAATACCAAAAATCAACCCGATGCCTGGCATCAGAACCTTCAAAATTTAAAATCAAAATAATAAGTAGATAACAATCAAATATATATATATATATATATATATATATATATATATATATATATATATATATATATATATATATATATATATATATATATATATAACCTTTCCTCAAGTGAATTTCAGCCTTGGTTCTTCCATATTTCAATATGTAGATAGATGCGCTTTCAAGATCTATGAACAAGACCCTCAATCTCCATTAAAAAAAAAAAGATATGAATAAATATGAATAAATAAGGCGAAGCCGAAGGAAGAGCGCTAAGGAAAAAGAAAATGGGCGTGAGTTAGCATAAGGCATTGCGTTCCATTCCTGGAGTCAACGAATGTTAAAGGCGCAAGGCCTTTCCTTGCTCGAGAGTTTCACCCTTCTTCAAGTTCAGCTTCCTCTTTTTCATTTTGATAGGACTAGGTCGCTCATTGTCTACTAAATGAGCCGTCACGACCGACATCAAATAGAGGACCGAGATCTTTCTTTTCGACAAGAAGATGATAAGACTATCCCTTTCCAAAAAGCTAAGGCCCTAGACTTGACACCTCTCGATCTTTGAGAAGTACGAGCCCTCTCCGTCAATCTTTTTTATTTTCGATTCCAAAAATCTCATGGTCGATCAGGACGAGAATGAATCCGGGAATAGAGTCTCTCACCATTTTTTGTTTCATTCAAACCCAATCGATCTCAAACAGAACAAATTTCGGGAGAGAGAGAGAGAGCCTTGGGGGCAATGATGTACATTTATCCTAAAAATGTACCTAAAAGATATGTCAAAAAAATTGATGGATTGATTTGAAAAAATGTTTTAGAAAATGTACCGGCTTGTAATTATCTCATTTAAGTATATACTTCAGGGTGCCAATCATATTTTGGCCCATAAAATTAGGCCAAAAAAAGCAAACATCTCATCAAAGTTTCTATCAAATCTCACTTTAGTTTTTTATGATTAATTAAAAATGAAGGTAAAATATGTATGCATATTATTATTATTATATATATATATATATATATATATATATATATATATATATATATATATATATATATATATATATATATAAACAAAAAAAATGAAGGTAAAACACTTTGTAAAAATCATTAAGAAACAATTAGATGCTATATTTTTGTATCAGAATTGCATGCAAACTAGTGTCTTGAAAGGTTCATAGGCTTATTAGTAAATTAAATAATTAGATGATATATTTTTGTTATTAAATATTTATTAATAAACAAAAATGCTAGGTGTACTACTATACCTTCAAAAATGTAATTTTGTTTTTCATTGCAAAACAACGCTTTAGACCAACTTGGCCATGTCAACCATATGTTTAATTATTCAAAAATTGGAACATGTATTGCTGTTGAGAGTACCGCTGGGTCCACAACAAGGCTTCTTGAATTTTTGAAGTACATAATTGCATGCTTTCAATTAAGAATATATGACAATTCATCCAAACTTGATCCCAATCTGGCTATAATAATATGCTCTTTTTAATTCAAAGAACATATTACAAGCCGATACATCTTTTAAAATATGTTTTTAAATCAATCCTACAATTTTTTAGACATATCTTTTAGGTACATTTTTTGGGTGAAAGTACATCACTGCCCCTTTGTGTCGTACAACAATCGTCCTCTCTCATTCAATTAAGTCGAGGGGGAGGGGGAAGGCACACAATTTGTGTCGGAAACCACCAAGCACTAATTCCACACCTTCCCATGCAATCAACAACAACCCATCTTTGAGAATCAAATAGAAAAGAAAAAAAAATGCTTAAAATCCTCAACGGAAATCTCAGACGACTCTGTTCAAGACTCTAGTGGCATGTTCGCCGATCAAACACAAATGGGTCAGCCTCAGCCATGATTTATCCACACCATGGCTCAAAATCTTCCAGACCAGTCCGTATCGCCACATTTAATGCTCCTTTGTTTTCCATGGCACCTGCTGTGTGACGACCCGACCCGGATTCCGGCACAGAATCTCAAGGTCGTGACACTAGAACAAACATAAGATGAGGACAAGCACTTGTTAAACAATAGTGCGAGTCGAACAGTCGAGCTGACACGCTCGAAACATGAACATAAAGCTGCACTAAAATACGGTATTTCAAAAATCGAATTAGCGAAAGCAATACAGAAATGAAGTCCCAAGCTATGAAGCTCGAAACCAAAGCCAAAGAACCCAAGAGAGACATTATCTCACAAAGGGGAAAAACAAAACTCGTGTGCCGTGACATTGCAAACGCTGAACAAACCATCGGCACTCCAGGCCGGCGCTTCAACAAAAGAACAACCTAATATATCAATTACCCAATGGCTAAAGTATACCGGGGTCAACCAATTACTATAACAAATAGAATAAAGAAATGCCCCAAAGCTACTGCGTGCCCGGGAGACAACTGAAATAAATACGGAAACCACGAACAAGGCACGACACAACACGTCGGCCCAAGAAAGAACCAATACAAATACCCAAGTATTCTCCCCGACTGTAAAGTTTAAACAAAATTAGAAAATGTCGACCTCACAAGAATAACAAGGTACATAATATCAATGACAATGCTAAAAAGGAACAGGACTCCACAAACTGCTACTCGGGAAAGTCGGCTGCTACAAACACGATCTAATCTCGATCTATCGATCAGCTGTGCACTGCTACAATCATGATCTACTCTGCCTCAATGCGGCTACCAATTACTGCAACTAGAAAACAAAAATGTGAGGGAAGAGTCATAATGACCCAGTACGCTACTACAAGAAATATTTAACATATGATTTGTAACATAAAAATAATCATGGTGTCATATTACAAATGACAGAAAAGCCCGTGAAGAGACGTCGTATCATTTAGATACTCCACAAGATAACCATTTCTTCTTACTTACTAAACCTTCCAAATGAACAAGGGTGTAATTCCATGTTCAAACACAAATCAAATGAATTAGAAGGTAGTTCACATAAAACATCATATGCAAGTATATATAGCTGTTTATATACTAATCAAACTATTCATAGAATCATAACGTGTAGGAGTGCATATTTATGTATATACACCTATATAAGTATGTATATCTCTATATATACATATCAAATCTCTCATATAATCATCATGTATAAGTGTGTGTATATATATATATATATATATATATATATATACACACATCAAGTCTTTCATATAACATCAGCCAATACAAACATGGTCAATAAGATCTCATGTTCAACTAACACTTTGTTATCACATAAGTGCCCATAGTAAGTCACATACAGGATAGAGAAGGTACCGAATCAATGTCGTTGTGTCGCTCTTGCAATCACAACTGTTAATCATATCGTTCCAGTGATACCCGTGATCGGGTATCAAAGTACCGAGCTCTCTTCTCGGGTCCGAGCTCTCTACTCAGGAAATAGCACTAGCCAATGCGCTCTTTTGGTTACGACAAAGGGGGCTACTTCCCCACTGTAGCTAGCAGTGGAGGGGTGTGTGAACCGAATCCGATACGACGATACATTGCAACCACGAATCTCATAATTCGTGAAGACAATGCATCATCCCACCATCAACGTAAAAAATCAAGTAATGCCAGCTGGACTTATATGCAATGCACAATTAGATGTTTACTTGCAAATTGTCAAGTAGATATACAGATCTACTAAACTCATACAATTATGCACATTGTTGCAATAATCATAGGATCTCACCACGATCCTCGTAAGGTTCAATTGTTCCTTAACTTGACTCGTTGAGTCCTTGCTACAATTTATCCCAATTAGGTTATAAATGCTATTTGCATTTCTAAACCTTTTCTAAGTTCTCGGTTCAATCATAGTTAGGTTCTTGTCTCATTAACAAACCTTAGATCAACAGTTCACAATTTCACCTATTAGTGAAATATAAATTCAACACAAGTTGGTGAATGAATTATCAATGAAACCACAGAGTAATCAAAAGCAGATTATGCTTCGAGTCAAAATACACAATATGCCTGATAAGTCATATCATTAACTATGAAGAATCAATCCTTAACAAGTATCACAATTATGCTTTCATAAATCATAATATCTAATTAGCATAGATGTTTATTTCTAGCATAAATCCAAGCTAAGTGCATAACTTAAAAAATAGCAACTCATATAATCCCCAAGACTTCATTGATGGTCTAGGATCAAATAACAACTTAGATTATATTCACTAAAACTCATTCTAGAATGATAATTCATCCTATATTACCCAAATCCATTATGGTTCATGTATTATCCATAAACCACACTTGACAAGTTCAAATATTGTGATCCACACATATTTAGAAACTAGACATTTTAAGGTGTTATTTACCATTTTGAATCATTCAATTCAGACCTATAATCATCAATTTATGATTATCACAAAGACATGTTATTTTCTAGATTTTCTATTATAACTTATTTTGCACAGCCAACTTGTAAGTTCGACCATTAATTGCTCACAACTCCAAAGGAGGTGATTCTTTCTTAGTTTGAAAATAGATTGTTAAGACTATATTTTAGCCTTTTAAAATTACTCCATTATGACTTGTATTCATCAAAATACAGCCCCTCGAAGTTCATGTTAAAAACATGATTATCTGTTGTGACTCATTCTGCATGTCTATCATACAAAATTCACCAAAAATTGCTCGTTGCTCCAAATGTTATAAACTTTACATTTCCAGAAACTAGACTCTTTGAGCTAGAGTTTACCATTTTAAAAACACTCCATTAGGATTTGTATTCATCGAAATATGACAACCTCAATATCTTGTTAACTGACTACCTATTTGCTAACACTTCTGGAACAGCCACGAATTGTGACAACTGAAAAATACTTCCCGAACTCCAAAATTTAGGAAACTTTACAGAGAGTTACCTAACATGTATAGGTATAACATATGCAATTTTTAGAAAAATCCCTTTTGTAGATTAGTACCAGAAGTTTCCCGAAATTTACCCAAAACTGAGACTGAATTTGTATGGTTTGTTTTCCAACAGGTTCATGAACAACAATGATTCCAAATCAAAGTTTGAACATATTTCAAACTAAACCCAAGACCAAAATCATCAAGTCAAGATCCATGGAAAAATTTCCAGATTTCATAGAAACATCAAAACGTTTTATAGACTTGATAAAACTCTTCCTTAGCATGATCTAAGCAAGATTAGTGAAGAAGAAAGCAAGAGGGTTTAGTAATGTACCTCAGATCTGAATTTCAAACCTTTGTGAAACCTGAAATAGATAGAGGGGAAACGATCTCCTCGATGAGATCTTTCCAACGGTGGTCTCGGCTCGTCGATTGGTTGGCCGAAGCTCCGGTAATCGCCGAAACACTCCAAGAACCTACTCTCTCTCTCTCTCTCTAAGTTTGACCGGTTGGAGAGATAACGATGTGAATAAAATCAGATTAGAAATGAATGAAGAGATGTCTTGAGGCTTATATACTCCTAAGGGGAGGCCAAAGGTTCAAAATACCCTTACAAGGGATAAAGGAGGGACTTATATTAAGGGTAGGATAGGAAATTTCGTCAAGACAAGTCATAAAAGACTGCCGGTAGTGCAGCCCAAAGTCTGCCGGTAGTGCATCTCAAGATCTGTCGGTAGTGCAGCTCAAGGTCTGCTGGTGGGAAGCTCAAGGTCTGCTGGTAGGAAGCTCCAAGTCTACTGGTGGGCAGCAGCACGAGGACTATCTTTCGACGGCTCCCGTTTTGCACACCGTTCGACGAAATGACGTGATTTCTTCGCCAGGCTGACCCTAAGGACTTAAACTAAAATCCTTAAAAGTCTCAAATCAAACTAAAACCATCTTGTATGATATCTTGAACAAAATGATTCAGTCGCGTACCATATTCGATCTGTAACTAATAAATGACAACGAAATCACATGGAACAAACTAACGATCGAAACAATGATCGAGCAAGTATATATACTTATTTTAAAGTATGTTAAAAGCCTAATAAAGAGTCTCAAACTCATACTCAAACTGAATTTAGAATTAAGTCCCTCAAAAATACGAAAGACGAAACGTTTACGAAACGCGAATCGTGAAACCAAACTTACGACGACGACTATACTTTGAACGTCGTGACCTCATGCAAACATTATAGAAATGATAATAAGGATATTAAATGTATCCAAGTGAGTACACGAAAACCTAGGATCCCTCAAAGGTCCCGATAAGAAAGAAGTATGAAACCATTATATCGAGTCAAATACTTAAAGATTCGGGGTCTTACACGTTGTACCAATGACCCATCATAAAGCTTCAAACTTTAACTATGGAGATGAAGATTTTTCACAGGTAAATCACTCGTTTGATTCAAATTTAAGGTCGAAATCAATGATTGATCGTCCCAAGAATATTCTAAAGCAGTCTCCTATGCATTCAAGTTCTATAAACATCTCAGAGAACCATTCTAAACAGCAAAAATTCATGAAACCAAAGTTGAAATTGGGAAAAGGACAAGGCCGGTGGCTTTGGGTTGCAGATGATTTGGGGATGGCGAAGGTCGCTGTGGTTTGGGGATTTGAAGAAGAAGTTGGATTGCTCGCTAGGCCAGAGAAGATGAAGAATGGTTTTGTCAACCTCATGCCAGGAGTATTTGGCATCATCAACCTGATGCCTGGATTATTGGATTTTTTCACGATGCCAAGCCTTGGCATAAGCTTTTTGGCATCAGCTTTTTTGATTTTTTTTTCTTTTGTATAAACTGTGAAATCAATGTTGAGGTCAAACCTTGGCATCAGCTTTTCTGAATTTTTTTTCACCTGATGCCAAGCATTGGCATTAGCTTTTTGGCATCAGCTTTTTGAATTTTTTTGGTTTGAATAAACTGTGAAATCAATGCTGATGCCAAATCTTCCAACATCTTCCATAAACACTAGGACCCCAATCTCGCAAATCTTCCAACATCTTCCATTCTCTAACCATCATACTAGACATGTGAACTTTCCTACTCAAGGCATCCGCTACTACATTTGCCTTCCCCGGATGATACAAAATAGTACAATCATGATCTTTTAATTTCTCCATCCATCTTCTTTGTCTCATGTTCAACTCCTTTTGAGAAAATAAATACTTCAAACTTTTGTGGTCGGTGAAAATCTCAAACTTAGCCCCATATAAGTAGTGTTTCCATTTATGCAACGCAAAAATAATCGCAGCCAACTCCAAATCGTGCGTTGGATAATTATGTTCATGAATAGACAACTTCCTCGACGCATAGGCGATAACTCTACCATTTTGCATCAGCACACAACCCAAACCTTCCTTGGAAGCATCGCTATAAATCACAAAATTATCTCCTCCACTAGGCAAAGCCAAAATAGGTGCCGACGTCAACCGCTTCTTAAGCTCTTGGAAACTAGCCTCACATTTTTCGCTCCAAACAAATGGAATATTCTTTTGGGTCAATCTAGTCATAGGAGTCACAATCCGAGAAAAACCCTCAATAAATCTTCCGGTAATAACCCGCTAGACCCAAGAAACTCCGAACCTCGGTAACTGAACTAGGCCTCTTCCAATTCATCACCGCTTCAACCTTAGAAGGATCAACGGCTATCCCGGCGCTAGAAACTATATTCCCCCAAAATGATACTTCCTCAAGCCAAAAGGCACATTTGCTAAACTTCGCATAAAGCTGTTTCTCCCGAAGAATAGATAAGACAATCCTCAAGTGTTTCTCATGCTCCTCCCGAGATTTCGAATACACTAGGATATCATCAATAAAGACTACCACGAAACAATCAAGATAGCTATGAAAGACACGGTTCATCAAGTCCATAAACACCGCTGGTGCATTCGTTAACCCAAACGGCATCACTACAAACTCAAAGTGTCCATATCTAGTGCGAAAAGCCGTCTTTGGAATGTCTTCCTCTCTAACCTTCAATTGATAGTAACCCCATCTCAAATCAAGCTTAGAATACACAATCAACCCTTGCAATTGGTCAAAAAGATCATCAATGTGGGGTAGTGGGTATTTATTCTTAATGGTCACCTTATTCAATTCCCGATAATCTATGCATAACCGCAAACTCCCATCTTTCTTCCTCACAAATAAGACAGGTGCGCCCCAAGGTGACACGATCAGTTTAATAAAGCCAATCTCTAGGAGTTCCTGCAACTAAATTTTTAACTCCTTAAGCTCCGCAGGCGCCATCCTATACGGTGCTTTAGATATTGGTGAAGTCCCCAGAATAAGCTTAATACAAAATTCTAGCTCTCTATCGGGTGGCATAGCATGGTCAGTAGAAAATACATCGGGAAACTCACATACTACCGGAACCTCTTCTAATTTCGGCGAAGACTTCTTCTTATCAACAACGCATGCAAGATAACCCATACACCCTTAGAGTAGAAATAAAATGCAAGCCACTCGATGCATGATCACCCACAAATGTCAATTCAGGCACACCCGGCATAGAAAAAGTAACCACCTTTTTATGGCAGTCAACTAAAGCATAAAGATAAGAACATAACCATAAGAACATCCATACCGAGAATCACATCAAAATCACGTATAGGTAGAACTACCAACTCCGCATGCAAAGTGTGGTCACCCTCCAATACATCACAAGATTTAAACACTTCAGATGCGAGCATATATTCCCCGAGCGGGGTAGACACTTCAAGCAAATATGGCAAAGGTTGAGGCAGTACACATAGATTCTCAACAAAGTGCGAAGCAACATAAGAATGTGAACACCCTGGATCTATGAGAACTCGAGCCTTATGATCAAATATAGAAAGAGTACCTCCTATCACTGCCGTAGACCCCTGAACCTCGCGCTGATCAAGCGCAAACACACTGCCCTGCACCGTAGGTTTACCATCCCCATCTCTCTTAGCCCCAGACTGCTGACCGGCGCTACCCGACTGATTAGCCTTATACTTGGGACAATCTTTCCTCAAGTGAGTCCCATCTCCACAATAGTAACACTTCCCAGTCTTTCCCCAACACCTATCAGCTGTGTGTCCAGGCTTCTAACAGAACGAGCAAATCATAGTCTCGTTACGTGATCCTTGCTGCCCCTGAGTAAAAGAAGTGTTGTTGCCCTGCTTCCTTGTCTGTGGCCTACCTTGGCCTCCACCTCTCCTATCTCGGTTTCCTTGGTATCCCCTTCTGTTACTTGAATTATTACCTTGATTAGTGATCGATGTTTTATTTAATCTTTTTCCTTGCAAGTGAACAAGACTATTATAGAATAGTATTGGAAGCAAGGGTCGAACCCACAGAGACAAGTGATCACGAACAGTACAATTATTGATAGCAAATTATTAACCTAAGGGGGGTTTTTATGTTTAATTCTACTCTAAACTACTAATTATAGATGTTTAACTAATTAGACAGTAATAACAGATATTAAGATCTTATGGTGGGTGGCAATCTAGGATTCGGGTTTCACTTATATCTCCTTTATGTTCAATTCATAATAATGTCATTCAATGTCTTGGGTTCGTTCACTAAAAATAGATATAGTCTGTTGAACAATTGGTTCAGCCTCCATCCCCGCAAAAATTCATCCATTCTATATCCTAAGCACAGGAACTGTTAATCTAGCTGTCACCTAGATTTATGATCTATCTGTCACCTAGATCATGTAAGAACCTGGTCCTAACTTATCACTCTCGTGCATCGATAGGTCCAATTTATTGTGTTGGTGAGCCGGTTACGACATATGCACTTGGTCATGCAGTTATCCGCACCTCTAAGCCTTTATTATTTGCGATTACATTCATTTGTTCAAAGCAAAATAATATAGGGGTTGATAAACAACACAATCAACAAGCATTGAATAGACATATATATAAGAATCAAAACATAAATTCGATACAAGTTACCTCCCACCTCCTAGATTATGGATGATTTAGTTCATCATAGACAATGAACAGCACATGGAGATGATTGGATACATGATTTGATCTTCAATACTTGAAATTACAAAACCTAACTATGTTATACAATCTAAAACTACCTAAAAACTATGAAAAGAGAGCTTCCAGCCGTCCTCCCTATGCTTTGGCTCGGCATTTGGCTTCTATATATACTCGGGAGTTGTGATTGGATCGAATGACTGTGTGAAAATCCGAATAGGTCGCATTCTGCCCACCTTGCGGTCGCAAGGTCTTTGGGTACCTGCGTCGCAAGGTCTCCAGTGTGTCGGGCCGCTTTGATTCCTTTGTTGTTTCTTTTATGGACGGTGCGCCTACCTTGCGGTCGCAAGTGCGAGGCACCTGCGTCCCCAAAGGTGTCCAGTGTTGACAATCTTCATTCTTTCTTTATTTTATTATTTCTGGCCCTTCTTGAAATTTGCACTTAAAACCCTGGAGTTTCACGTATTTTCACAATTAACTGAAACTTACAAAACTCGTCGAAAACATATATTAGTAACCAAAAGCCTCGTGAAATAGCATAATTTAAGTCATAGAAGTATATATAATCGACGTATAAAATACATCGATCAAATACCCCCAAACTTAAACTTTGCTCGTCCACGAGTAAACAAATAAACTTATAAATACAAAAGCATATAAATAACAAAAATTAAAATCTTTTTGTGAGGGTGACACTATTTACACTCCTCTATAAACCCACAAACTCAAGGAGACTCTTTCGAGTGACTCGACTATGCAGATAAATACAAAAACAAATAAATATTAAACTAAAATAAAACTACAAATAGAACATAAAATCTTTTTGGTTTCAACCTCAAGTTATAGGTGTATGACATGCAAGTAATCTCAGTTTGGTGCTCACCACATATATGCAGGCTTAGTCATATAAAACCAACTAGTCTTTTCTTAAGACTGCTACTACTTCTAATTTCTCCGTGTGTGTGTGATCACTAGTCTTAAAGAATTTCTTAACTAAAACAGTTTTATTAAGCTAAACACCACATTCATATGAAAATCAAAGCTTAATAGAAAATCATGCATTAAGAAGTATGAGATCTACCATCCAAACACAGTCGATTCTGAGACGAGAAAGGTCCCAAGGATTTAAAAGACTTATACATCCATCCCATGCACTTCTATGTATGCCATACAATGCTCTCCTATCCCAATGACTTGTAATAGCTAAGATTATGCTAACACAGTGAGCTTTTAGGGTGAATATCAGTGATTATGAAGTGTGTGATCAATTTCATGTTACTCACTTGACAATTAAAACAACATAAGCATTGGCAAGAAGATCATTAGGTCTTTATTAGCTTGTAATGTAAGGCCAAGGTGTTGGGGGATATGAAGGAAAGGAGTAAGAATTCAAAGTGAGAGAGTAAGACTACCCTTTATCCCTCATACTTCCAAGCAAAAGGAAGTTTTCCCTATTTAGGCTAGGACCTGCAAAGACTACAAGTGGAGGGGTGCTTTCTGTAACTTTTTAAGTTTTCTTCTTTCCCCCAAACTTGTTTTGGGCAATGTATTCTTCTAAAAATATCACATCTTTCTAATCAGCAGAATTTTTCTAACATATTTTCTCTTGAAAGCTATGCTTCCATTTGAATCTTTGTTTACACTCTTCTTCTTCCGTTTCATTTTTCGTCGACACATGATTTTTTTTTTCGACGACGGAAAGAAGAAGCCTTCCGAAAAATAGCCTAACTGAAAAGAAGTGGTCCTCCCAAAATAAATTTCCCACCCACATCCTACTCTCTCAAAGGGTAGGCTAAAAGTGTATAGGCTTTTAGGGTTAAGTTAATGTGGGTAATAGAAACGATGGCGAATGGGGGTTTAAATAGTGTGCTTAGCACACTCCATTCTTTTTCATTAGGCTCAAAGGGGACACTAGGGATATATTTTAGTATAGGTCAGGGAATATTTAGGCTCTAACGATCCAAAGATGGCCTAAGTCATTTCTTAATGCCAAATGCTCACATAGTATTTAAAGCAAGTAAGACAACACAAAATATCATATCAACTATGGGAATTGGGGTTGAGTGTTTAGCATCACTGGATTTCACATAAGCATTCGCTAAGACAGATGGTAGGGACAATTGAGACTAACATGCAGACACGGTTCGAAAGTGTGCTTGAGATATATAAATGAGAAAAATCCAAGGGATCTAACTATCATGCAATTAATCCTAAGTTACAATTTAATGCAACAATTATGTTCGAATGGCTATGCATCATATTCTTGTGCATATCTTGTTGAAGTGAAATAGGTGTTATAAACTTTATAAAACTATTCTAATTAATCCATAATTATGACTGGTGTGAGTGCATGAAGAATTTGGAGAAAAGTAAAAGTTTCGCAAAATTAAGCAAATTCCAGAGGGATCTACAGACTAACTATGCGGTTCATTGCACTAATCTCCTCATTGACTACGACTAGCATTACCACACCTAAACTTGAGGATGAATATTTTGAATTAAATATATATATATATATATATATATATATATATATTTTAAATATATATATATATATATTTTTTAATATATTTTTTTAAGAAATTGGGAGATGATGACGATGAATCAATTGATGATGGGTCCCCATAAGAGGAACCCACGAGTATCCAAAATGAGTGTATTCTGGTCAAGGCAACACCTCCGAAAATAAGAAAAAATAAAAACAGGAAAAATAGGGTGAAGAGTTAAATGGTCATCAAGAAAAGAAATTTTCTTTCACCCTAACGACATAGCCAAATTCCATTCCTCGTTAGGCTAGGACCTGCTAAGACTTAAAGTTTTAAATCCCCCCAAACTTATTTTCTATTTTGTCCTCAAAATAGAGGAACATATGAGAGGATTGATGGGGTAGGACAAATATAAAAAGGACGTAGCGGGTCCACCTAACGAAAGAGGACGGAACTTGGGCCTCGACTCATGGTGAGTCGGGCGGAAATAACGAATGAGGACGAAACTCGGGGATCGTGCCAGGAGGGAATCCATACAGATTGGACAGATTCTGTCCCACAGTGTTGGCCCAACCGAAAAATTCGATCCAGTCACGCATTTGGGCCAGCTGGCGACCCATCATGTCATTTTGGAGGACACTTCCTCCAATGGAGATCTCCACGAGTGGGTCCTCCTCCTCCTCTTCGGGTTCCTCCTCTTGAGGAACCCTCACTCTTGGTGGTGTTCAAACAAAATGGCCCTAGTAATGGCCAGGACCGACCACCTCTCCGCGTGTTTGGGCATTCTCACGCCTGCCCCCTACACAAATCGGTAATCAAATGCGGGAACGCGAACCCCGCATTCGTCCTACCTCTAATAAGGGTCTTGATTTGGCCGTTGATCAAACGGCCAACATCAATGGACCCACCAGTCATAATGGTGTAGGTCAAGACAGCCCTCTCCCAATTCACCGTGTTTTGGTGACTTGAGGGCATGAGCGTCCATAAACAAATTTATACGGGCTTGGCCGTGTCTTGGAGGAAGGACTCTCTCATGGTGCGTGGTCCATATGGTGGATTACGGCTATAGGACCACTCCACACCAGGGAGAGCAATGGCAGCATTGACCACCTCGACAGGGATACGGGGGTGGAGGTGTGTGCTATAGTTATCGGCACCAACCGCAAAGTTGGAGGTGCCGAAATAAGTGTTAATGCTTTGGGCCGAAAAATCAACTACTATATTCCTAACATTAACAGTGTCTAGCACACCACCATCCATGCCAATGTTGCCATTGACGTAGAATTCTCAGACAATAGGGACTACGACATCCCTTTGCGGAGATTCTAACAAAAGCCCCCACCTACGAGCTATCAGTTTGGGACGGATACCAAAGTCTTCAGTCTTGAATCCCCTTTCGGGCACCAAGGACTTGGAGAGTTTAGCCCTGTACCTTTCTGATGCCTCGTAGGACACAAAGCGAGAGATGTCAAAATTATGCTCTTCCTCCTGAGCGGGGCCGGAGGATGAAGCGCCGAATTTCTACGCCTACGGAACATTTTTGTTTGAAATTAAATTTAAAAACTAAAAAGTTTAACAATTAAAATGTGGTTTAAAAATTCTAAAATTAAAATTTATTCTAAAGCATGCAAAATTTTTATCTACGTTAAAAACTATCTAGCACCCTAGCATGCAAATATTTTACGTATGAAATTAAAAAGGGTGTTAGTGTTACTTGATTGCTGAATAGAGTGAGTGCGGCGGAGTGGAGCTTGATCTTCGTCGGCAACAATGGAAGTTTTCTTCTTCTTCTTCTTGGTCTTCAACCTTGTGGAGTGCAATGATGGAAGGATGGATGCAGTTTAGCCCTTCCGTTAACTTCCGTTATGTCTTGGATATTTCCTGTATATAAAAACTAAACTAAAATTCTAAACTAAAATTATTAGTAACATATAAATACAACACTAAGATGTTTTTCTCCCCCAAACTTAAATTTTGACATATTTAATTAAAAATTAAATATTCCACAAATTAAGTTTAACGGAGAAAAGCATATTTAAACTAACTATAAAAACTAAATACATTCATCATAGTGGGTTGCCTCCCTTAGCGCCTTTGTTTAACGTCTTTGGCTCGACCAAGCTGCAAGCCTAATCTCGGTGGTGGTTCATTGTCAGCCAAACGAATTAACTCAATTGTTCGTTCAACTGACATTGGCTCAAAATATGGCTTGAGTCGGTGTCCATTCACTTTAAACACTTCATTATTTTTGGGGTTTTGTATATCAACAGCCCCATGAGGATAAATTCGTACAATTCTAAAGGGACCAGACCATTTAGATTTTAACTTTCCTGGGAATAACCTTAACCTAGAGTTAAAAAGTAATACTTTCATACCTGGATGAAGCATTTTGTTGGCTAATCCCATGTCATGATACTTTTTGGTCTTTTCTTTATACGTCTTCGCATTCTCATACGAATTTAGCCTATGCTCTTCTAACTCATTTAATTGAAACAATCTTTCTTCTCCGGCCAATGTTAAATCTAAATTTAATTCTTTAATTGCCCAATAGGCTTTGTGCTCAATTTCAACTGGTAAATGGCAAGCTTTGCCATAAACCATTCTATATGGACTCATTCCTATGGGTGTCTTAAAAGCAGTTCGGTATGCCCATAAAGCATCCTTGAGTTTAGATTCCCAATCTTTACGATTAGGCCTAACAGTCTTTTCTAATACTGCTTTTATCTGTCTATTGCTTACTTCTACTTGTCCAGATGTTTGTGGATGATAAGGTGTAGCTAACTTGTGAGTTACACCGTGCTTTCTAAGAACATTATTTAACAACTTATTGGTAAAATGAGTTCCACAGTCACTTATTATGGCCTTGGGGACTCCATATCTAGCAAATAAATCTTCTACAAACTTGACTACTTGTTTTTCCATCATTAGTCTTGGTTGCTCTGCTTCTATCCATTTAGAAGACATAATCAAGCGCTACTAAAATATACTCACAATTATTGGACACAGGGAAAGGACCCATAAAATCAATACCCCAAACGTCAAAAATTTCAACTACTAAATTAATATGTAAGGGCATCTCGTTTCTCTTTCCTATACCACCTGTTCTTTGACATTTGTCACATGTTCTGTAAAACAGTTCACAATCTCTAAAAGCAGTAGGCCAATACGTCTGACTGATTGCAAAAATTTTCGGCAGTTTTATTACCACTAAAATGACCTCCACAAGAATATCCATGGCGAATTCCATGATACCTTGTTGGTCTTTTTGGAATACATCTTCTTATTAAAGAATCGAACAAATTTTGTATAAATGAGGAGCTTCCCAAAAATAATTTTTAGTTTCCGTAAAAACTTCTTCTTTTAAGTAATGATCAAAATCGGATTAATGATATTAGACACATAGTAGTTGACAAAATCGGCATACCAAGGGTCGAGAATCTTTAATGGCTAAGAGTTGTTCATCGGGGAAAATTGTCATTTATGGGGATAGGATCATCAAGAAATTGACGTTCAAGCAAGGGTGAAAATTCTAACCTAGACAAATGGTCAGCTCAACATTCTCGGTTCCCTTTTTATCCTTGATAGTTATGTCAAATTCTTTGTAACAATAACATCCATCTGATTAATCTTGGTTTAGCATCCTTCTTACTTAACAGATATTTCAATGCAGAATGATCGAAAAATTATCACCTTTGATCCTAGAGATATGATCTAAATTTTTCTAAAGCATATACTCTTGCTAAAAATTCCTTTTCAAGTAGTGGTATAATTCAATTGAGCATCATTTAGAGTTCTACTAGCATAATGGATCACATGAGGCTTTCTATCTACCCTTTGTCCTAACACGGCTCCAATTGCAAAATATGATGCATCACACATGATTTCAAAAGAAAGTGACCAATCAGGGCCGGATAAAATTGGGGCAGTAGTTAACTTTTCTTTTAATAAATTAAAAGCTTCTAAACATTCTTTATCAAAAATAAATTACATGTATCTTTTGCTAACAAATTACATAGAGGTTTCTGATTTTGGAAAATCTTTTATAAATCTTCGATTAAAAACCAAGCATGGCCAAGAAAACGAACTCCTTTAAGCCGAAGTGGGAGGGGTAGTTGTGAAATAACTTCGATTTTAGCTTTGTCAACTTCAATGCCTTTATTTGAAACAACATGCCCTAAGACAATTCCATGTTTTACCATGAAGTGACTTTTCTCCCAACTTAAAGTTAAATTAGTTTCAGACATCTTTTTAGACATATGTAAGGTTTTCTAAACAATGATCAAAAGAATTTCCAAAAAGCGAAAAATCGTCCATGAAAACTTCTACGCATCTTTCAACTAAATCGAAAATATAGATATCATGCATCTTTGAAAAGTAGGTGCATTACACAACCCAAAAGGCATTCTCCTAAAAGCAAAAGTACCAAAGGGACATGTAAAGTTGTTTTCTCTTGGTCTTCGGTGCAACAGGGATCGATTATACCCGGAAAAACCATCAAGAAAGCAATAATATTCATGACCGGCTAATCTTTCAAGAATTTGGTCAATAAATGGCAAAGGAAAGTGGTCTTTCTAGTTGCCGCATTTAATTTCCGCAAATCGATACACATTCTATAACCAGTTATAGTCCTTGTAGGGACTAATTCATCTTTCTCATTTTTAACAACTTGTAATTCGACTTTTTAGGAACTACTTGGCAGGACTAACCCATTTACTATCGATATAGGGTAAATTATACCCGCATCTAAAAGCTTAAGAACTTCTTTCCTAACGGCTTCTTCCATGTGTGGGTTAAGTCTTCTTTGTCTTTCTCTTGAAGGTTTACTACCTTCTTCTAAATGTATTTTATGCATGCACATAGAGGGACTAATTCCTTTTAAGTCGACTAAGGACCATCCTAAAGCTTCTCTATGTGTCCATAAAACTTTTAACAAACTAGCTTTTGTTTTTCTCGTTAAGTCGGTGCTATAATAACAGTAAAGTGTTACCTTCCCTAAAAATGCATATTTTAAGTGGATAACGGCTTTAATTTCGACTTTTAATTTCTTCCTAATATTTTCTATCTCAATTTTTTCAAAGAGAGATTTCTTGAATCTCTACTTCATCATCTTGATTTCATAACTTTCTTCTACTACTTTCTCAAACTCATCGATTATTTTCCGATTCTATTTTTATTTATTTTTCTTCTATCTTTTACTAGCTTCTAACTTTTCTTTCTCTAATCTTTCCTCTTCTTCTTTTTCAATTTCCTCAATGTCAATTTTTATGGGAGGGATAGGGCTATCATCATAGACAATAAATCTATCTCTCTCATAATCTTCCTCTTCTTCAAAAGTTTCGGTTGATAATTTTTCAATCTCATCTATTGAAAAACAAGCACTTATGTCACTAGGTCTATTCATAGCATCAAACACGTAAATTTCAACAGCTTTCACCTAGGACCGACATTGTGAGTTTACCATTTTCACATTAATCATTGTATAGGCGGCTGCCATAAATGGTTCGCCTAACAATATTGGGACTTCATTATTAGTGCATATCTTCCTTTCCATCTCTAGAACCACAAAGTCAACGGTATGATTAATTTATCAACCTCTGAACTAGGATATCTTCCACTATACCCAAAGGATATTTAACCGAAGCGATCGCCTAATTGTAATTGCATAGTAGTGGTTTTAGTTCTCCTAAACCTAATTGTTTATAGACCGCGAAAGGCATCAAATTAATACTTGCTCCTAAATCTAGCATTGCTTTCATCTTTTAGAGCTTCCCAAGGAGACTTGGATATTAAAGCTACCGGTCTTTCAACTTAGGTGGTAATTCTGTAAAACAACCGACGCTTTAAACAACAATCTTTTCATTGTTTTCAAACTTGTGTTTCTTAGAGTGAAGATCTTTGAAAAACTTTGCATACACTGGAATATTTTTAATAACATTAAGCAAAGGTAAATTAACATTTACTTTGGATAACATATTATAAATTTCCGAAAATTGTTTGTCCATTCGGTTTTTCATAAGTCTTTGAAACGGAATTGAGGAACATAGGTGGTGGAGCCACATAAGGTTCCTCTTCTTCTTGATCCAACTTTTTCAACTTCAATTGTATTATCTTTATTTTGAATTTCTTTTTCTTGTTCTTGTTCCTTATTTGGAACCTCTACTTCTACTTTTTCTACCTCTTGATTACTTAAGTCATTATTTTCTTTATTACTATCACTATCTTTTTCGATTTCTTTTTCTATTACTTTTTCGAATTTTCTATCAGTAGCATGCATATTAGAAGGAGGATCAGATCACTTACCTCTTCACTTATCACCTTACCTTCAAGCAAAGATTGACTTGGCTTCCGCCACCGACTAGGAACTTCTTCTCTTTTATTTGCTCCGAACTTTCAATGTGTTTCTTTAATTTTCAATTTCTTCAAGCATGTACTTCATCAAAGATGTTGACCTTTACTAGCTACTTGCTTGGGAACTTCTTCAATTCTCAACTAATTTTGATTTGGCAACCTGGAGGTTGTGGTGGCGAGGTTGGAACTGCTTGGAGGTTGCAAAGGCTTGATTTCTCCCCTAAGAAAAGTTAGGATGATTCCTCCAACCGAGGATTATATGTATTTGAATAGGGATCATTCCTTGGCCTTTGAGGGTACATATTCATAGCATTAACTTTTAGAATACATAGCACTTGACGGACAAAAATTAGCATGAGAATATAATCCACATAAGGCACATGCTTCTTGAATTTGCCAATTTTCAAATTGAGCTTGTGTATTTGAATTATCTTGCAATTGATATAGGCTCCTATTTTTACCTCTAGCACTTTTAATTTGGGAATTAATACTTAGCATCTCAAATAATTCTTCTAGTGCTACGGTGTCATTCTATTAATAGAACCACCAATGCACTATCAACCATAGTTTGTAAGCCTGGCGAAAGACCATGATAAAATTGAAGCACTAACACATGTTGAGCCAAATTATGATGAGGACACATAATAAGCAGATTTTTAAATCTATCCCAA
>CM028378.1:166764053-166793251 GCA_013146195.2 Codonopsis lanceolata
ATGGACCAGGAAATGAGCGCTTTTACCGAAGTATCAATTTTTAGAGGAAAGATAGCTTCAAAAACGTGGCATTTCTTGATTCCATAACCAGATTCACCTCGATGTCCGGATTATCGATTTATGGACTAAGAACCGAGGCGCAAGCATGGGTTGCATAACCAATAAAAGTACAATCCACTGCAACCCATTTTAACCTTTTAGGCGGACAAATACTACTTTAGCTAGGCACCCCCCACACTTTGAGGTATTTGTAGGATGGTTTTCATGCCATAATTCATAGGGCGTTTGGTCCAATTCTTGGGGGAAGCTTGTTTAACAAGTAATTGCTGAGCACCGCCTCCCCCACATTTTTCAGGTAGACCTGGACAAGCAATAATGCGTCATCATTTCCTTAAGGTTCGATTTTTCTTTCTAATCCCATTGATTGTGGGCTATATGGGGGTGTAACTTTGTGAATAATCCCGTGGTCAAGATGTAAGTCTTTGAAGGGAAAAACATATTCGCCTCCCCGATCGCACTCTAAGAGTTTTTATCTTCTTTGAAAGCTGATTCTCGACTGCTTTTGTAAAGTTTAAAAGTCAAGGCTTCAACTTTACTTTTTAAGAGATAGAGATGACAAAACCTGCACAATCATCAATAAAGGTGATGAAGTATTTGTTTCCGCCATAAGATTCTATGGATTTTAAGCCACATAGATCACTATGAACCAAATCTAATGGGTGGCTCAAGTCACGCCGAGTCTTTAACGACGTTTTGTTTGCTTAGCTTCAAGCTAAGTATGGCATTTGTTTTATTAATAATGACTTGGAGGAATTAATTACATTTTCATTAATCGCCTCATGTAGAGTCATAGCTAACATGACCTAATCGATAATGCCAAAGATCAAAATGCTCAAGTAAGAAGAAGATGGTGCCGTAGCACTTTTATTATCAACTTTGTATGCGTGTTAACCACCATTATTACACTTAAAAGTGCCCCATCGAGGTAACCTTTTCCAATAAAAAACCCCACTCTTACTTAGGATAAACTTGTCCGACCTCAAAGCCAACTTAAACCCATGTTTAACCAAAGAGAACCGAGATCAATTTTTTAAGAATGTCGGGAACATTTAAGGATATCGTTAACACCAACTCCCACCCACTCGCCATTTTCGTGGTCACTTGGCCTTGCCTTCCACTCCGAAGTAGATGAATTGCCCATGAAAAAGCTTCTCCCTGACGCTCACCTTGTCAGTAAGTCGAGAACATCTTGGCATCGCCAAGCAGATATTTACGCTGGCCGCTGTCCACGAACCACTCGACTAAGTGCCAACCATGTTTGTTCCTGAGACGACACATATCATGTTGATCTCCTCATCAACCATGTTTGCTTCACGCTTGACCCGCTTCTTCTCGCGACATTCGTTAGCCTTTGTGGCCGACCTTGTCGCAGCTTCAAACACTTTCCTTTGAACTTGTAGTTCTTGCGGCCGCTTGCTCTTTCTACCGAGGACCGCCAGGTGCTTTTGGAACTTTCGCTGCGCTTGCGCTTGTTGCCCCTCGGTCTTGCTCAATCGTTGGCCCCGTCCACATTACGCGTTGTTCCTTTTATCCGCCACCTTGTTGTCTTGTTCAATCCGCCAGCCTTAGATCAAGTCTTCGAGACATGTCTTTTCGCCAGTTGAGGTAGTTTTTGAAGTCCTTCCAACCGGGAGGTAGCTGACACCGCAAAGAACCCGGAAAGGCTCTGGGAGTTGCATACCCTTCCTACCATGCAACAAAAACCTCAAGCCGCCGAAGAGACAACAGTTTAGTATCTAATTCATGGCAAAATCAAGAAAACGAAAGCAACCACAAATTTCTTATGACCAGGCCCCTGCTTTTGTACTTTTTCTAAGGACTCCTACATTTCCTTAGCACTCTTAAATAGGCTATAAATTTTATACAAGGAATTATCAAGTCCATTTAGAATGTAATTGCGACATAAGAAAAACCGAAGTGCTTCCACTACTGGCACATCGTGGGTCCCTGGGTCTGCCTCTCGTTATGTTCAGATCGGGCCGTTTTTTCAAACATTCGACATATTCAAGGTGGTCAAGTAAAAAGAGCATTTGTCTGCCATCTCTTGAATTCCTGCTCCGCTGAATTTTTCTGTCGCCGCCATGGTGAGCATGAATCACCGGCGTAGGCCGAGTTTTAATCGCTCGACTACAACAACAGTTTCCTTTACTTTTTCAGAAGTAGTCATTGGTGATTGAATTTCTGAGACAGATCAATGCAATAACATTCAGATCAATGTTGTAACATTCAGATCAATGTTGTAACATTCGGATCAATGTCAGAACATTGGATCAATGTTGTAACATTCAGATTAATGCTTTAACATTCAGACATAGATACGTAACCGAATCGAAATACAACAAAGTTGTAATTCAAGAACAAGTTAAGCAAAATCGAATAGATGCTAATCAGAATATAAAAAGCATTATATAATCGTAATGACATCTAACGAAAATGATTTTGAAACCGACCAGAACTCAGTGCTTTTCCCCGAATTTCAAGAACAGATTAATGCAGAAAAGTTTTAAATTGGTTAGCATGGTTTATGAAACTGAAACAGGATATAACTTGAGACCTGAATCTGTAGTAAAGCAAGTTTGAAACAGAAATAGAAACAGTTCAGAGTTTGCTGAATCTGTTTGTATAAACAGGTTAAAAACTGATGCAGAATCAGGTTTGTAATCTTAATAAAACTGAGACAAAACAGGTTTTATCAAGGCAGATTTATGAATGCAATAATCATGTGTAATCGAAATTCTTAACATGTGAAACCTAAGCAGAAATAGACAAGAATTTCCAAACGCGATGAAGAAGTGCAGAAATTTCGCTTATAAACCGCCGTAATCAGTTATTATGAGTTAATCAATATGTAACAAAACAAAGTTTGAAATGTAAACAAAAAAGTAAAACAGATGTGTGAAACAACATGCAAATTTGTGAATAAACAGAAATGTATGCAGAATGAAACCAAGCAAAGAATCCTTTTGTCTTAAGATTGTTATGTGGCCGGCAGTGTAAGTCTCCTGCAGAAAGTATTAGCGATAATAAAATCGTTTTTGTTTTAAGATCAACGAGATTGAATCTCTGCCCTTAAGACAAAACCGGAAACCGTGATTAGATCTCGCATTGTGAATCCAAAGGAGTCTCCCAGATATTGATCTTACGTGATCAAGCTTGGTAGATCTTCAGTGTTCAATCACCAACGAATGCAAACTGTTGCTGTAATCTCTGTAGCAAGGGCAAAAGGGAGAGTATAGAAAAGAGCAGAATTTTCATTACTGAAAAACTGGTTTGAAGCAGTATTTAAATGGCAGTTTGGGATGACGGGAGCGGTTGAAGGCGGTCAGTCTCGAAACGTATTACACAATCGCTCGTATTAGTTATGGTTGTCTCGAAAGAGACACAACCTTCGCATGCACATAATCGACACCTCCTCGGCCGAACTTCCGAATCCCCGCAAGTAAAAGGTTCATGCCGAAAGTGGTCACACACCAAATGAACCGTAGCAAAAGATAGGTTCAGTGCAAGCAAATTAACCACCAACCAACCAACTGCCAAGCGGCATACAAAGGTTGGGACTTCCACATCTAGGGGTATGTCTTCCTTTCTACACAAAGTGTAATGCCCAAGGCCTCAAAGTAAGCCAAAGCTCTACCTTATAAGGTGTAGCTTGTTTCATTTTGTTCCCAATGTGGGATTCCACATTATATACTTACATAACTCCCTTTTCAAGCTATTATGGAAACAAGTTTCCATGAGAAAGCTGCCTCTCAACTGGCTCGATGCACAGTCGGCAAAATCCGTCATCTTTATTAGCATTGAAGCCTAGCAACCATGACGCTGACCACTCATGGAAATTTGGCACGGCTTGGTCAATAAAAGTCGTTCTTTGTGGGTGAGACACTGGTTGGTTCAATATGGAGACTATGAAGAGTCCCGAATTCAGGTGAACTCTTGAAGGCTACAAAAAGAGGGGTTTAATTGTTGGCTAGGCACCACAAGAACTGGGGCAGCACATCCCCGCGATTGGTGGGTTTTTCACTCACGGTGGTGGAACTCGACTGGAAAGTATGGTTGAACGGGTGCCCATGGTTTGTCGGCCATACTTTGTTGACCAACAAGTCAACAGCTTGTTAGTTATGAGGTATGGAGGGTCGGATTGGATCCGAAAGATACTTGTGATAGGGGTGATAAAGTATAAGAAGGGTAGAGATATTATGGATGTGCTTGAGAGAGATGAATTCGAGCTGAAATCACGGGATGCTAGCTGAAATTGGCGCCTCAAAGTGTTGCTCAAGGTGGCTCTTCGAATCTTAATTTGGAACGTCTAATTGAGGACATAAAATTGATAAGCTTGCAAGCATATTTTGTCTAGAACTTGGATTATGTATGTCACAATATCAATCACAGACTCACATGTGTGTGCATTTGAATAATGATTCCTGCCTTTTCTTGCTATCGACTTGTTTCTAATAAAAGAGAATATAATATATTTAATATATTATATTTATTGTATTAGTGAATATAATATGTTTGTAATATATTATAATTATTTTTAGTTTATACTTTCCTAATTTACTTGTATTTAGGTTTCTTAGTTCCTCTTATATTTAGGTTTCTTAATCCCTCTTGTATTTAGAGTATCTAGGTTAAACTTGTGTAGCAAGTATTGTAACCCTATAAATATGTTCACAATATCAATGGAAGGACTATGTCATTATTCCTAAACTTTATTAGTTTCTACATGGTATCAGAGCTTCGCTTTTAAAACCTACAACCACCATCTTCCGCAAACCCACGACTTCCTCAACCCTCAAACGTCCTCCCATCACAACCGTCGCCAACCCAACCCCACGTTCAGATCCGACGACTCTCCATAGCCAAGCCGGTTTCCACCCCCCTCCCTTTGAGCAACCAAAGGACACCTTGGCCAACCAACTTTGACAAGCTCGCCTTGGTCCTTCCTCAGCCACCTCTCCGTTAGCAATCTTCTGCCTCTATAAAACTACCCACCAACGGCGCCCCTCTCTTATCTTGGCAACCTCCTGACCCTAAACCACCAACCTTCCGCCACCTCCTCCCACCAAAGTCGCCGCAACCCGACCACGTGAACCACCGAAAGTTCAGATCCGGCACCCATCACCCTGGTAAACGCCAAGTTCCCCAACTGAGCAACAACAAAGGCACCTCAGCCAACCAAGCTCTGACGAGCTCACCGAGGACCTTCCTCAGCCACCCTTAACCAAACTTCTGCAACAATAAACCTTCATCTCACCACAACTGACGCCCTTCCTACACCTCGACATCTCATTGCTTCTCACACCACCTGTCAAAACCCTCTTCACGCTCCTCGAGCACCCCAAGGACTCCTCGGCAAACCCAGTTATGATTAGCTCGCCGACTCCCTCCCTAACCCAGCCTGCTCCTTGCGTACAATCCAGATTCCTTGGCAAACCCAGCTCGCCCTCCTCGGAAGGCAAGCTTGCCAACTCCCTCCCTTCACAGCTCGTCGAGGCCCCCTCTCTCACCATACACCCTCCCTCAATTCGCTCGATCCTCGAGCAACTCTGGCATCCTTCGCAACCTCGGCTCGGCAAACCCAGCTCTAACCGAGCTCGTCGAAGTTCCCTTGTTCACCCGCTCGCTCCTCGAGCTAATCACGGTTTCCTCGGCACACCCATCGTTCACCAGCTAGCCAAGGTACTCCCTCAACTAGCTCGCTTATTGAGCAACTCACGGACTCCTCGGTAAACCCGGCTTTAACCAGCTCGCTGAGGCCCTCCCTCAAACAGCTCGTTCTTCGAGCAACTCACGGACTCCTCGGCAAACTCGGCTCTCACCAGCTCACTGAAGTCCTCAGTCAACAGCTCGCTCCTTGAGTAAGTCACGGACTCCTCGGCAAACCCGACTTTCACCCGCTACCTCACCAACCCAGGCCTTACCGGCTCAAAGTCCTCACTCAACGGCCTCGAGCAAATCACGTACTCCTCGGCAAACCGGCTCCCACCGGCTGAAGTCGAAGTCACTCAATAGCCCCTCGAGCACCTCATGGCCTCACCCGGCTTCTCACCAAATTCTCCTTCACCAGCTCGCTCATCGAACAAACCATGTCTCCTCGGCAAACCAGGCTCTCACCAGCTCGCCGAAGACCCCTCAACTAGCTCGCTCCTCGAGCAAACCATGTCTTCGGCAAACCAGGCTCTCACCAGCTCGCCGAAGACCCCTCCCTCAACAACTTGTCTTCCTCGGAAGACCCAGCTGCTCACCGACCCCTCCCTCACTAGCTCGCCGCCGATCACCCTCTCATTTTCAACTCGCATGCTGTCCACATATTCTTCACAAGATTTGTCTCTCCTAACGGTGATCCATCTTGCGGGAGCATACAAGAGAACATATTATATTTAGAGTATTAGTGACTATAATATATTTGTAATATATTATAATTATATTTAGTTTATATTTTCCTAATTTACTTGTATTTAGGTTTCCTAGTTCCTCTTGTATTTAGGTTTCCTAATCCCTCTTGTATTTAGACTATCTAGGTTAAACTTGTTTAGAAAGTATTGTAACCCTATAAATATGTTCACAATATCAATGGAAATGCTATATCATTATTCCTAACCTTTATTAATTTCTACATTTAATAGACTTGTTATTGTGGAAGCAGAGCATGCTGAGTATATGCTCTTGATATTTATTGGAGTAATAAGATGACATAGATGAAAACTTACATGGATTAGTTTGGGATCCTTGTTTAACTTAGGAAGGTGGTGTAGAATTCTATATATTTTCTTCCTCTAATGATGTAATGGTTTCCGGTTCAGGCAAGGCTATTGATCCAGAGAGCCAACTATTGGAATCTTTATTGATTTTTCAATCATAATAGGGTATAACTAATATTCACTTTGTATGGGATTCCGTTTTCATAGTTTATAGCTAACACTCCCGTCTCAGATCCAATGTCAGACAAAGGTAGGTGGTTTACATTATTCAGTGTTGTTCAACGAACACCCATAAAATTGTCTTACTTTATTCAGAGTGCCTTCTGCTATTCTATGAAAATTGAATAGGGATCATCTTCTCACATGAGGTTGCGAGTCACTAATCACGATAGAGCTCTTAGAGGCTACAAAAGAGAGAGGGTGTATTGTGGGATTACCTCTGCAAGAAGAGGTGCTAGCCCATCCTGCTATTGGCGGGTTTTTGATTCACATCGGATGGAACCCAACACTAGAGAGTATTGTTTAAGGTGTGCCAATGAGTTTTTGGCCGTACATTGTCGACCAACAAGTGAATAGTAGAATTGTTAGCGAAGTGTGGAGAAATGGACTGGACATGAAATATTCATGTGATAAAGCCATAGTCGAGAAGATGGAGAGATATCTTATGGATTTGAAGAGATGAATTTACTGTTGGGGTATGCCACATCGGTTGCGGAAAGGGAAAGATGTTTAGTTAATAAGCATAAGTATTAGTCTAGGGCCAACGCAAATCTTCGACTGGCAATTTGGTAGGTCTAATTGATGATATAAGATCGATGATCCAGTGGGGGAGGCTCCCAGAAAAAAAAAAGTGAAGCCACTGGATGAGACTGCAAGCTAAATGTGTCTGTTTGTAGGCTGTTTTGGCTCCAACTAATACAGCTCCTACAAATATCCATAAAAATTTGAGGTGGTTTTTTATGTTCTTCTTGCAAAAGTACATCATTAGATGCAAGATTTTTAGTTACACTTTATGTACCCAGCATTACTGTTTATAGTTTTCTTCAAAGTCAAAGTGAAAAAAAAAATGAGTTACTCGCAACATTAGGGTGTGTCTAGTCATGCGTTTTGGCTATCAAACGCAGCGATTTTGGAGCGTTTCAACAAAAAATTTGTATCAATACCGCATTTGTATAATTTAGCGTTTCAGAAACGCTGTTGTGTTCTAAACGCTCCAAAATTGAGCTTTTTTCAAAACGCTGCTATTAAAACGCAGCATGAATCGAGATTTTCCCGAAATGCCCATCCTTCTTTATGCAGATCTTCTACCAAGAATAGATCTTGAGAAAGTGCGGGAGAAACAAATCCAGAAAGAGAGATAGAGGGAGGGAGAAACAGATCAAGGAGGGAGGGAGAAATAGATCGAGAGAGAGGGAGAAATCGAGAGCTTACGAGACGGCGGCACAACATCGAGGCGATGAACTCGCGCTAGGAACTCTGAAGATTGGAGTGGGAAAATGAGAGGTGAGAGGCTTTTTGTAACCTTTGCAAGATCAGAACAGGGGCAATTGCAGTAGCTTTACCCTTAAAGAGAGGAGAGAGAAATAATGTGAGAGAGAAATAATGAGAGAGTGAGGCTTTTGTTGGAGTATTGAAATCCCGCAGGACCTATTTATCGGAGTCGGAGGAAGATCCGATCCGCCTAAAGACGAAGGAGCTGCTTGAAGATTGAGATCAGCACCAAAATCAAGTAAAAAAAGGGCCATGATTCTATCTGACTTTTTGCCTTGCCCTCATGGTGCCCTCCTAGCTCACGGAGCTAGATAGCAAAAAAGGATTAATTATACAAAATATATGTAATATAAAAATATTACATATAAAAATTTAGTTATATAATAATATATGTAATATAAAAAGTGGAAAATTTAGTTATATAATAATATAAAACTATAAAAATATTTATTAATATTAAAAAGGTATAATTGTCTTTTTGATACTACTCAAGTTTATGAAAATATCGTTTTGAAATTATATCACAAACGTGTTTGTAAGGAAACCGTTGCGTTTTGAAACCGCTACGTTTTAAAACCGTTGCGTTTTGAAATCGCTACACCAAACGAGCCCTTAGTTTGACTCATTTTCAGTATTAGTCCGTTAACAATTTTTTGTTTAAATTGGGTCCTAAGATTATGAAATTTTCACAACCGCAATCCTTTGGATTGATGACGTTGAAGAAGTACCGTTAAGTTGCTCATGTGCCTCACACGTGCATTTAGTAAGAGATAAAATGAAATTTTAGCAAATCTAACATAGATCACAATTTGCAATCGAGTCCCCAGGGTTTCAAAATAGACCACAAGGTCTTCTTCCTAAAATAAATACTTACAATATCCCCAAATTTCAAGTTTACTGACATATGATCGTTGTGGCTCATTTTTGACTCGCTCTTATGTGCGTTAATGGATGTAAGAGAGGTAGAGAAGTTATTGAGAAAAATCGTAAGGCCACAATGATGCCGCATAAAATCGAGTGGCATTGTAGTGAATGGAGAGCTGGTTGTATCATTGGAGCAATCATAAACTGATTGTGAACACCATTAAATATGGGAAATGTGGTTTGGCTATGGTGTTGTTCAATGGTTTCATGCCAAGGAATCAAAAGGGTTTTGGGTTCGAGGAGTGGAAGAGGGATCAATCTCCATTCTAATTTGATTAATCTCATCACGAATCAAAGGAAACCAGGCCCATTTGATCAATTTCTCTGACATCCAATTCAAATATTTTCAACAACACCCATTTCTGGCATTTATTGATTTCCTCTCTCTTGAATCATTATCTTGGGGGTCTAGTTGAGGTTTTGAAGCAGGAAACTGAAACCTCAGATCATCGATCGATTGTCGCTGCTCTGCAATCTCAGGTTTTTGTTTGTTTGATTTTTTGGGTGTTTTTTATTGAATCTGTTATCTTATCTGAATGTATCAAATGTTTTTCTCGAATGGAAATGCTTGAAGAAGGGTTGAAAATCTGTGCGTTTAAGGAGAGGAGAGATTGATCCCTCTTCCAAAACATTTGGGGAAGAAGGGATTATGGTCTTTTTAAAAAAACCCTTAGGGACTCGGTTGCAAATTGTATATAAGTTAGGTTTGATAAAATTTTATCTTAGCACTTATTAAATGCACATGGGAGACACATGAACAACTTAACGGCATTTATTTAACGACATTCATCAAAAGGATTGTGGTTGTGAAAATGTAATATTCTTAGGACTCAATTTTAACAAAATATTGTTAAGGAACTAATACTGAAAATGACCCAAAGTCAAGAGACCAATGGTGCGATTAATCCAAAAAAATTACTCCATCTGTCCCGGATAAATGTTCCTACTTTCTATTTTGAGATGTCTCAATTAATGTTTCTAAAGACTTTTGGTGTACAATTTATCTAGGGAAAATTACACCATTCATCCCTGAACTTTGCAAAAGTCCACTGACAGTCCCTGTACAATACAAATGCATGTCACAGACCAAAGTTTGTAGACTTTATTCATCAGAAGTCCCGAACACTAACATTGTTAAGTGAGCTACCGTCAATTGAGCATGTGCTCACGCACGTGCACTAACTAGAGAGTTACAATACGATATCATTGAGCGAAGATTTCTACAAAAGTGCAATCGAAGGAAGAATCTAAGCCTAAACAGTTCATCTTCGCAACAAAAATGTCTACAATATAGGACATTTGAAAAGGATCATGGATTCTTGAGGGTGACAACCCATATTGTAAGTATTTTTATGCCTGTTTGAATATGTTTTAGAACAAGTGTTCTAGGGTTTCATTTTAAGTTGTTTTTTTATTTTGTTGATATGCGATAATTTTGAGTTTCTTTTTTGTTGATATGTGAGAATTTCGAGTTGTATTTTGTCTTTATGATAGAAAATCGACCTCTGTTTTGTTCATGTGAGAAAATTTAGTTTGTTCAAGATTGTTATGTTTGTTATGTACAATTTGTTATGTGCATTATAATCGGGATATGTGCAATTTTTTTAAGGGATGAAATCAATTTTTGTGTTGCCCTTTTCCTTTACAGGACATTGTGGTCCCCTCTTTCCCTTTCTATAATACAATATTTTTTGCCATCTTTCTATAAAGTGTATTGTTTTGTAAGGCTCGTGGACCCTCTTTTGTTTGTCTGTTTGCATATTAAATTGTAAAGTGTAGGGATGGGGTTGTTATGTCTAAATTTTGAACACATTAAATTCTCTTTGAAATAAAGTGAAACAAAGTATGTTTTTTTTCCCTTAAGAGCCCATCATGGGGGTCACTTAACATGAAACCATATCATAGTATACAATGGTGGAAAAATTAATTATGTTGATTACTTGATAGAGTTAGGTATGTGAATGAGTGTTCTTCAAGATGTGTTGTAGAAATTAGGTGTTATGTGTGATGCGAGTATGTTTTACTACTTGTTAGAATCGGGGTCTAATTTACAAAGAGGGTTAAAGTATTATGCTAGTGATGAAGATTTGAAAATTTTATGTGATTGGATGAAAATTGACAGACAGATTTACTTATTTGTTGAGGTTTCCTATACTGGATATGTGGAGACTAGTCAAGCTTGGGTGGATAGTTGTCCTAGGAGGAACTTCTCTTCATTTCTTCTTGATGATGATCTAAATATCACTGATGACGTTGAGTTTGAGGTTGCAAATGAGATACAATGTGAGGGTGAGGCTAGGGTTGGTAGTGATGAAAATGTAGTGATCTGAAGGATCCAAAGTTTCAAGTAGGCATGAGATATAAATAAACTAAAGATGTTAGGGTTGCCATACTATGGAATTGCTAATAGGAGGGATGTCATATTGAAAAAGAAAGGCAAGGTCAGAATTAAGGCAATATGTAGAGGGAATATTGCATGTCCTTGGGCTCTACAGGTGGCTTATAGTCAGATCAACAATGACTAGAAAATTAGGACATACAAAAATGAATACATGTGTAACTTGACTCACTTGATTCACCAAATTAAGTATGAAATAACTCCTTGGCTTGCTAAAGAATACATGGAGGCCATTAGGTCAACTCCCAATTGGTCAATAAAGGCTTTTAAAGGTCATGTGAGGACCGAAAAATCAATCGAGATATCTAGGAGTCAAGCATATAGAGCAATGAAGATTACATAGGATTTAATTTATGGAAATCACTCAGAGCAATATGCTCTTCTTAGGGACTATGCTAGTGAGGTTTTGAGAACAAATTCTAGGTCAACGATGAAATTTCAGTTTGAAGAGTACAATGAAGAAGATCATGTTAGACAGTTCCAAAGGATGTATTTATGTTTAGGGGCTTTAAAGGAAGGTTTCATGGTTGGTTGCAGAAGAGTGTTAGGATTTGATGGAGCCTTTCTTAAAGGTCCATATCCAGAGCAATTATTGATTGCAATTGGCATTGGTGCTGATTATGGGATGTATCCAGTTGCATGTGCAGTGGTTGAGGCTGAGAATAAAGATGCATGGAAATGGTTTCTTCAGTTGATAGTTGATGAATTCCAAATCACCAACTCACAACATTGGGTATTCATTTCTCATAAGCAGAAGGTAAATGTTTATAATTTTGCATTTAATATACATGTCTCATTAATATACATGTTTGTGAGTTCGGTCTTTTATAATTTGATTCGAGATAGAGGGCCTCAATTGAATTGGGCTGCGAAGATCTGGCAGCCTTGGATTCCCCTAAAAATTAGCGGTTTTGTTTGGAAACTCTTCTATGGCGCTATCCCGGTTGATGAAAATCTGAAAATTAAAGGGGTAAATATGGTCTCAAAATGTGTTTGTTGCATTAATTCCTCGGCTTGTGAGTCTATTAATCACCTGTTTCTTCAGTCTGAAGTTGCTAAGGAGGTGTGGAGATCGTTTTCTAGATACTTCCAGCTTCCAGTGGCTACTACATCCTTGTTGCAATTGTATCAATCCTGGATAGTTTATGGTACTCGGCAGCAGTTTGGAGCTTGTGGTTTAGGAGTGTTTGTTTTTGGGTGTTGGGAGTTATGGAAGGCCCGGTGTAATGCTGTTTTCGATGCTCAGCCCATGACAACATAAGATAATTCAACAAGTTCGGCTTCACCTTCAAGATATGAGTTATGTGTATCATCCGTCTTCGTCGATGGGGTTTGTGGGTCGTCTCCGTTTAGAAATACTGAATGTTCCTATTTCTAAGGTTAAGATTAAAAAGGGGAATTGGTTTCGTTGGGAGAGACCTGTTTTTGGATATAAATTAAACACTGATGGGTCTTCAAAGAATGGTGAATGTTCTGGGGGAGGTATTATTCGGGATAGGGAGGGGAATTTGGTTGTTTCCTTTTCCATATTCCTCGGTTTGGGTTCCAACACTTATGCTGAAATTGCTGCTCTTAGATTCGGTCTCAAGATGTGTGTTGATCGTGGTTTTGCCTAGGTATCTGTGGAAACGGATTCTAAAGTTGCGGTAATGGGTATTAGAGGGGATAATACTTTTCCCTGGCGGTATAGATATGAACTGGAGGATTGCAAGAGGTATAGTCATGGGATGGAGATGCATCATGTTTATAGGGAAAGGAATAAGGTAGCGGATATTCTGGCTGCAGAAGCTTATCATCATCGTAGTAGTTGCTACTATTCTACTGTTGAGCAGTTCCCGCGGCAGATTATTTCGATTTTTAGGCATGATTTGCTTGGTTTGTATAACTATCGGAAAGGGTGATTTGTTGGTTATTTTATGTATCCTTTTCTGTGGTTTGGATTTTATAGAGGTACCTTTTTTTTCAGTGTTTTTTTTTCTTTTTCTTTTTCTTTTTTTTTTTTTTTTTCCTAAGGGGGGTATGGGAAGGGATCGAACCTGAGACCTCACATATTGTGAAGCCCCATGTCAGGCTCCTCCGTCCCCCCATTTTCTTGGGTAAGGCTGGTTGCCCCCCTCAGTTGTTATGGTGTTGTTATTTTAATAAATGCGCAGGTGCCGTCCTGCTTCTCTAAAAAAAAAAAAAAAATAATCCAAGAGGTCTTACCTAGGGTAGAGCATAGGTGGTGTCTTCAACACATATTTAGTAACTTTAGGAAAGAACATATGGGAAATACTTTGAAGGAGTGTTTTGGAAGGTTAGAAGGAGAGATCCAAATGATGGACCAAGACCAATTGGTGGGAAAATGGGAAGAAAGGGTGGGAGAATGAGCTGCCAAAGATGTGGATACTATGGTCATAACTTGAGAAGTTGCAAAGGCTAAGGCTTTCAAGGTTCCATGAAGCAACGGATCAAGAAAAGAAAAAAGAAATAATTAGGAGCAAGTGAAAACTGACCAAGTGAGTTTGAACTTATATACATGTCTTATTGTAGACACCTCAATTTCGTACCCCTATTTAAAACATCCTATGAAATATTATATCAAGTCAAAAGGACTAACTGACGTTATGTTTCAGGGGATCAAAGCATCAAGGAAACTTGAAAAGGCTAAAAAGGACAAACAATAAGGAAAGGGTGGAAATGAAACATTTTTTTCTGCATAAAACAAATTGGGATGCGACACATTGTAAGGGCAGCTCCCCGACTTGCTTTATTGCAAAATATCTTCGTCTTCTCTTCCTTTGTGCTTCAGTCTTCACCACTCTTCCTATAAATAGAGGTCTCCTCTTCAGTTCTGGGGAGATAGAGAGAAACACACATACATTATACGTATAAACTTTCTCGCTGAAACTCTGTTAGGCCGTAGAAATTCTTCTCCCTATTAAGCCGAGGAAATCCTCCCTAAACAACCCTAAACCTCTGTCAAAAATAGAAACGTAGTTAACCCAGCTAGGATCTCTCCCTAAACTCGGTCACAAAAAGACGCAAATATAACAGTTACGCCGCCGAAATTCAAACACGACATACAACATTTTCAACAAATACAAGCAGTTACGACGCTCAAATCCAGAGGTGGAAAGCACATAATGAATCAATATAAATATCACCATACAAGAAATCAAGGGAAAACAAATTGCATTCACATTATGATCAAAAATATTTTTTTCATGAATAACTTATGAATATCATCTCACATACATCCATAACATTAATTAAATATGCATAAGCGATCTATATACATGTCTAAATTGACGAGAAACGAACTACGTGAAGAAATGATTACTCTTCACTAACACAACTTTGAGCATGCCTCTATACTTTGTTTTCCCTACAATATATAAAATGAGTTATATATTAATATTACAAGTGCATAACTTGATTGTATGAGACTTGGACAATACGTTAGGGGCCTTAGGCATGTTACCTTTGCCAAGACTGGGACTTGGACAATACTTCTTCCTTCTTTGCCTTCTTTTCATCTTTGGTTTTCATGATCCTCTCCTTAATTTCTCTTAACAACCAATGAAAAAATTAATGGGAAAGTAGAAAAATAATTTGTTCAACTGTTAAAATTTGTGTATGTACAATTGTACCACCAATGGCAATATCGCAAACTAGATTACTTGCAACTAAGCGTGAGATTACTATACAATTTTCATTACTATAAAGCTTACTAGGCTATCCAAGACACGTAAATATAGTGGGGTAGATATTCAGTCCAGAAACGAGGCGGCAGTACAGTCCATTTCAAACCAATGCCAAAACCACACCACAAGGTCGAAAAATGCAAATAAGGTATTCATGGAAAAGTCTATGAGTCTACTTTATATTCCAATTTACAGATCAAGATTTCAGTACTTCTAGCCCAAGTTATGGTCAAAACAGTAACAGGTGTCCAGAAACAACTTCCGAACAGTCACAGTTTTTGGCTTCCAAAACGAGCTCCAAACTCTCTCCAAATCAACCTATTTTCACAACGTTTCAATCCCAACATAACTTAGGTATACCAAGGTTGAATTAGGGAAAGAAATGGACCAAAACAAAGATCATTTGATAGGTCAAAACCTATGACAAAAATTGCTAAAACTAAAGACTTTCCAAGAACTTAGCATAATTATGCCAACTACCTATTAAATCTAGTACTGATCCATGAGGTCCAAAATTACAAATAAGGTACCATTGGAAATCTCTAAGAGTTAGCTTTCTAACAAAACAAACGGAATGCGATTCCGCTAATTTAACAGAAAGTTATGACACTTCTAGTAACAAATGTCCAAACAGCACATTAAGAGTTAAAATGATTTCAAATTCAAACTTCAAGGCTTTAACACTTAAATCCGTCAAACCATGACCACCATATGGCTATAAATTAAACATTAATTTAGTTAAGTAATCCACACTTAAACATGCTCAAACAGACCATTAAGCACATGAACACCATATAAATGCAATTAACTAAATGCAAGTTTTATTTCAAAGTGATGGAGGCAATGTTGAAAAAGAATAAATTTTTGATAAAGAAGAAGTAGCAAAAGCAGATTAGGTGAGATCGTGATTGACCCTCTCTGATACCGTGAAAGAATTACAGCAGAACAAAAAAAGGGACACTAGACAGGAACAAGAAATAGGGAACTGATGAGTCTCTTGGTTCAGTATTTTCAATATATATGCCAACTGAACAAGGTACAAGACGTGTGTTACAGCCTAGGCAATGAAAGGTAGTCCTATGTAAACTCCTCTATAAACTAATTGCCTTCATATAGAAGAGTTACACAACAGTAAATACTCTAAGGCTTCTATAACCTTGACCTCCAAAACAGTACACTGTCAAAATTTCCAACTTCATTTCAGATATCACTAACTCATATTTCTCACTGGCGCACAAAGAAAAAGGTAAAAAAATAAATAAGTGTACATGTATTTCATTGATGTATGTAAGCTTTTTGACCATTGTCTTCTAAGCCCACTGGACAAGTAAAAGTAACAAATCAGGGATGCCTTAACCACTGTTTCATCCAAAGGAAAAAAAAAAAAGAAAGTGACGAGATTTTATTTCAAAAAGTAGGCTGCAGCAGGACAAAAAAATGTGTCAATTAAAAGGCAAGAACAAGAAAACTACCTGATGGAACTTGTAGGACGATACTTAAAGTTTCACCCATTTCATTGTTTTTTTCTTCTTATTATAGGACAATGTAAAACCACTGGATGTTATGGCAGTTCTAAGACCAACTACACTAGCGCAGATTCAGAAGCGGCATTACTTAAAGATAGGATGAGAAGTCACAAGTGCAATCAAGACTGGAAAATGCTGCGATAGTGAAATTTGGTTTAAACCATGTCTCTCAACACGCTTAGAATATTGTTTAAAGTTGTGTTAAATGACTTGATTATTGAAGAACTGTTTAAGAGAAGATGGTTCTAGCTTCATCAGCATATTGCATCTAGCAGGAAACTTACATGACCCTACTTGACCCATTCTTCAAGTGCACATAACCATATTACAAAACAGAGTTATCTAGGGCATAGTTAAAAAAAAGAGCTTATGATTTTTTTACTCGTAGCTAAGTCCAAGTAGCATGAACCCAGCCTAAAGTTGCAAACCTTGGTTTGGTGACTAGTCTACGACTCTACGTGTAGTATAATTAGTAGTGGCAAAACATAAGAAATTTAGAGGTTCCTCATCATTAATTCTCATCATTATGATTTTCTAGTAATGGACTAGGTTATGATTTTTGTTGTCAATGTTGTGCCACTAGTGGTTCCAAGGATCAATGAATAGCGTTGTGTATGTCTTTCAGTGTGTAATTAATGAGTTATTTCATATTTTCCAAGCCAAATTTCTAGCTAAATACAGACTTTTTTTTTATTATTACATAGTTTTCAAGGAAGCACAAATATGCATACTCTACGTACTAAATCTTTTTTAAGTTTCCCACTCATACTTCATAAATGATTTTTGCAAGGAAAATATTATATCCTCCATACATTAACCAGCAAACATCATATTCAGTAGATATCTACCTCAAGTATATGATTGAAACCCCAATTGGTGGACATAGAAGGATAAGCACATTCGTGTTATCATCATAACCTGAAGTTGGAACAATATAAACTAAATAAGATAGAGTTCATTAACACATATTTGAAAATGATCAATGACTTGAATATCCATTATAGTTTTTCTAATCAAATTCATTACATGCCTAACTACAGCAAATAAAGGCATTAACATTGTCAATTAATGAACATCACTTCATTAGACGTTACAAAGAATAAAAAGGAGATGAACATGGGTGTCATCAATGTTATCGTGTGGAACAATTAGATGAGGAAACAGAGAGTGTAGCTGGTACATTTCTATAAAAATAGTAATTCTAGTACTTATTTTATCCTAGATTTCAAAATTATATTGTCACTATAGTCTTCTTGTAGCCATTGGTGTGTATGAGCGTATGTTTTCCTCTGTTTTCTAGATCATATAGGAGGGACCGAGATTGGAGAAGGAACTCTTTTCCAAAAACGATTTCGATGACCAAGATTATGAATATGATGAGGTAAATATTTTTTTCTTTTTTGATTAATATGAATAACTGGCAAGGACTTATGCACTGTAGTCTTTGAGATGCTTGAAAAAATTGAAGTCATTAACTAAAGCTCTAGCTTTGTTGGTACTTGGTAGTGTCCTCCTCTTAGTGTTCTTATAGATTTTCATTGAATGATTGAACACAATAATATTTTCCTACTCTTGTCTTTTTTCTAAAGCATTACATTGACAATTTCATTCGCAATCCTAAACATTATTCAAAGTTCAAACCTAGATTGATCTCTTCTTGTGTTCCACGGTTTAAAGTTCAAACCTTCGAAATGATTTTAGGCACTGGCTTATGTTTCCAGCCAAATATATCAATACTTAATTCGTAGGCAAGGCCAACCATGATACCTTAAGAGGACTGTAGATGTAAGTATTGTAGCTTTTCGATCTTTTAAGTTTGTAGCACTAAAAGTATAACTACAATTTTGTTGCTAACAACCAAATCTGATGTTGACAAGTAAACAATTGACATCATATACAAATAAGAAGCTTAATGATTCGTGTCCACCGTGTACAAGTATGAAACATTCCCAAAAAAAAAAATGCAGCAGTTACCGAATGTCTCGTAAATCTTTACCACTCAACATTTATTGGCATCTTTGTGTTCCCTACTTATATGAGAACCACGAAAATGATTAGTCAAAAGCTTTGTATCTCAAATCATGCTACTCTTCATTCACGGGCCCCAATAAGCCACTGCAATGATCTACCCCTTCTAAAGAACAGGCAATCTATATTATAAAAGGGCTTGGGAAACACATGTGCAATTGATTAGATATAAAAAGTAGCTGAGATTTACCGTTTTACGGTGATCCAACGGCCCGTAAATCCTTTTATCGCTCGCATGTGCGAACATCGGTTTCGTTCGGTTACGACTTTTTCCTACCACTGCGCATTCGGCATTCATCTCCACCTTCTTCCACCTTTTCTTCCTCTATTACCGCTTTCCATGGATTTTCAAAACCAAGATAACGTTTCAAGAGAAGGGCAACCAGATAAAAAGCCTTTAAGGGCCAACAGACTCTCAAAACCTTTCGCCGCCTTCTCTGCCGACGATCTCCCAATTCTGTGCGCCTCTCTCCCTCTTTTTCTCAGTCCAGGTATCTCTCTCTGCAACCCTTCCATTAAGGGCCAACACACTCTCAAAGCCAACAGACTCCTCCAGCCCCCTCAACCTTCCGCCGCCTTTCTGCCCGTTCCAGCCCACTTCGCCGCCTTCTCTGCCGACGCTGTTCGATTTAAGGGCCAACAGACTCTCAAAGCCAACATACTCCTCCAGCCCCCTTAACCTTCCGCCGCCTCTCTGCCCGTTCCAGCCCACTTCGCCGCCTTCTCTGCCGACGTTGTTCGATCTCTCCCAATTCTGTGCGTCTCTCTCCCTCTTTCTCTCAGTCCAGGTATCTCTTTCTGCAACCCTTTTTCAATTTACAGTGTTCCCTTTTTCTGTTTTTACACCAATTCCTCTCATCTTGGTTTCTTGGTTATTCATCTTGGTTTCTTGGTTTAAATTTTATAGATTGGGTATGGAAGGATTGTTATCCATTTGGACATCCTAAATTTCTAATAGATTGTTAAAATTTTGGGTTTGCAATTGTGTTTAGTTATGAATTCAAATTACACCAATTCCTCTTATCTTGGTTTTTTATTAAATTTTGTGAATTGTGTATCAAAGGATTGTTAAATTTTGTATTAACTCTGTGAAATTTTGGTTAAGTTTCTTTATGTTATTGGTTAAGTTTCTTTATGTTCAATGAACCAGTTGGGCTTCATTCAAATGGTGGCTGAGATTTGTATGAAAACTGTGCATAATGTTTAGTTACAGTATATTAGAATTATGATCATGGTGGTAGGTGATGACACCAGTAGGCAAAAACAGTTTCATTCACACTTGATTTCAACTAATTTTACTTTTTCTTCTGTTATCCAACTTGATATTTGCTATTTATTTTTTAATGTAGTGAAGAGATATGGTCTGATACATAGATGCAATGACTTTGTTGTATGCTGCATATGGTAGATTTTCCCTGGACCCATGCAATGGTGCACTTTTCTTCCATGTTTTCTTTTTAGGTGGGGGTCATTGCCACGAATACTGTTCCTGATACTGAAGTTGTCCATTCTCTGTTAGCTTATATGAAGTTGTTATATAATCTATAATCTATTACATGTATGTTCAATATACGAAATGATTGTTCTTTGTTGTTATTATTTATGAGCATATGTTTTGTGTGTTCCCGAAACACTTTACTTATCTGAAAGAACCTAAGCATATGGTAGGATTGTAGCAACAAATATGTTGGGAGGGTCTGGGTTCTTTGTGATTTTGGTTTCCATTTTTTTCTATAAGTAAAACTGTTTAAAGACAAATTGCGAACAATTCAACTTCTGAATTTGATCCCCATATTATTTATGAGCATATGTTTTGTGTGTTCCCGAGACACTTTACTTATCTGAAAGAACCTAAGCATATGGTAGGATTGTAGCAACAAATATGTTGGGAGGGTCTGGGTTCTTTGTGATTTTGGTTTCCATCCTTTTCTATAAGTAAAACTGTTTAAAGACAAATTGTGAACAATTCAACTCCTGAATTTGATCCCCATATCAAACTGATACTCCTAGACTCATGCAGTTTCACATCACTTTTTCCAAGTTAATTATAATTATCTGGCAAAAATTTACCTTGCTTATATACATACTGGTTTGCACTCATGATTAGAATCAAATTCTAGAGATAAAAAGTTCCAAAGTGCTCCTCTGGTCAAGCAACCCAAAGTAATATAGCAATAACTTGCAATTACAAATTGAAAATCAGTATAGGATAGTTTTAGTTTTATCAAAACACAGTAAATACCAGATAAATTCTTACTATTGCTTCACACTAAATTCAGGATAATTCGTGTGATAGTTGTGGGTCCCAATGAGCACAATAATAAGCTAGAAGGGGGGGTTGAATAGCTTATTAACACTTTAAAACTTTTAAAGTAAGTTCTTTGAAAGTTACTTGCAATCTATGAAAAGAATCAAGTAGCGGAAGACCTTCAAGAAAATTGTTCGAGTGCAGATAAGGACTACTTAGACCTTTTACGATTACTTAAGTTACTCTGAAATGGATGAAGTAAACAATGAAACTAAGCAGTTCAATAATTAAACAGATAGTAGGAAATAACACAAGTATTTTGGGATGGTTCACACTATAATGAGTGCTACGTCCACCACCAAGGCAGTCAACCTTGGATTTAAATTGTGCACTATGTTTTCCACTTAGATCAATTACAAAGAATATCCCTAATGGATCGTGTACAAAATATTGACTTGTGTTTGGGTCTAGGGAATTAAATATCGTAAATACAAGATATTTAATTAGATGCGTATATAGTTAATGGAAATAAACAACAAGAAGAATAAAACAATAATTGTTGAAGAAGCGACTTCTTGTTGTTGACGAGGACTTCTAGATCTATTGAGGAACTATTGAATGCTTGGTGAAAGACTTGGAGTTGTGTAGATTGAGCAATTCTTTAAGTGTTCGATTGATTCATCGTCGGTTTTTGTTCCAGTCTTTAATGGCGGTATTTAAAGCGGATGCACTTCAAAGATCCGTTGGAGAAGACGAAGACTTCAACGGCTCTTTTCATAAATGCATTAAATGCATGGGGTCAGTCGATCAAGGAATTTCGTCTTCACAGATAACTAGAGAGATAATCATTTCGAGATCTTCAAAAAGGTGGGCGATTTGGTGTCGATCGAGAGATGAAGCGAAAGTAGGGGACATGCCTTTCTTTTTGTTCGGGGCGAAAAGTATTCTGCTTTTCGGAAAGTTGCTTTCGGCGGCTTGACATGTCGAGGAAAAGACTTGGATTAATTCAAAAATATATGGGAATAAGTTTGAATTAATCCAACTAGCTTTGATCCGGAGAGGACACGTAGAAGCGATCACCGGTGGACACGAGGTCTACCGATCTTAAGCTTTGAGCGGGTCTTAGGTGAAGGCGAGAAGTGGTCTTCAGATGAACCCGAAAAGTCCTACAAAAACTATACAAGGCAAAGTTCTATACACGGTTGCCACGCTAATCGATCACCCGATTAGCCAGATTAGCCATATAAAACTAATGTAATGTCTTGATCGAGATATAAATTTAACATAAGAATCAACAATCTCCTCCTATTTATATCGGTCATCATTACTACAAATGAGGGTTTTAAAGCAAACTATTTAATAGATAATAGCATGTCGAGAAAGTTTATATATTACGTAATGTCGGTAGACATGCCTCTATTGAAACGAATAACACCTCAAATGTAAGGGACTAATCTACGCATAAACAAGAATAAGAGAGTCAAAGAAGACATAGATTAGCGGCGGTTTAAATCAATTTAAAGCCGAATGTTTAAATTCTAATTTAGATAAACAATAAAGCGGCAAGAATTTAAACAATATAAATTTTGAAAAAAGCAAGTAATCATCGTATTCATAAACAAGATGTTTACATTTGACGAGTTTTCAAAAATAAGATAAATACAAAGGAAAGGGAAGAAAAGATACAAAAGCTACCATGGTCTTTTCCCTTTGCCTTTGTCTGCAGCCTCCTTTTCTCTTCTTTCTCGCTCTAGCTCTTCCATTCTTCGTTGGTATTCGGTATCGCATCGGTTGGAGGTGCGGTGGAGCGAGCGGTAGTCGGTTCTTCACGAAGGCGGTTGTTCTCTTCCATCGGCATTACGTTGATAGATCTCATTTGTTTCTCCTCCGTGATGGCGGATCACGATCCGGTTGGCATTCATAATGTCATGAGCGAGTTTCGGCGAGGTTGTTGAGTTCCATAATAGAATACGGCCAGTGGTGAGATGGAGAGTGATGGCGTGGAATAGCTCGTAGAAAATGGAACCTATGATCTGGCGGCCTTCATCTCGTTGAGCTTCTATGTTGATCTTGACATCGGTGAAGTCGTGCCGCATCTGTCCAAAGCGAGTCCGGACATCCTCTTGAAATTGTCGAAGAGTAGTGGCGGTCCGTCGTTGGCCTTGGCATTGCGATGGCTACTTCGCCATAGCGGTAGATATGCTAGTGAGTTCGCTTGGTAGATGGCATCTAGCAGGGACAAAACTTGGCATTGGTGGTGATGGGAAGAAGCTTGGCCAATGTGAATGGTGTCGGCGAGAGCGAGTCTGCGAGCTGATGGGGTTTGGATATGGGGAGTTCTGGAGGCAGAAGAGGATGAGTCTTGGGTTGGTATGGTTTTGGTGGAAGAGGATAGGGTTATAGGGGAGGGTGGAGGTGGAGTTGGTGGGGAATCCAGTTCCATATCAGTGTCAGAATTTTCACTGATGTGGGAGGATTGGGGAATGGGTTCGGTAGAGAACCAGAAAGAAGAGGCGAGGGAGTAGAATAGGAATTTTGGTTTTGAAGAGAAGGTTGAGGAGGTTGAGAAGGTTGAGGAGGTTGATGAGAAGGGGTGAATAGATGCGCTCTTGGCGAAAGTTCGAAGAGGAACTTGGCGGCAGCAGGGTCTAAGGGTTGTGGTGTGGTTGAAGAAGTTGGTTGGGATTGGGGTGGTGAGGAAGGTGTGGATGGGTCAGGTGAGTAATTAAAGGGTGAAGGAGGAGGAGGAGTTGGGGTTGGTGGCTCCTCCTGATTTTGAGGCTCCTCCTGAGGGATAGACTCCTCCGGAGGTGGTGAATTCCTCTGAGTAGATGACTCAGAAGGAATAGATGAAGGGTTGATAGGTATAGTTGAAGGGTTGACAGTTGAGGTTTGGGCGTCGGTAGAGGTAGTTGGTTGGCTGGCGGTAGAGGGTTGGAGTGCAGGTAGCTCTCCTTTTCTTCCTCGGTGAATAGGAGACTTCAGTTGCTTCATCGGTAGAGGTTGGAGGGGCTGCGGTGGCTGGTCTTCAAAGGTTTCTCTGAAGTTTCCTTCGTTTTGGTTTGGGAGTGGAGTGCGGGAGGTGGTGAAGGTGGTTGGTGGATTGGGTAGAAGGCTTGGCTTGGGTAGATGGAGGAGAGGAATGGCTAGATTGGCTGGTGCCTTCTTCTTACGGCCTTCCTTCATCTCCTTCGATCCATTTGGCTGCTCCTCTTCGGTTGGAGGTGCCACTTAGGCCTTGTCTTCTTGGCTTTGCCTTTGGCGCTATTTTGGACCTTAGCGGCGGCTACTGCCTCATCGGCCGGACCTTTGGCCTTTAGATGGAGGTCAGTGGCCACTTGATCATCAAACTTGGCGAGAGGCCTTTTTGAAGGTCTTGCTTGCGGCTACATGTGCTTCCATATTGAGCGGGTGACCAAGATAGGTGCGAGGCTTGGCCACTTTGTCAAGAGAGCCGGCGGTAGACCTTTACGCATCTGGCGCTTGTTCTCGTATTCGGTGTATTCTTGGCGAGGCGTGAGTTGTTTGTCCTTGGCCACCGTATACAACTCATCTTCTTTCAAAGAAGAGTTGATGGCTGCATCATCCCTTAAAAGGGCATTGATCAGTCTGACGAAGGGGCGTTTGCAAGTGGGGTTGCTCTTTGCTTTCTCCACCTTTGCTTTAGCTCGTCGAAGATGATGAGCCCCAGTTGAGGCAATTTGTAGAAATCTGACAGTCGGTTGATCTGTTGGCGATAAACATGTCATGTGCTCCACTCTTGAATAGAAGCCCCTTGTCTAGAAGGTGGGTGGTGCGATGAAGCGTCAAGAGGGAACAAGTTTGAACATCTTCCCTTGTGGCTCAGGAGAGTGTCTACTCCCTCATGGCTTCAGGGCATGTAAAGCCTCGGCCGTGGTTCTTTGAAATAGCTCCTCAAGTAATGCACGCCAATGATGGTGGAAATAGATTTGGCGGTGGCAGAGATGGGGCGGCCTCGAATCCACCCACGAAGAGCGATCAGGTTCATGAGCTCCATTCGTTGATAAAATTCTTACGCGGGGGAAGATCTTGTAGGTTTTGTCGTTGAGGCGAGAAGAGGTAGAATCGAGGCGTCCATATCCTCGCAAGCTTTGGCCGGCGGCTATAGAATTGATTGAAGAAGGTCAATACACATGCCGAGGAATGTATAGCCGGGTCCAAGCGACAATGATGTCATGAGCGGCGGGATAGATGGGATATCTGGAAGATTGATATTTGGGCTGGGAGGAATGACATTTTCGAGGGTCATAAGCCTTCCATTTGTCGCTTAGATTTTGAAGTTCTTGCTGAAAGAAAAACAAAATAAAAGTTAGGGCTTTTCATCTAGACATCTAAACAAGTAGGAATTTCAAAGTTTTCCAAAATAAATTGAAATTTTCGAAGCAAAAACTTGAAACCCTAGAATGTTTAGAGAAACCACACTCGAGAAAAACATAACGAAGTTTTCATAAGAATGAACAATGAATAAACAAAAGCATTTGTTAGTATTCGGGATTATAACAACAACAATGGCGAATGCTTGTATAAACTCGAAAATGACGGTTTGAATTCCAAAAGGATTTTAGGTTGATCTTGAAATGCGAGAACAATACATAGAAAATTTCGAGTAGAGTAGAGAAAAAGCGTACCATTGTTGAAGATGAGAAGAAGAAACAAGAAGAAGAACGTTGAATTTGCAGAAAGTAGTTACTCGAGAGAGAGAGAAAAGTTTAAAGGGTTTCGGTTTGGAAATTTCGAGGACTAAAGTTTGGAAAACGGTTCGATATCGGTTTTGAAAAGCTATTTAAAGGGAACTTAAGATATTTTCTTAAGTACCAAATTTAGTCCTTGACCCCTTTATTGCTTTAGAAACCTCTTTAGCAAAAATAGACTAAGTAAGAGTACTAACCTTTAGGTCTTCAGGTAAAGAGAACTTCGTCTTCAGATTAGTCTAATCTTGGGTCTAGGTATGAAAGAAACATTAACAAAATATTGAAATTAAGCGGTAGGATCAATCATACCAAGATTTCTCCTTAAATAAGCAAACTGGTGGCATCCGGTGGTTTTGTGAGAATGTACGCCAATTGATGCTCGGTTGGAACATATTCGGGCGATGTTACCTTTTCCACATGATCTTTGAGAAAATGATAACGAATATCAATGTGCTTTGTCTTTGAATGCATTCTTGGATTTTTGGAGGCGAGATAGGCGATGTGTTGTCACACATGATTGGGCGGTTTCGGTCTTGATGTTGTAGTCCACTAGTTGTTGCTTCATCCATAGCGGTTGAGAACAACAGTTGCTTGCAATATATTATTACGTGGTTGAGTTTGCCAGCGATCCTTGTTTCTTGCAAGACCATGAGGCAGTGTTTCCAAGAAATTGACAAGTCCCAGGTGCTTCTTACGCTCACTTTGCGGGCTGCATAATCTGCATCGAGTATCAACTAGATTGAAGTTGTTGGATTTTGAATACAGATGCCTAGATTTGTTGTTTTTGAAACATATCGATGATACGTTTGGCGACAAGCAAATGTGACTCCTTTGGATCTGCTGAAATCTAGCACAAACACAAGCGACAAACATAATGTCGGGTCTACTAGCGATAAGGTAAAGAAGTGAACCTATGATTCCTCGATACTTGGTCATGTTCTCTTGCTTTCCCTTTTCATCTTTGTCAAGATGGCGGTCGGTAGACATTGGAGTTTCAAATCCTTTGGTGAATCAAGACCAAACTTCTTGATTAGTTCCTTTGCATATTTGGTTTGGTGATGAAGATTCCGTCGAAGTCATTGTATCTGCGATCTAGAAAATAGGTAAGTTCACCCATCATGCTCATCTCGAACTTGCTTTGCATCGACTTCTCGAATCTTTTGCACGGGCTTTGGTTAGTTGATCCAAAGATGATGTCGTCCACATAGATTTGTACCGAGAAGAGAATGGCCTTTGTGCTTGAGGATGAATAAAGTAGTGTCGATTCTTCCTCTCACGAATCCTTGTTCAATTAAGAACTTGGATAGAGTTTCATACCAAGCTCTAGGAGCTTGCTTCGAGGCGTAGAGAGCTTTCTTGAGTCGGTAGGCGTGGTCGGTTGTGCGAGATGACAAATCAGGAGGCGTTCACGTATACACGGTTTCTTGAAGATCACCATTCGAGAAGGCACTCTTAACATCCATCGATACACTTTGAAGTCCATGAGCGAGGCATAAGCTAGAAAGATTCGATTGCTTCTAGTCTAGCAACGGGAGCAAAAGTTTCATCAAAGTCAATTCCTTCTTCTGTCGGTAGCCACGAGCAACCAATCTAGCTTTGTTTACGGTGACATTTCCATCTTCATCTCTTTTATTTACGAATACCCACTTGGTGCCGATGGTGGATGATCGGTCGGTCTTTGAACTAAGCTCCACACCTTACATCTTTCAAGCTGGTTCAGCTCTTCTTGCATAGCTTCAATCCGAGTTATGATCTTCGATAGCTTCATCAATCTTCTTTGGTTCGAGTTCGATACAAATGCATAAGCAAACAACGTTTCTTCTCGAACCTTATTTCTCGTCACGGAACTCTGAGTTGAGATCACCAATGATTTGAGAAATGGGATGATCTCTTGCTTCAATAACGGTTGGAGGAAGATCACTTACAGGTGGATTCTTCCCTTAAGAATGCAGGTTGGTTGAGAAGGAGATTCACCAAAATGCAGTTCGAGAAGAAATAGAGTCTTCAAAACTTTCATTTTACGGTGAACAAGAAGGATGAAGATACGTAAAGGTGCTTGGGGTAAAAGCAGAAGAGATGGGTTCGAGGGTCAGCAGATGAGTTGTTATCGGTATCGGTAGAGGTCTCTTCTGGGTGAAGGGTTACGATATTGGGATCTGCGGTTGCCGTTTTCGATAAGGATTGGAAGTAGATCTTGTATTTGTACTGTCTCATCATTATCGAGAATCATTAGCAACGTTCGGAAGCCATTCTAGGCTCTAACAAGTCATATTCATCAAAAGAAACATGCCTGATTCTAAGATTTTTAAGTTAGATTTCTTGAAAATGCGAAATGCTTTTGAATGTTTGGAATACCCAGAAAAATTCCTTCGTCGATTTTGCATCAAATTTTCCTCTATACTCTTTTCCATTGTAAAGAATAAAACATTTACTGTAGAAGATTTTAAGAAATCAATGTTTGGGGATCTTCCTCTCCATATTTCATATGGAGTTTTATTATGAAACTTGTTTACGGGGATCTATTTTGGGTAAAGCAAGCGGTATTGGCTATACGCTTGAAATACTTCGGAAGTTTAGCTTACGCGGCATTGTTCTAGCCGCTTCAATCGGTGTTACGTTCTTCCGTTCGGCTACACCATTTTGTTGAGAATGCCGGCGGAGAGAAGTTGTGGCCGATCCATGGTCATCGCGGTACTTTTCTACACCATTGTTTTTGAATTCGGTCTTGGTTGTCGATCTTATGTCACAAATGTCTTCAAGCTTTTGAGTTTGAAGTCTTCTAAAAAGTGCGGTGACTAGATCATACGTTTCATCTTTAGATGTCATAGTTTCAATCCAAGTGAATCTAGAGTAGTCATCAACTACTACAAGTGTGTACTTGTCTCCCGAAATCTTGGTTGTTGTAATAGGTCCAAAGAGATCCATATGCGAGAAGTTGAAGAGGTGCGTTTGTTGATAAAAGCAGACTTTCTTTTGAAGGAAGACTTGGAAAGTTTTCCTAGTTGACAAGCTTTACAACTTCTGTCATGATCGGCGGACAAGTAGGTAGACCTTTGACAAGCCCATTTTTGGAGAGCTTGGAGAGGTGCTTGAAGTTGAGGTGGCGAGGCAGCTTGTGCCATAGCCATTTGTTGTCACGAACATTGTTGGCTACTAGACACGAGGTTTGAGAATCTCCCTAGAAGATTTAAGTCCACGACATAGGCGTTTCCTTGTCTATTGCCGGTCGGTATGTGAAACACGATTCACTTGTCTTTGATGAGGCTTTGGTTGGAATTGAATTGGCATAGAAGTCCTTTGTCGCGAAGTGTGATATGCTCGAGAAGATTGTGCTTTAAACCACTTACTAGAGAAACTTTGTTGATGGAGAGACTTCCTCTAGTAATTGAGCCATATCCAATTGTCTTTCCTCTTGCATTGTCTT
>CM028378.1:166793351-167132236 GCA_013146195.2 Codonopsis lanceolata
GATGCAATTTGCTTCTTCTAGGCCGGCCTGGGCAATTTCTTCATTATCAGTAAGATTACCGAAGCTTCCGATGATTTTTGAATCTCATACTTATAAGTTGTTGGAATTGGAATAAGGCTTCCCTCAGAGCACTTGACATAATAACTATTTAAAAGTATTTATCAATTATGTCTTCAATCGCTTCGGCTCGTGCTCGACAATAACAACAACAAAGATGACAAAGATGGGAAGCCTTGAATCGCCATTGATAGCAAGAACATGTTCGACAATCCAAATCAACTCGCATTTAGGGATTAGATACAACTTCATAAATAGAGTTAGTAGCTTTCATAACCCGCCATGACATACCAAATTTCAAATTCTCTATCCACTTTTTATCCATCTTAGCACAAAGAAGCTTGTTCCATTTCAAACCATTATTCGCCGCTCTTTCGACAAACCATACCATAAGTTTTTTTCTTATACGCAAATTCCACCATACAAGTGATAGAAGTCCTCGAGCATCAATAATCCAATTGTTGAATGACGACTCTTGCAAATTTGATAAGTTGATAACGACATCGAACAATGTGCAATCGACAGACATCGAACAAAAGGAAGCCAAGTCAACCAAAAATGGCCCATTCTCAAAAGGAAGGTCAACCAAAAATCTAAGGCACTCCTTTCCACCAACTCCTTTAAATACCTCAAGCTTCTTTCTCAAACAACTCAACCGTAGGCGCATAAGCAATTTTTTAAATTTTAAACAAATATTCTTGAAGAACGCTTGCCACCACACATATCTTTCAAATTACGACAAAGATGAACCAAACAAAAAAATGCTTAGAACTACCAAAAACATCCGAATCGCCAGATCAACCCAACATTTCGATCCGATACAATAAGCAATATCACGATTCATTAACCGCTTCTTTTACTTTTGAAAGAAACCAATGCCAATTATCATAATTTTCTCGAACTTACAACAAAGAAAGGCAAATGGAAATAGTCCTATATAAAAACAAAAATGAAATATTCAAATTAGTAAAACAACAACTTTCACATCAAAACACATAGAAAACACAAACCAATATAAGTGTCACGCATAACTTACCTTGATTACCATCCTTTCACGCCGTGGCGATAAGAGAGTTGACTTACATCGAGATTTCATAAATGTCCCTCTACAAACAATATAGGCCGACAATAATTAAAACCATCCAAACATGCACGAAAACATATGAATAACCGGTGAAACATTTTGAAATGGAATCGATTCAATAAATGCCAAACCGCCTGATTACTCTTCTTCAAAGCTTCAACATACCACCGCAACTCATCAAACGATTCATCATAACTACCAAATACCTTATTACGAGCAACCTCAACACTTCTCCATGCCGTCATATATGATATCTCAACCCCATAATGGATCCTAACATACTCAATTACATCCTTCGCAATAATTTGGCCGACTCGAACATTATCACAAATAAAATATGCAATTACATTATAACCCATCCTTTTTGATTTCTTAACTCCATCAATAAAAGAAACTTTGCAACTGTGTAAGATTGCACTTCTTTATAATTATAGAATTATCAACACTAGAAACAAAGACACTTGATGAACCAATCACATTTATCAATGAATTTATTACCACAAACAACAAGTAGCCCTCTTACTCTCATTCCTAGCAAAAACATATTCAAATCCAAGTTTCATAGAATATTTCATAAGTTCAAGCATTTAAACTCTCTAATGCCACCTTTAAATATTTGTCCGTATCCGTGATAATCTCTTCCCAACCAACCGCCGATAACAAATTACGAAGATGTAACAGAAAAAAATCATAAGGTGGATAACTTTCATTATCAATTTCAAAGAAACCAACATCAACGTATTTACCATTATGAGAAGAAGAAGCATCCAAACTACTCCTAGAAGGACCAAAATCACCCTTTTGACTTATAAGAAGAAGTTAAGCATCCAAACTAATCTCTAGAAGGACCAAAATCAACCTTTGACCCCAAATCATTCTCTACACCATCAACAATTGCACCCAAAACATCAATAACATCTACCGAAATAACATAAATGCTTAGAATTTTACCCAAAGACCAACAATATATTCAAAAAATCTTCATCATTTGATAAAATACAATTTTGATGAGGTCCAAGAGAATATCTCAATCTCAAAGTTTCAACATTAACGTAATATTTGCTTGTAATTGATAACAAAGAAATCGAAAACTCAAAACCATCTCAGTAACCCTTTTCACAATTGTCTCTCCCCTAAATTTCAAAGAAAATCATAACACTGACTCCATTAACAATAAGATCCTCTTGCTTGCTCAACTGTTACATAAGGAAACAAAATCATTTATGATCAAGGAGAAAGGTGAAAGTGAAGATATACACACTTTGCACAATTCAAAATAAATCTATCACTTAGAAAAATGTTCCCCAATAATATATTTATAGTCTTAAAGCCTCAATCTCAATCGCAAGCCATTCTCAGTAGAACAAATCAATATTAGAACTCGATGCCAAGACCCGGCATCGTGGATTCATTTGATAGCAATATGCAAAGCATCAACTTTAATGCAGTAAAGTCCGATGCCAAGCACTGCATCGATATTTGACAAGATTTTGGAGGACCAAAATCAATCAACAAACTCTCGATGCCAAACCTCCGCATCGTGATGAATTTGACAAGATATGCGCACTAAATTAATCTAAACTCGATGCCAAGCCCCGGCATCGATGCATTTGACAAGATTTTCGAGACCAAAATCAATCCGTAAACTCGATCACGTAAAACAAAATCAATCCGTAGAACTATAATGCCAAGCCTCGGCATCAAGAAACCTAAGGCATATAATCGAGAATGAAAGAATTTTTAAAGGCACATACCTTTCAATTGAATTGCCGGAATTTCTCCCAAATCGCCAATGCAAAATTTTGGGGACGTAGGTCAAGGCGCGCACAAGAAAGAGAAAGGCGAACTACACGGCGACGTGAGAAGCCAGGCATAAACGAAATGAAGCTATGAACGCGGTGGGCGCTAGGGAGAGGACGACGCATTTTTCCCCGATACAAAGAAATAAAGGGTCAGAACGTGAATTTGCTCCTAAAATTGTATCTAAAAGATATGTCTAAAAAAAATAGCCGGATTTATTTGAAAACATGTTTTAAAAGTCACCGGCTTGTAATTTTTCCTAATTAATAAGTAATAGATCCTGCTTCTTTAACATGATTACATTCATTAAAACACCTTAGTGAGAAATAAAACACCCCAAGAAGGCTTGGTCTTCGAATTAAACCACTCCTACGTGAGAGTAAGTATCGGTGGTGAGGAAAAGTCAAAAAGAGAATTTGACAGAGGTTCAAGGCTCAAGAAAGAGTATGTACCTTGTTTATGATTTATAGAGAGGTATTTATAGGCCTCCAATGTCATTGAATTCGTCCATGATTCACTGCCTTAGTTATCTTGTAGGATTATGAGAGAATCCTCTGTGATTTTAGACGTGATAGCAATTATGACCGCATTAAATGCAGAGTAGATATGGTAAGTGTCCCTTGCTCGATAAGGAAACATTTGACTTGTCTTGAGAGCAAGTTTCCAAGGCTCCTCGCCGATATCACGTGCCCAAGTGCAAGGTTCTACCCGCTATAAGACGAGACTAATCAAAGATAAGTATGTATATCTGCCTAGCAGACCCCTCGGGTCGAAGCGTGTGCAAGGCCGCTGCCTCCCACCGTGATTGAACGGGATGAGTTTGATTCATTGCTCAACCAGCGAGTGGGCCCCATGGCCCCGGCTCCCAAATCATTTTATTTTGGCCCTACTGCATTTCTGACGGGAGTTATATTACTCATTGTTTGATATCTCGCTAGCTCTGCCTCGCTAGGTTGATAGGTCTCATGCTAATCAAGCTCGCACGTGGTGGTCGCTGCCTGCCAGACCATGCCTTGCTTTCGACCCGTTAGCCTAGCACATCAATAATATAAATTAAGCAGAACTTTTCTTGCCGAGCTCGTGTTAGACATCTCCGATCAAGTATCACGAAATTGCCCTCAGATTGCTTCACTCGCTTTCTAAGCAATCGTCTCTAAAATGCAATGAATTTTTCAATCTTCGTAAGCAACACTTCAGTACAAGATCACATCGAACTTTGGTGTTTTAGAACTTCCAAGAGTTTGAACAGGATAATGTTGCAATATGAATTATTCTAACAATATCTTATGATTTCGGATTCTGGTGTAATGAATTATCAAACCAAATGACTATTTATATATAGTGAAGAGTTGTGGTGTCCGCGGTTACGGCTGCGGCTTGGGTTGGGTTAGCCAAAGCTAACTCACGCGTGTGACACCACTTCGTTGCACCTTGTGGAACGCGTGATGCTCCTTCCCAAGGTGGGCCTATTAATAAAGTGCCTTAAAACTCTTTATTTTGCCAATGTGGAATATGACTTTTCATACCCACTTTACTCTTCAATTAACAAAGCTAAGTTGCATACTTTGAGCATTAATATCTCATTCATCCGAAATTGATTTTGAGATAATAAATACATCAACTTAATCTACTCAAAATGTAGATTTCATTCTTACAACTTATTTCCATTTTTAATAAATGAAACAAGTTTAGAAACTCGGTCAAATATTGGTCAAACGAATTATTTGGAAAACCAATTTCCAACACAGATCCCACTACCACTGATTTGTAACTCTAATTGCTTCAATGAGTACCACTGATCTGGAATTTTAAGCCTCTCATCTAGCGTTAATTTCTTCCCCGTGCTCGGAGTCTTTCGTTTGGCTTTCTTCCGTCATTTGGAATTTTTCTAAATCTGACTGTTATATAATACTTGAAATGTGGGTACGGGTCAGTAGGTTAGACACACCGAAAGATGTTATCTTTAAGGTATTTAATTTGTCTCACACGAGGTGTAACGATCTCAACGAATTTCACCTTCAGGATACAAAACATACACATTCAATTCAAATGTTACATTCCTTTGAATATTAACGAAACAATAATCTTTAACTGTGATTGTAAACTCGAAGAATAGAATATTTTAAGAAGAAAGACTCGAAATAATTTAATTCAAATTTAATGTTCTACTTTGAATGGAAGGAAGACTATTTATAGGAATGTGTTGATGCTTTGGAAAGACACAACCCGAGCCGAAATAGTGCCAACCATTTGCGAAGAAACTTGTTCCAGAATCAATGGACCTAGAGAAGTTCATGACTACAGGAAACAGCCAACTCTCTCCCAACGGTGGTGACCATTCGGACAGTCCCACCCCAACCGAATTAATATCTAATTAATTAATCCAGTCTTTCTTTTATATATATATATATATATATATATATATATATATATATATATATATATATATATATATATATATATATATATATATATGGTTAATATAATTTTTTGGTCCCTGAACTATCCCAATATTATGCATTTGGTCACTGTACTTTTTTTGAAATGTGTTTGGTCCCTTAATTCGATTTTTTTTGGTTAATTCCCCCTTCCTACCGTTACCATTACTACAAAAATTAACTTTGGCTAACTTTTCATAATGTCCAAACTATAAGGGGTTAATGTGTCAATTAAAAAATTAAACAATTAAACTAAGAATTACTGTAGAGGTCAAGGTCAAGGTCAAGGTCAACGTCTGGGATGCCACATTCGACTAGAATTGCATGGGTGCCGGTGATAGACCTCATTTGGGTGTGACTAGAATCGGGGGCAGAGGAGGAGGCGACGATGGGCAAGGCCTCGTAAGAGCCAAATTTCATCAGATCCTGAAGGGTATGGGCTTGGCTAAAGAAGCTTCCTCAGCAGTAGGCCTCCTTATACATATATCGATATTTTCAAGACATGTCAACCTTGATCCGTTAAAGCCGAATGTTCGTACCACTTACCCGCATGAGATTTTATCACCGCCGAAAGCCTTTTGGTAGAGTCATCGATTCGGATAAGATGCACCTACTTTCTCCTTGTACATCCAAAGACCGCTAAAGATCTTGAGCTATTTATCTTGCTCTATTTTTGTCCATGTCTGGCTTACTTTGTCAATGGTGATATAATGCAATTTCCCGCTTGTAATGACATTAGATGTCTTTATGGACTTGTTTCATACATGCCACCACAGAAGGGGCTTGGGCTCTAATCCTTTTCTTTAGGTTGTCTCACCTAGTGAACACTTGATGAAGTAACAACCCAGTACTCACTCATCTATCAATTCACCTTCAGAAAAAGTTTGGTGCAGAGCACTAAGACCTTGACACAATAGTTGGACCTGATTTGATTCAATTCAAGGTTGCGTTTCTCCTAGGTCAAAATTATGGTGGTGTATGAGTCGAAAAAGTGAGAGAGTTGGCATTGACCGAGAAGTGTGAACCGGAGGCAAGAGGAGGAGGGAGAAAATGAGGAGAGAGCGTAGATGCCGGAAACGAGTCGCACTTCAGCTTCGAGGGGAGAGATCCGAGGAGGCGAGGAGGAAGTGACGGAATACTGAGGAAAAAGATGGCAGAGGCAAGGGCAAAGAAAAGATCGGAAGGAAAGGGGAGGGAATCGGAGAGGAGGAGGGCAATGAAGAGGAGGAGAAAGAGGAAGAGGACGGCGAGGGACTGAAGGGAGGTGAAGAGGTGGACGGGGGTGTGGCCAAGGAGGAGGGGGTTGGAGTAGGTAAAGATTAGGGTTTTGTGGGACAGGGCAATGAGGAGGAAGATGATGATGAGGTAGAGCTGGAGGTTGGTGATGGTGAGCCTTTGATTTTGATTTTGATTTGAGGAAGAGAGAGAAAGGGGAACCAGTTGAAAGTTGGGGCAGTGAGCAACCATGTGTCCATGTTGGCGATATCCTTGACACTTGCCCAAATATGGTCGTTGTTGGCGAGGAGCAGATACCAAGGACTGGGAAGGCGATCGGGGTTACGATGACAGTTGTCGGGCTTGCGAGGATGGTTGCCGAGTCAGACGAGCTATTGTCCCTCGGGGTAGCAGGATTGGCCGAACCAGGATGCAAGAAGGACACGACATGTGCCTGTTTGAGAAACAGCTCGCGGTTGATGAGTTTTTCATGAAGCTCATCGAACGACATCAACTATGTGGCTGAGTGTCTTGGCCTTTGACCACATCAACTATGTGGCGGTAGTCATCATCCAAACCCCCGAGGATAATCTCAATGAGATCCTCGTGGTCGAGAGGTTTTCCAAGAGCAGCGAACTCATCAGCACACCTTTTGACTGACTGCATGTAGTCGGAAATGGTCTGGGTGTCCTTGGAAGCTCGTTTGAAATAGTCCTTGATTTGCTTCATGTGACCACGAGTTGGGCGAGCATAGGTGTGAGCAAGGGTTTGCCAATCATCACGGGTGGTGGCGGCCTGTTAGATCAAGGGAACCAAGGGAACAGATAGGAAGCCGACAAGAGCGCCAAACAGAAGTTTATCTTGTTGGATCCAGGGTTGGTAGTGCGGGTTTGGTGTGGAAACGTCCTTGGATGATGAATCATCCTTAGCTGGACAGTGGGAGGCAGGCATGGGTGTGAGCCGTCCACAAACTTGTAGAGGTCATAACCAATAAGAGTGGCCTCAACTTGGAGTTTTCAAGCTATATAGTAATTGTAGTTGGTGGAGGTGAGTTTAGTAATGTTGTGGTAAGAGATGTTGATGAGGTCGAAGGTTTGTGTGGGATCAAGGAGGTTTTTAATGGTAAGGGAGTGATTTCTGTTAGCCATGGCGAAGAGTGGTTAGAGCGGCACTAGAGAAGAAGAAAAGGGTTTAGAAGCAAAGCTCTGATACCACGTACGAACTAATAAAGTTTAAGAATAATGACATAATTTTTCTATTGATTAAATCACCTATTTATAGGGAGAGTTACAATTAGGGTTACACTTGGAGTAGGGTACAAAAAATATATATATGGAAAGAATCATAATAAGGAAAAAACTATACAAGATAATTAATTACAAATAAACAAGAATAATTAATAACAATATTATTCTCTAGTATCAATTTCTTTTGGTAATCTTTCCACGAAGGTGGAAATTTACCTATGATGGTAAAAACTTGGAAAGTCTCGGAAATGGACTCACCTACATCGGCACATTCGATGACAATGTCATTGAGTTCGTTTACTTGATCAATGACAGGCCTCAAATCTACCATCTTGTATTCAACAAACTTATTAACCAAAAAATATTTATTACCAGCATCTTCATTGACATACCTTCGTTTGATTACAAACCAAACTTCAACGACTGTTTTGTGGATTTGGAACACGTTGAACAATGTGTTTTTCAATGCTTGTAGAATAGTGAAGCGACAAATGAAATCATCGACTTTCCATTTCTTCACTTTTTCCGCAACCTCGGTTTTCTATGTTGTAGTTGCCTTCTCACTTTCATTCTCCATCAGACATGGATCACATAGCACATAGAATACCTTTGCAATGGTGAACATGTATTCCATCTTCAAACTCCAACGTTTGTAGTTTAGCCCGTTCAGCCTTTCCAACTTATTTGCTTCAAGAAGTTGTCCCTTAATCAACACTGACTTCATTAGAAATTAAATACCTTAAAACTGTTGTATAATACTTGAAATGTGGGTATGAGTCAGTAGGTTAGACACACTGAAAGATGTTATCTTTAAGGTATTTAATTCATCACACACTAGGTGTAAAGGTCTTAACGAAATTCACCTCCAGGATACAAAACCTACGCATTTAATTCAAAGGTTACACTCCTTTGAATATTGACGGAACATTAATCTTTAACTGTAAGTGTAAACTCGAAGAATAGAATAGTTTAAGAATAAAGACTCGGGATAATTTAATTCATATTCAGTGCTCTACTTCAAATGGATGGAAGACTATTTATAGGAACAAGTTGGTGCTTTGGAAAAACACAACCCAAGCCGAAATAATGCCAACCATTTGCGAAGAAACTTGTTCTAGAATCAATTAACCTGTAGAAGTTCATGAATCATGACTGCAGGAAGTAGCCAACTCTCTCCCAACAATGGTGAGTGGTGACCATTCGGACAGTCCCAACCCAACTGAATTAATATCTAATTAAAATATTAATTAATTAATCCATATAATATATATATATAATATATATATATATATATATATATATATATATATATATATATATATATATAATGTATCTATAAGACTCAAAACTCTATTGTGGATTAATGGCTTGACCATTTCAAAAGAGGACTAGAAACCAAGGAAATAATTAACAAAGAGATAAAAATCATCAACAGTGAAAGAGTGAGGTATGATTTTGGTGCCATTTGCAAACAAGCACCGAAGCCGATGACTATTTCAACTCTTATTTTTTCTTCAAAACTTTTGGGTGCAATATGACTATTATGGTTTGAATCAAATCAAGGGCGGTCATAGCCAAGGTCAGACGGGGCGTGCCGGGCACTCAAGGTTTGGAAAAACATACAAATCACAAACTTTATTGTTTGAAAAATAACTTTTAATAATTCTAGATATTATAACATTTTGTTCCCCCCCACCCCTTTGTTATAGAAACCACACATTTCATGATTTTGCCTTTCATTCATTCTAGCATGTCCAGGTAATAATATCAGCATATGCAGTACAGTGATCACTAGTGTTCCCACCAGTCGCGTTCAACGATTGGTAGAGGAAGAAGTTGTTTTAGCTTATTCATGTGTCTCGAATTCGAGCTAGGGGAATGCAGTTGCGTTAACTTGGTAGGGAAAGCTTTATCACCTTGTGGTCCTGCTCGGCTTGAGAGATTAGACTTCTCCGTCTAACTTCTTTTTGCCAAAAACAAATTACGAGTGTTCATTGCCGGTCTACTTTTCAAGATTTCCAACTACTTTAATCTCTTATTTCTGTTTATAACCACTAAAGTCCACTTTTATAATATTGTTCCTAAATTGCCCCCGCTCAACAACTGTATTGCTGTTCTTTTGTCCATCTTCGTTGCACTCAATTGGCCAATTCTCTTCCCTCCTTCCTTCACAGTTCACACACACACTCCCTCTTCTGAACATAACAACCTATGGGTAAATCTCTCTCCATTTTTTCTCTTGGTTAGCTTTTCACATTTCGCTTCCTTTTCCTTTTCTTTTTTTTTCTTTTTGGTTTTGATTTTGGGGACTAAAAGTCATTTTGAGTTTGTCAAAGCTAGAAAAAGATGCAATCCCCCTCTGGCTGACACAACAGTTTGGTTTCTTCCATATTTTGGTCTAACAAAGAGGCCGTCTCGATTTCCAGCTCCATTTTAGATGACCGGTTTGATTTACAATTTTCAACTTTTTCACAATCGTGATGCATCATCGATTTTGAGCCCCGATGCATCTGTATGTTACACAATTTGGAATAATGAATCGTGATAGCACAAATTATGCATCGCAATGCATATAATCATACATCACAACACAATTTAAAATATTCCATTGTAAACGCGTAAGGAATAGAAGAAAGGTACTTTTCTCACGGCCTCTTTAAAAGGGAAGCCCTTCTGAGCAAGAGAAGGAATTTGAGTTCAGAGATACTTTCAAGGCGGAGTCATAACTTTCTTCCACTGCCGGCAATCACTCTACAAAATAGATTTCTCCGGTTGACTCTGCTAGAAGAAAAGGGAAATCTCTTTCATCCAATGAGTGGATATAACAACCGATGTTGTCCTGTCCAATTCCGCTTCAAGTGAATCAAAAGAATCCACCTTTAACCTATCTCTCTCATGCTCTTTCTCTTTCTTTCTAGCCCAAGCAGAATAGCCTTTGAAAAGGTTTTAGATTGAATCAGAAGAATCCACCTTTTACTGATCTCTCTCCTCAATCTTAGTTGGGAGGGAAAAACTTGTTAGTATCTGACCTATTTATTGGACGTGGACGTGGCTTGGTGAAATTAAATGCATCGTTTTGGTTCGTGATGCATCAATTTGGTATTAGAATACAAAAATAAATCCCGATGCACAAATTGGATTTCGAGATGCACACATCGGATTTACGATGCAAAAATTGGAATTGCGATGGAGCGCGTGCCTAATCGAATTGCATTAAGGGTATACTCATCTTTTTGTTTTAAAAAGTGTTATTTACCGGTTAAAAAAAATCGTATTTGTTAGTGGTTGGAAATTGATGGATGAGAACCAGCCCGATTATCATTCTTTTTTCTTTGATGAAGCCTACACCACCACCAGGCCATAGCATTTTACGTTTTTTTTTTTGTTTCTTGTCTGTCATGAAGGCTGTTGCACCACCGGACCTCTCCCCATTATCTTTTGGAATAATTGCGGGTCATTCCTTTTTTTTTTAATTTACAACCGCTCTAGTCTAGTACCTCTTTTTTTTTCAATCACACAAGTCCACTTTTATAAAATTCTTGCCGCTCCGTCACCTTCTTAGTATTTTATTGAAAAGTCAAATTCCTTCTCGTTTTCGAAATTGTGAAGGATTTATAAATCTCACTTTCTCTCTCTCTCTCTCTCATGTCTAAGGCGAAAGCATAAGGTCTTTCAATCTAGCCCCTTATCTAAGTCCTACGAGTTCTCGTGGATGCCCCAGTTCAAGTGGTAAGCTTTCTTGCATGCAAGCCAGGAGCAAACTTTCTCTCCACAAAGGTTTAAGTTGAGGATGGTTCTTGCCACTGCAAGATCTTTGTGAGTAAAAGGCCCTTGCATCTTCCATGATGAAAGATCTTACGCCTCCCCCTTGCTGCCTAAATTTTCAACTCCGACGAAGCGATTGTCAAATTGACTTTATGGAAGTCGCTCGACCAAACAAAGAGAAGGTAAGTTTGGATTTCCTCTTTCTGGATTTTGGCTCTCCCCTGTGAAAAATGTTGCCCAGTCCCTCTCTCACTCTCTTCATCTTTCTAACTTCGATTTGGTAACGCGATGTATCAATTATGAAATTTCGATATCCAAATTTGCGCGGAGATTTTTGCATTGCAATGCCCAAATTTGGACATACTTCAATTGTGTGCATTGTGATGCCTAATTTTTTTTATTGTGAAACCCAAATTTAGACAGACTTCATTTTTGCATTGCAATGCTTAATTTTGGACAGACTTCAATTGTGCAATGATGTGATGCCCAAATTTGTATGGAAGCTTTGTCCACCCGCTTTTTCTTCATTAAAGGTATCTTCGTATTTTCCCCCCAAGAATATACTTTAGCGGGTTTTTTAAAAAAAATCATGGATTTTTTCGATTAACATTTCCCCACAAGGGATCTGAATTTCTCCATCTTTTTTTTTTGCCTTCTTGGTGGCCTGCCCCGAGACCAACCCCAATCACCCTTTTGTTCTTTTTTTAATAAACAATGTATATAAAATTAACAAATTTGAGTTAAAAATATTGAAAATAAAGATTACCGTAAAATACGCGTCAGTGTTAAAGAAATGTTTTTAGAATGATCCATATCCAAGTTCCAACCATAATTTACCGAATTTTGTAAAGGGAGGACAGTTTTGGAGAGGAGAGTTTCTTCCTCTTTTTTCCATGACTTTTTCATTTATATACATCAATTTTTATTTATTGGTTTATTTTTTATTTGGTCAAAAGTAGGGCCAAGGGCATTTTAGTAAAGTACTTCACACAAGTGCTATGTTTAGTATATTCTAGGTGTTACGTTCAGCACCTATGTAATTTTTATTTACAATAGTTTAAGTTGTTAATTACATATGAAAAGGGTAGATTCGTCATATAAAATTCATGAGAATCATGTGCAAGTGATCACGTGGTTTACTTCCTGTTGATTTTCAACCGGGTTATTGACAGAACTGAGTAATGTGTAAAGTAATCGTAGATTATGGGGGGTTTATTGTCGGATAAATAGTTTAGGGGGTTTGAACCAGTAATCCAAAATAATTCAGAGGGTTTGATATAATTTACATTTAATTTTCACCACCGAATTGGGTGGGGTGAGGGGAATTAATCGTGTTTGAATTGGTAGAGCATCACCGATGTTTCATCATCTTATAGTACGTATTAGTACTCTTATCTGTGTCGATGGTACGGTACCAGTTTATGAATTTATCAATAAATAAAACAGATAATGTAGAAATGAATTAATATTTACTTATAATTTATCTAAGTTAATTATGATAAAAGTTAAAAAGAAAAAAACAAATATTTCAAATTACAAAACTTACGATTTTTTTAAAATTTATTTGTATACGAAATTGCGGGCCGAAAAAAATAAATTGATTAAGTTAATTACGATAACAATTAAAAAGAAAAAAAATAAAATAGAAATATTCAAAACTTAGACATAAATTAAATTGAGATTCAGTTTCAAAAAATAAATTGATTAAATTAATTACGATAACAGTTTTAAAAAAAACAAATATTTCAAATTACAAAACTTACGAATTTTTTTGCATAAAATTGATTAATTAATTAAAATATCGAAAAGAAAAAGGACGTGAGTTTGGTGGAGGAAGGATTAGCGGCCACCAACCGTGAATAGTGAGGGGAGTTGGAGAGAGAGAGGGGATAGTTGCTCAACCGCCGTTCACACATGTGAACTCGGGGAATGATAATGACCGTAGGAAGTCAGTAAAGGAATCAATCTCAACCCCTAAATAGCTTTAGTCAATTGCACATGTGCGACTATAAGATATATTATATTATAGATTTTTAACTGGTCCTGCTGTCACTTACACACTTTTCTCTTCTTAGCTCACTTAAGAATATATCTTCTCATTCTCATGGTATAACTTCTTTAACATCTTCTTAACTGAGTCCTACTACCACTTCACTAACTTTACACTTCAATCTTATTTTTATATTTCTCAACAAATAAATTTATTTAACGTTATTTAATATATTTCATATTTAAATATTTCGTATAAATAAATTAAGACATAAATTAATTTTTAAAAAATAATTAAATTATAAATTATAAAATTTATAACTTAATTAATACATCCCAAATAAAATTTATATACACCCCCCAAAATATCAAAATTCTTGTTTAACTCAAAGCTGGGCCCCACCCCACGCCCCTCTCACTCGCCTCTACCGCACATGTGGTGCATACGCCAACTGTAGGAGTACCACACCGCCCCCTTCATTGTCAATTCTTCCTAAATATCGATTTTCTTCCTAAATTGGAAGAGCCTCTCAACTCTCTCCTACATGACACACTTAAGAAGACATCTCCCATTGTTGGATTATTCTCTTCTTAATAAGAATTGCCTAATACCCAAAATGGGTACAATGTGGATGCTCTTAGTATGTACATCATTATATGGTAGTTCTGTACTTGATAAAAAATATATATATATAGGGCACTGATTTTTTTGTCTACTATTCTATTTTCGGACATTTCACTTAAAGAGTTCACTTTCAAAAACTAAGATATAAATATGTTATTTTATTACTAATTAGCTACTAAAAATGTCATTTAAAAAAAAAAGTTTGTTTTTCAAACGGAAACTCTTTGTCTGAAACGGAGGGAGTACTAAGTTTATTATTCCTACAATTTAAAGAATGTAGGAGCAATGAGCAAATACAATGGGTGTAGGACAAGAATTATGGTGATTCTACTCTTCTTTAAATAAGCAAGTAACAGAGTATTTCTTTTGTAAGACCGTTTTACGGGTTTTAATTCGTAAATATTTGTCTAAAAATAATGTTTAATAAATCACTCCCTATTAAATAAGGTCAAATAAATAATATATTATTTGCTAATCAATTTCATGAATAATAACAAAAAAATTATCATAATAAATGATAATGTCAAATTAGTAAATTCTATCTCTTTCTATTTATCTATTTATACTATAAAATTGTGAGTTGTCTATTAGAAATTAATGTATGAAAAAAATTAACCTTCCATCTAATAAATCATCCACCATTTATTTAAGGACAAACAAGTAAATTTATCATAATAAATGATAATGTTTGTAAAAAAAAATAGCTCTAAATTTAATAAATCACTCACCATTAAATAAGGTCAAATAAGTAATTTGTTATGAGCTAATCAATTACATGAATAATTACAAAAAGAACCCTAAATTTAATAAATCACTCACCATTTAATAAGGTCAAATAGGTCAATGCTATCTCTATCTATCTATCTTCTTTACTATAAAAGTGTGAGTTGTCTCTTAGAAATTAATGTATGGACAAAATTAACTTTTCATCTAATAAATCATCCACCATTTATTTAAGGACAAACAAGTAAATTTATCTTATTTACTATAAAAATGTGAGTTGTTTCTTAGAAATTAATATATGGACAAAATTAACTTTTCATCTAATAAACCATCCACCATTTATTTAAGGACAAACAAGTAAATTTATCATGATAAAAAATAATATTTGTACAAAAATAATGTTTAATAAATCACTCCCCAATGAATAAGGTCAAATAAATAATCTATTATTTGCTAATCAATTCCATGAATAATTACCAAAATAACTATAAATTTAATAAATCACTCACCATTGAATAAGGTCAAAAAATTAATAAGGTAATTTCGGATTTAACATTAATTCTAAATCAAATCTACAAGATGTTCCAAGTGTCCAAGTATCTATCTTTGATATCTTTGATATATATATATATATATATATATATATATATATATATATATATATATATATATATATATATGTCTAAAAATAATGTTTAATAAATCACTCCCTATTAAATAAGGTCAAATAAATAATCTATTATTTGCTAATCAATTTCATGAATAATAACAAAAAAATTATCATAATAAATGTGGGATAAAAGTTATCACTAATTATACATATTTTTTTAACCTTTAAAAAAGGGTTATTTTGCAACACCTCATGGCTCAATGAATGCCATCGTGGTAGCACAAGTTTTTGGAGCCTAGGGCACCTTCATACATAAAGGAAAGTACATATATTAATGAATTTTATGTTCATTTTTTAATCCAAAAACATCAATTAATACCATGTTAAACAAGGGTAACGACGTACCTGTCAGCAACAAGGTTGAGGTGCGGTCTAATTTTCCCTTAAATAAAATTTTATTTTTATTTTTAGGATATTTTCTTAAATTTAAAGTTAATTATGAGAATTTTTAAATTATTTTTATGATTATTGAAACAATTATTCATTAATTTTTATTACAAACATATCTTAAATATCAAATGGTTAACTAAATGATATAATTATAACTAAATTCAACTTTGCACCCAATGAAAAGGACCAAAATAATCCTCATGTCACATACAATGTGTCATTTTCCATTAATATTATAAACTCTCATGGACGTGAGTGGGCAAAGCGGGATGAATAGAAAAATTATGTATGAAAGTGAGACACGTAATTTACAAGTGATGGTGCAACGTGAGATTTAAGTAAATACTTTCAGGAACGAATCATATTTTGGCCCCATAAAAATTAGGCCAAAAAAGCAAATATCCCATCAAAGTTTCTATCAAATCTCACTTTAGTTTTTTATGATTAATTTAATTCATGGGAAAAATATATACACACACATATGTGTGTGTGTGTATATATATATTTATTTATTATGTCTAGTGAAAAATCTACATTAAAATTTCATAAAAGGACAATTTTCAAAAATATATATAGTTTTTTTGTATATAAAAATAATAATTAAAAATAAACAAAAAAAATGAAGGCTAAACATTTTGCAAAAATCATTAAGAACACGTGCAAGGCACGTGTACCTAACTAGTCAAAAAAAAAAAAAGATGGAGTCTTATTCTCTCATAACCCAACCCACTAATACACAGTGAGTCAGGTTAAGAGGATCCGTCTTACATAAAATATTTATAAAAACCGTCTTACCTAATTTTTTGCCCAAAGAGAATAACCTTCAAGTGAACGGCATGACACTCAAAATATGGACCACTCCAACGTAGAATTTCCGGAGTCATAACTTGAAGGGACTCCACCACTCGCCTTCCACGTGACAGACACGTGGCTGTTAGAACGACGACACTGATGTGGCGCAACTCGGCAACCATCCTCGATACGAGCACCACTGGGCCGACCAGGCCCAGGCCGAGCAGAATTACTCTGAACTAGCCAATTGTCATCAGGCGAACCTTATATGATCGGTCCTCGACCCTACCACCAAGAGAAAACAGGACCTAAGTCCCACCGACCTAAGCAAAGAAACGCCACAAAGTACGTGGCCCGTTCGATTGAGAGACACCAACGCAGCCTGCGCCGCTCCACTTACGTTGACGATACTCGACAAACCCGAAAAGAGAGAACCAATAAGAATCGGCCACCTCGGCCACCAAGATCTGTCTCCAACGTAATGCAAGCGAAGAGGAGTATAAAAAGGGAAGCAACCAACTTCATAAGGTATATGATCTTCACGTTTGGCATACTCTACCTTGAGCTAAAAACTATATCTGATTACTAAGGGTGACCACAGTGCGCCTGTTCACTCCATTGTTATCCCAGCGACTCTCACGCCGAGGGCTTTAGGGGATAACCTCCCGGCACCTGTTTTCTCTTATTTGACAGGGGCTTACGCAGAAACCAAGGAAGCGATAGGGAAGCCAACGGATATCCACCTCACCACTCCAACACGCATCTTCACGGGACCAATCCCACGTATACTCCACGTGTAGTCACCCAAACTTTGGCGTGATCATAACTCCACTTTGGGGATATAAACTATAAAGATTCTCAACACGCACCTTCATAAGTATCATTTCCACAAACAAAGAGCCAGCAGTTAACTGAGTCAACAAGTGATTTAATTCCATTAGAAAACCATTCACAAAATTTGGAATGGTTAAAACAGATTCCGCATACAATCTTGTGATCATTTAGTTTCTACTAGCATTGACACAAAAAATTGGAATTCCAAAAAGCATATCTATTATGATATGTAATAGGAATTGAAGGTGGTGGAACTTAATCCCAGCCTCTTATGTGTGTCCCTTATATGAACTCAAACTAGGCTGCTCTTGGTGTTCATTTTATGACACATAATTACACCAAATGCTACAGACACACACCCCCCAAAATGAAACAGACGTAAGCACACAAGCAAAGAGAGAATGATGGGAGAACCTGAACTTGGATAAGCCCGTCATCTCGCATTAGTGTTACATTGAGCTTCTCTTCAGCAGTCAATGTGACAGGATCAGTCAGTGGTGGAGCAGCTGCCCTTGATGGACCAGCACTTGGTCGCACATCCTCTACAATCACTTCAACTTCAGCTTTCAAAGATTCCAAAAACTAATTGGTCTTCTGTGATTTACCTAGTTGCATACCAAGACCTTTTTGTGGAACAGTAGCAGATGCAGGCGGACGACCTGATGATATATATATATATATATATATATATATATATATATATATATAAAGGAAAAAGTTTCCAAAATTAGCAAGTTCCCACCAAAACAAGTTTTAAAAAATAGAATGTAAATATGCAACTAATGTAAGGGTAAATTACTACTAATAATTTTCAATTATTTTAAAAAAACTATCGATTTCCCCAACACATGGTTTTCAAAGAAACATCGGTTTCCCAACCGGCACATAGTTTTTCAAAGAAACCATAGATTTAAGGAATGAAATCAAAAGTACAAAAATTAAATGAAAGAAAAAAAGGCCCTTCTTTTTAAATGTTGCTCTCGGGAAGCTGAAAAGCTTTCTTGGTTTCTTGTGCAGGGAAGTCAGCACAGAATGAAAAGATGTATGCTTGCATGAAATGATAACATCTTTTTAAAAGTATAATTTTCAAAAGCCCAATAATTCCTCAGCCATCAACATTATAAATAGCAGCATTTCTTCCCAACTTCGTCCCACAATTGGAGGTTGAGTTCCTTTTTCCATTCTTCTTTCAAAATTACTTCTGATTTCCAGGTTGAGCACAACCCTGTTCACACTGCTTGCTTGCAGGAGTTGAGCATATGCATGGTTCCCTTTATGCAAGGATCAATCAAGGTGGCCTGCCAACACAAGCAACTGTATAGCTTAGTTATGGCTGATGAATTTATCATAAAATTCACAATCATGCTCATGGGTTTGATAGTAAGTTTACCTTGATGTTGGTATCGTATATAACAAGCACTGGAGATGCAATGTGGAAGACACCATCAACTCCCTGAATGGCTTGGTCAAAGCTTCCTTCCACCATAAGATCAGCTTTCATAACTTTTAGGGCTCGTTTGTTGTGACCGATGGCTTATGACTTATGGCTAACAGCTTAAGCTGGTGACTGAATGACTTGTGGCGGATTGTATGATAGACTGTTTGTTACAGCTGTTGAAAAGCTGTTTATGAGTTGTTATAATTATTTGTTTAAAAAAAAAACTTGAAAATTAGTATTCATATTTTTATGTATATTTCATAAAAGGATGAAATGAGGATAATCAAATATTTATTAATAAATAGTTGTCTTCATGTTTTAAAAAAAAAAACAAAAAAGCTTAAAATTTTGGCTTTTTGCCTTTGGCTTTTCAATGTATAAAGGGTGTTGTACCTTACTTATTGGCTTTTGGCTTATAAGCTGAAACAAACACTCTAAATATGGCTTTTCAAAAGCCAAAAGCCAACAATCACTCCAAATAAGCTGCAACAAACGAGCACTCTCTCCTTGGCTCCATCTAGCTCCCAAAGGTATCCTACCTTATCCACATTATCTGGCAATAATTGTCGAGAAGGTATTTGAGTTTTCATGTTATAGAAAGTAGTAATTGATATTTATTCATGTTTACCCATGAAAAACTTTTGTAGATAAATCAATTCATGGATACATGATGGGGACAGAAATTGCCTGGATCTCGCACGGTGGTTCGCACTATGTGCCCTTTCTCCAGCATCGACTTGACCAAGCCGCTATGAACCCCACCCTCAGAATACGATTCGACATCTCTTTCGCTCGCTCCCTTCTGGTTGCTTGCCTTTATGTTGATGGTTTATTCAATGATTTTGAGGAAATAAGCTGTCATACGTCTTGCATTTCAGTATTTTATTAGGTTTGGACAAAAAAGCAAGTTACTTGTTTTGGTTTTGTTTTGTGTTTGGTGATATCTCTGTGCAGTGCCAGTGCGCTTTAATTTATAGTTTTTCATCCTCTTTGGCTGGAGCAGGAGCATGTGTGGGTGTGACATTTTATTTGTATGAGGTATAATATACTCATTGTTTAATTAAAATTATGTTTTTTAGAATACAAACGTTTTGGATGACAAAAAATAATATAATTCCAATTAAATAAGATTGTCATATTTTTTCCAGGGTAAATTATTATTTATTAATAAATGTTAAATACCATATTTTTATACTCAAATTTTATATCTTATATGATATATAACCGTAATGCATTTGGAATATTCATAATCATAAAGTTAGAATTAGACATATTGACGTACATAATTACTTGTGATAAGAAACATTGAGCAAGAAGATTACATCAAACTATTGGTAGATGTTACAATAAATTTTGCACTACCGAATATAACTCCTTATATCACAGCAAAAAATATCATTATTGTTTTTTAAATTCATTTAATCATGTAATAAGTTTTAAATATGTATTAAAATGTAAGCCAGTCATAGTGACCCAAACAATTTCCAATCTATCGTATTATCAAAACAAGAAATAAATAATTAGCGAACTAAAACAATATTAATGATATAGTTACATGTATGTATGCACTACACAAATTAATAGATGAATTAAAGATATTTACCTACCATTGGTAACATTTAGTTTCAATTAAAAATCTGCAAGATAGATTGTACCAAGACAAATATTCAAGCGAAGATAGAATATTTAATTGTAAAGTGTAGTATATTGTTTCAGTGGTTTATGCTAGGTGACCCTTACAATGTTCTTCATCAGTCAAAGATGCCGATTACACAACGATTTGCATATTTTCTAAGAAAACTTAAAATTTGAATAAGATTTTAAAGAAAAACTTGTGGAAAAAAAAACTACAATCATACACAAAATAATCTACCAAAACCCGAGTGTTAACACTGCGTAAAGATATCTGTAAATAACGAAAAAAAAAATTGATCAAGAAGACAACATAAAGACATTTAAGGTAAAAATAATTACTATTTAAGAAAAAGAAACCGTTCGCCATTTAGCTTATAATAATAATTTAAACATATATTCAGCTTTAATGTTTAAATATTTTAATTACATCAAAAATAAAAACTTTGGATTTGGTCTGATAAAAAAGATGTAAGTGTCCACTCAAACAATTAAGAGGACATACTTTAACATATTACTTTTACCTTTTAGGATGTTTATACAGTAAAGTAATATAGAACAAGTCCATTAAATTATATGGGGTATCAAATTTCAACAAGACGTTTTAATATCTACTAATTGTAATCTGATTTAATCTATAGAATAGAAAATAGTGAGGGTTTTATTCATTGCAAAGAATTTATATATAGATATGATTTTCAAAAGATATACACCCCATGCATCGCACAGATGAGTTACTAGTAAATACAAATAGTTAAAACATTAACTCAATGGTATTCTATCAACAATTATATGCAGTTTTAAAAAATAAGAAAATCTCATAAAATGATTGAACAATAAAAATTACTAATGGAGGGAGCACAATCTGATATTAAAGGACTGGCAACAGAATACAGCTATATACAGCAGAATTGTAATAAATTTGCAGGAAGCATGGGATGTATGGGTCCTGATCAGATCTTTCCTTATATGCAAAGGTTATTCACCTAGAGTTGTAGATGCTACTTATGATAACAACTGGCAATCAAGAATAATCAACGGTTAATGGTATTAGAAGTTGCAATATCTACTATATTATTCAGGTAAAACAATTTATCGTAGAAAAGAGGCAGAGGAGGTGATGCTGAACTTTAATCTCAGGAACAGTATAACAAAAGGGATGGATGAGCTTAGGAAGAAGATAAGTATATAAGTGTAGTTGCAAGCCTCCATTAGGTACTTTAGGAGCTATTTAATAACATTAGTTATCTTAGGAGTTAGGAGCTATTTAATAACATTAGTTATCTTAGGGACTTATTTAAATTGTCTTTTATTTGGGTTTTTTGTGTGTAATTTAGAGTTCAGTCGGATGTCTGCAGTACTTCTGGTTTCTTTCCCCAATAATTCCCCTGTTGATGCTGCATTGAATTGACTAGCAAAAAAGAAACAAAAGCTTTTCTGTTGAAGATGTAACTAAGTTTATAAGGAAAAACATTTTTCTGTAACTGCATTAGCAAGAAGTTTATGCATAAGATAACAGGAATCAGTCCCAAGTTTATTGTCCGCAGACAACTTCACCTCATTCAAGAAATTGAGGTGTGCAAGAAGAATAGGTAACTGTAAGTTATTCAGAATCACAGACACCTGAGACAAGTTTGACAGCATTCAGTTACACCAAAACCGAAAATGAAAATGTTGATAAAGAGCTAAAAAGGAAAGGGGATAATTAGTACTAAGAAGGTTAGGACAGCTGGGGATAGTGTAGCAATTATCTCGGAAGTGTAGTTAGTTTGTTGGCTCGTAATGTGTAAGCCTGTCTATTTCGCTCAGCTGGTTAGCCGAAGGTTTGAGTTCATTTGTATCCCTAGTCCCTACATCTGCAATAGATGCTTTTTTTCTTAAGTGACTTGCTAATGAAAAGTATGTCATCTACTTTTTGAATTTAAAGAAAACAATCAGTTCAATCATTCAAGTTTTCTTCTCGCAAGTTCCAAGGCTTCTGTATCTTGCTTTACTCAATAGTTCAATATCAAAGAACTAAAATGCAAATATGAGCAACCATTCAAGTCTTTAATTGCCACATTTAGATGTTTTAGCACCGTATCCCCTCTGATTTGACTCCTCTCAATAAAGTGTTAAAGGTCATCTACAAAGGTGATGAAGTTCCATTTCTTTTGTCTTTTCTAACCCAAATGAATTAAAAAAAGTGTATCTAGAAACATCAAAAAGTACAAATAAGAAAAGGAAGCTTACAATTCATCATAGTGGGAGACTGGGAGTAGTAGAGTACATAAGCATAGCATATTCACATTATGCTGATAAGTGGTCTATTTTATGGAAAAAGAGAAGTCAATAGAAAGCCATTATAGGAAACAAAAACCAATATGATCTCTTCAAACTCTAGAAGACCGTGAAGACATTTGGTTATGTCAAAATGCCCAAGATTTGGAGGTACAAAAACATTTAACAATTTCTGGGAAGTAAGTTTGGTCTCATATTGAGAGGGTATAGTATAATATGTGGACAAAGAAAACTGAAAGGCGAAAGCAACGTACAATGCATTCGAAACAAATAAAGAGACGCACTTACCTTTGGACTTGTTAGTAAAGGAGTCGAAATCAGTGCTCAATCCAAGCGCAGAACCACTTCCATTGGTAGGGATAACCATATCATTATTGAATCCACTTCCAGAACTCATTGACTGCAAAGGCATAAAGCCTCCTTTCTCACCTCTGGTCCTATCAACAAGCTGCAGAGATTGGCACAGCTTTATTACAATAAAGATGACAGAGAAACCAGAATCAAAGAAAGGACAGGAACTTAAGACACATAACTTTTAAGCCAAAATTACCTTGCTTTTATCAATCTTACTAGCTCTGCGCTTCATGAGATCCTTCGTTTCATTAATCTTGTTGATGATCTCCAGCTTGTGCACTTTCTCCTCCTGACTCTCCATCTCACAGTATTGACCTGTGCAATAGTAACATTTTCCCTGTGACCAAGGACGATGACTTTGTCGAAAGCAAATATCAGCTCAAAGGCCATCCTGCAAATGTCTTCTTCATCTAGAGATTGTGCAAACTCAGGCACCTATAGAAAATTAAGGAATCAACCTTTGTAATTTGATGAGTTGTGTCAACAGATGGAACACTGATATGAACAAACTAATAATTACACAACACCGAGGCCATGTATGCAAGTATGCAACTGCAGCAATATAATTTGAGCATCTCTTAAGATCACTGAACACTTCTCTTCCTTTTCATCCATATATGAGAAAAAAAAAATCAATAAAAGTGGGATAAAAACTACTAGAAGGAGAACTGCATGGATTCATTGGCAACACTCACTTCTATAACAGAAATAATGAATATATATTAAAGCGGAAAAGATACAGCTTTAAAAAGCAGCCTCAGTGTCTCCAAATCGTCAAGAATGTTACTCTGTTTGTTACAAGAAGCAGATAAAGAGACTCTATCAACTGGTAAACAAAGCACACATTTTAAGTCTCAATATATGTGTGTTGCTTTCCAGTTCCGACCAATTTTGGAAAAGCTGCAAGAAACCCCTCGATTCTTATGTGAGACATATCAACGAACTGCCTCGAGACAAGCACTGCAGAAAAAATAATATAACCATTAACAATAACCAAATGAGCATCTCCACGGATGACAAACAAACTAGCAGACTGCATGATAGTATATGAACCATCAAGGTGGTAGAAGCGCAGAGCTCGCTTTCATTGTCAGTGGTATACAATTTCTAGCCCCCATGCGACCAGACATTGAGCTGTAGCCCCAGGAGATAAGGAAGGATGCAACTACAATCCTGTCAAAGTAGAAATTTCTGATGACTGCCCTCAGAGAGAGAGAGAGATAGATGGCTTGGGAAAAAAGTTCATTGTCATTTCATCTTCCTAGAACTAATACCAGAATTGATTTGTAGAAACAGAGATGCTACAAATGTCATAGATAAAATTAATGCATAAAAAATGGATGCATGCCATTAAATTTACACTATACAGATAAGCTTACCAATTTGTAAAGCATAAGGAAAAAGGACGGACCTAAAACTAAGATCGACGGGAAATAAGATATGAACGAGCAAGTAAAGTCCCTATAAACACCAAAACTGAAGGTAAGGTAACCATCAACTATTTTCCACAAATCGCAATTAATGTCACTTAATCGCGATTAAAACTAACAAATCAATATTAAGTTGACTAACTTGATTAAACTATATAAACATGCTTAGGTCTAACTAAGCGTGATTAGTCGCACTTATCTCAATTTAGGCTAAATGGATCATATGCCTTAGTCTAATCTAGAGTAACCCACTTATGTCAATTAATAGCAACAAAGGCTAGTAGTACACATAAAAACATTATTATCAAATCTGAATTGTTAAGGGTAAAAAGGAATGGTTTTAACACTTTTCAAACTAGAAAATCATGAAATAACCTCATTAACTACAAAATGAAATAATTGCAAACCTAGGGTGTAACAAAAGCTATGGGTGAAATTCTGGAGCGTTACTCCCTTCCCCCATATTTTGATTCTCTAAATTTAACTAAATTATCCAATGATTCTTTCATTCCAAAATATCAATTGGTATATCAATATATATTACTTTTGATTCTTAAACTCTCGTTGGTACTCTTCATTTAAGTACCCTCGGGTTTGAACAACTAATCAATCTCCAAGGTTATATAACCAAATTCCCCTAATATTACCTATTCACTCAAGATTATCCTTGGATACTAATCACAAATCAAAGCATTAATCTCCAATAATCAAGTTCAATCTTATATAGTAAAATCAACGATTAACTCTAAGGAAACCAAATCCACATTTTACATACCATATCCATTGAATTCCACCATATCCGCATTCCCCAATACTTTTCATTCTTAACTCTAGTTAGTTCTCTTCATTGAAATACCCTCCCCTCGCCTCTGAACACGTAACTTTTATCAAATTTAGCATTGTTCAGTCGGATGTCTGTAGTACTTCTGGTTTCTTTCCCCAATAATTCCCCTGTTGGTCCTGCATTGAATTTGTTGAAAATGTGCATCAGCAGCTGTTTTGCTCAGATTAGTTGCATTTACCCTTTAGATTTTACAAATAAGTTCTAGTTCAGTTCACTCTTGACCAAGTCTTTAGGAGTTTAGTTTGTTATTTTATCTTACTAGTTGTTGCTAAGGTTCAACAAACTATTTGCTATTTTCTCTCTTTTGCAGTTACACAATAGTGTATTTAAGCATTGCATCAGTTAATAAAAGATTAACTTCCTCTCTCAATTTTTCTATACTCTGTTAGTTCTTCTTTTGTTCTTTAAATTATCACTAAAGTTCCAACAAATTGGTATCAGAGCTTTTTTCTTTGAGGGACCTGTCTTTAAAAAAAAAAAATCCACCAATCTTTCTTAAGCCTTTCTTTTCTATGGCTTCAGAAACCCCTTTCACAGACTTAGCACCAACTGTGTTCAATGGTGAAAATTATCATGTTTGGGCCGCAAGGATGGAGGCGTATCTAGAGGCGAATGATCTCTGGGAGGCTGTTGAGTAGGACTACGAAGTTCCTCCATTGCCCGCTAATCCAGCAATGGCACAAATTAAGATTCACAAGGAAAAGAAAGGAAGGAAGTCGAAAGCAAGAGCTACATTGTTTTCTGCTGTCTCACAAGATATATTTATTAGGATTATGACCATGAAGTCAGCATTTGAAATATGGAATTTCCTCAAAGGTGAATATGAAGGAGATGAAAGGATTAAAGGAATGCAAGTGCAGAATTTGGTTAAAGAATTTGAGGTGCAGGAGATGAAGGAGTCAGAGACAATCAAAGAATATACAGATAAGCTTCTTGGCATAGCCAACAAAATAAAGTTACTTGGTTCTGAGTTTTCTGATAGTAGAATTATTTAGAAAATACTTGTAATTGTCCCTGCTAGATTTGATGCTACTATTTCTTCTTTGGAAAATGCTAAAGATGTGTCAAAAATCACTTTGGCAGAATTGAAAAATGCGTTGCAGGCACAAGAACAAAGAAGATTGATAAGGAGTGAAGGTCTTGTGGAGAAGGCATTGCAGGTTAAGTTACAGATTAACAAAGGAGAGAAGGACGAGAAGAAAAACTACAGGAAGGATCACAGCCCACAAGATTTATCCACAAACGTTAGCTATAGGAGTGGAGAGAAAAAGAAGGAATTCCCTCCTTGCAAGCATTGCGGAAAAAAGGGTCATCCTCCTTTTAAATGTTGGAGAAGACCAGATGTGAAATGTGAAAAATGCAACAAGATGGGGCACCATGAGCGTATATGCAGAAGTAATTTCCAGCAGAAAGATGATGCTCGAGTAGCTGATGAGGAAGAGGAGGAGCAATTGTTTGTCGCATCTTGTTTTACAAGCAGCACAACAAGTGATTGTTGGCTTATAGATAGTGGTTGCACCAACCACATGACCAGCGATCAAGAACTCTTCAAAGAGCTTGACAAATCGAAAGCATCTAGAGTCAGAATTGGTAATGGTGAGTACATTGCTGTTAAAGGAAAGGGAACTATTGCCATAGAAAGTTGTACAGGTACAAAATTAATTACTGATGTTTTATATGTACCTGATATTGATCAAAATTTGCTGAGTGTTGGGCAGTTAGTTGAGAAAGGATTTAAAGTTCTCTTTGAGAATAAGCAATGCTTAATCAAGGATGTCAATGACAAAGAAGTCTTTAGAATCAAGATGAGTGGCAAGAGTTTCTCTTTTGATCCTATGGAGGAGAAGCAATCAGCATATGCAGCTACAGTAACCAACACAACAATTTGGCACAAGAGGCTAGGCCATTTTCATCATGCTGCATTGTTGAATTTGCAAAGGAAAAAGTTGGCTCTTGGATTGTCTCACCTAGATTCAGATTTACCAAGCTGCAAGGCATGTCTATTTGGTAAACAAGCAAGAATTCCTTTCCAAAAGTCATCGTGGAGAGCGACTAAGAAGTTGCAACTCGTCCATACAGATTTAAGTGGGCCAAAAACTTCTTCACTTAAAGGGAGTAAGTACTATATTGCTTTCATAGATGATTTAACGAGGATGTGTTGGATTTATTTTTTCAAATTCAAGTCAGAAGTTGCAGGTATTTTTTTCAAATTTAAGAATTGGATTGAGAACCAAAGTGGCTGCAAGATACAAGTTTTGAGGTCAGATAATGGCAAGGAATACACCTCAAATGAATTTGATAATTCTGTGAGGATGCAGGCATTGAACATCAACTTATAGCGCCATATACTCCTCAACAAAATGGGGTCAGCGAGAGGAAGAACAGGACAATAATGGAGATGGCCAGATGTATGATTCATGAAAAGGAGCTGCCTAAGGAATATTGGGCGGAGGCGGCAAATGCTGCAGTTTTTTTGCTGAACAGATTTCCCACCAAAGCAGTAAATGGGAAGACTCCTTTTGAGGCCTGGTATGGTTATAAACCATTATTGAAAAATCTTAAAGTATTTGGATGTTTGTGTTTTACTTATGTGCCGCAGATCAAGCGAGATAAGTTAGATAAGAAAGCTGAGCCCGGTGTATTTGTTGGTTATAGCTCAACATCTAAGGCTTATAGAGTTTTTCAACCTGACACAAGAAAAATTCTAATAAGCAGAGATGTGAACTTTATGGAGAATGAGAAGTGGAGCTGGAATTCAGAACAAAATCAGCAGCAGGGTGTTAGCTTGCATCAGCCATTTAATCTGCAGCAGGATCAATTAATTGATAATCCTCCCGAAGAAGATCAACACCCTGTTACTCTGCAACAAGATGAGTTAGTTGATGATCCACCCATTCAAGGAACCAGACTGCTTACTGATGTCTATGAAAGATGCAACGTTGCTGTTTTTGAACCTGCAGGATATTGGGAAGCTGAAAAAGATCCTAAGTGGAGGGTTGCAATGCAGGAGGAGCTCTTTATGATCGAAAAAAATCAGACCTGGGAATTAGTTGAAAGGCCTCAACACCAAAAAGTGATTGGTGTTAAGTGGGTGTTCAGAACAAAGCTGAATGCAGATGGCACAATCAACAAGTATAAAGCAAGGTTAGTCGTAAAAGGGTATGCACAAGTTCTTGGAGTAGATTTCTTTGATACGTTTGCTCCGGTAGCAAGGCTAAACACTATTAGAATGCTACTAGCTATTTCAGCACAGAAGGAATGGAAAATCTACCAACTAGATGCCAAATCAGCATTCTTAAATGGTGTTCTAGAAGAAGAAATTTATGTTGAGCAACCTGATGGCTTTGTGACAAAGGGGCAAGAGGACAAGGTGTACTTGTTAAAGAAGGCTTTGTATGGCTTAAAACAGGCTCCAAGGGCCTGGTATAGCAGGATTGATGAATATATGTTGAGCTTAGGCTTTGTCAAAAGCCTCAGCGAGTCCACTCTGTATATTAAAGGTGATCAAGCTAATCTTCTTATGGTTTCTTTATATGTTGACGATCTTTTGGTCACTGGCAGCAATGTTGAACTTGTTCAACAATTCAAAGAAGACATGATGAAAGTCTTTGAGATGACAGATCTGGGAGAAATGTCTTACTTTCTTGGAATGGAAATCAAACAAGATTCAGGTAAGATTTTCATTTCCCAAAAGAAGTATGCGAAGGAGATCCTAAAGAAATTTAATATGGAGGATTGTAAATGCATGAGTACTCCTATGTGCCAAAAGGAGAAGCTATGCAAGGATGATGGGAGCAAAAAAGTTGATGAATCACAATATCGAAGATTGATTGGCTGCTTATTGTATCTCATAGCAACAAGACCAGATATCTTACATGTTGTAAGTGTTCTTTCTAGGTTCATGAATTGTGCTAATGAATCTCATCTTAAAGCCGCAAAAAGAGTTCTCCGATATATAAGGGGAGCCTTAAATTTTGGTGTCAAGTTCAGTTCTTCACAAAATTTCCAGTTGCAAGGTTATTCTGACAATGATTGGGCCAGATGTGTAGAGGACATGAAAAGCACCTCTGGTTTCTGTTTCAACTTTGGATCAGGAATATTCACTTGGAGTTCGAAGAAGCAAGAAATTGTAGCACAATCAACGGCTGAAGCAGAGTTTATAGCAGCAACAGCAGCCGTTAATCATGCACTTTGGTTGAGAAAAATCCTGAGTGGTCTGCAGCTGGAACAAAAGGTGAGTACTGAAGTTATAGTGGACAATCAAGCAGCAATAGCCATTTCTAACAATCCTGTTTTTCATGGGAAGACAAAGCATTTTAGTATAAAATTGTTTTTTATCAGAGATGTCCAAAGAAGTGGTTCAGTTCAATTGAAGTACTGCATGACTGAAAATCAGCTTGCAGACATATTTACAAAGCCTCTTCCAAAGAGTAAATTTGAAGACTTAAGAGAAAAACTTGGAATTTGCACCTACTGATGCAAGGAGGAGTGTTGAAAATGTGCATCAGCAGCTGTTTTGCCCAGACTAGTTGCATTTACCCTTTAGATTTTACAAATAAGTTCTAGTTCAGTTCACTCTTGACCAAGTCTTCAGGAGACCAAGTCTTTAGGAGTTTAGTTTGTTATTTTATCTTACTAGTTGTTGCTAAGGTTCAACAAACTATTTGCTATTTTCTCTCTTTTGCAGTTACACAATAGTGTATTTAAGCATTGCATCAGTTAATAAAAGATTAACTTCCTCTCTCAATTTTTCTGTACTCTGTTAGTTCTTCTTTTGTTCTTTAAATTATCACTAAAGTTCCAACATAATTGACTAGCAAAAAAGAAACAAAAGCACTTCTGTTGAAGATGTAACTAACTTTATCAGAAAAAACATCAACAAAAAATATAAAAAAATATTTCAATTTTACTGGCAATAAGAATTGATCCCATACTCGTCTGTATGGATATACTTATCTTTCCAATTTAAAACAACTTGGAAACGACATCTTTATTACATCTACCCAAAAAATATAATGCATATTATGAAGTAGAGTGGTGTCACGTGACATCGCAGAGAGTACATGGATCCGCCCCTGGCCACATAGACATCTGATTCAGCGTAAAGTGTGGACAATTTTGTCATTTAATGATTATGTTGAAGATAACGGTACGAGCGACTAACACAAAAAAATATTTATTAAACCTATAGTATCACAAAAGTTATAGGAGACATGACACATCACATGGAGCAACAACGTGAGCCCGATTTAATTTCAAGGGTGAAATTCGGGCCGGTCCCTTTTGGATTTTTTCCAACCGCTTTACTCTGCTGTACTTTTTAAAAGTAGTAAAAGGCACTGGCGAAATATCAACTATGCTCTTAAAGAATCAAACACGCACATGAATCATCTATACACGTCATGCATCATGATGCACGAAATCATGCATCGCAATTAAAAGTTGTAACTATCATCTCGAATACATTGCAAAGCATCGCAATTCAAAATAGATGCAAGCAAATTTCTTCCCAGCAAGTAAAGAAGAGTAAGTGTGGTGGAGATTGTCTTCATTTTTTCATATGCCTCCCCACTAACAGATAGAAACAAATGAGAAAACCAAACCACGTCTACAAAATGCATCGTGATGCTCCTTGGTAAGATGACCACGATATTGACGAAGTCCACAAATATCGAGAAAATAGTACCTGTAATCACATGAAAACCATGAAAGCCGGTTGCTAATAAAAAGGTTGAACCATAAATACTATCTGAACTAGTGGAGGGCGCTTGATAATATTTCAGTCTTTGAGCAGTCCCTTGTGCACAGGCCTAGTAATGATTGGGGAACTGGAAGGGGGAGAGAGGTTGGGGAATTTGACGGAGGAGTAAGAAGAGAAACGACAGAAAGTGCGATTGAGGAGGTACAATTTTCGAGAAATTGCAGTCGCCATTGATGAAACGAGTGGAACTCTTTGAGAGCCGTGGCGATATCGGTGACGTTGGCTGGAATTTTGTTGGGGGCATTTTACGAACAAAGAGTATTTTTAGTGTTAAAAAAAAAAAAAGAAAAAAAAAAGGAATGAGCTGATATAGCCCCTTTGCTATAAGTTACCCCCTAATAATACAAACTTCTTAATTTATCTTTCATTATCTAAACTTAAACCACCTCCCCCCACCGCCTCCGCCCTCCCACTGCATTTTCCAGCCTCTATACCCCTATCACCACCTCCTCCCTCCCTCACAGTCCCATCTTCATATCCATCTCCATCTCCCTCGTCACCTCCTACCTGGCTACCTCCCTCAGAGCCCCATATATGTTTCCGCCTCCCTTCCTCACAATCTCATCTCCATCTCCATCTCCTCCTTCATTCTTTCTCTGTTCAATCCATATCCCTCCCTTCTTCCATGGCTCATCCTAATTTTAAAAAAAAATCAATTCAACTTGTTCGCCCATGGTCGAACAATACAAGGTTGCTCGGTCGACAATGGCCGAACAACACAAGGTTATTCGGTCTTCCATGACCGAACAACTTGAATTGATTTTTTTTTAAAATAAGGTGAGGCGAGGAAGAAGGAAAGTGCTCTAAGGTGGGAACTGGGATGGTAGTGCTGGAAAAAAAAACAAGAAGAGTTGTGTTTGGATGGAGGATGAAGTGGATGGGAGGGAAGGAAGGGGAAGAAGGGAAGACAACCATTGGGAGGGAGGGGATGGACGACGCAGAATAAGGGAAGAGGAAAGGTGAGTGTGAGAGGAGAAGAAGAGAGCGCAGATGTGTGGGATGGATGTGTGGAGGACGTAGCGGGAGGGAGGGGTGGAGGACGCATTGGGTGGGGGAGGGAGGGAGGAAGAAGGAGGTCAGGGGGTTTGAGTTTGGGTGATCAAGTTCGGGTTATGGGGGGTTATATTGTGCATCCCTAAAAATAGGGGGAGAAAATATTAAAACAACATTGTTAGCCTTACCACTAATCCTACAACTTTTCTTACAACTAAGCTTTGAAGAAGGGTAAAGTTGTCTTTATTTAAAACAATTTTTCCCAATTCAAGGCTTGTAATGAAAGTTGTAGGATTAATGGTAAGGATATCATTTTCCATATTAAAAAGGAGACTGACCATCAATTATTCTTAATTTCAATGCATTTGGTATGTAAATGATTAATATATATTTTGGTCCCAGAACTTCACCTTTCTTACTATAAATACTAGTGATGCACCTGTGCGTTGCACAGATTATACGTGTGTATAAAATTATATACTACATTAAAGTTGAATGATATGTAATTAATTTTTTTAAATATGAACAAAATAAACAAAAAAATAATAAGCAGTAAAATTAAATATAGAAAATCCTATAAATTTGAAAAAAATAGTATAAATTATGGAATACTTTTTATATACAATAATTTTCGTTTAACGTGTACGACTATTGCAACTATAAATATCACATGGTAACTCTAGACAAAGCTACATACAACTTATGATAACCAAAAATATGTTTCCAAATTGAGTCTTATATTAGACAATGACTTACCATGATTTTTATTCATAGACATTGCGTAAAACATAATCAACAAAAAAAAGGTTTTATCTGGAATTTGAAAGAAATTCTATGATCAAATAGTATTAGTGACATTCTTGGAAGCAAAAGAGTACCAGCGGAATTGCCATTTGAAAAACTCAACATTCTAAAACATGGTTTCTCAGCCTTATAACAATTAATCTTATGTCATTGCATAACTCAAGTGAATAGAATATGTTACGAAACAACATTATTTGAGTTCCAACCTTCAAATTTAACTCACAATTTGAGATTTTATAATATATAATTCAATTGAAATATTCACAAGTATGTATCGCTCAAATTAACTCACAATTTAAGAGTTCAGAATATGTATTGTGCATTGATATGATGTAATTTTTTAAAAAAATGAATCTTAATTTTTATATGACTATTTAATTGAAATCACAAAAAAAAAAAACATGTATCTTTTTCAACAACATAACTTACATATTACATTTCAATTTTCAATCACATAAAGAATTAACAAAAAAAAGAAGAGAAAATGTCAATCTAACTTAAACATGACATAAAGTTATCGATATTCTTACTATTTGTAATGAACTATCATAAAATGTATTTTTTTTTTATTTAGTTTATTGAGTTTTGTCTTCTTTTCAGTTGTTTAGTGTGCATTCCTATGATATTTACAAATTCCCAGGTATATATCAATTCATTTGCATATTCTCTGCTTCATACATTGAATAAGTTCCATATTGACACCGTGTCATAAGCATGGATACAAAATCTAGTGATAATTTAAACTAAGACTGACCCTAACTAAAAAAACAAACAAAGTCAGACCCATGAATATTTTTTATTTGTTTTTTGTTTTAAATATTTTAGAACTGTATTTCATGATTTATTAAAAACAATCGTAAGTATTTTTATTTACCTGTTTATTTATTTATAATAATACTAAGCTATTAAATATTTTTGAATAAATACCATTTTTATGAATTATTTATATATATTGATTTTGTTTGTAATTAGTTATATGCACATGGACTCTATCTGACATATGAATAGTTTGCTTAGAAATTTGATTTCTACTTTATTTTTGTGTAATATTTAATAGTTATATGGCTTTGGTGTGTAATTAGTTATATGTCATTTTTGAATTTAATTCTCCAAATGAAAAAAGTAAACTCAATTGGAATAGTTTTTGTCAACATCATTAAATGACATTTCTCAAATTCAATTTATAAAAAAAAATTTACATAAAGAAAACATAAGTGATATACTAAAAATTGGTGATTTTTTTGCAAAATAATTCAAGTATTATGGTTCAATTTAAAAATCAGACATAAAGACAAAATAATTAAAATAGTACATAACCAAGGAAAATAAAATGTAGGAGATGGGTCAAGGAAAATGAACCAAAAATTCAAACGATCGATGAATAGACATCGAAAATTTTGGTTTAAACCGTGCTTGGATAACTTTTGGATCGCGACCCGGTAAAAAATCATAAAACCATGTTATTTTAGTTGATGTATATAAACAAAAGAAAACACGTTTACACTAGTTTCACCATACATTGCAATTTTTTTACGCGTGTTTTGCAGCGATGCCCAATCCCAAGGTTACCACCTAAAGAAAGTCCGACAACGGAAGCTATAACCGCTGACTTACTGGAAACTTATTGGTATGTTCATATTTCCAAAAATATTTCAAAAACTCAGTTTAACTTCAAAATTCGTTTATTAATTTTAATTCGTGATTTAGTTCAATTAACAAACAAATTCGATCTAAATATTGATTAATTTCATCATCAGTACTTTTTTTATAACTGAATTTTTTTACATGTATAAGTAACTAAAAAATCATAAATTATCGGGTTTCCATTTTTTAATATATGTAGCTACCTGTTTCAAAAAATTCGTCCTATCTCGATTTATATATATTTTTTTACAATAATAACTTTGGTTATGATTAAATAGAAAAAAAAATGTCAAATCTTGGTATTATTATTAATTGATTGTCTGTGAATTAGTTTGTACTTCAAAGTGTGTGTATATGCTTTAGTTTCAAAATCGTTGTTTTATTACATCTTTATTTTTCTAGGCATGGATATTGATGCAAAGAAATTGACAAAAAAAAAACTTAGTTTTGTTATCTCTCATGTTTCTACTATGCATATTTTTAATTTGTTATCTCACAGGCCCATGAGTATTTTTTTTATTTGTTTTAAATATTATAGAACTGTATTTCAAGATCTATTAAAAACAATCGTAAGTATTTTTATTTACCTATTTTTTATTTATAATAATACAAAGCTATTCATTATTTTTGAATAAATGCCATTTTTACGAACTATTTTTATATATTGATTTTGTTTGTAATTAGTTATATGCACATTGATTCTGTCTGACTTATGAATAGCTTACCTAGAAATTTGATTTCTACTTTATTTTTGTGTAATATTTAATAGTTATATGGCTTTGGTGTGTAATTAGTTAAATGACATTTTTTAATTTAATTCTCCAAATAAAAAAAAGTAAACTCAATTGGAATAGTTTCTGTCAACATCATTTCTCAAATTCAATTTCAAAAACAAATTGACATAAACAAAACATAAGTGATATACTAACATGTTTTGTCATTAAACCTTAAAAAATACACTTTTCAAAATTGGTAATTTTTACAAAATAATTCAAGTATCATGGTTCAATTTAAAAATCAGACATAAACAAAAAATAATTAAAATAATATATAACCAAGGAAAATAAAATGTAGAGGATGGGTAAAGGAAAATTAACAAAAAATTCAAACGATCGATGAAGAGATATCGGAAAATTTGGTTTAAACCGTGCTATGGATAACTTTTGGATCGCGACCCGGTAAAAACTCATAAAACCACGTTGTTTTAATTGATGTATACAAACGAAAAGAAAACACTTTTACCCTACTTTCACCACACATTACAAATTTTTTTACGTATTTTTTGCAGCGATGGTCAATCCCAAGGTTACCACTTAAAGAAAGTCTGGCAATGGAAGCTATGACCACTAACTTACCGGAAACTTGTTGGTATGTTAATGTTTCCAAAAGTATTTCAAAAACTCTGTTTAACTTCAAAACTCGTTTATTAATTTTAATTCGTGATTTAGTTCAATTAACAAACAAATTCGATCTGAATGTTGATTAATTTCATCATTAGTACTTTTTTTATATCTGAATTTTTTAACATGTATAAGTAACTAAAAAATCAAAAATTATCGGGTTTCCATTTTTTTTACATGTAGCAAGCTGTCTCAAAAAATTTGTCTTGTCTCGATTTATAGATTTTTTTTACAATAATAACTTTGGTTATGATGAAATAGAGAAAAAATTGTCAGATCTTGGTATTATTATTAATTGAATGTCTGTGAATTAATTTGTACGTCAAAGTGTGTATATATGATTTAGTTTCAAAATCGTTGTTTTATTCCGCCTTTATTTTTTTAGTCTGGATATTGATGCAAAAAAATGACAAAAAAACTTGGTTTTGTTATCTCTCATGTTTCTAATATGCATATTTTTCTTAATATACTAAATAAGAATGTGAAGAGGTTTTGAAATCATTTATCCAATCAACCATAATAATGACATTTTCTATTTTCTATTTTCAATGTAAAAAGTGGCTTATATACAAATTAGAAGTGTTTTTAAATTTGAAAACTCACTTTTGGCGGGAACTTTCCAAAACATGCTAATCTCATTTTATATATGTATAGATTTGAAAGAAAATATATGATCAAATAGTACCAGTGACATTTTATGAATCAAAAGAGTACCAGCAAAATTGCCCTTTAAAATAACTCAATTTTCTAAAACATGTTTTCTCAGCCTTATAACAATTAATCTCGTGTCATTGCATAATTCAAATGAATAGACTATGTTACGAAACAACATTATTTGAGTTCCAACCTTCAAATTTAACTCACAATTTAAGATTTCAGAATATATAATTCAATTAAAATATTCACGAGTATGTATCGTTCAAATTTAACTCACAGTTTGAGATTTCAAAATATGTATTGTTAATTGATGTGATGTAATTAAAAAAATTGAATCTTAATTTTTATATGACTATTTAATTAAAACCACAAAAAAAACATGTATTTCTTTCAACAACATAACTTATATATTACATTTCAATTTTCAATTACATAAAGAATTAACAAAAAAAGAAGAGAAAATCTCACTCTAACTTGAACATGACATAAAGTTCTCGATATTCTTACTATTTGTAATGGACCATCATTAAAAAAAATCTGTTTAATTTATTGAGTTTTGTCTTCTTTTTCAGTTGTGTAGTATGCATTCATATGATATTTACAAATTCCCAAGCATATATCAATTCATTTGCATATTGTCTGTTTCATACATTGAATAAGTTCCATACTGACACCGTGTCATAAGAATGGATACAAAATCTAGTGATAATTTAAACTAAGACGGACCCAAACTAAAAAAACAAACAAAGTCAGACCCATGAGTTTTTTTTATTTGTTTTTGTTTTAAATATTATATAACTATATTTCATTATCTATTAAAAACAATGGTAAGTATTTTTATTTACCTATTTTTTATTTATAATAATACTAAACTATTAAATGTTTTTGAATAAATACTATTTTTATGAATTATTTTTTATATATTGATTTTGTTTGTAATTAGTTATATGTCATTTTCGAATTTAATTCTCCAAATAAAAAAAATAAACTCAATTAGAATAGTTTCTGTCAACATCATTAAATGACATTTCTCAAATTCAATTTCAATTTTTTTTATATATAAACAGAACATAAGTGATATACGAACATATTTTGTCATAAAACCTTAAAAACTACACTTTTCAAAATTGGTAATTTTTACAAAATAATTCAAGTATTATGGTTCAATTTAAAAATCAAATATAAAGAAAAAATAATTAAAATAGTATATAACCAAGGAAAATAAAATGTAGGAGATGGGTCAAGGAAAATGAACCAAAAATTCAAATGATCGATGAATAGACATTGAAAAATTTGGTTTAAATCGTGCAATTGATAACTTTTGGACTGCGATCCGGTAAAAACTCATAAAACCATGTTGTTTTAGTGCTTGTTTGGTGGAACGTTTTGATCAAAGCGCTACGTTTTCTCTGTAAAAGTGTTTCAATGCAGCAGTTTAAAAATGTGGAACGTTTTAAAACACTCAAATTTGTAGCGTTTTAAAAATATGCTACGTTTACAACTACTATGTTTATGAAAAATAACGTTTTGAAATAGTTTTCCAAACGTGTTTACAAAAATAAAACTGTGTTTTGAAAAAACTACATTTTTAAAACGCTGCATTTTGAAAAAGCTATGTTTTTAAAACACTGCATAAAAGGAGGCCTTAGTTGATGTATATAAACAAAAAAAACACATTTACCCTAGTTTCATCACACATTGCAAAAAAAAAAATTATGTATTTTTTGCAGCGATGACCAATCCCAAGATTACCACCTAAAGAAAGTCCGGCAACGGAAGCTATGACCATCGACTTACCGGAAACTTTGGTATGTTCATGTTTCCAAATATATTTCAAAAACTCTGCTTAACTTCAAAACTCGTTTATTAATTTTAATTCTTGATTTAGTTCAATTAACAAACAAATTCGATTTGAATATTGATTAATTTCATCATCAGTACTTTTTTTATATCTTAATTTTTTAATAACATGCATAAGTAACTAAAAAATCAGAAATTATCGGGTTTCCATTTTTTTTACATGTAGCTAGCTGTCTCAAAAAATTGGTCTTATCTCGATTTATAGATTTTTTTTTTACAATAATAACTTTGGTTATGATGAAATAGAGAAAAAATTGTCAGATCTTGGTAGTATTATTAATTAATTGTATGGGAATTAATTAGTACTTCAAAGTGTGTGTATATGATTTAGTTTTAAAATCGTTGTTTTCTTCCATCTTTATTTTTCTTAGCCTGGATATTGATGCAAAGAAATTGACAAAAAAAAACTTGGTTTTGTTATCTCTCATGTTTCTACTATGCATATTTTTTATTTTTTATCTCTCAGTCCCATGAGTATTTTTTTATTTGTTTTAAATATTATAGAACTGTATTTCAAAATATATTAAAAACAATCGTAAGTATTTTTTACCTATTTTTTATTTATAATAATACAAAGTTATTCAATATTTTTGAATAAATACTATTTTTACGAATTATTTTTATATATTGATTTTGTTTGTAATTAGTTATATGTAAATGGACTCTGTCTGACTTATGAACAACTTGCCTAGAAATTTGATTTTTACTTTATTTTTGTGTAATATTTAATAGTTATATGGCTTTGGTATGTAATTAGTTATATGTCATTTATATGTCATTTTTGAATTAAATTCTCCAAATAAAAAAGTAAATTCAATTGGAATAGTTTCTGTCAACATCATTAAATGACATTTCTCAAATTCAATTTCAAATTTTTTTTTGACATAAATAGAACATAAGTGATATACTAACATGTTTTGCCATTAAACCTTAAAAACTACACTTTTCAAAATTGGTAATTTTTACAAAATAATTCAAGTATTATGGTTCAATTTAAAAATCAGACATAAAGAAAAAAATAATTAAAATAGTAGATAACCAAGGAAAATAAAATGTAGGAGATGGGTCAAGGAAAATGAACAAAAAATTCAAACGATTGATTGATATACCTTGGAAAATTTGGTTTAAACAGTACTATGGTTAACTTTTGGACCGCGACCCGCTAAAAACTCATAAAAACACGTTGTTTTAATTGATGTATATAAACGAAAAGAAAACACTTTTACCCTAGTTTTACCACACATTGCAAATTTTTTTATGCATTTTTTGTAGCGATGGCCAATCCCAAGGTTACCACTTAAAGAAAGTCTGGCAACGGAAGCTATGACCACCGACTTACCGGAAACTTGTTGGTATGTTCATGTTTCCAAAATATTTCAAAAACTCGTTTATTAATTGTAATTCGTGATTTAGTTCAATTAACAAACAAATTCGATCTGAATGTTGATTAATTTCATTATTAGTACTTTTTTTATATCTGAATTTTTAAACATGTTTAAGTAAGTAAAAAATCAGAAATTATTGGGTTTTTATTTTTTTTACATGTTGCTAGTTGTCTCAAAAAATTGGTCATATCTCGATTTATAGATTTTTTTTTACAATAATAACTTTGGTTATGATGAAATAGAGAAAAAATTGTCAGATATTGGTATTATTATTAATTGATTGTCTGTGAATTAGTTTATAATTCAAAGTGTATGTATATGATTTAGTTTCAAAATCGTTATTTTATTCCATATTTATTTTTTAGCCTGGATATTGATGCAAAAAAATTGACAAAAAATACTTGGTTTAGTTATCTCTCATGTTTCTACTATGCATATTTTTCTTAATATACTAAATAAGAATGTGAAGAGGTTTTGGAATCATTTATCCAATCAACCATAATAATGACATTTTATATTTTCTATTTTCAATGCAAAAAGTAGTTTATGTACAAATTAGAAGTGTTTCTAAATTTGGAAAGTCACTTTTGACAGAAACTTTCCAAAACTTGCTCATCTCCTTTTATATATGTATAGATGATAAATGTTTTTCATTTCTTATATTAGTCAGTAGATTTCACTTTAGCTGACATATTAGTCCTTCATATCATTATTTTAAACAGAATCGTTAAAAATAATTGAAAATAACAAAATTACCCTTATTTGAAGCAAAGTGGGATGCGTAGGTGGAAAAAAATATGGCGGGAAGGGTTAATAATCTTTCCCTAATACATATTATATATCTATCTCCCTCTCTCATACTTATTTTAATTTAAAATTTTCAATCCAAAAAATAAAAGAAAATAACTTTATAAAGTTATGTCTTTCAACACAAATATAATGAAAGATATTTACTTATTTATTTTCAAAAATTGCAAAATACGAGATATTTATCAATTCAATAATAATGAAATTGACATTACAAAAATTAAAATATGACCTTTTTTTGGTAGAGAAAGTAATTAGTTTGAACAACTTTTAAATTAAAATGTAATAAAAAATAAAGTTGAATACTTTTTTTCTCGTTTCTCTCTCTCTCTCTCTATCTGCCTTCTTCCTTACTAATTTCTTCATAGTATACTCTTTCTCCCTCATACATACCCAACAACCTCCCCCTTCCCCCACCTGGCCACTAATTTTCACCAAACTCTCTCTCACACACACACACAAGGGGGAATATGACTCATGTAATGAGGGATGTGATGTTGCATGGAAGCATGCGATGGAAAAATGTGGTGAATCCTCGTATGAAGGACTACCATCCCTGGGAAAGTGCCTAGCTTTTCTAGATCAATCTTTGTTGGCTGACTTTCTTTCTCTGCTATCCTTCATCATATCCGTCTTGTCCAGGCTGGTAAGGAAGGGGTGACTGGGAAAGATTAAGTAGAATCAATTGAAGTGGATGTTTTAGGAGCGAAACCACTCGAACGAGTGTAAGATGAACAAATTCGTGAAGATTCTACTCTCGATTTGGGGAGACCTTTCAACGTTAGCTCTTGTAAGCCTAAAAACAAATGTTGTAATAAGGACTATCTTCTGAATCCTAACACCATCACCATCGTCTCTAGCCTACTGCCTCCCCTAATCCCATCTGCATTATTCTCATAATTCAATCGACTCTTTCGATCTTCGTGCCCTGTAAACTCATCTATCTTCATTTCTCTTCAATTGATTAACCAACATTTACGTTTTCACACTCACGTTTTAATTATTCTATTTGAATTTAATTTTGTTTGTGTTTGAATTTTGTTGAATTGACGGCTGGAACGTTGATTTTGGATATTTCGTTACTCTTTTTTTATTTTTGACTTTTGCCTGTTTAGATTGAAGGAATTTGGATTGGGAGAAATGGCGGAGGTGGTGAAATCGTAGTACATAGTTGTGGAGGAAGACGAGGTCAAAGAAAGGAAAAAGACAAACAAATTTACTAGTTTTAAAATCCCAAAACCTCAATTCAGTGTTGATTAATCTTGATTTCTTGTAATGCGTTTGTAGCATGAAGTCATGAAATTGTCCATGCCTCTCTTAAAATTCAAAACTTTCTCTCATAGAAAATTGATCAATCTTTTTGTTCTATCTCTCTAAACTAAGTTTATCTCAAATAGAGATAGAGTATGTATAGGAAAAGGGGGAGGTTGTTGACCCTTGTTGAGTATGTATAAAGAAAGAGAGTATACTATGAACAAAACGATGGAGAAGAAAACAGAAAATAGAATAATTATTTATTTTTTGTTTATTTTTGGATTTAAAATTAAAATAAGGTTGAGATATAGAAAGGGAAATAGATAAATAATATTATATACCATAGACATAATATTATCCCTTTCCGTCATAATTATTCCACCTAGGCATTCCACTCAACTTCAAATAAGGACAAGTTTATCATTTTTAATTTTTTAACGATTCTGTTAAAGATAACGGTACGAGGGACTAATATGCTAGCTAAAGTGAAGTCCACGGACTAATATAGAAAAACGTTTATCACCTTTATAGGAAAAAAGGTGAAGTTCAGAGACCAAAATATATATTAACCAATATTTAAACAATGTTGGACCCAATCCAATCAAATTAAACTCCAATATTTTTTTTAACCGCTAAATGATATTTTTATGACGAAAAGACAACTATACCCTAAATGAATCGAACACGCGCGAACAAAATATCAGTTTATGCATCGCGATGCACAAAATTTAATCATGATACGTGATTTTGGATTATGATGCATAACTATGTGCATCGTGATGTGTGATTATGAATTGTGATGCATGATTTTCGCATTGCGGTTCACAATTTAATCGTGATACATGATTTTGAATTGCCATATATGATTTTAAATTGTGTAATTGTCATTTCCATTCCATAACAATGCATCGTGATTAAAAATTCTATACATTGCAAAGCATGATATTGAATCTGATGCATGATTCAATATTGTGTAATTGTCATTTCTATTTCATACTGATGCATCATGATTCCAAATCGATGCATTGCGATTGAACTACGATTCATTGCGATTCAAACATGTGTCAAAAAACCAACAAGTTTATATTTGAACATTTTGTTGAATAGTTTACATGCTTAGCAACTATTTATTACTTGAAATATATGGGCTTGTTTGATAGTTGTATATGGATAAGCAGTATTATTATTCTCCGTATTGCTAGCACTTTCGCTATTAATCTCAGTAATATATATTAGGGGTAGTTTTGGAATTAAAAATGTTAAATCCTTAATTTTTTTAGCGAGACAATAATAATACCACCATGTCCCTTGGTATAATTAACGAAGGGATAAGAGTCTTATCCGGATAACATAATTTTTTAGTCCAAATCGCCCATAGTACCCCAAGAATTCAGTTTATTAATCATATATGACCTTAATACTGGCTATCAAATGACTCTTATGTGTCTTAATAATTCAAATCATAATATACACCCAAAAATATGTCTTAATAATTTAGTTAGATCTCCATTCCGCTGCTCTAACAACTGTGATTTTCGAACCATTTAGATACAATAATGAAGAAGTCAGTTTGATGGCGGGAGGGCGTTATTGGAACAATTTTATGAAAATGTCTTTTAGAAGTAAAAAAAATGGTTAATTTCACCACTAGTCCCTTGATTTTCAACCATTCTCAATATTAGTCCCTTAACAATTTTTTGTTAAAATTAAGTCCAAAGGGCAAAGAGTATGAAATTTTCACAACTGCAGACCTTTTGGTGGATGCCGTTAAAACATTGTTGTTAAGTTTCCCATATGTACGTTAAGTAAGGGCTAAAATATTTATTTTCAAACTTAACTTATATCACAATTTACAATTGAGTCCCTGGGGTTTGAAGAAAGATCTAGAGACCTTCTTCCCCAATCAATACACATGCGTGTCTCTGTGTATTGGTGCATCTCTGCCCTCATCCTCAATAGTCACAAAATTTAAGAAGCAAAACATAGGATAAAAAATTTAAAGTAATTTGGGGGAAAAAAAGAAGAAACCCATATGGCATATCTCTCTTTCCCTTATCTCTATGCACACTACTTTCTATTTGATCCGTTTGTCTCTTTAGACAGCCTCATCCTTTTGTCTAAGCTCCAATTCCAGCCCAACATGCCTTATCTCAGGCACAACCTTCTTCCCCAACAAAACCCTAGCTCTCTCCATCTCATCCATTTCCAATTGATGCCCCATCTTCGTCTTCGCCCTCCGTCTTCCCACGTTTGCAAAGCTCCATCAGCAGCATACCTCCATATGGCTCTTCTTCGACCTAACCCAATCATCTCTCGTTTTCAACTCCGACAACGATGCACTCTCGCGTAACCATCTCCAAGCCATCTCCTACCTATTCCTCTCATCTGGCCAATATCCACCATGTTCGGTCCCATCCAAGCAATGTCTCAAAACCTGATTTAGTACACCAACATTAATCGTTTTTCCCCTTCCGTTACTCCGAAGCTAGAGCTTGCAGTTGGAGCCGATTATTCACGAAAAATAAAGTTATATTGTTCCAGTTTTGGTTGGATTACTTGTTGAGAATCTTGAGATGCATAAAATTGATTTTTGGGAATCTTGTGTTTTTTTTATCATCGTGCTAAGGGCCTCCACAGTCATAAGCCTTTCAAAAGGTTTATTCCTCTTGTCACGTTATGACATGTCATCATCTTATAAACATTTTTTATGTAAACTTATTCTTCATTTTACATAAACTCATAAAGTCTTTATACCATAGACTCACAGCTAAATATTTTATTCTTTCTCAATATACATTTATTTTCAAAAATAAATATATAGTTTTAAAACATAAATATTTATAGAACAGATATAATACATCCAAAAAATAATTTATATATTTTTTAATTTTATCTTTGAAAAAAAATATTCATAAATATTTATTAATAATTGAAAATATCGATGCAATAATATAAACTTTATTAAACTAAATCAATATAAAATCATACAAATTATAATTAAAGTTGCATAATACAATGAGAAAATAAAGTGATTAAATACTACTAAGAAATATCCCATCGTTATAACTTAATTTTCATTGTTATTGTCTCCAAAGCGTTCCCAAATATACTCGACCAAATCATATCGAAGTTTTTTTATACTTTTCGATCACGTAGCTCTGCATACCTTTGGATGTATTGTTGAAATTCTTGAATAAATCCCTGGGATGCGGGTACCGGTGGATCTACTTCTTCATCGCTCCAGTTACTTATTTCATTACATTCATTCTCCACAATCATATTGTGCAATATGATGCACGCGTACGTTATATCTTTTAAAGTCTCCTTGTGCCAAAATCGGGCCGCACCTCGTACTATTGCTCAACGAGATTAGAGGATTATGAACACTCGCTCAACATCTTTTATCGCAGCCTCTTGCATCTGTTTGAACTTTATCCTTTTATGATCTTCTGGATATGTAAAGCTTTTGACAAATGAACCCACTCCGGGTAGATACCATCTGCTAGATAATATCCTTTCGTGTATTGTGTGTCACTTATCGTAAACTAAACTTGAGGAGAGTGTCCTTATAATACATCGTTGAACAATGAAGATTGGCTGAGCACATTAATGTCGTTGTTAGAACCTGCAACGCCAAAAAATACATGCCATATCCAAAGGTCTTGAGAAGCGATCGCTTCTAGCATTATTGTTGGAACCCATTGATCTCCTCGGGTAAATTGACATTTTCATGCAACTAGACAAATTTTCCATGGCTAATGCATGCAGTCAATGCTTCCTAACATTCCAGGAAAACCATGGACCTCAAAATGTAGTTGAAGTAAGCATTGGATGTTATGAGCATTGAGTCTTCTCAAGTATACGTTTCCAAATACCTCAATCACAAATCAACAAAATTTCATTAGACAATCGATTGCAGTGGTTTCACCAATTCGTACATACTCGTCATAAAGAATCGACATGCATGTCATATGCCAACTGACGAATATCAGCAGTGCATTTTTGTAAGGGGAAAGTCCCTTTCTACCGGTTGTATCAACCCTGATCTAAAAATACTATGTATGATTTGAAAGAGCTTCTACAATTCGAAGGAATAACTCATTACTCATTCGATATCTTCTTCTAAAAATTTGATCTATGTAAACTGGCTTATTGGAGAAATAGTCATTGAAAAGTCTTTCATGTCCAGCTTCACGTTCTCGACTATGTACTTTCAATTGCGTTTACGACCGTGGAAGGCTTCTGCTTCTTCTTCCTTAATTTTCATTTCCATAATCATCATCATCATTTTTTCACTTGAATCGTCAGTCAATTCATCATGCACGAATTGCAGAAGTGCATTATTTTAGCAATGATTGGGGTCTTGAGACATTTTTAAGTGTGGAGATTGGTGTATCTGTAGGTATATATGTAAGAAGTTGTGGTTGGAGAAAATATAGAGTCTCAAGCCTCTTATATATAGACCTCTAATAACGGCTAGTTTTTGTAACGGCTAGTTTTTGCAACGACTAGTTTTTGCAATGACTAGTTTCCTTCACACAATTAAAAATTACATAACATAAAATATTACACATGGATTACATGAAGAAAAAAAATACATTAATTAAAATATTACATAAACTTATAATACAACAATTAGAAACTTCATAAATTAAAATTACAAAACATAAACTAGGGAATATTATATTTGACTTTGATCGAGCCACAAATGTGTTGATGCATTTACAGTTGCTCATTCGTCATGCCACTAATATCCTTAAAGAGGATTTCATAATTCAGCGCAGTTGTCACTCCCTCGAGTGCTAAAACCTTTATTTCTTCAATTTCACGATGCTTATCCCATAAATCGACACTTTTGACTACATTTTTCTCGGCGATTTTTGCTTTATCTTTCCTCTTTGTCGCCTTTTGACCAATCGGACGGACTTCGACTTTATTGTCTTCGATATTGGTTAAATTGATTAACCATTGAAGTAATTGTGTACCAAATGTGATTTCAAGACGTTCAACTTCCTTCGAACTCCCGTCTTTCAGTTGTTGTTGTAGTACTCAGTGATTCGTTTCCAAAACTCCTTGTTGTGCACAACGAAAGACTTTGCAAATAAAATAACATAGTATAACAAGATCAATTACAAAGAAGAGAGAGAGATTGAGGTCAATAGACTGTCGAAATTTTATTAGAGCCAACCTTAAAAAACATTTTAGGGATACAATTATTTATATGAATACAATAGAAACTCTAAAACCCTTAATCAAGGAAACTGGACAAAACTGAAAAACGGGACTAGGCAGTCTCTTAGTCCTCGACACTAGGTGACCACACATTTTACAGTAGCTTGGCCCGAAACAATAAGAGTAAGCGGTCGCCTAGTCCTCAACACTAAACGATCGCCTATTTTACAGTAGCTCGGTCCGAAACAATCATAAGTAGGCGATCACATAGCACCAATGTTAAGCGACCGCCTTGTCCAAAACCTTATGAGGGAACTGGCTTGTTGCCTGGGTAATCGAGCCATCTCATTCTCAACACTCCTTATCATGTTGAAAGTTCCTCTTCACGCTATCTGTTGAAATAACGGGCGACGCATTTACAAGCATTTTATCATTTTCAATGCTCCACTTTGTTTTCTGCATGTCTTTTGTTTCCCTGTCTGCTTTATCATCAAGAACAATGTTTCCCAACTCTTCTTGGGTAGAAAATGGTGGAATTACAAACTCACCGACACTATCTCTTCTTGTATCAACTGGCGTTGTTGGATTTCCAATACTAGTCGGTTTATAAGAATCAGATGTATATTGATTTATCATAGCCGGGTTAAAATATTCATGTTGCGAATATATGAGAAATTGAGAATACGAAGGATAGGGAAAATTTGGAACACTTGAAATACGTGGAACATTTGGATGATGAAAAATTGGTGGAGCTTGAAAATTTGTCGGAACTTGAAAATTCGGTGGACCTTGCAAATTTGCCGGGGATTGAGCATTTGGTGGAGCTTGAATATTCGGTGGAGTTGAAAAATTTGGCGAAACTTGAAAATTCAACAGAGTTGGAAAATTTGGAGTAGTTTTGGCATTCACTGAATATTCGACATTAGAAGAGTTCAATAAATTTGTAAAATAATTGTTATCCATAACAAAAGAAGTGAGAAGAAGAATTTGTGTAGTTTAATGAGAATGAGATAGTATATAAATAATGTAAGTTTGAAAGCATGTAATGATTTTTTTAGCAAACCCATTTATAGGAGAATTTATAGAATATTTTGAAAAAAAAAAAGAAAAAAAACGGCTCTTTTGTTCAAACAAAAAAAAATTGGAAGGCTTCACATTCAGCAGCAGCTGTGCAGGTGTGACATCATCCTAGCTCACTTGGACTGGTTGATATGCATAAACCTTTTGAACAAATATCAACCTCCTCCAACAGTATCAACCTTTAGCTAACAGGTTGATAGCTAATATCAACCTTTTCCCCAAACCCATTGGAGCTGCTCTAATTCATCAAAAGGAGTGACGACAAGTGAATAAATTTAGTGCTTTGTTTTATTTCAAATGAATTTGGGAAAGAAGACCATTTGGACTTTTTCCAAACCAATTACAAATTGAAAAAAATGTTTAGGTGTAAAACTTTTCAAGTTAGCCCTTATATAAATGCCTGTGGTACTTAATGGTAAATTTTTAACGCCATCCAATAAAAGGATTGCAGCTGTGAAAATTTCATACTATTAAGACCTAATTTTGACAATTTTTTTTAAAGAACTAATACTGAGACTGACCAAAAGTCAAGGAACTAATGGTGCGATTAACCCAAAAAAAATACGGGAAAATTATGGTCGTTCTCTTTTATAAAATTTGTAACCCCTCTAGTCAATTGTTATTTTTTAAACCAAAAAAACTATTTTTGAAATAAATGTTTGTATAATACACAAAGTCAAAAAACTTTGTAAATTCCTTCTTCTTCTCTCCTTTTCTTCATTTCCATGGTTTCGAGAGCATCTCCATCACAAAGCCCATTTTGGATGAGTCAAGATCTATGACTTTCTGTGCTTACCTATTTATGCTTTTTTAGTACCAAACGCCTTTTACTATATGGCTCCGCGAGGCTTTCTTGAAGGCCTTTTTCTCGCTGGTCAAAACACATGAATGCGTAGCTTCTTTTTTAGGGAGAGTTCTACCTTGGTTGGAGTGGGAAGCCTTAATTTCTATAATCCATTTTTTTATACATGCATTTCTTCACCCTCTGGTTGAGCGAGTAAACTTACTCATCAGTCAGTCTTTCGATCTCTCTTTCTTGGTATATGCCAGTTAACATTTTCAAAATGGAGATCTTGATAAGACCTGCAACTAAAGCAATGAGTAGGAAGGCAACTCGTTACGACGGGTGTCAAAGTGTGGATTTCTAATTCTTTGAATCGTGTTACATCATTTTTTGAATTGCAATACATAAATTTTTGAATCGCGATGCATTTTTGTAGTTTGCCTCTTATTCATTAAGGGTATACAGTCATTTCACCCGCAAAAGTATCATTTTACGGTTGAAAAAAACACAGTACTTAAGCGAATTAAAACTTGGGTGATAACCGGGCCGGTCTCTTGTCATGATATTATAACCGAAAAAGTTCTATATATTTGTTTTAAGCCGCTAAAATACACTTTTGAGGGAAAAATAACGAAGATACCCTTAATAAAAGAAAAACACACTCACAAAGCCACTGTCCCAATTTAGGCGTTGGTAGAAAATTTTGGGCGTCGTTCAAAATAATTTGGGCATCGTTCGAAATTTTGGGCGTTGCAATGCAAAAGTCACTGCCCAAATTTGGGTATCACAAGGAAAAACATTTGGCATCGCACAAAATTTTGGGCATCGAATGAGCAAAATTCAAAATAAAATTAAATAGAAAAAATGAAACCAGTAAACTAAACAAACACCCACCAAATCAAAACAAGCATCGAGCATGATAAATTTCTGTCACGCCAAATTCTTTATTCAACAATATTCTCAACACTTACATGTTAATTCCTTTATTTAACAATATTCTCAACACTTACAGGTTACGTCGTTGGCTTCAAATGTTGTGACGTTGGCTCTGATTGTTGCGTCGTTGACTTCGATTATTGCGTTGTTGGGAAGTACTGAAATTAGAACTCTTTGTCACAGTTTATGTTTATTCGTTTGTGATTGAATCATACTGCTCTTGGGAAAAAAATAAGGTAGCCAAAGTTTTTGACTTGGAAAACGAGAAGTTTTTGACATATAGATTCACTGTACTCTCTATGGATGTGCAGGAGATAATTGATGAAGAAATGAAAGAATCAAAGATCTAAAGAATGAGCACGGTGGGGAAGCTATTAAAAAGAAAATACGGATGCGATGATCTAGAAACCTTTTCGTTTTTCAAGTCTTTTTGTGTTCACAAAGCACTTTTTCGTTTTCCAAGACATATTTTTATGTCCATAAACCATTGACTTATGTTTCGGTAGGAGGGGTATTTAAAGAAGAATTTTAAAATAAAAGAGGATAGTGGAGCAGTTACAATTTCAGAAAAGTGTACCGCCCACAATTAATCCTTAAAACTTTAAAAAATGCACCGACCCACAATTTTACCAAACAAATATTATAGGCTATAGAGTACTAAAACAAGTTGAAAACTTACAAAAGGGCCGTGCCTGCAAATTTCTCCAAATTATTTCCATCCAAACCTTACCGCGGTTTGGCCCAATAGCCACCATCCTTCGTTGATTATTCGAAGCGCGGTTGTTTGCGCTATGTATGTACAATGGTGATACCAAAATCAAACCAAAAATCAAACACAACAATTAAAAACTAATTAAATAATCCATTAAATACCTATTTGATTCAAAATCAAAAAACCTTTCTAATGGTGGCATACAATTCAACACATTTACATACCGCACCATATTTATATCCATTAATAATGACTAGAAACTTAAAAAAATCGTAATTTTTTTTTTCTGATTTCCAAATAAAACAAATCAAGTCTCTATTTATAGGTAAAACTGTGTACTTTAATTCAGAGGAAAAAATAAAAAAATTTGTTGGTTAAAAATTCATCATAAAAAGCAATGTGAAAAAAATAAAATAATGACCGATACTAATTTGACACATGAAAATAGGGAATGGGGAATGAGGGAATGAGGCTCATGCTTTGGAGTTTGGAGCCATTTGGTATCTTGTCATGATTGTTTTCCCCAAAATTAACGATGATTTGTGGATTTTTTTTTTGAAAAAATTACAAGCCGGTTCATTTTTAAAAACATGTTTTCAAATGAATCCACCTATTTTTTGCACATTTCTTTTAGGTACAATTTTTGGGCGAAAGTACTTGTCTACCCCTTTGTGTACGATTGTCCTCGTCCTCTTTCATTCAATTCAGTGGAGGGGGAGGGGAGGGTACACAGTTTGTGTTGGAAACCACAAAGCATTAATTCCACACACTGACCTATCATAAAGCTTCATCTCCATTCCCTCTCTCGCTCACCATCTCTCTCCTTCTCAACCCCCAATTAAATTCACCAATTATGAACAACATCAAAGAATCCCCCCAAGGTTCATCTCGAATCCTTCCCTCCAAATCTTTCTCTCCCTTTTCTTCTCGCACAATCCTGGCAACAATGGAGGCAGAATCAAGAAAATGGATGATACTGGTGGCAACTACGTGGTTTCAGGCATTTACAGGCACCAATTTCGATTTTTCGTCTTACTCAACCCAATTCAGAGAGAAGGGAGATGGCGGAGCTGAAAATGGGATGGAGACGAGAGGTTTGGTGGATGAAGACGGCGACAGCGGGATGTTGTGATTCACCGGAGACGGAGGCTGAAGATGAAAGGAAACGGGCGTCTCCCGTCGTTCGTTAAATCGATCGACAACTACTTGATTCAGTTTTCTAATTACGTATTGAATCCTCACGTCGTTTTCCTAATCGGAAACGTCATTGTCCTCGCGCTTTATGTGCTTTCACGCCACTTTATCGACAACTACTCTGACGCCTGACTTGGGGTTGACATGCTGGATTGCTTGGGGTCGGTGTGGAGGTTCTGGTGAACGGAGGAACAGGACGGAGGAATGCGGCTGGGTTTGTAGATGGCTGAGTGATGGTTGAAGGGGTTGGACGGGGATGGGGTGATGAGCTGGGTTTGGGTTTGAACGGAGATGTTTGACAGTCATCAGTATTTTTGACAGGCATCAGCATTTTTGGCATCAGTAACATTTTTGGCATCAGCAACAATGGTGGGCATCAGCATTTTGGCATCAGTAACCTAATGCCTGGATTATTGAATTTTTTTTTCACCTGATGCCAAGCTGTGAAATCCATCCTGATGCCATGGCTTGACATCAGAGTTTTTGAATTAATTTTGGTCCTGAATAATGTTGTGAATCCATCCCGATCGAGGCTGACATCGAGTTTTTGAATTAATCATCTTGATCAGGCAGCGTCGCATTTTTCAATTAATTTTAGTCCTGCAAAATGCTGTGAAATCCATCCTGATGCCAAGGCTTAGCATCAGTATTTTTCAATTAATTTTGGTCCTGTAAAATAATGTGAAATCATCCCGACGCCAAGAGCGTCGAGTTTTGTATTAATTTTGGTCTTGTAAAATGCCGGATCACTTTTGTCTTCATTAATGACATTTTTGTCATTTGACAAGCAATTTGTAATTTTATGAAATATGCAAAAAAATTAATGATCCTAAATGAAAATATATTTTCAAAATTATACCTACTTAAAATTTGTCCTTTTTTTTTTTTTTAATTGCCATTGGAATCCAAGAGAGATTTGGGTTAGATTTCAATAAGAACCCCCGTTGGGCCAGCTCTTTAACGTTTACAATCCTCTCCCCCACTCCCACCCTCTCCCTACCTCATATACACACACACACACACTGTGGATGCATCGTCACTCCTGTCAATGTAATGGTGAGCACGAGTGGTCTTAATTAATTGCAGTCTAACCTGTCTCAACGTAGTCTCCTCTCTCTCTCTCTCCTCTCGAAACGCTATAGATCTAAGTTATTTTTCTTCTTCCCAACTCGGGTTGTTCACCTTTTTAAGCCGGCGATATTCACTGAGAAGCTGTAGATTTGCCGCCGCAAAAGTGTAGTCTCGCTGTTTTCTCCGTCGGGCGAATTCGATTGTCGAGTTTACTTCGCTGTAATCACACTGAACTGGTGAAAATTCACAGAAGCTTCCGGAAGTATTACTTTGTGGAACTTCTTACTCTAACGCCCTATAGCCAAGTCTTTGCTTGAAGTTTCTGATGAATTTTGCGTAAGTAGCTATCTGGCTAGGGTTTTAACCGGATGATAAATAATTTACTGTAGCATAACCTCAGTTAGTTGAAATTGGATTGAGATGCGTGGAAATCCACCTACTGTGCAATCACTCAGTAAGATTTCTATGCTAAAAGGCTAAATTTTTTGCATGCATTTGGTATTGGACTGTATAAGTTGAGATTGGATTTGGTGTTGGTGTTGGTGTTGGTGAAGAGAGTGATGTTTTGAGTAATGGCGCTTAAACTACCATATGAGGAAGCTGCCAAAGTTGCGATTCAGTCAATTGGATGCGGATATGATGTCTCGCTAGATCTAAGACTCAAGTACTGTAAAGGAGATTCCTCAAACAATCCTCATTTAATCGAAATAGATGAGGTTCAAGGTAGAGACATTTTACTTCCCGGTGGAATTTTGATCCCTAATGTACCCAAATCTATAAAATGCGATAAAGGGGAGCATACTCGGTTTCGTTCCGATGTTCTGCCTTTCCAGCAGGTATTATTATTATTTTTTTGTAATCTGTATACTGTTTTTTTAAGGATTGATTTTTGCTGTGTTATAATCATGAGAATGTCATCGTGTTTATAAACATGAATCTGTCATCCCCCCTTTTTTTGATTGTGGGGTAGGGTAGGGGGACTCTGCATGTGTACTGTTCTGTTTGATAGATAGACTCGATATTTCTAATTATTATAAGTTTGATTACTGACTAACTACTAAGGGATCATTCTATGTAATGTGGCTTTTGCTATGTGTCTAATTGGCTGAAGAAAGCCATAATGAATTTGGAACTTATAATATTGAGGAGAGATGTAAAAACTATGCTAATGGTGGGATGCTGCAAAATTGAAACTTAGGAATGAAAAAGACAGGGATTTTATGCAATGGGTTTCATGTTTCAGTGCTCAATGCCGTATTTTGATATGATTAGGTTCCCTTATTAAGGTACCAGGGATCATAGGCTTTAAGGTATGTCACTATCCAGTTTCCATAAGATGTAATTCTTTTCCACCACAATTAGGTACAGTATGCAAATGGGTTCCAGACTGATACGCGTAGGACGGTCAATGTAACTAGCGAAATAGGCTTGGCAGGTATGGTAGGATCTCACGGCTGGAAGGAAGCTTTCTCGGGGGTGATAGGGGTCACGGTTACTAAGTGTAAGTTCAAGTGGGTTCTAAAAGCAGAGGGTTGTGAGGGTGGTAGGTTGCAAGATGGATCATGGACTGCTAAAGAGAACACTGGTGCTCGATTCAACATCAAAGGGCCGGGAACGTACAATTGCATGGCTTGGAGTTGTTACTCGGGGAGGAAGGTTCGCAAGAGTCACAATGGGAAGAGGGTTGAAGGGGTGGCTATAGTTGGTTCGTGGAAAGGAGGAACTTGCATGGCACGGCATGCAAGGTGGTAGCAGCCGTGTGGCTTTGGGAAGGGTGCCGGCCACCATAATCCTTACAACATAAGGATTGATTAAAGTAGGGGAAATCTGCTATTAAATTAGGATTTATTGTTTTATTAGAGTTAGGGTTTCTTCATGTTTCCTAGTTGGATAGGAAGTCTTTAAATTTGGTAAGTAGAATTAGGGTTTACTTTTGTAGCCTTTATAAGGCATTTACTTCCCTGGAATAAAGCAGATTTTAGTTTCGAAAGAAAAACCCCTAAAGAACAAGGTTTGTTCTTCTTGACCGATTTCTTCTAGCTTGGTGAGCGAAGCTGAGTGAGATTTAATCAACGGAATTCTTTACGTTGAGTGAGTGAAGCTCAACCGGTGAATTGATCTATCCTTTTCTATTTCTTTTTGTTATTTCTCGTGACTTTCGGGCTGTTCGCCAGGCCCGTGAATTCTCGGTTATTGTGAATCTTGTGAACTCTCGGCCAAGGTGATAATAATTAGGCAGATTGTTAGGGGGTCGAAGAAGGCTTCGGTGATCGTTCTTGGCAGCTTGGGGCGGCTTGGGTTGTTCTTGAACAACTAGGGTTTCCAGGCTATTAAATTCACATCACAGGCAAACTGTTGACTGTTGCAGAGCTCTTAGTCTATCTCTGATTGTCGATTGACTTGCACTGGCAAAATCAACCCGTGTGATCACAACAAAGCAGACCACATACTATTTCCTTTAAAAACAAAGAAAACGGAAAACATGCTAGTTCAACGTTGTGGTCAATGGGATGTGAAGTTTTCGTGCGTTTTCATACTTCTTTTGACTGTTATATGTACCTGACAACCATTTAACCAATAGCTGAAATTCTAACTAAGTGGCCACGATTAACACTCAACAATAACATGTATGCCAAGTTTACATTTTTATCCCTAGATCACTGTATATTCTATATGTAGGCAGATATTCATTACTGCCATTTGTTCTGTTGTGATCTCAAGGAATGGCCCAGATTTGATCCAGAACCCAATCCTTGTTAGTGCCAAGTTTTTGTATGCCATGGATGAACTACATTTAGCTGATAGTTCTAAAAGACCAGTAGTGAATGCATCCATTTAGGTTTTTTCAGTATTTGCCTTCATCACGAGGCAAGACATTCATTGATAACACGCTTGAAACACCATCTTTTTCTCTTATCTTTCAAAATTTCAGATTGAGAAACATGCTTGCCTTCTTTCTTTATTTTTTTATTTTTTATTTTATTTTTCGGTTGAAGAATCTCTTGCATTTTTCTGGTTGATGAAGTGAAGGTTCCTTATTTACTTATTAGCCCCGTTGTAACTTGCTTGGTTCATCATGGTATGCATATTGTTATAGTTTTTGGACTCGTTGTATCCCTGATATTGGGTGTACTTTAATTCTGAATTTGGGTCCATCAAAGTTTTCTCATTGAAATGCAGATGTCAGAGCAATTCAACCAGGAAATATCGTTAACTGGAAAGATTCCTTCGGGCCTCTTCAATGCTATGTTTGATTTTTCTGGCAGTTGGCAGAAAGATGCTTCCAATACTAAAACCCTTGCTTTTGATGGAGTTTTCATTTCATTGTACACAGTTGCTCTAGAAAAATCTCAGATGATACTCTGTGATCATGTGAAGGAAGCTGTTCCATCATCATGGGAGCCTGCTTTATTAGCAAGGTGATTTACTTTGTTCACGCCCTCATTCTATGCCTAGAGATTACAAATTTCTTCCTTTTTTTCCCTGTAGTTACTTCCGCTTGTTCTTTGACCCATGCTTGTGACTGGAAAGATTCTGATGTGAACGTACGAGAATTTGGTTTCTTAGGCTGTTGGAGAAAAAGTTATATAGTTTCAAGAGAAGAAATATGCACGTAGTAGCATGAAAAAAAAAGAACGTAAATTATGGAAGACCGCATCTGGTAGCACAAATGTAGATTTCCTGATCATTTCTGGAAGAGGAATGAACAATGTCACGTTTTCACAAGAAACAGTTGATAATCACGTGCGCAGGGATAGGAGAAAATGGTAATACTTCCAAAACCGTCATCAAATAAAGGGGGACAGTAACTACTAACTAGAACTATATACAAGTAGATATATATCTTCCCCCCAAATGATAGTAGTACATAAGTGAGAGCTCTCCTTTAAAATTAATGACTAACTTTTGCTATTATCGACCTTTGCCCTAGGACAGTTAATCTCATACTTGGTTGTTGCAACTGTTTGGTGTGTAATGGACAGTGATTATAGAATGGAATCTTCATGCATGCTGTTCATGATCAAATAATTAAGTTAAAGATTCAGCTGCTCAGTACGCCTGAGTGAATACTGAAAATATCAATTGTACCGTTGCTTTCTTAATTATCTATTTATGCCTTTAGATAATTGAGAATTCATTTTAGCTTGAATTGTTTACCCAGTTAAGAATGTCTGCTCCGCTTGGATATGCCAAATTGATGCTACCGAGTCATTAACTCTACTATTCTATTGCAGAATAATTAATTCCAAATTTTTATTTATTCAATTATTTTTTGATTCTCTGGAATTTGTTCTGTTCCTCTTCTGCTTTTTCTTCGATTTTCTACTTTGTCCAGTTTTAGAATTTTTGTGAATCTTCTGGCTATTTTATTATTCCAGGTTTATTGAAAAATTTGGCACTCATATAATTGTCGGTGTGAAGATGGGAGGGAAAGATGTAATCTATGTGAAGCAGCAGCATTCATCGTCCCTTCAACCTGCTGATGTGCAGAGAAGGTTAAAGGCAATGGCAGATAAGAGATTTTTGGATGCCAATGAACAATGTGTAATGGATTCTGAACACAACTATCAGAGAAACAAGGTTTGTGTTCCTTTGGGTTGCTGATCGTCATAAAGAGTTCTGAGATATATTCATATATATATATATATTTATTTATTTATATCTATATATCTATATATATATCTATATTATAATATATATATATCTATATTATAATACAGATCACTATCACCCGCTTACATTGGTAAAAGCTAACTACTGGCCAGGATTAACTTTTATCAAACACAATTAGTAGCCATGATTAAATCTCAGGATTCCGTGTGTGTGAATTGCAGTTCAATTGTGAATTACCGTTTATAGTGTGAATTACAGATCGCGATTTAGTTGTGAATTACCGTTTATAACTTTATAGTGTGAATTACGGCGTGAATGATTCCTCTTATCTCTCCCTTTTCTAATCAGCGGCACAACCACGCTTCCTACACTTCCCCCTTTTCTCTCCCTTATCTTCTCCTTTTTTCTCCTATCCGGTTTCTCTCTCCCTATTCAATTACTCATCTGCCCATTTCTTATTCCTCGGTTTGTAACTTTTCTTCTCCTTTTTTATCTTCCTCATCAGGTTTCTCTTTCTCCCTCTTCAATTATTCTTCTTACAGTTGATGGGTTTGTTTAATTTCCAATAAACATGTTTTCGGAATTGAGTTTGACGAATTCAGGGACTGGTGAATTCAGTTTGTAACTTATTCCTATTCCTATCAAAGAGTTTGAAGAATTCATGGACTTCTATTCCTATTCTTCCACCAGTTCTTTCTTCCTCTTCCTTTTCTGTGTCGGCCAACACTCTATTATATATCTCGGTGTCTTGGTTCTCGCCATCCCCATTAACTGTAAGTCATCATTCCCCATGATCGGTTTATTTCTCTCATTTGTGTCTTTGTTCTCGCTTAACTTCTCTCTCATCCTACATTTCCTCTCCGCCGGAATTTGTAAGTTCTTCATCGTTCTCCGTCATTGGTTAATCTCTTTCTATCTTGGTTCTCAATTTGAATTAGCAGAATATTATTAATTAAAAAAATTCTGAAAGGAACGGGATTAATTTTCATTTAGCAGTCTGTTTCATTCTAAGTGCATCTATAATTGCCTTAATTACAATAAACTTGATGGAATGAATGAATGATTCTTCAAAGATAATATGCAATTACTATGCGTCAGTTCGATATTATATGGGTTTATCAATTTTGCTTACCAAAGGAGCACAGATTAATGGGTAGGGTTGTATAGAAATATAATAATTTCTCCGACTTGATTTGGAGGCACAAGCGAAAACATATGTATCTTGAATAACAGAAGAAGGGGGGGTGTCACACAAATCACTTCACCAACCCAACAATCCAACAATAGCCAAAATTCTGTTAAGGAGATCTAAAGGGCTCTTTCACTATCACATTTTATTAGTATTATGTTATACTCCCTCCAGAACGGGCAAAGAGTCCCTGTTTGAAAGTCAAACTTTTTAAGAAAATGACATTAATAGTAGTTCATTGATAATAAAATGACACTTTTATGCCATAAATTTTGAAAGTAGACTTTTTAAGTGAAACAACTCAAAATGAAATGATGGACTCTTTGCCCGGAGCGGAAGGAGTATTATCTAATAAACTCCCCCACGTATGAACTCATTTATTTCGCTTATTTCCAGTGATTCCAAAAGTGGTCTATAATAACTGCCAATTTTAAAGAACATGGCGTGGCCTGGTCTTTCGGGATATGGGGTTGGTTGGTAAAATTCGAAAGTATTTTTTTTAACCTTGATTTTGGGATTTAAGATTTCGGTTTTGATTTCAATAATCGTTTGATTAGGTTTTAATTAGAATTGAAAAATTGGTTTTATAAGACGAATTTGGCTAACAACTGCTCTTGGAAGAAGCTAGAGTCAATGCAAACCATTTTGGGGCGGTTTACTTGCTAAACATTGATAAATTTTTCTCCCAAAATAAATGACGTTATAGAATTTCAATTTTTTTTTAACCAAAATGACCCTTATTAATCACCGTCTCCATCCTAAAATAAATACTAACTTTTTAGAGATTTGCAACAGATTAATCTACCTCTCTTTTTTTTTTTTAAATTTTAATAAAAAACTATTCATATTTACTATGCATTAAATCATTCTCAATACAATATTTAACAATAGCCAAAATACTGTTAAGGAGATCCAAAGGGCTCTTTCACTCTTGCATTTTACTTATTACACAATGTTTACCACCTCAACATATGTCTAGACTATTGTACGATGATACGTGGGAAGATTCGAGTTTTGTAGATGATGCGGTATGTTTTTTTTTTAATATTTTAATTAATAATTAATCATTTATATGCATATAATATAATTATATTAATTTGTCTGAATCTTCTTTATCTCACAAGTAAGTGGAAATACTGGACAAAATTATTTCAGCTCGCGATTCAAAACCAGTCATTGTAGCCTTCAGAAAAAGATTAAGTTGTCGTTATTGACAAAACAATACAATATTCTTTCTACATGTCAAATTTCTTTTTTTCTTAAATAACAATATTTGATTATTGGTTTTGCTTACAAAAGTAACTTTAAATTTTTATTCCACTGTTGGATGATCATATTGTTTTAATTGATTACCGAGATGTGTTAATTTTAAATTGGTTATTTTGTAAGTTTGAGTTTCCATTATTGAACATATTTATTAAGGCTTTGGGCTGCAGTACATGTATGTCATCATACCCAAAAAAAATTGAGACTCTTTTTGATACATAATGAGTTTTGCAGTGTACATTGATCCAACATTTACAAAATTTAAACATGTATTAATTTATTTGAATGCTGACACCGTCTCATACTGACGCCGTGCCATGGGCACGAGTACAAAAACTAGTATGTATATATATGATGTAACTGAGGTTATTAAACTCGTGTTTATTTGGTGATGGTTCTGTCAGGGGTTTCTGTTAGTTTCATGTTGGTACTGTATGTGCACTAGATAAAATTTATCACGTGGTCCAACGCAGCTTCAGGTCAAATCAAAACATTGAAGAGACAAAGTCCCACATTAAACATTATCTTAGTGTTAGCTTTTAAAGTTCTACTGATGCATGAATACATAATTAAACGTAGTTTTCTTCATGCTGATAAGCTATCATACTACTACCTTTCTCCGGTTTGCCTGATAGTAGGCCTGTAGATCCATTAATGTTGAACTGTAAGCAGAATTCCTGTAATGCTTATAATCTGCACCCTATGGTTAGGAGTACCATTCCTCTTACATTTATTGTTGTATTGATGTAAATTGTTATTATAAGGTTAGTCTTTTTGTTGTCTTGTCCACTGGCTGTTTGAGAAGGGTTTGCAAATTTAATGGGCTTAATTTCCGGGTGTTTTATCTAATTATTTTGTTTCAGTTAGAAATCAGGGAGCAGCGGCTGAGGTTTGCAGATACCAGCCCTTCAAGTTCTTATTCTTACAAGGAGGTATCTTCTTCTATTTACCCACCCTCCAAAATTTTCATTTTAAAGCCTAGTTGAATTTACCGATTATTCTTTTGTGGATTTTGTGAATTCCCTTTTTCTCTCTGCTGATGTCCCGTGGGTTATGCCCAGGACTGTTATTGATACGCTTCGGGGTTGGCCTTCCTTTACCCGGAATAGGAGTAATTTTTGGAAGTATGCCCCCTCAGCTATTTGGTGGACCATCTGGAAAGAGAGGAATAGAAGGGCCTTTGAGAACATTGAATCTGATTTTGTAGGAATCAAAAAGTCTTTTCACTTGTATTTGAGATTCTGGTGCTTATCTGTCGACCCAACTTTAGAGGATCCTTTTTGTAATTAGGTTGGGGTCTTTTGGTCTGTAGTTTAGTGCATGTATACTTCCAGTGTACAAGATAGCGTCTCCTTTTTTGACGCTTGTTAATAATACTTATACTTTTCTTATAAAAAAAATATATATATATTTTTTACTATATATATAAAAAGCCTAGGAATTGATGTATTAAGTGTTCAACTATAACTTTCATGCTACTTCCAATCAAGTTTGCCTTTGATAAGCTGGTTATTTGAACTGCAGGACCTTGTTAGCATTTTCAAGAGGAGAGGTGGAAGTGGTACTGGAAGTCTGCCCCACAATGAGTGGTTACACAGTGTACAGTTAGAGCCTGATGTGATCACGATGTCCTTCATTCCAATAACATCATTGTTGAATGGTGTCTCCGGAAGTGGATACTTGAGCCATGCCATAAATCTCTATCTACGCTGTGAGTAACATAGATTATTCTCTTTGTAAGCATTCAATTTTCAGAAGAAAGGGTGGGGTGGGGTGGGGGGTGGGTGGGTGGGTAATGAACAAGATAGAGTTTGGAAGTTGAATTGGAAAAAAAGTAAGTCCCTTTTTGTCTATGTTACCTGGATCCTTTATATTTTTGAACCAGATAGAGTTTGGAAATTGGAAAAAAAGTTCGTCCCTTTTTGCCTATGTTTCCCGGATCCTTTATATTTTGGCATATACCGGTGTTGCCAGGACCCGACATGGGTGTGGGATTTGTACCCGAGCCTTCCATTGCAGGGTGGGTATGGCTTCTATACTTTTGAGGCTTTAGGATAGAAAATTCCCATAAATACGTTCAAATCTTTTATGCAACTACTTTCTGAGCAGATTAAAGATCAATACAAACTAACTTAAGAATTTAGAAATAGATGGAAACGGAAGGGAGAGGAAATTTTTTTACCATTGTCAAAATCTTGAAGTTGAGCTAAAATTGTAGAGGGGAACCGCTCTCAAGTCTCAACTTCATCTAAGTATAGAAAAAACCTTTTTGTCGAAGATTAGATAGGGAGAGAATAGACGGAGTATGTTTAGGTTTCCAAGGAAAGGTACAGTTTAGCAATATAATTATTCTACAGCAACCTGCCCCGACAGACCGAATGCATCAGCCGGAGGTACAACACTGCCAAGCGTGCAGGGCTGGCCCTGTGAGCCCAAGGCCAATTACGTTAAACGGGCCCCTTCCTTTGTAGCATAATTTTTTTAATGTTGGATAGGGCCTTGTATATTTTATGGCAAAATATGTTTAACAAGTTGCAACTCCATGTACAAATAATCTTCATCTCATCCACATCAACTTGCTCATTATGTGTCAAAATATTTGAAATATTTTTGCAAGAACTTTTCAAACTTGTATCATCTATAGAAGCCAAAAAAAAATCGTACTCACAAAATGGCTTGAATCTTTCATTAGTGAGGTGAGAGCTTTGTCAACAATAAATAAGAAGTACTCTAAAGCATCCTCGAAACCATGCTATCTGTATTCACGAAAGCAAGCAATAAGACCATCGATATGCACGTCTTCACTTTGAAAAGTCTCACTCACAATATTGATAGGATACATAACTTCGTACCAAATCATCGTGCTAACCAATAACTCAAAGCTTCCAACTTCATGTACGGCTAATGATTCTGCTTCACTAGATGTTTTGGGATCTTCACTAGAACTTGCTAAATCAAACGAAACACCCCTGATTTTCGAGGCATTATATTTGGTTGGTTTAACACTTAATTTTTTTTTAAAATAATTAGGGTAGTTGTGAGATTTGGGGGCCAAGGCCATTGCCTCACATTTCTTATGGATGGGCCGGCCCTGGAAGCGTGTGGTTGATACATTTGGGTGATTGTGGCGGTTGCTCTAGCATTTTCCTTATCAAAGAGAAACAGTGGGTTTAGTCTTGGGCAGGGTTTCTCAGTAGCCAATGATTTTTTTTAGTGGTTTTATTAATTATAAAAGGCAAAAGCTGACACTTGCCCTTAGGGCACATGTTAAGCACCCAATTATAGTATGTTTCGCTTCAAAAACTACCTTAGGCATTGGAGCTTGTGAATAGGTGATTATCGAGAAAAAAATTGCTATATCTAGGTTCTTTAATGTGGCCTTAGGGCATATGTTAGCCCCATTATAACAACGTTTTTTCCTTTTACCATTTTCCCACCATTTCCCAATGGCAACACGGAGTACCACAATGTGAAAACGGGCCAGCCTAGCAGTCCTAGCAAATTTTACAAAAAGAAAAAATGGAAGAAAAAGTTTGTGGTGTAAAATTCCGTACACAACTTCCCAAGTGATTTGATAAGTATGTTTAAGAAAGTTAATCTTAAAAATTTCACTAAATGAGATGCCTAATAACCTTTCTTTAATAAACTTGATTAAGTATTTTATTCAAATATTGATTTTGGAAGAAGGATCCTCGCACCCATTCTTGAATCTGGATACTTTTTCGCCGTATCCATATATCTTAAAATTAGAAAATTTATGAACCAGATCCTCGTATATGTACCCGCATCCCATCCTTTTTACCGAGTCTGGGTAACATAGCTTTTGATTTTTATTTGTTCTCTATGGAGAATGGTTGAGTTATTCCAATTTTTCTTTTTCTTTTTTGATAAGTAATTCCAATTTTTCTTGAGGAAGCTTAATCAGACCAATTATTCTGGAAACCTGTTGGGGGTTAATTTCTTGTTTCTGAATCTATATTCTATATGGTACTGAATACTGGCTTAATTCACTTGGTTCTAGAAGTATGTTTTTTTTTTTTGATAAGTAAAAATATGTCCAAAAGGCCATTAATTCGAACTTACTGAGGGTTTTTAGATAACCAAATTCTTGTTAGGTAATTCATCTATCTACTATGTACATCACCTTGAAATAGTTTTATGTCAGTGAACGATTTTAACTTGGCTACTTGCAGATAAACCACCAATTGAAGAGCTCCATCAGTTTTTGGAATTTCAACTGCCAAGACAGTGGGCACCAGTGTTCAGCGATCTTCCTCTTGGACCACAGCGGAGGCAGCAAAGCACAGCATCTTTACAGTTTAGTTTTCTTGGGCCGAAGCTCTATGTGAACACCAATCCGGTAAAGCTTCTCTCCTCAAGTTGTCTTTTTGTACTAGTAATGAACCCCCTAAATCAAACAATTTTTTATGCCCAATCATTTCAAGTAAAGTTTTTGATCTTGGAAACCTCATAGGATTCATAGGGCTTGAACCAAACCAGGTCCACTGGTCGAGTATCTGGGATCTGGGCTTTGAGCATGCCTTGTAAGTTTAATCTTACTGGGGTTAACAGTAGGATGTATTTCAAGCTAAGACATGCTCAAAGCCCAGCTCAGCAAGTTTTCATAACCATATTTTGCCGGACTTAGCTTTGACTTTAGGACCCTTTGGCTTGAATATACTTTTATAGGTTCGCGTTTTGTTCTGTAAAAAAATTGGCACCTATTTCCAGGTTGGACGAGTCCACTTGAAATTCTTTCTTGAGCCAGACTTGAAAATTTCGAGCTAAATGGATTCCTTATATAACCCAAAAGCTAGATTTTGTATAAAGAATCACTATATGAAGTTTCAAGACCATTGTGATAGGCAACTCTTATCCATGTTTGGTTGAGAGGCAGAAGTTGTTAATTATTATAAACCAAGGGAAAGGGGCAAGAGAGAATTGAAACAGTTATGTGGGAATTTCAATCTTGATCAGTTAGGGGTTATGGATGGGGGGAGGGAAGGAGGAGAAGAGGATCAAAATGAAGTTTCCTTATGCAGCTCAAAATAATTTCTTGGAATGTTTGGGGCTTGAATGATGTTAGAAAGAGGAATATTATCAGCGCTTTGTTGAGAAGATGGAAACCACATGTAGTATGTTTACAAGAAATGAAAATGGAGACAATAGACCGGAAGGTGATTAACAGTTTAGGAGGAGATGGATGGTTTGACTGGGATTTTCTTGGGGCGGTAGGATCAGCTGGTGGCATTCTCATCGTCATAACTTATGGGAGGAGTTGAAGAGGGTAAGGAATAGATGGAATGTCCCTCGGTGCTTAGGTGGGGATTTGAATGTTATTCGTTTCCCGCAAGAACGTTCTGGAGCTAGGGTGTTTTCTCGGGCTATGGAGGAATTCAATGATTTCATTAATGAGCTGGAATTGGTAGATCTTAATCTCACGGGTGGAGAATTCACTTGGTTTAGGAAGGGCGTAAATAATCAGCACTCCAGGATTGATAGATTTCTCACTTCTGCAGACTGGTAGGAGAGCTTTAGTGGTTCTGGACAGTCTTGTCTCCCTAGAGTTTTATCAGATCATGTTCCTTTATTGCTTGAGTGTGGGGGCTGTTGTAGAGGAAAATCTCCATTTAGATTTGAGAATATGTGGCTCAAAGAACCGGGATTTGTGGAGTGGGTCAGATTGAAGTGGCGATTGTATGCGATAGAAGGAAATCCTGGATTCATTCTGACAAAAAAATTGAAACTTCTGAAGGCAGACATCAAAGTTTGGAACAGAGAGGTGTTCGGGAAGATTGAAATAAAGATTCAGGAAGCTGTTGAAGTTTTGAAAAATCTAGAAAGAAAAGCTGAGTTGGGTGACCTGTCAGTGGAGGAGGAGGAACAACATTCAGTTGCTAAAAGAGAATTGGAGTGGTACTTCTAAGCGAGGAAATCTGTTGGAATCAAAAATTGAGGGTGCAATGGTTGAAGGAAAGGGACAGGAATACCAAGTTCTTTCATAGGATGGCCAGCGTTCACAAGACTGGAAATCAGATCCGAAGTGTTTGGATAGAAGGAAGGTTATTAGAAGATAAGGATGCAATTGAATAAGGCATTGTGGATTTCTACGAACGCTTATACCCAGACTGCAATAGTCGTTGACTTAAGCTTGATGGTGTTCAGTTTAAGGTCCTTGATGAGGAGAACAGGATGTTGTTGGACCAACCCTTTTCAAAAGAGGAGGCGGTGGTAGCTCTCAAGTCTTTGAATGGAGATAAAGCGCCGGGTCCGGACGGTTTCTCATTAGCTTTTTATAAAAATTGCTGGGATGTGGTCAGGGAAGATGTTATGATGGTGGCGTCACATCTCATATTTGCGGATGATACTTTGGTATTTTGTGATGTGAATGTTTCACAGCTTGGCTATCTCCGCCTAGTCTTACTGTATTTTCAGATGAGTTCAGGTCTATTAATTAATATCAACAAAAGTGATATCCTGTCTGTTGGCGAGGTAGTCGATATTCAGTTATTAGCTTCTTTTTTCGGAAGCAAAGCAGCAAGTCTACCTTCGTCGTACCTCAGTTTGCCTTTAGGAGCTCCATATAAGAATAAAACAATGTGGAACCCAGTTATTGAAAGGTTTGAGAGGCGGCTTTCAGGATGGAAGGAGATGTCAAAAGGGGGAAGGCCTACTCTTATTAAAAACACTTTATCGAGCCTACCCACTTATTATATGTCCCTATTTGTGGTCCCTTCTTCGATTCGTGATAGACTAGAAAAATTGGAAAGAGAGTTCATGTGGGAGGGTCAAGCGGAGGAGCGCAAATATCATCTTGTTAGGTGGGATAAGGTTTGCTTGAGTTTACAGGAGGGTGGTTTAGGTATTAAAAGGTTGAAGAATTTCAATTTGGCTCTTTTACGCAAATGACTATGGAGATTTCTGGTTGCAAGAAATGATCTATAAGAATGTGGGGCGAAGGAGATCACTTTTGGTTTCCAAATCCCATGAGTATGGAAATGAATATGTAGAGGCTGGGATTCTTTTGCGAAGAATATTTCTTTTGAGATTGGGGACGGTTCTTCTATCAAATTTTGGACAGACAAATGGTGTGGAGAAGCATAATTGTGGAGATGTTTCCCCGATCTTTTCACTTTGGCAAGAGATAAGGACTGTTTGATTAGTTTGGTCCTTCAAATGAATGAGGGCAAAGCTGTGGGGAATCTGATTTTTAGAAGGAGCTTTCAAGTCTGGGAGATGGAATCTTTCATGAGCTTCTTCGGAAAAATTCATGGCGTGCAAATAAGGGAGAGCGGAGTGGATAAATTCGGAGAAAGAAATGGGATATTTTCAGTAAAGTAATTTTACAAGGTGCTGCTTCATAGTAACTGCAGTCCTCTTACATGGAAGTCGATTTGGAAGACCAGAGCCCCTAACCGAGTTGCCTTCTTTGCTTGGGAGGCGTGTATTGAGGCAATTCTTACGGGCGACAATCTGCGGAGAAGGAACAAGATTGCCAATCTGATGAAGAAAGTGTTAATCATTTGTTGATTCACTGCCAGTGGCTAGGCATTTTTGGGATCTGATTCTGGGAATGTTAAAGATTGCGTGGGTGATGCCTAGTTCATTTAAAGATGTGCTGCTGAGTTGGTCTATTTATAAGAGGAAAAGGAAAAACTTTTTTGGGATACGATTCCTTTAGCTGTGGTGTGGACTATTTGGGGGGAGAGAAATAAAAGGGCGTTTGAGAATGAGGAAAGTTCTGACACCATGCTTCGCACTCTATTTCTTTGGTGTTCTGAGTCGTCGGAGACTATTCTGACTAATTATTAATTTGTAGAATTTGTTAATAGTCCTACTTTTGATTAATATGTATACTCCTAGTGTACAAAGGATGCGTCACCTGATTTGATGCTCTGTTTTATTTCATACTTATAAAAAAAAAAAACCACAATACTCTCTTGCTCCAGATCTTGACTAATAACATCATACTAATCAAATGGAAAATAGCCTTTCACTTGGGTCGAGACATTAGTTATTTACGGTTCTCAGTAATAATCACTGCCATCCAGAAGCATTCATTGGTCCAAGAGTATTTCTATCCTGGATCCATACTATTTTTTTGAATGATCATTAATTAGACAAACTATTTGCACATTGTTTTTAAAAGAACTAAGGTCTATAGAGATTTGAGAAACATTTTATGTGCATTGTGCTATTATACTGTGGATATAAGTTGGCTCACCGTTGGTTTTCCAAATAGACGGAAAATCTGAATATATGTGGGTCTTGAGTGTCACAACTTCGTTATCCATTGTTAATCATATTTGCACTATACTAATTTTCATGGCAGGTTGATGTGGGCAAGAGGCCAGTGACTGGCCTCCGGCTATATTTGGAAGGTAAAAGAAACAATCGCTTGGCAATCCACTTGCAGCACCTCTCCTCTCTCCCGAAAGTTTTCCAACTGGAAGATGATCCAAATGGAAACTTTCCCCGGCCGTCATATGACCGTAGGTACTACGAGAAAGTTCAATGGAAGAACTTCTCTCATGTCTGCACGGCTCCTGTTGAGTCTGACGATGACCTATCCATTGTAACTGGGGCGCAGTTACAAGTTGGAGATTACGGCTTTAAGAAAGTTCTCTTCTTACGACTCCGCTTCTCAACGGTAAATGGTGCAGTGGCTAACAAGAATCCAGAATGGGATGGGTCACCTAATTTGGCCCGTAAATCTGGACTTATATCGACCCTTATAAGCCATCATTTTACGGCAGTCCTGAAACCACCTCCACCGGCAGCTGATGTGAACATAAATTCCGCCATCTATCCCGGGGGTCCACCTGTTCCTGTGCAAGCACCAAAGTTATTGAAATTCGTTGACACGACAGAGATGGCAAGAGGTCCACAAGACAATCCGGGATATTGGGTTGTCTCTGGGGCGAGACTTGTTGTGGACAAGGGAAAAATCTCACTCCGGGTTAAGTACTCATTGCTGACTGTAATATTACCAGACGAAGATATGGCAGATGAAGACTTGTAGACTTGATACCAAGGTATCTAATTTTGAAGTTGAGAGTCGGGCAAATGCCGTTTACAAACTGTATGATTAGTTACCGTTTGTTTCTCCGACTGTTGTATAATTAGTTGCGGTTTATAGGTAGTTGTATAATTGTTGTATATTGTGCTACCTATAAAAATCTTTGTATTTCTCTACCTGGCTTTATCAACCCAATCTTGATCCCTGACACTGACAGGCTGTCTGATAAACGGCTTTACCCCAACCCCTTTTACCTTGATGATCCAAGAATTTTCCAATTTGATACCATTGGGTTTCATCGGTCAACGTATGCACACAAGGGTTTTTTCATGCGCTTGCAATCAAGTCATCAAGATTCAAGACCCACAAGTAGTATGCTACTATGATGATCCTTCCCATGCAGAAAATAAAATTATTTTTCATCTTAATATTTTATGTTTGAAAAGTCTAATTATTATGGAATATATGTAATTAATATTAAAATTTATTATAATTACAAAAATGCTTGAGTATAACCAATATGTTAATATCAAATATTGAGGGCAAAGTTGAAATGTAATGAAGATAATAAACTTAAGTTTTTTGAACGTTGACTCTTAAAAGTGAAAAATTTTAAGAAATTTTTTTCTCTGAAACGGATGAAGCATACCCTAATTCCTAAATACTCCTTTTGTTCTTAAATAATTATCGTGTTTTTTTTTCCTGTCTGTCCGTTTCCAATAAATTGTCTTGTTTCCAAATTTTCCTTTTTAAGAAAAAGCCTTTTACTCCTTACTTTTTGTTTGAAAAATTGCTCTTAAAATGTTCAGATCGGCTCCTTCCATGCCTCTGGCCAACATTTGTTGCGGCAACGTAACGATGATCGACCTACCCGATCATGTCACCAGGGTCAAGGGGTTTCGGGTGCAACGCCCCGAAAGGTAAACGATTTTTTTGATTCTTTTAGTACGATACTAGAATGAATTTGGGCTATGTTGAATGATTTTTCAATAGGGACGAAGACGGAGGAGGGGGGGGGGAAGAAAAAGGCAGAGGACATGAAGGTTTGGTTCATTATAATTTTGCAGCGTGATGCATCAATGAGGTGCTTGACTTGGTGCAGCGCGATACAAAATTGAATTAGGTAATTAAAATTAATGCATCGGGGTACAAAAATCGATGTATCGCTATGTACTGACCCATATCTCACCTTTGGTTCATTCAGGGTACGTCGTCATTTCGTCCACAAAGGGACCTTTTTTGGTTTTAAAAAACACGATGGATTGTAGTGTTTACAAACTTTGATAAAGAGACCGACCTGAATTTATCTCATTTATTACACCAACATTTATAATATAGTCGGTTGATTTTTTTTAATTTGTATGACGGGTCAAACAATAATTACTCCCTCCGTCCCTAAATTATCGTCCTCCTTTCCTTTTTCGTCCGTCTCAAAATAATTGTCCATTTTGAAACTTACCTTTTTAGAACATCACTTTTACCACTTTACCCTTACTTTTTCACATTACTTTAATTATGGGCCACATACACATGAGCTTTAAAGGAAACTACACATTAAACCAATATAAATAATCAAGTCAATTGTTTTTTCTTAATCTGTGCGCCGGGTCAACTAGGACAATAATTTAAGGATGGAGGGAGTATTTAGGAAGGAATGGAGTATGTTTTAACGGAAAACGAGGTCATATAATTAACGAAACATTAAAATAACAAATGGGGTGGTGGCGCAGTTGGCTAGCGCGTAGGTCTCATAGCTTCTGAGTTATCCTGAGGTCGAGAGTTCGAGCCTCTCTCACCCCAAATAATTTTCCTTTTTGTACAGGGAACGCAAGAAGGCCTGACTACATGGCGGTTGGATTTCAGGATCAAACACGTCTTGACTCTTGAGGACAGTAGCTTACTTACCTAGTTACCTTATGGTCTTCTAATCTTCTTTTGGTTTTGCAGCCCCTCAAGAGCTGAAACTACCTGGACCACCCAGGCTTTCCATAAAGCAATCTCGATTCAAGCTTTATCCAATCCCTTCGGGGCCGGTTCTGGGCATGTTCCAGGTGACCGACCGAACAGGGCCACAAAATTTAAGAGGGCCCCCAAAATATTTCAGTCTAACCATTACCCATTTACTCATTTAGGCACTTACTATCCCTCAATCATCCTCATTCTCCTTCTCGTTTCTCTCTCGATATACTCACTGGCCACCGCCCGTAATCGATGTCGACGGATGGACTCCCAAGAAGCCTTCCAAGCTTCTCTCCACTTAGCTCACCGCCAATAACCTTTTTAGTTCAAACCTTCTTCAATCTTCAGTTCTTTCCCTTCCATATTTCAAAGCAAAATGCAAAAACTTGGGGTTGTTTGGATCCTATTTCTAATCTGGAACCATTGAACCAATTTCGTGTGAATTTGAAGCCTTGAATTGAAGTTTCGGTTTTTGCGAGTTGATTGGGTAAGTGTCCAAGTTCCAACTTTTCAATTTACTTTTTATTTGGTTTTCTAGGACATTGAATTTCATATAAATGAATTTGGAGGAAAACAATTAAATACTGTAGGTCTATAATTGAGACGGAGAAGAAGAAGAGGAGTTTGTGTAAAAAGTTAAAAGGAAGTCCCCCACTCTATAGATCATTTGTCTTATTAGAGAATGAAACCAAACAGAACGTTAGGAGAGATTGTTTTGAGTTTTTTTTTTTACCTTTTAGCAAAATCTATACTTGTTTTCCCAGTTTTTCCATTCTTTCTTTCGTTCCAAGTCCATTGACATTTATTATTTACATATTAGATTATTTAACAGTTTGTGATTAGTTATATAGTAACTTCGTTCCTATATAACTTGTGTGTGTATTATAATGATATAGTGATATTCTGAGAATCTATGAAATGTATAATTTTTATTGGTATTTAACTTTTATTAATTTTGGGCCTAATATTAAATTTAAAACGGGGCCCCGAAAAAGTCAGGACCGGCGCTGAATCCCTTCTTTGTCTTAATAAATCAGAAGCTTCGGCATGATTTCTTAGCACATCCAGTACAACTCATGACAAAGTCTTAGCCCTTACCCAACTCCTTGAAAAAAATAGTCAACCCTCTTTCAGACTAGTAGATACATGATAGTACATCTTTTCAACAAGCCTAGAAAGCAGTCTTCTATAGTTCATTCATATGATGTAGCACATTAGCTATAGTCTTGTGAACAAGGAAATAACTTCGCCTGCTGAATGGATTCAATAAGTGAATTATTCTTAAAAAATAACTCGAATAAACAAGCAAGACTTGTTATGCAGTACAATCTAAGAAAAGAAAGCTAGCTTTTCTTTTCTTGAAACTTAAACATCAGAAATCGCATGAAATTAATAGAGCTCTGCTTTGTTCATCATCAGAGGCAGAGACTGAGTGATCAAAATATGTTTAATACAAATAAACTTGGTGAATTGAGTCCTTTCTGGGCGATCTCGACGGTGGTAAACTTCTTTTCTACTATCCTGACTTGACAAATAAAAAAGAACTAGTAACTGCTAATATTAGTTAACCCAGAAGACAGCTAAGTTATCTGCATTTCTCTATGAGTCCCTTGACTATGGATTCTGGATCTTTCTTGCGAAGCTTCAGAGACAGAGCAAGATTGGGTCTTCTTTTCTTTGGGTGAGAAAGGGATTACCAAAAGGGCGAAACCAAGGACTATTGACGATCAGTGGAAGAAGGCATCCCTGGAAAGTGGCACGAACTGACCTCCTACTTCTATAGATGGCATGAAGCTCAGTTCTCTTGGCGGTCAATGCCGGTTTTTCCTCGGCAGAGACCTTAAGAAGGGCAGACTATTAACATGGATGGAAATCTTATACCTCATGCAAGGCCTGGAGTAAGTTGAATGCAGAAGATATTTATGACTTTTTGACATGGAAGGTGGTATTGAGGAGGGCCTACTGGAGTAAGTTGAATGAAAGCGGAGGTGGTGTGGTTGGCTAGCGCGTAGGTCTCATAGCTTCGGAGTCATCCTGAGGTTGAGAGTTCGAGCCTCTTTCACCCCAAACAATCCTTTTTTTTTTTGTGCAAAGGGAACGCTAGAATGCCTGACTACGAACAAAAGCAACCCATGAGCCTCTGATCAAACGTCTGCAGTCTGAACTCAGCCTCAACTTGGATTTCAGGAAATCTTTGTTGCCAAGCTAAATTGAGACACTCTTTGATACACGCAGTGAGCAGTTTCTTAGCTTCCCAGAAAAGCTTTTGATCCATCTTCCATTAGCATCTCTCAGCGCCCCTCCTATGGCTGCTCTGCTTTCCTTGCCAAGGACACTTGCATCTGTATTTAGTTTCACAAAACCCTCCGGAGAATTTTTCCTCCTTTTTATCTGTAATCAGACCGAAAAGAGCAAGTCATATTGCAAATATAGGCCTTAACTTCTATACAAAGAATCAATAGTAGAAGACTCCCTTTTGTCAATGACCTCTTTTACTGCAGATCAAGCTTTTGGTACTGAGAGTAATAATATATTAATATTGCCCCGTGGAGACTGATCATATATTGTTTCCTCAATCTCTTTCCTAATTACACTCCTCTTCGAGAAATTGATTCTCTTGCAACTTATGCACATGTTCATCAAAGTTGTCTATTTTCAAGGCCTAACAGCATGAAGATGGTCTGTTTATGTATAATGGTCTTAAAATAAAGAATGCTGCATAGGTGCTGTAGCAACTTGTGTGCACTATTGCCTTTTTCAAAACTTATCCCACATTGATAACATACCAAACATCAGAAACCTTAGTATAGCACTGCTTTCAGCAATTGGAATTGTCCCTTCGGGGACATCCGATAAAATTGGAACGATACAGAGAAGATTAGCATGGCCCCTGCGCAAGGATGACACGCACAAATCGAGAAATGGTCCAAATTTTTTTTGAAAACCCTTTGAATGAACTATCACTTGTTCCACGTCTCCATCCTTCATTTATTCATTATCAAAGTCCTTCAAAAGTTCAAATGCATTTGTATTTGGCCAATTATTTGTGAACTTTGATGAGATGAGCACAATAAAGAAAGATGGAGAGTAAGTTACAGTAGCAATGGGCAGTTTCCTTGCTTCCCAGCAAAGCCTTCGTTCCATCTTCCATTAGCATCTCTCAGCACCCTTCCTATTGCAGCTCTGCTTTCCTCGCCAAGGACACTTGCATCTGTAATTAGTTTCACAAAATCCCCCAGCTGCAGCTTTTATGTTACCAGTTTTTGGCCAATTATTTGTATTTGGCCAATTATTTGTGAACTTTGATGAGATGAACACAATAAAGAAAGATGGAGAGTAAGTTGCAGCAGCTCTATCTTCCTCCTATTGCAGCTCGCTCTCGCCATGACACTTGCATCTGTAATTAGTTTCACAAAATCCCCAGCTTTTATGTTACGCTTTTGGCCAATTATTTGTATTTGGCCAATTATTTGTGAACTTTGATGAGATGAGCACAATAAAGAAAGATGGAGAGTAAGTTACAGTAGCAATGAGCAGTTTCCTTGCTTCCCAGCAAAGCCTTCGTTCCATCTTCCATTAGCATCTCTCAGCACCCTTCCTATTGCAGCTCTGCTTTCCTCGCCAAGGACACTTGCATCTGTAATTAGTTTCACAAAATCCCCCAGCTGCAGCTTTTATGTTACCAGTTTTTGGCCAATTATTTGTATTTGGCCAATTATTTGTGAACTTTGATGAGATGAGCACAATAAAGAAAGATGGAGAGTAAGTTACAGTAGCAATGAGCAGTTTCCTTGCTTCCCAGCAAAGCCTTCGTTCCATCTTCCATTAGCATCTCACGGCACCCTTCCTATTGCAGCTCTGCTTTCCTCGCCAAGGACACTTGCATCTGTAATTAGTTTCACAAAATCCCCCAGCTGCAGCGTTTATGTTACCAGTTTTTCCTCCTTTTTCTCTTCAGCAGAAAAAAGCAAGTCAGATTGCAAATATAGGCCTTAACATCTATACAAAGAATCATTCATACAAGACTCCCTTTTGTCGATGACCTCTTCGTTCCTGTCACACCAAATGTTCCAGATGATGGAGCTTAAAATAAGTCTGTTCAAAGTCTTATTTATACCATAGAATGATGATGACTGGTTTTCGTCTCTCTTTACTTTGCATCTCTTTGCTTTGGATCCAACAGATCCTCAATACAAAAGGTAAACACCCAACCAAACCCAGATTTAAAAGGAATGTTAGACATCTTTCATTTACTTATTATGTCTGTCCCTTAGTTTCTTACTGAAATAATTTTTGTGCATCAGAAGTGCAGCCCATGCTCGGCAGATAGCACAAAAGAAACGCATGGAAAAAAGTAATAAACAGAATGGACAAACTCACGTTCCCAGTGAAGTGGAACCAGTCAAAGATGAGCCAGTACGGGCTGGAGATTCGAGCACCAAGAAAGAGAAGTTCGAGATATCTTCATTAGTCAAGTCGATCAAAACGAAGTCCAAAAAGGTTCCAGTGCCTCAAATGGTAAGATGTCTGGGAGAAAAGGCAAATAATTCTTTCGAGCAAACGCTGTAGCTTTTTATTGCTGAAAACCTAGAGGTAGTTGTGCTTCATTTGTTCTTTCGTAGATGCCAAGTATGAAATGAAGGGCTGCAAAAGGCAACCAGGTGAATCGGCCGGGCAGTACAGATGAGATTGAAGTACTTGTCACAAAAAGTTTTGTAATAATTAAGCTATAGTTTTGATATTCCATAATTTCATTTATGATTTTGTTGTATCGTTGGTCAGTTATTCTTTGGTGTTTTGATCATAACAGTGAGATCTATGTTATTATCGAGAAAGGTTACATTTACATGGGACTTTATGGTGTTGCATTGTTTTGGAATTTCATAGTTCATCGATTCGTTTGACGTTAAAAGTGTGACTTTTTGCCGAGTTATCCTGAGGTCTCATAGGCCCCTCCTATGGCAGCTCTGCTTTCCTTGCCAAGGACACTTTCATCTGTATTTAGTTTCACAAAACCCTTCGGAGGCAGCTTCCATTTGATCAAATTTTCCTCCTTTTTATCTGTATCAGACCGAAAAGAGCAAGTCAGATCGCAAATATAGGTCTTAACTTCTATACAAAGAATCAGTAGTAGAAGACTCCCTTTTGTCAATGACGTCTTTTACTGCAAGCTTTTGGTACTGAGAGTAAATATTGCCCCGTGGAGACTGATCATAGACTGTTTCCTCAATCTCTTTCCTAAACACACTCCTCTTCGAGAACATTTTTATGCCCCTATCCACACACTTTCATCGTGCTTCTTATGTTTCTAAGTAGCTGTTTCTCTTACTTCACTTCAACTAGGTGTAAGAAACTTCTTGAACATGCATATACAATAGCATATTTATAGGGAAGCAAATAGGGTGGATGATTCATTGATTCTCTTGCAGCTTATGCACATGTTTATCAAACTGCATGTTGTCTATTTTCAAGGCCTAACAGCATGAAGATGGTCTGTTTATATATAATGGTTATAGAATAAAGAATGCTGCATAGGTTCTGTAGCAACTTGTGAGTACTATTGCCTTTTTTATCCCACATTGATAACATACAAAACATCAGAAAGATTAATATAGCACTGCTTTCAGAACTTGGTTTGTCCCTTTGGGGACATCCGATAAAATTGGAATGATACAGAGAAGATTAGCATGGCCCCTGCGCAAGGATGACACGCACAAATCGAGAAATGGTCCAAATTTTTTTTGATCTCAAAGCTAGTAAGCATTGAGCAGTTTCCTAGCTTCCCAGCAAAGCCTTCGATCCATCTTCCATTAGCATCTTTCGGCACCCCTCCTATGGTAGCTCTGGTCCAAATTTTTTTTAATCTCAAAGCTAGTAAGCATTGAGCAGTTTCCTAGCTTCCCAGCAAAGCCTTCGATCCATCTTCCATTAGCATCTTTCGGCACCCCTCCTATGGTAGCTCTGGTTTCCTCGCCAAGGACACTTGCGTATGTTTTTAGTTTCACAGGCGGCAGCTTTTATGTGACCAGTTTTTCCTCATTTTTCTCTGCATCAGACTGAAAAAGAGCAAGTCAGATAAGCAACCATGGCCAATCATTCCTTCTGTTTCCAGTCCATCATCTATGTCTAATCCTCCTGTTAGTCTTTTTGTTTCTCCACATGCTATGCCTCCTGAATCAACTAGTTCTTCCCATTCTGCTTTTGAGTCTTCTACTCTTCTTTACCCTCTCTTTCTCTAGATTCAACTCCTGCAAGGTTGCAATTGATCCCATACCAATTCCCAAACCAGCTCCAGCTCGTCTTTATTTTCCAGAACCAGTTCCACCTCCAGTCCCTTTTCTCCCTAGAACTTCTACCAGGGTCAAGACTCCTTAAGACTCCTTCTGTCTCTTTCTCTAGATTCAACTCCTGCAAGGATGCAATTGATCCCATACCAATTCCCAAACCAGCTCCAGTTCGTCTTTATTTTCCAGAACCAGTTCCACCTCCAGTCCCTTTTCTCCCTAGAACTTCTACCAGTGTCAAGACTCCTTAAGACTCCTTAAGACTCCTTCTGTCAAGCTAAAGGACTATGTTCTTTCTTCTATCAACTTACACTCGTCTTGAGAGGTTTAAAGCTAGATTGGCATGTCGTGGACTTGCCACAAGGGAAAATGGGTTTATAAGATAAAGTACAATTTAGATGGAAGCATAGAGAGGTTTAAAGCTAGATTGGTGGCTAAGGGTATACATAGACAGAAGGTGCACACCAACTTGATGTCAACAATGCATATTACTTAGAGGTGGGCATTCATTTGCCAAAACACAAATAAACAATCACTCCCCACCTTTTATAAATGGGGACAATGATGACTCATATATAGATTTAATTAGAAATACTCGTTACAAGATCACGCCATGTCACTGATAAGTTGATCCACTCAGAATGCTCGGGGACAAAATGGAAATGTTATGAATACCAAAGGTTTTTTTTTAAATATATATTTTGAATCGATTCCGGGAATCTGATTCATTTAATGGCATGGCAATATGATCTCTCATGCGTACCACATGCACTACACAAAACTAAATTACGTAACATGGCAACATTCAGCTGGTTAGTGTGATTATAAGGTAAGGTAACCACATTACCAAAATCTCCCCACATGATTTCCAACCACAAAAAGACACTAACAATATTGCCTTTTGAGTGTGATTATAAGGCAAGGTAGCCATCCTGCAGAAGATCCTACACTTTCTCTCTCTCACGACCCAACCTTTCAACATTAAAGATGCTTCACCACTTGCTGTCCAACTAGCTATTCCAAGATGTACCATGCTGACCTGTCACTTGAATTTCCTACGTGGCTGTACCACATAGGTGCCACATTTCACCAACACCAACTCTGCACACCCTGCCCCCATAACTCCACACTTCCCTCTTGGGTTGACTTGTGCCCAAACGAGATCAACAGTTTCCCTCACCTTTAGGTAACTATATATAATATATGTTGTCTTTCAGTCTGCTATTCAAACTCACCTAAATTACACAACTTAAACACGAGCCCTCTCAAGAAAACACAATATCCCAATTCTTCTTTTCACAAAGAATTAACAACGAAAATGCCTCTCATCATTTCGAAGAACTTTGGTTCATGGTTCAAGAAGCATGCTGATGGAGACGATGATGGTGATGATGGGTATGAATGTATGATTATGCTCCAGCTGCATGTTTAGAAGGAGACGGTGATGACAACGATGGAGATTACGACTATGCTCCAGCAGCATCTTTGGAAGGCGACGACGATGATGATGCTGGCTATGATTATGCTCCAGCAGCATGAATGGGGGATAGCATTCTAATAGTAGTTTATATAAAAGCACTAATTTTGTGTCTATGATAGTGGCTGCAATGCTGGAGTGGAGGGTCTTAGATAGAAGATGAGGGAGGCAATTATTTATTTAACACCAAAATGCATGTATTGGTCCTAGTAGAAGATTTGCAGCTTTACGGGTGCTAATTCAATGAAAACTCTACATAATAGTGGATTATTATAAGGCGCGCGTCTTCTCCGAAGTTCTTTTAAAGTATATGCTTTTTGATGATAAATTGATAATGATAGATGGGGACTATATTATTCACACTCAAACTAGGGACAGACATGCTATATATATAATGTGCCAAGTGCTTTTGTTGTTTACTCGGAAACTCACACATGTTGATTTTTGCAAAGAATGCTTTTTTGTCTTTCTCGTAAGTGTTATTTTATTGCCACATGAATACTGATCATAAAGCAGCTAAACTGAGCTAGTGTTTTTGCTGAGGACAGAAGGTATATGCCCCAGAGTAATTTTGCAAACCTGTCTAGAAGGACACCAAATCCGAACACCCCAATTCTGTTTGCATATTCATTAAGTCTTTGTATGGATTAATTCAAGCTGTTATCATCAAATGGCAGACAACTTGTTGGAAAGCTCTTATACCTCAGTCACTAGGGCTGATTTTCGTTCACTCACCAAGCACAGTTCATTTCAAGGGTTTTACCCTTCTGTCAATCAGTTACAATATTATTTGATTTGAATCTGGTGGGGTGCGCCAGGCCCTTGCTATAGTGTAAGGCATGGGCGACGCTTGAAAGCCCAAGCAGCAAGCTACTTTGGTGGACCTTCCCCCTCAAAAAATAAGATTAATATCGTGTGGATCAATGATCCACATATCAGATATTAAACTGATAAGAACAGATACTACACTTGATCTTAGCCAAAAGGCCGAGAAAGGTATGCTTACTTCCACATTCGGCCATCATTTTTATGACTTGTCAGACTGTGCCTCTTCTTTAACAAAGCTGATGTGGGATACATTTCAAGTTACTGGAATGGAATTGTACGTAAATGAATGACATCATAATTTACACCACTCTGTGAGTCCAACTTCACTCTAGATCATTGAATTACTCCGTTATTGCATCATGGCAATTTAAACTATGTTTCCCAATGGAAACTTCACCTAAATTTCTGCAATTGAGTGGAACTGTGATAGTTATATTGGTATTCACAATATCTCGACCTTTACAAGGCATGGTCATATTTTAAAACACAACTTCTCTTTAGTTATAAACCAAATATCTTAATGAGCACAATTAAGCAATAGCTGCATTCACGATGGCCTATGATGTGAACACAAACTCATAATTTTTTTATATTGATTGATGTGGCCCTTAATGATTTTAATTTAGAGCTCAGGAATAGCAGTAGAGAACTTAGAGAACTTCCGTTCCTTTAAATCATCAATGGCATCTCTAACCGTGAAGAGGATATCCTCGCTATCAATGTCAATGTCCATTAAGTCACATAGGAAACCATGGCCAATCATCCCTTCTGTTTCCAGTCCATCATGTGTGTCTAATCCTCCTGTTAGTCCTTTTGTTTCTCCACATGCTATCCGTCCTGAATCAACTTCTTCCCATTCTGCTATTGAGTCTTCTTTACCCTCTCTTTCTCTCTAGAACTTCTACCAGGGTCAAGGCCCCTTCTGTCAAACTACAGGACTATCTCAAGGCTTTGCACATGGTGCTTAGGTATGTGAAAGCTTCCCTGGCCAGGGTCTATTTTTCCCTTCTGCCAATCAGTTACAATTGCGTGTCTATTGTGATAGTGATTAGGCGACAATCAAAAGATGGACGGTCTATCTCGGTTTTTGCATGCTCTTGGGTAATTCCCATACATCTTGGCACTCAGAAATAGTCATTGTTGATAGGTCGTTTCTTTGAGCGAGTATCGTGCCATGGCACAAGGCTGTGAGGTTTTATGGTTACAGTCTTCTTCGTGATCATCAATTGTAGACTTCCTTCTCCCTGTTTCTTTACAATGTGATCATCAATTGTAGACAAATAGATTTTAATCGGTAAATTAAACTAATTACTAATTAGCATTCAACATTAAAAAATCAAACTTTTCTTACAAATATAATCAAATTTGGTAATTGAAAATTTGAATCCAAGGTAATTGAAAAGTGAAAATATTAAGAATGGAACAATAGTAGCAATATATATAATAAACTTATAAATCATTAAACAACAGGATATAAAATAAAATATTTTATATTATATAATAATAATAATAATAATAATAATAATAATAATAATCAAATAATATTCACCTCGGTTTGGTTTGGTTTGGTTTGGTTTGGTTCGATTCGACTCGGTTTGGAGACATGAACCACAAACCGAACCGAACCACTCGGTTTTTAGATTTTGGAAACCAAAACCGAACCGCCTTGTACCGAAACCGAAGCAAATTGCATGGTTTGGTTTGGTTCGATGGTTCGACTGTACACCCCTAGAGGCAAGACTTGAAGTAGCTCTACCACGTGTCCAAGTTGAGTTGTTCCACTACATGGCAGTGACATTGTATTTGTCATTATTAAGGGTAGTTTATTCTTATTAGATCACAGATTGTTAGGCGGTTAATTCTATTCACGGCAAGAAAATAGAGTATTTGGGTAGCTCATTTGTCGTCCCTAATAGTATTTAGGACGGCCATAGGGACGGCAACATGGAGACTTAAATAATATGGGTGCTAAATGTTTTTGGGAGACGACGAGCCGTCCCTAAAGGTTTTTAAAAACGGAATTTTTGCCGACCCTAATACGTTTCAAAACGCTCTAAATAATTGGCGGGAAAACAAAAATGACGGATTGTTACCGTCCTAAATGTTTTGCCACCAACACTTTTGGTTCTAAAATTTTGGTGGGAAAACAAAAAGAACCGATTGTTGGCGTCCTAAATGTTTTGATGCCAAAACTTTTGGTTCTAAAATTTTGGTGGGAAAACAAAAAGGACCGATTGTTGGTGTCCTAAATGTTTTGGTGCCAAAACTTTTAGTGGGAAATTACAAAAAATAGTGACGGGTAATATTGGAAAAATTGGTGGGAAACTTATTAAGATCAACTTCCACCATCCTAAAAAATAATTTCTTATATTGATATATGCATTTTATTAACGAATTATAAATTTAGCATTTTCATCAATACAACAAACAAAAATTTTAGTAAAAGAATATATCATTAATAATAAAAGATAATCATTACATCAATCTATTAATAAAGTTGATTGTTTACCAAAAGAATCAATCTACTAGATCCTAAGATTAATTAACCAACCTACAAACAACTTTTAGAAATATAAAAAATATCATCTCAACTAGTTTAAACTCCAAACTAGTACATCATAAAAAAACAAAAACAAAGGCTTGATTGATGATAACTTTTGACTAATGATCATTGATCGATATATTTTATACGTCGATTTTATATGTTACTATGACTTAAATTATGCTAATTCACGAGGCTTTTGGCTACTGATATGTGTTTTTAGTGAGTTTTGCGAGTTACAGGGTTTTTAGTGAAAATATGCAAAACACAAGGCTTTTATATGCAAATTCCAAGAAGGGTCCAAGATGAAAATTGAAGAAGAAAAGAAGAAGTTACACGCTGGAGACCTTACGGTCGCAAGGTGTTTCAGACCTTGCCCCCGCAAGGTGAACAGTAACTTGAAGAAATCAAAGCCAGAATCTTTGGAGACCTTGCGGACGCAAGGTACCCCAGACCTTGCGACCGCAAGGTGGTCAGAACGCAATAAATTCATATTTTCATTGGAGATTCAATTGCAATACAACTCTACGGTATAAATAGGAACCGGGAGCCAAAGCCTAGAGAGAGAGAGACAGCTGGAAACAATTTTGTATAGCTTTAAGAATATATTTTAGGTTGTATAACATATTTAGATTGTGTAATTACAAGTATTGAAGATCAAATCATGTCTCCATTCATCTCCATGTGCTGTTCATTGTCTATGATGAACTAAATCATCACTAATCTAGGAGGTGGGAGGTAACTTGTATCGAATTTATGTTTTAATTCATATTTATGTTCATTCAATTCTTGTTGATTGTGGTGTTTATCAATCCCTCTATTATTTCGCTTTGAACAAATGAATGTAATCGCAAATAATAAAGGCCTAGAGGTGCGGATAACTGCATGACCAATGTGCATATGTCGCATAATCGGCTCACCATCACAATAAATTGGACCTATCGATGCACGAGAGTGATAAGTTAGGACCAGGTTCATACATGATCTAGGTGACAGATAGATCATATGTTCTTGTGCTTAGGATATAGAATGGATGAATGTTGCGGGGATGGAGGCTGAACCAATAGTTCAACAGACTATATCTATCTTTTGTGAACGAACCCAAGAAATTGAATGATAATTATTTTGAATTAAACATAAAGGAGATACAAGTGAAACCCGAATCCTAGATTGCCATCTACCATAAGATCTTCATAACCTGTAATTACTGCTAATTAGTTAAACACCTAAATAATAATAATAATTTAGAGTAGAATAATTATAAAAACCCCCTTAGATTAATAATTTGCTATCAATAAATTGCACTATCTGTGATCTCTTGTCTCTGTGGGTTCGACCCTTGCTTCCAATACTATTCTATAATAGTCTTGTCCACTTGCAAGGAAATAATTAAAATAAGATATCGATCAAGTTTTTGGCGCCGTTGTCGGGGACAAGCTAGTTCACGTAGTTAGTTTGTTGGTAGCGTAATTTTAATTTAATTTAGTTTAATTTTCAGTTTTTATAAAAATAAAAATACAAAAAGATTTTATTTTATTTGTTTTTAATAGTTAGTTGTTTTTAAATTGCTTTAATTTATTTTATGCACGGTCGTAGATCTTTGAATCCTAAATTGGTAGAACTAAATCAAGATATAAATAATATTAGAAGAAATCAAGAAGATCTTGAAAATCTAGCTCCTCAGCCTGATAATCAAGAACAATTGAATCAAGAGGATCCTCTGGTTGATCCTACAATGGAAGATATTAATCAAAATCCTGAAAATCCAGTTAATCCAGTTAACATGAATCAAAGAGAAGAAGAACCTGCTAGAAGAAATATGGAAGTAGTGGTAAATCAAAGAACTATTAATGATTTCAGTAGACCTTCATTAAATGTAGTAACATCATGTCTAGTCTTACCAGATGCTGTAAGGAATTTCGAACTAAAAGGCCATTATTTTAATGCTATACCTTCTTTTCATGGAATGCCTCACGAAGATCCTGTCAGTTTCTTAAGAGATTATGAATACATGATGAGTACTTTTCCTTTAGGAGGGTTGACTGAAGACCAAGTTAAAATGAAATATTTTCCTAGTGCATTAAAAGATTTGGCAAAGCGATGGTTTATGAATCTAACACCTAGTAGTGTTTATACTTGGGCTCAATTATATGATTTGTTTATGAGTAAATATTACAAGCATGCATCTCTCACTGAATATAGAAAACAAATCATGTCATTCCAAAATGAACTAGGTGAAACATTCCATGAGTCTTGGGATAGATTTAAAAATCTGCTCATTATGTGTCCTCATCATAATTTGGCTCAACATGTGTTAGTACTTCAATTTTATCATGGTCTTTCGCCAGGCTTACAAACTATGGTTGATAGTGCAGCTGGTGGTTCTATTAATAGAATGACACCAGAAGCACTAGAGGAATTATTTGAGATGTTAAGTATTAATTCTCAACAGAAAAGTGCTAGAGGTAAAAATAGGAGTCTATACCAAGTTCAAGAAAAATCAGATACACAAGCTCAATTTGAAAATTGGCCAATTCAAGAAGCATGTGCTTTATGTGGATTATATTCTCATGCTACTAATTTTTGTCCATCAAGTGCTATGTATGCTGAACAGGCTAATGCTATGAATATATACCCTCAAAGGCCAAGGAATGATCCCTACTCAAACACATATAATCCTGGTTGGAGGAATCATCCTAACTTTTCTTGGGGAGGAAATAAGCCTTTACAACCTCAACAATTCCAGCCTCAACAACCTCAACCACAACAATTTCCAAATCAGAATCAATTAAGGATTGAAGACGTTCCAAAACAAGATGGAACAAGTAAAGGTCAAGCAATGTTGCTAAAATATCTGCTTGAAGAAGTTGAAAATTTGAAGAAGCACATTGTGACTTCTGAAGCCGAGAAAAGAGAAGAAGGGAAGTTCCCTAGTCAAACCGAGCAAGCAAAATCAATCACTCTCTTGCGAAGCGGTAAGGTAATAGGTGAAGAGGTAAGTGATCCTGTTCATTCTTCTAATGTGCCTGATGAAGTAGAGAATTCTGAAAAAGAAGTTGAAAAGGATAATAGTAATGAGAATAATCAAACAATTAATCAAGAAGTAGAAGTAGAAGTTCCAAATAAGGAAAAAGAGAAAGAGGTTCAAAATAAAGAAGTAGAAGTAGAAGTAGAAAAAGAGTTAGAACCAGAAGAAGAGGAACCTTATGTGGCTCCACCACCATATGTTCCTCCAATTCCGTTTCCAAGAAGACTTATGAAAAACCGAATGGACAAACAATTTTCGGAAATTTATAATATGTTATCCAAAGTGAATGTTAATCTTCCTTTGCTTAACGTTATTAAAAATATTCCAGCTTATGCAAAGTTTTTCAAAGATCTTCACTCTAAGAAACACAAGTTTGAAAACAATGAGAAAATTATTGTTTCTGAAAACGTAAGTGCTGTTTTACAACCCGAATTACCCCTAAGTTGAAAGACCCTGGTAGCTTTAATATCCAAGTTTCCTTGGGAAGCTCTAAAAAGATGAAAGCCATGCTAGATCTAGGAGCAAGTATTAACTTGATGCCTTTTGCGGTCTATAAACAGTTAGGGTTAGGAGAACTAAAACCCACTAGTATGCAATTACAATTAGCTGATCGTTCAGTTAAATATCCTTTGGGTATAGTGGAAGACATCCTAGTTCAGGTTGATAAACTAATCATTCCAGTCGACTTTGTGGTTCTAGAGATGGAAAGGAAAATTTGCACAAATAATGAAGTTCCTATATTGTTAGGCAGACCTTTTATGGCCACTGCCAATACAATGATAAATGTGAAAAATGGTAAACTCACAATGTCAGTCCTAGGTGAAACTGTTGAAATCTCTGTTTATGATGCTATGAATAGACCTAGTGACATAAATGCATGTTTTTCCATAGATGAAATCGAAAAATTATCAACTGAAACTTTTGAAGAAGATAATGAAGATGAAGACTATGAGAAAGATGTATTTATAGTTTATGATGATAGTCCTATCCCTCCCATAAAAATTGACATTGATGAGATAGAAAGAGAAATAGAAGAGGAAGAAAGACAAGAAAGAGAGAAGTTAGAAGCTCTTAAAAATAAAGATAAAGAAAATATAGAGAAAGAATCAGAATCAGAAATTAAGTCTGATAAAACAGAAAAAGTAGAAGAAGAAACTAATGAAATTAAAGAAGATGAAGTAGAAATTTTAAAATCTCTTTTTGAAGAAATTGAGATAGAGAATGTTAAAGTAGAAAATAAGGAAGATGTTAAAGAAGGAAATACCGAGGAGGTTAAAATAGAAGAAACAATTAAAGCAGAAAATTCTGAATTTATGCCATCTGTTAAATCTCCTCCAGTTGAAGAATTAAAGCCATTACCACCCCACTTAAAATATGCATTTTTAGGGGAAGGTAAAACTTTACCTGTTATAATAGCAGCTGATTTAACTGAAGAGCAAGAAGCAAGTTTATTAAAAGTTTTATGGACACATAGAGAAGCTATAGGATGGTCCCTAGCTGATTTAAAAGGTATTAGTCCGTCTATGTGCATGCATAAAATACACTTAGAAGAAGGTAGTAAACCTTCAAGAGAAAGACAAAGAAGACTTAACCCACACATGGAAGAAGCCGTAAGAAAAGAAGTTCTTAAGCTTCTAGATGCAGGTATAATTTACCCAATATCAGACAGTAAATGGGTTAGTCCAGTTCAAGTAGTTCCTAAGAAGTCAGGAATTACAGTTGTTAAAAATGAAAAAGATGAATTAGTCCCTACAAGAACAATAACTGGTTATAGAATGTGCATTGATTTGAGAAAACTAAATGCGGCAACTAGGAAAGACCACTTTCCTTTGCCATTTATTGACCAAATCCTTGAAAGACTAGCCGGTCACGAGTATTATTGCTTTCTTGATGGTTTTTCTGGTTACAATCAAATTCCTGTAGCACCTGAAGACCAAGAGAAAACAACTTTTACATGTCCTTTTGGTACTTTTGCTTTTAGGAGAATGCCCTTTGGACTATGTAATGCACCAGCCACCTTTCAAAGATGCATGATTTCTATATTTTCAGATTTAGTAGAAAGATGTGTTGAAGTTTTCATGGATGATTTTTCAGTTTTTGGAAACTCTTTCGATCATTGCTTAGAAAATCTTACATCAGTTTTGAAAAGATGTTGTGAAACAAATTTAACTCTAAGTTGGGAGAAAAGTCATTTCATGGTCAAACATGGAATTGTCTTAGGGCATGTTGTGTCAAATAAAGGTATTGAAGTTGATAAAGCAAAAATTGAAGTTATTTCACAACTACCCCCTCAACTTCAGTTAAAGGTGTTAGAAGTTTTCTAGGGCATCTTGGTTTTATAGAAGATTCATAAAAGATTTTTCCAAAATCAGAAGCCTCTATGTAACTTGTTAGCAAAAGATCTGAATTTGTTTTTGATCAAGAATGCTTAGATGCATTTAATCTATTAAAAGAAAGATTAACTACTGCCCCTATTTTATCCGGCCCTGATTGGTCTCTTCCTTTCGAAATCATGTGCGATGCATCAAATTTTGCAATTGGAGCCGTGTTAGGACAAAGGGTAGATAGAAAGCCACATGTGATACATTATGCTAGTAGAACACTAAATGATGCACAACTAAATTATACAACAACAGAAAAAGAATTTTTGGCAGTTGTGTATGCTTTAGAAAAATTTAGATCATATCTGTTATGATCAAAAGTGATAATATTTTCTGATCATTCTGCCTTAAAATATTTATTAAGTAAGAAAGATGCTAAGCCTAGACTAATTAGGTGGATGCTATTATTACAAGAATTTGACATCACAATCAAAGATAAAAAGGGAACTGAAAATGTCGTAGCCGACCATTTGTCTAGATTAGAATTTTCGCCCTTACTTGAACGTCAATTTCTTGATGATCCAATTCCTATAAATGAAGATTTTACTGATGAGCAACTATTAGCTATTAAAGATTCAGACCCTTGGTATGCTGATTTTGTCAATTATTATGTGTCTGATATCATAAATCCTGATTTTGATCATTACGAAAAAAAGAAATTTTTGGCTGAAGCGAAAAATTATTTTTGGGAAGAGCCTTATTTATATAAAATATGTTCAGACTCTTTAATTAGGCGATGTATTCCATAAAAAGACCAACAAAATATTATGGAATTTTGCCATGAATACTCTTGTGGTGGTCATTTTAGTGGGAATAAAACTGCTAGAAAAATTTTACAATCTGGTTTATATTGGCCTACTGTTTTTAGAGACTGTGAATTATTTTATAGAACTTGTGATAAATGTCAAAGAACTGGTGGAATAGGAAAAAGAAACGAAATGCCCTTGCATATTAACATGGTTGTTGAAATCTTTGATGTTTGAGGCATTGATTTCATGAGTCCTTTTCCAGTATCAAATAATTGTGAATATATTTTGGTAGCTGTTGATTATGTGTCTAAATGGATTGAAGCCATAGCTACTAAAACAAATGATGGTAAAACTGTAGTTAAATTTGTTGAAGATCTGTTTGCGAGATATGGAGTATCAAAGGCCATAATAAGTGACCAAGGGACTCATTTTACTAATAAGTTATTGAATAATGTCCTTAAGAAACATGATGTAACTCACAAGTTAGCTACACCATATCATCCTTAGACATCTGGCCAAGTAGAGGTTAGTAATAGACAAATTAAAACAGTATTAGAAAAGACTGTTAGGCCTAATCGTAAAGATTGAGAATCTAAACTTAAGGATGCTTTGTGGGCATACCGAACTGCTTTTAAAACCCCAATAGGAATGAGTCAATACCGAATAGTATATGGCAAGGCATGTCATTTACCAATTGAAATTGAACACAAAGCTTATTGGGCTGTTAAAGACTTAAATTTAGATTTAACCTTGGCTGGTGAGGAAAGATTGTTTCAATTGAATGAATTAGAAGAACACAGGCTAAATTCGTATGAGAATGCTAAAACTTATAAAGAGAAGACCAAGAAGTATCATGATATGGGGTTAGCCAATAAGATGTTTCGACCAGGATTGAAAGTTTTACTTTTTAATTCTAGACTTAGGTTATTCCCTGGGAAGTTGAAATCTAAGTGGTCTGGTCCTTTCATAATTGTCCGAATTTACCCTCATGGAGCCATTGATATAAGAAATCCAAAGAATAACGAAGTTTTTAAAGTTAATGGACACCGACTCAAGCCATACCTTAAACCGATGTCAGTTGAACGAACAATTGAATTAATTCGTTTAGCTGACAATGCACCACCCAATGATTAGGTTTGCAGTTGGGTCGAGCCAAAGACGTTAAACAAAGGCGCTAAGTGGGAGGCAACCCACTATTATGAATTTTATTGCTTCTGTAGTTAATTTAAATATGCTATTCTCCGTTAAATGTATTTTTGGACATTTAATTTTAAAATTAAATATGCCAAAATTCAAGTTTGGGGGAGAAAAGCATCTTAATGTTGTATTTATATGTTGCTAATAATTTTAGTTTAGAGTTTTTGTAGAGTTTTTATAATGCAGGAAAGAGACAAACTTAACGGAACTTAACGGAGGGACTTAACTGTTAAAATGCTGAAAAAAGATGAAAAAGAAACGAAAAGGAGCCAAACTGTCCACCTTGCGGATGCAAGGTGATCTGGGCCTTGCGACCGCAAGGTCCTCAGTAAATGTGGACATCGTGAACTGTACTGGCAGACGTGGGAATCAGTTAAAGAATGTAAAACGCCTGGGCTGCCGACCTTGCGGACGCAAGGTAAAAGCCACCTTGCGACCGCAAGGTGTCTTTATATAAGGGATGCCGGGTTTCTTCTGCAGAGTACACAGTCTTCATTCCTCCTTCAAGGCAGAGCAGCAGCATTGTATTAGACAACTGGATGTTTATTCATAATCCAACTAGAGTCAAAATTTAAATTATCTTAGTATTATGAAGCTACATGGGACAATTGTTTTCGTTCTGGCAACCACAAGAACATGATGGGCAAGTAGTGACTGCATGGCTGTAAAAAGGTGACATGGAGACAGAGCAGTTTGGCTTTGTTGAGACCAGCATCTGTGAGTAAGTGCAAGTCACTGCAGAAGAATGTAGGGCAGTTAATGAAAAGGAAAATAAGAAGTTCTGCAAATGCTATTTCTCGAGTCAGTAACATACCGAGGAAAAGTCAAACTTACTCAATGCTCTAGTCCTTCGCCGACCATCAAATGCCGGGAACACTGAGGATGGCACTGTCACTGCAGGGCTACACGTGTATCCTTTTCCTGGAACGACCAAAGTAAAATTCTGAGGCGAGCTCACAGTTGTATACGTATGCTCAGAATTCCCAACACTCAACTGCAGCTCCCGGGTCTTGCAGCTTGTTGGTTGTAAGGTGCTTCATGCTGTAAGTCGATGATTATCGGTTTTTGGTGACAACAATAAGGGATGTTATCATGAAACTCTTTACAATCTCCTTGATCAGTAGCTTGGGCTCCCGGACCAGATTACTTCCTTCTTTGCCCATGTCCATCCAGGGCTCATGATGTGGCGGAACATCTGGAAATTATTCATCGTCACGAATGCCTGAAAATCTATCATTGCAAATTTCTCAATGAAATCTCTTAAGAAAAATTTATTTCATTATGCTGGCTCATGACACTTACCACCTATGACATAGCCATCTGAGGTCCACGGCATGATATCCCAACGGTTGGATCAAGCGGATCACAGGCCACTATAACTGCAGCAGTAATGCAGAATAAAGGAGGGCCAGAAAGTATTATTAATGAGCATAATTGGCCGGAGTTGAAAAGAAATTCGAAGTTTACCTACCTGCACAGTTGACCTTGCTAAACTCAGCAAACTCTATCCATATTTGTTCTGCCAAAGAAATCGACCATTACATAATTCCTTAGACATACAAAAAGGTACTGCTACAGATCTCTCCATCACAAAATATCCCAGGCTAAACTTTGTCTTTAGATCAAACTTAGAGATAAAGCAATTTTCTTAGAACTTGAATTATGTAAACAACTAAACACTAACCGATTAATCTTAGAACATAAAATATGGGTTCCATTCCATACACCCATGACACTTAATTTCAACTCAATACACAAATGTTGTACAACCTCAAAATTAAAAAATCTACCCTACAATACATTAATTCTTTTTCCTCTTGACCAGCAACATTAGTTGAACTTCAGCAGTCTCCAACTTTATTTTTTAGGAATTATTGTGGGCCGGTCCGCTTTTCAAAATTTTTAATTGCTCAAATCTCTTCTTTTTTTTCAAACCGGAAAAGAACACTTTTGGGAGCAAAATTACTACAATACCCTTAATAAGCATCTGCATGAGACGCGCTACGAAAATGAATCGTGGTGCATTGATTACCGAACCATGATACATCAGTTTTATTACATTAATTTTTGCACTGTGATTCATTAGTTTAATTGTCTAGTTTATTTTTGCACAACGATACATCAATGTTTGAACCGCGATTCATCAGTTTAATTAGGTGCATTGATTATTGAACCGCGATGCATTAATTTTACACCATGATTCATCAGTTTAATTGTCTAGTCTATTTTTACACCGCGATACATTAATGTTTGAACCGCGATTCATCAGTTTAATTGTCTAGATTATTTTTGCATCGCGATACATTAATGTTTGAACAATAATACATCAATGTTTGAACCGCGATACATCAATATTTACAACGCGATACATTAATCCGATATTTTTGTACTGCGATACAAAATCATAAAAAACCAGACCACATCCTCCACCTTCTTCTTCAATCTCCTCCGTCGTAGCCTTCTACTTCATATTCCTTCTTTACCTTCGTCTCTACTGAAAAATCTTAACCCAGCACAGATCCATTACAGTTTCGAATCCAATGTGTTTGTTGAAGCTGTTGAAGAAGACAATGGTATTTTCGGAACAATATTTTGAAAAATGAACTTTTTGCGGTTGAAAAAAAAGAAAGGAAGACTAAAGAAGTTACAAACTTTAGAAAAGGAACCGGCCAGAATTTTACCATATTTTTTATGATTGTGGACCGATCATCCTCGTCCTCATCGATGAAAATTGAAAGGACAAATTTCAAGTGGGTATAATTTTAGAAACATGTTTTCATCTAAGTCTATCAATTTTTTGGATATTTCATATAACTACAAATTGGTTGTCAAATGACAAAAATGTCATTAATAAAGGAAAATCTCATCTAAACTGTCAAAACAAAAAAAAAATCCAATAATGTTGATGTCAATGCTAGGCATCATAACTGTTAACAGTTTTTTTAAGACAAAAAAAATCAATAATGTTAATGTCAATGCTAGGCATCAGAACTGTTAAAACAGTTTTTTCAAGACAAAAAATATCCACTAATGCTGATGTATTCTTAAAGAAGTTCTCTATCGGCCCCATTTGAATTAATTTGAAAACATATTTTAAAAGGTATACTGGTTTGTAATTTGTCCAAATTGAAAACTTGAAAACACACTTGCTTCGATTTTCTTTCAGATCGGCCCATTTTATCGTTTTGCTTACTTGGTGGCCAGCTGGGCCTCCAACTAACTAGCGAGATACAATCTCATGGTTGATGGTCCAATTTTCAGATGAAGCCAACTTACAAACAAACGAGGGTGAAAATCAGGTCCTTTTTTGAAAGTTTATAAACACTCCGGTCTATTATTGTTTTTTTCAATTGAAAAAAATCATTTTTTTTAGGAAAAAAAACTATGATACCCTAAATAAATCTTAAGCGTTATGAATTACCCACTCAAAAGCACCACGATGCATCAATTTAATTGCATCAATTTTTACACCACAATATATCAAATTATTTTCCTAATTCAATTTTACATTCAATTTTGCATCGCGATGAATCAATTTGCACCGGGATGCATTAGTTTAAAATTACCTACTTTAATTTTACACTGTGATGCAAAAACATTGTAGCACCGCAATGTATTAATTTAAATACATCATCCAATTTGGCAGCGCGATTGTATCAAATTATGCATCGTGATGCATAAATTTTAAATTATTACACCTTCTTTCCGGTACACAATCAACAAATGATTCAAAATGTATATGCATCTTTCTTGTATCCCAAAATCCAAATCGATGCATCACGATACAAAAATGATGTATTGTGATTGAAAATTAATGCATCCAGATTCAAAAAGGTGTCTAACAAAAAAGAATTATATTCATGCATTTCATCGAATACTTTACATGCATAGAAACACAAAATACTTTAAATCTATTTTGAATCACACAAACACAAATAATGAAAGAAGATGAAGAATAGCAACATCGACAACATGATATAAATTAGTAAAAGAGTGGGAATTTCGGATAACGGACAAACAATATGTAGTAACTACCGTTTTTCCTCGACACCCAACTCCCCACTCTCTTTCCACTTCATACTTTTATGTCTTCAGACAAAACGAGGGAGAAAAAGAAGAAGAAGTATACAGTGAATTTCAGCCATAAATTCTCTTCTGTGGGCATTTTATGATCGATTTCATGAAAATGGACTTTAGTGGTTGAACCGAAGGGGTTATATACTTGGGAAGGGGGACTGGGAGCAATTTCTCCAACAAACAAGGGTGAAATTCAAGTCAGTCATCTTTCATAAGTTTATAACAACCACTATAGTACCTACGTTTTTTTAATTGAAAAGAATATACTTTTGGTGCGAAATGATGATTTTTGGTGCAAAATGATAACTATGTCATTAATGAATTGGACACGTGCTACACTTACTTAGTACATCGCGATGCATTAATTTGTACATTACGATGCATCAATTTATACATTGCGATGTATCAATTGTTACAACGCGAGCATGATTCTAATTGTGTAATTGTCGTTTCCATTTCATAGCGATGCATCGCAATTACAAATCGATACATCATGAATCCAAATCAATGTATCACAACTAAAACTTGATGCATCGTGATTTCAAAATGGTTTCATTTGCATCTCTTATGTCTTCTTCTTCCTCCTTCGCCTTCTTTTCTTCTAAAAAATCGTTTACCTTTCGGGGGCATTGCCCACGAACCCATACGATGGGACGCTCCCTCCTCAACCCTCACGATCTGATCAGACAGATTGATCCCCGTTTTTTTGCCTCCAACAATAGAGATGTTTTGAACAATTTTGAAAGAATACATTGGAGGTGTGGAATAAAATGGATATGGGTATTTTAGGAAGAATTTTATAAAAGAGCTTTTTACGATTAAAAAAAAGGGTACAGCAACGTAAGAGGATGTAAACAAATCAAATATTTTTGACTAGATTTGATATTAGTATTCAAATGTAGATATTTGTATTCGAAATATTCGAATACGATTTATATTTTTTGGATTCGATAAGTATTTGAATTTGAATATGAGTCAGTAGTATTTGATTCGAGTATATACACACACTTGTTGAGTATTTATTAGTTTGTTTTTCTTCTTTTATTTCTCAAGAGGATTAGTAGTGGTTCCCCATTTACCCTTTTAGTGACTTGAACCCACAACCTATTAGGTATGGGTGAAGCGTCTTACCACTAAGTTGTGCTTCATTGCCAGTTTTTATTAGTTAAATATATCATAAATGTATTGAATATTAGTCCATATTATTTAGAATGAATACAACTATTCTTTGAATAAATATTTAGAGATATCGTGTGCAAAAAACAAATTAACCAAATTTTGTTTTAAAAAAATAAGAAATAAAATTTCAAATCGAATAGAATCTAATAATTCAAATATCAATTTCAAATCAAATATGAATCAATTTGAAGATTCTAATGAGAAACTAATACAAATATTTGAATAGTTTCACGAATACGAATCAAATATTGTAATATTTACTTCGTTTACACCCCTATTGCAACGATTAAAAGTTTGAGAAATGATACCAACCAGTAATTTTTTCCCACAAACTATATTGACAGCTCGTTCTTCAGACTCAACAAATAAACTAACTAGTTCTAGAGTCAATACTATGCATGTGTACCATGTATAGAGATGTCAAAATCGAGCCCGGCTCATAGGCCCGGTCTAGGTCACCCGACTTTTCAAGGGTCTGGGTCTCAATTCAGTAGGCCCGTGGCCCGTGATTGGCACAAGCTTAAAAAGCCTGAAAGCCCGGTCCGGCCCGATCATAAAGTTAAACACTTAAACTTAATTACAAAATTAAAAACTAAAACATAAATCTAAAAAGAAAAAAACTATCAGACATTCATTTAGACCACTTTTTTTTTTTCTTTTGATTAGATAAATTTATGACACAATATGATCTATTTCCAAATCATTGTTCTTTTTTTGGTTGAAACTTATATTCTAAATTGATGGAAGTGACACTTACAAAGAAGAAATGAAGTTGATCTTTCAAGTTCTAATCTAGTTTAGTATGGTTGTAGTTAGTAATTTTATCGAAACTGATCTATTTAATTGAGTATCTCTATATGATATTAGCTAATAAAAAACTTCAATAGTATAAACTTGATAAAATAAAATAAAATTAAAATGCTAGATTGTGTCGGACGAATAAAAAAATGAACATTTGCTAGTTAGTATGGTTTTGCAAACTAGAACCCGAAAAACTTTGTCTATCCTTAGAAAACACATATTAAAAAATTGGGGACAATATGATGAACTTCAATTTGGTTATAAATTTTTTGAAAACAAAAATTCCTTCAAGTAGCACATGTATTTTTTCTTTGGTCTGTAACATTATTGTTTTTCTAGTATCTGTTTCGTTCAATTGTTGAAATTACTACATTTGTTTATATTTGTTTGGTTGCACTTTTGCTTTGTAATTGTGTAAGTTAGACTGGTAAGTATGTGTGTGTTTGAACTTTTGATGTGTTATATAACATTTATTAGCTAATTTGTGAGTTTTTTTAATAAAAAAAATATTTATTTTTTTGGCCCAGAGGCCCGAAATGCGCATGGGCTAGGCTTGAGTTCTATGAGGCTCGACACTATTTCGGTCCGGCCCAGACCGGCCCGCCATTAAGCGAGGCCCGACGGGCTTGGGTCGGGTCGGCCCGACCCAGCCAGTTTGACAGCTCTAACCATGTAAGAAGTATCTCTTCTTTTGGTACTAATATTAAGCATTTTACCTAAAGATTTTCAAAATAAACATCATTTTTAACCACGTGGCATACATCTCTTTTATTGGTAATAATAGTATAATTATTTATCTAAAAAATTTAAAACCAACATCACTATCAAATCAATATGAATACACATATTCTATTGGTAAAAAGGGTATAAATATTTTATCTAAAGACTTTTAAAATCAAATTATATTTCTAACTAAAGTAGGATACTTATATTTTATTCATAATAGTTGAAAGTTTTTATCTAAAAAAATTTAAAACCAACATCATTTTTAATTAATATGAGATACATCTCTTCTATTGATAATAATAATATTTTTAAAGTCAATATCAATTTCTAGTAAATGTGTGATACATCTCCTCTATTGCTAATAATAGTATAAGTTTTTTACGTAAAAACTATTAAAACCAACATCACTTTCTAACCAATATGTGATATATATTTTTTATTTGTAATAATTTTGAAAACTTTTTTCTAAAGACTTTTAAAACCAACATTTTAAAATAGAATAGTAAACTTTTTACTAAGAATAGAAGGAGTACATTTCTTCTAATAGTAGTCAATCATCATTTTCTTCTATATTCTCGTGATTTTCCCTAGGGACCATAACACGTAAAACATGAGTTGGACTTTGTTATTTATTTTTAGGCAAAACACACAAACGGGCCACCAAACTTTGGACCATATTGCAATTCGGCCACCGAAACTTTGGTTCATCTATTTTGGCCACCCTACTTTCATTGCAAAGCGACCCATTTTCTAACGCCAAATTAGAAAATGGCGTTAAACGATTTCCTATTTTACCTTGTTATTAGACAAACGGTGGATAGATCGCGGGGGAAACACATTCCAAATCAAATCACTCACAAATCGAAGAAAAAAACCCCCAAATTCTAGGGTTTTCGATTTGAATCGAAATTCAAATCTCTTCGATCAAACATAGGGAACATATCGCACACAATACTTGGGATGATACCCAAAATTGAACATTTTTTATTCTTCATTCTTCATTAGTTAGGCAAATATTATGTAGGTAGAATCGATTCAGAACTTCTATATATAGGAGTTTTTGTAATTTTTACATATATTTTTTATAGTGATATCGTTTACTTTTTAGTGGTTATCAAATTTTGAGCTTAATATTACACTAAAAATAATTTGATTATTCACCTTAGTGGTTATATTTTTTCACGAGTAATGATAGGGAGACTCAATATATTAGTATTTAAACTTTTACACTAAGTGACATGACAATTAAGTTGGCTATTATGGATTTCACTTTTTAACTTAATTTTTAACCCTAGTTGTAACAAAGATTAGTTTATTCTAACCTAACCAATAAATCAATACACTAATTCTTTTCCCCAAAATTAACAGGAGCAACCAATCTACAACAATATTGCCATCTCCTTCTCCGACATCAATGTCGTCGTCTTCTTCTTCTCCAATGAGAAAATAAGAAACATATGAATTTGATGCAACATCAAAGAATGTCTTTGCTAGCAACACATAAGAGAAGATTTGTATCTCTTACATGTATTCAACTGGCATTCATATGTATAGTATCAATAGTCATTCCAAATATTTGGTACTTCTTCCAATTCATAGGATCAACGCTCGTGGCTTGCATTGCATTGGTTTTCCCAGGCGCAATTGTTTTAAAGTAGAATTTTTTCATTGATCTCTTCTCTTTTAGTAAATTGTACATTATTGTTAGTCCCAAAGGGCACAATAATAAGTTAGAAGGGGGGGACTGAATAGTTTATTAAACACTTAAAACTTTTTGTATTGATTCTTAAAACAAGCACTTGCAATCTATTGAAAAGATTGAAGTAACGGAAGTCTTGCAAAGAAGACAGACTAAGTCTGCTGGTGAAGCACTACCGGTAGACTTAGCTGGTTACTCAAGTTTGCTGTTAAAAGAATAAGTTAACAATTATGAAAACATTGTAAAGTAGTAAGTAAAGAACACATGTATTTTGAGATGGTTCACACTATAAAGAGTGATACGTCCACCACCAAGGCAGTCAACCTTGAATTTAAATGTGCACTATATTTTCCACTAGTTCTATTACAGAAATGTCCAATGGATCGTGTACAAAATATTTGACTTGTGTTTGGGGTGGGGGTATTGAATATCTTGACAAAACAGAATATTCAACGTGTAGAAGAATAGTAGAAGGAACAACAATAAGAAGCAAAAGATTAATGGTTGATGCAGATCTTCTTGTTGTTGTTGAGGACCTCGTTGATCAGTTGATGATCTCTTGAATGCACTGAGTATATAAAGCTTGATGTTGTTGTGAAGATTCAGAGCATTGTTTTCTTCAGTCTTTAATGGCAGTATTTATAGATTGGGCATTCTTGAGATCATTGGAGAAGACGAAGTGAGTAACAACTCTATTAGGTTGAATGCATTAAATATCTGGAGCTGTTTGTAGACTTCTTCTTCAACTGATCTTGGCGAGGAATGGTGAAGAGTTGTTGCGACAACTAGCGGTGGCGATAATCGAGTTGCGGAACTGCGTGTAGTTGTACGGTTTGTATGTGTCAGTCTCTTCTCTGTCACTTTTCAGGAGACGAAAGTCTTCATGCTTTTTCGGAAAAGCTGGAGGGATGTGTCTGAGAAGTCAGCGATGATCTGGAGATGATTTAATTCAATTCAAACTGATTTAGGTTTGAATTAAATAACCCACTTAAGCTTTGAAGTCTGGAAGTCTTTGACACGTCATGCTGTCCGAGTGTAGACAAGGTCTGCCGCTGGAGGCTGCTTGAACTCTTCCGGTGAAGCCTTCAGCCGAAGTCTTTCACTAAACCTGTGAAGTCTAGAAAACTATTCTAAGGCAAAGTTCTATACACAGTTGCTACGTTAACTGGTACGCAGCTCAATTAGTCACTAGGTATAGAACCTAATGTAATAAATGAACAAATGCAAATCAAGATACAATGAGAAACAACGCTTGTGGCTTGCATTGCATTGGTTTTCCCAGACGCAATTGTTTTAAGGTACAATTTCTTCATTGATCTCTTCTCTTTTAGTAAATTGTACATTACTCGGTTACATTATTTTTATTTTTATATTTTAATTGTCAACAAATAAGGTAGTTATTCTTTTTTATTTTTTCATAATAAATATGTCTACTCAATTTTTTTAATGATTCACATCTCATATTCAAGTATCATAAAAATAATATAATTAATTCATTTTCAACCAAAATTTTAAAAATATTGGATATTTATTATCAAAATTGAAATAAATTAATTTAGTTTAAAATATATTATTTTAAAATATCAATTCAATAATGATATGTATTAATTTGAATATTGGTTTCAATTAACTCAAGAAGTAAAATTTTGAATCTCAATTATAAAGGTAATGAAAAGTTTTAAAATTTGCGATATTATATCATACTATGATTTTACTATTTGATCAAACTTTTACAATAATATTCTTTAAATTTCACTTTAAATTTTTTTCCATAACCAAAGAACTTTTTTTTCCATAACCAAAGAACATCTATTTTCTCAAAGTTTGGTAGGCAAAAAATGTCCTTATGATAATATAGCTCTAGTCATAAGATTAATTAATAAAGTTATTTAAAATGTTAAAAAATGAAATAGCTATGTTGTTCATTGATATTTGAACTAAAAAAATAATGTAAGAAGATGATTAGGAAATTATCTTGATCAGTCAACTTAAAATAAACAAGTATTTAAGTGGTAGTTTTGTCTAACCATATATATATCTAATGTGATACTTAAGTATAAAGTGAATAAATAAAAATTATAGTGAAAATAATATCTTCTTTTTCATATAATTATGTTGGGGCAACGAATTATGGAAAACCTCAATTACATAGGATCCACGTCAATCAAAAGCACTTGCGACATGGTGCATGATAATAAGGCTCCGTTTGTTTAACGAAAAATGATTTTTCAGAAAAATGATTTTCGAAAAATGATTTCTGAAAAATGAAAAGATTTCATTTTCAGGTGTTTGGTAAATCTTTTGAAAATATGCCGGAAAACATTTTCGGATGTTTAGCAAATATACGAAAAATGTTACGGAAAACAATATATGAATAAATACAATAAGTTTTTTTTTCCTCCTAAGGGGGGCATGGGAAGGGATCGAACCTGAGACATCACATCACACTTTGTAAAGTCTCATGTCTACCACTGGGCCTCCCCCTTAGGGGCGAATAAATACAATAAGTATATTCTAATATTAATACACTTATTGAATATAAAATAGTGTTGAAATTTAAGTAATTTTCTTTTAATAACCATCAATTTATCATTAATGGTGTCAAATCAATAAGTTCCATCTTTTTTCAAACTCACAAATAATTTTTTATTAATGTATAATTGATATGAAAAATTGTTTTAAAAAATAAAATAAATAATGTTTGGGACGTCCTTAAATAGTAATATAATATAGTGGACATTAATTTTAGGACGTATTGAATATTTCTTAAAATTATAATTTATAAATAATGTGCATAAACTCCATTTATATTTCTAAACAATTTATTTGTGGATAAATAGTGTGCGTGTATGTAAATATGTGTAATTTTGGAAGGGCACGGAAGATTACTCGAACATTTGGAAAATAACTTACGGAAAATAAATCTGTAAGTCATTTTCCGGAAAAGAAAGCTTCATTTTCCGTTGACTCAGAAAAGCTTTTACGTTGACTATATTTTCCTAAGGTTACTAAACATCGGAAAATGAGGAAAACGTTTTCCAGAAATCATTTTCCGTGAAATTAACAAATGCAGCCTAAGTGTTTATGTACTAGATTTCATACCGGTGTCTATGACACGATAGATGATCAGTGTATGAAGTGAATATAATATGAATAAATTAATATATACTTGAGATTTTGCAAGAGTCGGATCAATGTACACTACACAAAGCAAAGACAACATTCCAAAAAATAAAGAAAAACATATTTTATTGGTTGTAAAATTTTGTAACTCATCCAAAAATAGTATAATCAAACATCCAAAAACATTTTCTCTCAAACACACCAACTCAACATATGTTAATATAAATAAACTTAAAAATGAAAATCTTAGACAAAAACCAAAAAATAAATTGAATGAGACGATGTAAACTAACAAAAGATCATTCAAAATTGAAATCACAAAAATTTCATACCAATAAGGGAAAGTTCGCACAATTTTTTTAAAAAGAAAGAAATTAAAAATACAAATATTTAAAATTACAAAAATTACTAACAACTTTAAAAAAAATCAATCTAGGCCGAACAAAAATTAAATTGAGATTTCAGTTGATTACGATAACAATCAATTAAGAAACTATAATAAATAAAAGAATAAATTAGAGATAAGATCTCAGTAAAATAATAAATGTCTAGTAAAATAATAAATGCCTACTAAATATTTGCTAGAATTAACTGTTCTACACACGCTTGTGGAAATTGAGATTTAATCCTAACCAGTAGTTGTGTTTGGTAAAAATGAATCCAGACCAGTAGTTAACTTTTCAGAATATTTAATCATGACATATAGTTATATTTGGTAAAAATGAATCCCGACCAGTAGTTAACAACTGAGCGAAATTATAATATAGATAGTAATACTCCCTCGGTTTTACTTAAAAATTTCATGTTTGAAAATTTTAATTATTATATATAACATTAGAGTTAATCATAATTACAATAATCTATATTATGAAAGAGTTCATGGCATAATTGGCGGCCCTGATTGAATTATGTCAAATACAACTGGCGGTTCAGATTGATCCGTAAGTATTGTGAGTTACATATGAATCTCATTTATGAGTTTTGTTTGAATTACCCCCTCAGTTATGAGATTTGTTTATCACAAATATCAATTGAACCGATCTCATACCGGCAATGTGTCTAGGTACGGGCACAGATACTAGCACTTTAGCATAATCAATATGTTATACTCCCTCTGTTTCGGGAAAATAATTCACTATTTCATTTTGGAATGTTTTACTTAAAGAGTCTACTTTCAAAAATTAATATATAAAAGTGTTATTTTATTACTAATGAGTTACTAAAAGTATCATTTTCTTAAAAAGTTTAACTTTCAAACAGAGACTATTTACCAGAAACAGAGAGAGTATCAAATGTTGAGGGCAATGTTGAATGTTAAGGAGATTTTATACATAATTATTTTAAAGTAGACTATTTCCCAAAATAATATAATGGATGGTTTGTCTCGGAAATGGAACAATAATCGTATAATGTAATCTATCTTGGCATTTGTTCGGAACAAAACGTATGTAATTCAGACGGTAATTGTGCGTAAATTACTATCTTAATTAACAGTACAGTCACTTTCCGTTAATATTGGTTGGTCGGCACGATTGATCTATTGAAATTATATTTGGAATCAAATTATTCTCAAATCCAGTTGAGATATAACAGACAAAATTTCCTATATGATATTATAGGAAATAAGTGTAAGCAAAATAAGTGTTTCTTATATGCTCCCTCCGTTCCTAGCAAATAGTCCTCGTTTGAAAGTCAAATATTTTAAGAAAATTATATTATTAATAATAAAATGACACTTTTATACATTCAATTTTAAAAGTAGACTCTTTAAGTGAAACAACCAAAAATAAAATGATAGACTCTTTGTCCAGAACAGAGGGAGTATTAATTTTGGATAATGCTAGGGCCACTCTAATAACACTCAATTTTGGGTACCAAATGATGTGACATCTTATATGTCATATTGTTAACAAAACTTTTTAACTTATAGTGGAGCCCATAAAATACCAAATAAGATGACACATTGGAAACCACATCATTTGGTGCACAAATTTAAGTGCTCATTGAGTGGCTCTAGCATTACTCATTAATTTTTACGTTACGTTTTAAAAAGTATTTAACTTTATTCAAAAATATGTTTTTTAATTATTCCATAATGATTTCAAATGAGTGATATTCATTTCTTTTCCATCTCAATACTTAAAAAGGTACCCCTATTTCATACAATTGGCTAAATTTTTGAAAAAGAAAAATACTCCTTATGTTTTGTTCAAAAGAATCTAGGTTTGAAAAATCTAATAATTAAGAAATATATAGATAGTATCGAATCTGATTATAATTTCAAAAATATTTTAGCATAACCAAGATGTTTATAACATATGTAGAGGGTGAAACTAAAAAGTTTATAGAGATTGTAAATATAATTTTCCAAAGCAAAGTCTTGAAGCAGAACATTTTAAGATAAAAAAGTTAATTCTTTATTCTAGACCGGAAGAGATAGTAACTTTAAGGCAAATACTTGATAAGAGATATTAACTTTAAGTAATTTTTATAATGTGGATTCTTTTTATAAGACGACCTAATCTAACTTTAAAATGCATCCACAGAAAATAAGATGACACTTTTTAATAGATTTAATATTTTGCATGATTTGAGGCTAAATAAAATGGCGAGCTTGAGCTAAATTCAGTTCAGTATGTCGGTGAAGGTGAGATACCATGATATGAGTGTCGGATACTCGGATTCGTGCCCACTTAAATAGCCCACACATTTAATTTTAGCCCTCCACATGTCACGTTTCGAAAGGTCCACAATTACTACAACTTCGTACGTCGTACTAGTAAGTAGTAACCATCAGTGTCGGTTCCTCAGTTGAACCTAAACCTGAAGCCACTGTCTCGGGCCTCTCGGCCTATGCCCCGTTAATCATTATTCACAAAGTTTGGACGCACCATTGATGCTTGTATTGATTATCAAATTTTGTTCCAGGTTACTCCATTTCTATTATCATATTTGAAATTTTTGAATTCCTTTACTCATAACGGATTACTAAACGGGGTGGTCACCTTTAATAAGATTTTACGGATCTTAATCAGTAATACAGATCTATCCATATTAAATGAGTTAAGATTCAGTAATTTCAATGCAATCCTTTGACTTTTTAAAATTAAAGTGTCACCCAGCACGTGTATAAATGAAGAGTGTCACGTTTTAGTGTTAAAAATACACCATTCATCCATGTACTTTTCCAGTTTTTTATGATTCGTCCTGATTAATTTTTTTTATGTCATTATCATTGTATTATAGATATAGCGCAATCGATCCTTCCATTTAATTCCGTCTTTTTTTTTCATTAAGTCGTTAGACGTGCATCTCATGTGAGGATAGAAATGTCATTTTACCATTAAAAGTACATGGACCAATTGTGAATCGAGAATTTTTTTTTTTCTCAAAAATTGTACTCCAACTTGCTCTGTGTTAGAATGCAATAGGAGATGAAGAGAATTATGAAATCATTCAAACATTCACTTTTGGCATTTACCTTTTTTTTCCCTTACCAGAAATTCATTGTTCTTTCCCATTTGATGTTTGTGGAGAACAATGGAGAAGAAAAAAAGGGGAAGGTTGAGTGAGTGCTGGAGAGAGAATCGAGGGAGGAGGGGTTATTAGAGCATCGTTAACCAAGGATTGTACCATCACTTTCAATGGTTGAATAAAAATAATCAAATGGATATCTAATTTGATTTGGTTTGATTTGTCAAATTATATTGAATTGATTTACTTCATTTGGATATCAAACCAATTTTTAATATAAAGATGATGTTGGTAGATTTTTTTGATTTTAAATCAAATGAATTGCTTTACTGATTTTTAATGGGTTGTATTTAATTTTATTTTTGATTTGAATGAATTGTAGTTCCTGTTTTGCAAAACGCACCTTTGAGCCACTGTATTTTCCCAAAACTTGCAATTAGGTCACTGAGACGTCAAAATTTTTGGGATGACCACTGTATCAGACTTATCTTGCATGTTAACTCATTTTTTGACGGGACGTTAAGTTTGGACGTTAATAGAAACTTTGTGTGATAATAGAAACTCAAAGGGGTCAGACTGAAAAAAAAAAATTGTGATAAGGTCAAGCCTCCGCTTAACCCTGCCGTACAAAATCTGCCAGTTTGTTGAAAACATAAACATCGATCTCTCTCATCTTTCACCTTTCTAAACTCTCTCACCTGTGTGCAAATAGCACCGGCCTTATCTCCATCTTCCTGCCAGCCGATTACATCTACAGAGCTGACCTCCTTCATCTCTCCAATCCACTTCCCGCCAACCCCTGTTCCAGCCAATCCCCCCCCAATCGTCCACAGCACCAGGCAAACCCATCTTGCTTCATCTCAGTTATGGCCGACGTCTTCCAAATCCGCCATAGCCACAAGCGACATATCTCCGATCCGGCGGCCTCCATTCTCCATCTTCGACCCAAAGAACAAGCTCCACCGTAGCCGGCCTCCTTCAGATCACCCCCAAAGAACCGGCCTCCCTCTCCCATCCGCCCGATCCGTAATTTCTCAACAGCTCCGGCCGATCTCTTCGTTCTTATAGCGTCAGAGCCCCAATGCCATCCTTCATCTCTGTTTATCTTCGACGTTAATTTCATCTATCATCACCGTTCGCCTTTTCTCCATCCTAGACGCGGATACAAAGGAGTAGAGCTGAATCCATGGACTTCGATTTCGGATCTCCCACCCGATTAAGATCTCAAACCTGACAATTTAACCGACAAAGTTGAGAATTAAGGTTCGATTGATGTTTTTGTAATGGGTAGTCGATAAATGATGATCTGATGTCAAACTAGGAGAACCCATGTGGGTTTGGGAGGTTAAATCGTTGACATTCCATGACTGAGGAAGATGCTTAAATTCCCTACTTTGTCGAGTAGCCTAGTTGAAATTCCCCACAGAGATTCAACCTTTTCGACTTCAGTCTCAAATTTCCCGGTATTAAACTCAAAACAAAGCAATAATTCAAGAACATTCTCAGGTTTCAACTCTGAAACACCCCAAAATCCACTGATAATTTTAGGGGAAAAGTTAGAAAGAGAAACAAGGAAGCAGAGACCGAGTAACGACAAACCAATGGAGGAGCAGGCTTGTTCCGATCATCGCTCTCAACTGACTTCCTTGGTTCAAAACCGAACACTTCCCAATTCCACCGGTTGTTCCTCCCGTCCGACATTTCCAAATTTCCCCAAGACCTAAACCTCCAGAACCTTCCACAATCTCCACATTCTTAACACCGAATCGAATTTTGCAAAGAGATTCAAAGAAAAAGCTTCAAGCCGATTGAAGTCTTTTTTTTTCTCTCTCTCTCTCTTGTCCTAGTAATGTGAGCAACTAGAAATGACAGATTTTGAAATACATGGAATGTGAATTGAAGATTCAACCATGGACTGTGACTGAGTTGATTGTGATTGTGGGCAATTGAGAGATGTGGAGAAGAGATGATGTTGTTGAAAAGAAAGGAGAGAGAAAAGAGAAGTGACATGTTTGATTTGTTGGGTGTTGCGTCGATGGAGTTTGGAGAGAGACTGGAGCATTCCGCTATGGCGCCACAGCTTGCTCCCATCTCGTCAATGGCAGCAATGGGGGTGGGGGTGGTGGTGGCTATTTCAACATTTTGACCCCTTACTCTTTATACAAATGACATGCACATTTTTTTTTTCAGTTTGGCCCATTTGAGTTTCTATTATCACACAAAGTTTCTATTAACGTCCAAACTTAACGTCCTGTCAAAAAATAGGTTAACATGCAAGATAAGTCTGGTATAGTGGTCATCCCGAAAATTTTGACGTCTCAGTGGCCTAATTGCAAGTTTTAGGAAAGTACAGTGGCCCAAAGGTGCGTTTTGTCTTCTTGTTTTTTAGGACTCGGTGAGCATAGTTGTACTATCTGTTTATCTCACCCGATATAGAGGGAAATTGGGTATCTCTTTTTTAGTGCCATCGTTTTGAATCTTCCACTGTATTTGTTAGAATGAATTATTAAATGGGTGTTTGGACAATTTTACATTTCGATCTTATATTTTTAGAGATAAAATGACATTTCTACCTTACGTAAGATGCACGTGTAACAACTTAATGGAAAAATATTTTAAGATTTGACGGAATAATCAATTGCGTCAAATCTGGTAATACAAGGAGTCAAGGACTAATGACATTAAAAAATTAAAACAAATTGTAAAAAACTTGAAAAAGGACCAATAGTATAGTTTGTCCAATATAAAAGGTTACGGAGATATTTAACATATTTTATTAAAAGTAGACTATTTAAATAAAATAATCTAAAATAGAATAACGGAGATCTTGATCTATGGAGTTTAAAACTATTAAGTACTTGCATGAAATCAAAAATAAACCTTTATTATACTACTAGTTCAAACTGAGCGTGGGAGACAGATGATGAAGTCATGAGGATTCGAGGTGTCCTGCAGACTTACGCGCTCAATGGCTCGGTGGTCTTTGTGGGCCAATTGGCAACATTAAATGAAAAACAAAGCGTGGCCATGTCCATTTTTCCATCAATTTAATCGTTATATTATATTTTATTTATTTTTAATTGAAAAAAAAGTTATTTTTGTGAAGGAAATAGCTATGTTACCCTTAATGAATGTTTAAGGCAAAACACACCATTGGACTACTGTATTTTTCAAAACATTGCAATTAGGCCACTGAGACGTCAAAATTTTCGGAATGGTCACTGTACCGGAGTTATCTTGCAATTTAACCTAATTTTTGGATGGACGTTAAGTTCGAACGTTAATTTTTGTTAAATACCTATTTTGCCCATGCCGTCATCTTCTCCGAAAAATCCCAAATTCAAACAAAATCCCAGATTGTAGATTCAAAATTCCCAAATTCAAACAAAATCTCAGATTGAAGATTCAAATTTCAAATTTCAAAATTCCTAGATTCAAACAAAATCCCAAATCTACAAATTCACAAAACCAGGTAAAAATTAAACCTTGAAAATCAAAATTAACAGATTTGGAGATGGATCAACAAATCTGGAGATGGATCTAATAGTTTTGGAGATGGAAGCATCGTTGTGAGCCAACTCTCCACATATTCCCGCACAATAACAAAACCCCCTTTTTTTCAAAATTTTCAAGAAAAATGGAGAAACAATTAATTGTATCCAATAAAGGGGTTAGATATTGAGTCAAGAAAATGGAGAAACCCAGAAAACGGAGAAACCCAAATCCACTAGTTGGAAAAAAAATGGCGTTTTGGACGAGGCGGCCGACAGAGAAGTGGTCGTGAATGCCACCGATTTTGAGCATTAGGGGATGAGCTTGGTTGAGTTCGGAGGTGGATGATGAAAAATAGGGAAGGAGATCGACAGACAACTTCACTACATATCATAACCAGATCTGGATGAGTTGAGGGCTGTGATTGGCAGAGTTGTGAAGTTGTTTGGCCATATCGAAGAGAGCGGTTGCAGAGAGGGATGAAGATAGTGGTGCTTGCCGGAATTGGGGTGTTGGTCTGGATTGGCGTGCTAGAATAGAAAGAGAGCGAGCGAGAGAGAGAGAGAGAGATAGAGAGAGAGAGAGAGAGAGAGAGAGAGAGAGGATGACCCCGTATTTGAGCAGATAACTTCACTACCTATCATAACCAGATCTGGATGAGTTGAGGGTTGTGATTGGCGGAGTTGTGAAGCTGTTAGGTCGGATCGAAGAGGGCGGTTGCAGAGAGGGATGAAGATGGTGGTGCTTGCCGGAATTGGGGTGTTGGTCTTGATCGACGTGCTAGAATAGAGAGAGAGAGAGAGAGAGAGGACGACCCCGTATTTGAGCAGATCTGGGTTAAATGGAACAACAATTTGAGCCCTTCCTTTTTCTTCGAACTACTTCTGGAAATCTTCACTCCTGTATTTCAGAAGATCTTCTTCCCTTCTTGTATTCTTTTGTGGAGAGGTTGATGAAGGAGGATGATGAAGACGCAAGCTCTTTCTATTTTGTGGGGGTTTTAACTTTTATGGGTGGTTCAGTAGAATTAGCCATGAATTGTTATGAGACCCAAATGTCATGACAGTTCAAGTGCAAGAAGAAGATGATGAAGATGAAAACGAGGGTAAAATAGGTATTTAATATAAATTAACATCCAAATTTAAAGTCCATCCAAATTTTGAGTTAGAATGCAAGATAACTCCGGTACAGTGGCCACTTCGAAAATTTTGACGTCTCAGTGGCCTAATTACAATGTTTTGAAAAGTACAGTGGCCCAAAGGTGCGTTTTGCCAATGTTTAACGATGAGTAGCCGTGCGAACCGTGGTTCAAAAATCACGTTTTATATGAAATTTTTATTTTTGTTTAATGATTTCTAAATCGCGATTTCAAAAGGTTGTTAAAGTGTAAAAAATTAATTAATTTTTAATATATTACAGTATAAAATGCAAATATATCACGATAAAATAATTTTAAGAAAAGAATCGCAGTGCAAGAATGAAATCGCGATGCAAGAATATTCTGGCTCTTAATATTTAAACAACATATAAATATGTTGTATCTTTTCAATTTAATGCTCTTGAACCGCAATATATATATATATATATATATATATATATATATATATATATATATATATATATATATATATATATATATATATATATATATATATATATAAAGGAATCGCGGTACAAAACTATGCTGACTTTTAATTTTGTGAATCGCGGTATAAAACTATGCTAGCTTTTGATTTTGTGAATCAACCGCAAAGATGTCTGAATCACGGTTTGAAAAAGTTGTTAAAGTGCAAAAAAAATAATTAATTTTCAATAAATTACAGTATAAAGTGCAAACATATCACGGTGCAACAATTTTAAGAAAAGAATCGCAGTACAAAATTATGATGACTTTTAATTTTGTGAATCACTTTGCAAAACTATGCTAGCTTTTGAATTTGTGAATCGCAGTGCAAAGATTTCTGAATCGCGGTTTGAAAATGTTGTTAACGTGCAAAAAAGTAATTAATTTACAATAAATTACAATATAAAATGTAAATATATCGCGGTGCAACAATTTTAAGAAAAGAATTATGGTTCAAAACTATGTTAGCTTTTGAATTTGTGAATCGCGGTACAAAACTTTGTTGGCTTTTGAATTTATGAACCGGGATGCAAACCAATAATAATAATAAAAAAAGAATATTTAATCAATAACAATATTTTGCACCGCGATATATAAACTTGCCTTAGCGCGTATTTTGCTCATTAAGGGTATCGCAGTCTTTTCACGTTCAAAAATGATTTTTTCCAATTAAAAATAAAAAAAAGAAGTACCTTAACGATTAGAAACTTAATAAAGTGGAGCGGCCAGAATTTCACTCTTAAATGAAATCCTTTAGACTTCGATTAATTGATAACATTTAATGTTACCAAAATCATATTTTGGAATATGAATGAATTATTGAAATCTTACAATTGATCACTAAAATTTATGAATCAAAATCCTAATGGTGATATTTAGAAAAAAAAAAAATTATAGTTGGAATCCATGTATAAGAACAATCATATCCTTCTATTAGGTCAATTATTTGTTTTATATTTATAAGCTCACTTGGTCTCAACAACTTTAGGTTTCTTTTTATTCTTCCTTGTCATCGTGGTTCTTAGGCTCTTCAAAACGTTTTTTTTAAAATACTTTTTACATCTCATTTAATTTGTTAATAATAATTTTATAATATATGATTGTAGTGACTTTTCACGTTTGAAATGAATTAATTTGTTAAATAGCTTATACCTCAAAAGGAATCTTTGGAGGAAAGATAGGACAAAGTGGTTATAAATTGAAATATGTGCCATGCATAATACATTCATAATTGAAGTAATTAGATATAGAATGACATATTAAAAATGGATTTAACTAATTACCTGCCGATTAAGAAAAAAAGACGAAATTTTAACAAAAAAAAATCTTAATAAAAAGATCATTGAAACATATGTTGCTCCTGAACGCCAACGCTTTGACAACGGGCAAAAACTTACTGATTAACTTAAAAAGCTTGAAGGTTTGACTTCCAATGAGCGATATAGGGTTGACGTGATACTCGTACATGATTTATATTCACTAGATTTTTCTTCATAATTGTAAATGATGAAAAAGAATAATGGGTGGCATGGTTGTAACTATTTGATCACGTAAAATCTGTGGTGATCTTATCGTTTTGTCCACGTAAGAAGCAAAAGTGGCTGGTTCTGTTCATTCCTGAATTGTAACCTGGTTAAGACAAACAAACGTCGTTAAGGCGTGTGCCAGATCCTTCGGGCCTTGGGAAGCTTACTGTCGGGGCCGATGATCATTGATTGTTTTTGCCGAGGCCGAGTGAATTGAGGGCAGTGGATCTTATTCGTTTCTTTCTTTGGTTTAGTCGTTCTTCGAATTGTTTTTACCGAGCTTGCATTGGCTCGGCTGCCTCGCTGGCCCCCGTTGATGGTCTTTATCGCGAGTGGGTCCTGTAGTGGGGTCGAGGAGGTTTTTCGAGGTTTCGTCCTTTCACTATTTATGAAAATAAAGTAGTAATTATTTTAACTAAGTAGTATCTCGTACTTTTCTCGAATTGTATCAAATGTTACCTTCCCTCCTTCTAGCATAAGGACAAAACCCTATGCAAGGGATGACATTTTTGGTAGGTTACCTAAGGGCATCACCATTGTTTATTCTTAACCATATTATTATTAAGAAGTTGGCATTTTCTCACCATTGTTACACTTCTTCCTATGTCAACTAGGAAAAATAATTTTTTTTCCTTCCTAAATAGGAAGTTGTCATTTGGGGAATGAGGGGGGCCGACTATCCCTTCCTTTTGTTGGAAAGTGTGTGTGGGGGGTGGGAATTGAAAGGTTTTGTATTTATGTGGGTTGGTGTTAAATTTAATATTTTTTTGTGTAAGAAGATGATACAATGTGAATATATATTCTTAAATGGATAAAAAGATAAAAATGTGTAGGTGGCAGTGAGACCCAACTAAGAAGATATATAAGAATATTGCACAATGGGGATGCTCTAAGAGTTCGCGTGCATACAGGTTTACTGATGGGAATCGGAAGATAGTCTTATCAAGTGAGGTGAAGACCTTGCTCCTCCAATGGTGGGCAAAGATAATTGACTTGCCTATTCCAATGACGAGCAATATTGGGACGACGATAAAATCATGAGATATGCATGTTTATGGCACCAGGGATCAAGCCATGATCATTCTTCTTATTCGATGTTACATTGAGAAGTAGCTTCCCCTAAGTGCCAAAGCTAGGGTCTTGCGAGGTGGTGGTGTTGTCACTTTGTTTGGCCAAGCTAGGGCAACTTGATCGCCTAGTCAAAAATAGATCGCCCTTAAGGGAAAGGTCATAGTGATCCCCCGAAAAGGCAGGTATGCGAAATGTGTTACGTAGGAGTGAGTTAATTAATAAGGCCGGTAAGGTTGACTTGGAGAGGAGAACTAAAGTTTGGTAGTATGACTGGTGGTTTGCGTCCACGAAGAGAATTCGCAGGTTGACTAGTCTCTCTACCCAAGTGCTGCGATAGGCAGTGCCTCGATGTGTGATGTTAAAATCGAGAGTTTTCCTGGCTGATGAGTGCATGATGAGTTAAGTTTAATTTGAAATGCCCAAATTGTAAAGGCAAGGTGGACCAATTTTCTATTTTCCGATGGTTGCTCTTTATATTTGTCGTAGCTCCCATTTTTCAATTTATAACTTTTGACTTTCTGGTGTAATAATTTTCTTTTTTAAAAGATTATAGATTTGTAGTAGTGGTAAGAAAGGTCGAATTCAAAGAGATTGGTTAGACTTAATTTTTTATGTAGATTTTTGAAGCAAAATAAAAATAAAAATAAAAATAAAAATAAAAATAAAAATAAAAATAAAAATAAAAATAAAAATAAAAATAAAAATAGGGGGGTTTGAGATTTTTGTGTGAAAAAAGTTAAACGAACTAAAAATTACTAGTAAACAATTTAAGTAAAAGTGATTCAATATGATGAAACATCTAACCAAAGGAGCTATCTCAACATTGGTTCTTGGATTTGATCATAGATGCAAAGATTAAATTATTCGTTCTCTACTAAATTGGTTATGGTTATCGGTACAACCTAACAATCTACCACTCCTTACTTTTTTTATAATTATGAAACGTTCTCTAATTATTTCCCTAACCAATAAACAATTCTAGATATAATCATAAAATTTAATTTATCAACAACATTACAACCTATAAAAGCTATCAATTCCAGCCAACAAACACACATGTATGTTCATTTAGATTAGATTATATATTTTCATGTTATAGAACAAAAATATGATTCCAATCATCTGTACTATTTACCAGAAATATTAGAACATTTAAACAATTACAGATTTAACGTTCTAAATGGTGATACGCTATATTGATAATTGAACAAAAACATTTTTTTGTGCAATCAATCAAAACCATAATATACAATAAACATAAAAAATATATAAATAATAAAAAAAATAGAAGAAGAAGATAGAATCAATTATCCATCCAATCAAATTTTGATTGGTCAAAATTGTTTGCGCATTGTACACAAACTAAAGAAGATATTTGTATGAATAGTTGACTAAGGTTTGGAAATTTAAAATATGGATGTGATTGGACTTTGCATTTTCTAGTTGTGGTTGTCCATAAATTAGTGTTTTAAGATGTCATTATGGAGAGCATCATAAAATCATTAATCATGTACGGTTTTAAATACTTAGTTTTTATATTGAGAAAAGAAGTTGTTAATCCACCTGTATTCAACTTCAAGTACCAAGTAGGCAAGGATTCATTCAACTGCCAATCATCTATCCCTATTTCACGCGTCATTCTAAAATTTTGACTTATCATTTCACTAACATACAATTTCGCAACTTTTTCTTATGCATTAAATCAACTTTCCGGTTGTTTCAAATTAAATATTTTATTTTCAAATTTGAAAATATTCTTTAACAAAATTCACTACAATGCTCTTATTAATTATGACATGAAAATTAAAGTGGGACGTCTTGATGAGACATTACTAAAACGTATTTTAATATAATCAACCATTTAAAAAAATAATATTATTAAGTTAATAATAGGACAGTGTTCTAATTCTTATAATTTTGGAACGAACGAAGTAGTAGTTTTATATTGCTCGATGCATCTTGCATTAGTTTATTAGATTTTGTGTTTGTGCGTATGTCATGATATTAGTATGGAAGATGATTAGTGTATGAAGTGAGTATAATGCTAATAAATTAATATATGATTGAGATTTTGTAGGGGTCAGATCAATGCACATTACACAAAGCGAAGACAACATCCCAAAAAGAGTATAATTAAACATCTAAAAATATTTTCTCTCTCACACACCAATCCAACTTCTGATAATTGAAATAAACTTTAAAATGTAAATCTCAGACAAAAATCATAAAATAAATTGAATGACACGGAGTGAACTAACAAAAAATTATTCGAAATCGAAATCATAAAGATTTCAAACTAATAAGGGAAAGTTAGCACAAATTATTTAAAAAGAAAGAAATTAAAAATTAAAATTACAAAAATTACAAAAATTAATTGCAAAACTTACAAACAATTTTTTAAATAAAAAATACTAAATCTAAGCCAGACAAAAATTAAATTGAGATTTCAATTGATTACGATAATCAATTAAAAAACTACAAACTAAATATTTCTAAACAAGTAAATCTAGACAAAAAAATTAAATTAGAGATAATTAGAGATAAACATAAAGAAGAAAGTGGATAATTAAGGTCATAAGATCTCAGTAAAACAATAAATGTCTAGTAAAACCGTAAAATAGTAAATCTCGGTAATTAAGTGTTGCGCACACACGCTTTTAGAAATTAAGATTTAATCATGAACAGTAGTTATGTTTAATAAAATGAATCCAAAGTCATTAGTTAATTTTTCAGAAAGATTAAGCGAAACTATAATATAGATACGTTATTCATAATTTATGTATTTCAAATTTTCTTCGTTTTTAAACCTTAAAAACGTTTGTGAAAAAATAGCTCTGTTTCTACACTCCCAGTCAAATCTAAATCACAAAACAGACCCGAATATAGCTTCATCCATTACGTACACAATATAGCTTCCTTAGGTGTAATCGGATTGTCATAACTAATGCTACGACAAATACAACATAGGCTCATACTCGGTTTGGGTGATATGCAACATTTTATATCACTAATCCTACTTTTTTATGCTATTATTATATTTTACTATTATTTATTTGTATTAAACAGTTAAGAACTTGAGTATTCGTAGTTCTTGTACATTTTGGAGTGGTTCTGTTCTCTATTTTTTGTTGCAAAAATTGAACTGAATTGAACTTGTACATCTTGTGTTGGTTTTGATTCTCTCTCTTTTTTTTAATCAAAAAATGGAGCGAACCGGATCAGAATCACCCACCCCTATTGTCTAAAGCTTACTTTAAATATTTTGGAGTTTCAAAATAAAAAAAATTAACGTAGTTTTTATTGTTCCAAAGCTACGAGTGTAGAGATCGAACTCTTCCCCCATAGATGTTGGAAAAATTGTGTTTAAAAAATGAAATTGTGTAATATTGGGGCACGAATTTCTTCATGTGTCATTTGTGTAATGACAAGGGCAATTATGGAATCGTGTTCTACTTCGTGAGAACTTCGAAATTATATATTTATTTGTCTAATTTGGTGTTTGGATTAATAAGTTATGATTGATTAAAATGTAGTTGCTGGAAGTGAGTTTATCCCACATTGAAAAATTAACAAAACCTTGAGTGGTTTATATACAAGTACCTTATGTGATAAGGGTAAGCTTGTATAGAATAGAGGCTTTCTCTCGCGCACGCCTGCGCAGGGGGGTACAAATCATGGTTCAGGATACTGTGCGAGCGCGTCCCGTGGACACGAATGTCGGACCAAATTTGCTTGTTCAGACCAATCCACGTTTTGTTTTTTGTTTTTTCATCATCAATGTGGTCTTTAATTTAGGACAATCTTCATTTCTCTTCTGCATTCTGCAATTTGTTGAGCGAATTACCTTGGCCTTCTTTTTCTCTTTTAGGATAATCTCCATTTCTCTTTTGCATTCTGCATTCTACACAGACGGGAAGGGACAAATCTGTTTTAAGGAAACTGTGTGCGACACAGGCATTGGACTTAAAGGTTGATTACAGCTCTATAACAGTAGACATTAATTGTTGAAGTTCACCAGCAGACCAACCCACGCTTTTTTTTTTTTTTTGGTTTTTGTAACTCCAACATTTATAACAAACTTTATGGGATGTTATTACCAACTTTAATGAGAGATATGATTTGCCTATTAAAGATGAATTTATTTCATCATCAATGTGGTATTTAGTTTAGGACAATATTCATATCTCTTCTGCATTCTGCAATTTGTTGAGCGAATTTCCTTGGCCTTCTTTTTCTCTTTTAGGACAATCTACATTTCTCTTTTGCATTCTGCATTCTACACAGACGGGAAGTGACAAATCTGTTTTAAGGAAACTGTGTGCGACACAGGCCTCAGACTTAAAGGTTGATCACAACTCTATAACAGTAGACATTAATTGTTGAAGTTCACCAGCAGACCAACCCACGTTTTGTTTTTGGTTTTTGTAACTCCAACATTTATAACAAACTTTATGGGATGTTATTACTAACTTTAATGAGAGATATGATTTGCCTATTGAAGATGAATTTATTTCATCATCAATGTGGTCTTTAATTTAGGACAATCTTTATTTCTCTTCTATAATCTGCAATTTGTTAAGCGAATTTCCTTGGCCTTCTTTTTCTCTTTTAGGACAATCTTCATTTCTCTTTTGCATTCTGCATTCTACACAGACGGGAAGAGACAAATCTGTTTTAAGGAAACTGTGTGCGACACAGGCCTCGGACTTAAAGGTTGATCACAGCTCTATAACAGTAGACATTAATTGTTGAAGTTCACCAGCAGACCAACCCACGTTTTGTTTTTTGTTTTTTTATCATCAATGTGGTCTTTAATTTAGGACAATATTTATTTCTCTTCTGCATTCTGCAATTTATTGAGCGAATTTCCTTGGCCTTCTTTTTCTCTTTTAGGACAATCTACATTTCTCTTTTGCATTCTGCATTCTACACAGACGGGAAGGGACAAATCTGTTTTAAGGAAACTGTGTGCGACACAGGCCTCAGACTTAAAGGTTGATCACAGCTCTATAATAGTAGACATTAATTGTTGAAGTTCACCAGCAGACCAACCCACGTTTTGTTTTCGGTTTTTGTAACTCCACCATTTATAACAAACTTTATGGGCTGTTATTACCAACTTTAATGAGAGATATGATTTGCCTATTGAAGATGAAATTTATTTCATCATCAATGTGGTTTTTAATTTAGGACAATCTTCATTTCTCTTCTACATTCTGGAATTTGTTGAGCGAATTTCCTTGGCCTTCTTTTTCTCTTTTAGGACAATCTTCATTTCTCTTTTGCATTCTGCATTCTACACAGACGGGAAGAGACAAATCTGTTCTAAAGAAACTGTGTGCGACACAGGCCTCGGACTTAAAGGCTGATCACAACTCTATAACAGCAGACATTAATTGTTGAAGTTCATCAGCAGACTCCACCAATAGATTTAAAGTCTACCTGCCAACTTAGAAGACAAAGCAGTAACTTTTCAATTGATTTCAATCCTGTAATTTAATTTAAATATTGTTTTTCCCGTGCATTATTTTCTAACAATAGATTCATTCAATCATAAGTCAATTCATAAAACTATTTAACGTACTTTAGTGTAATTTGCTATTTATTTTATTTTATTTTATTTTTTATTGAATAAGTTAGTTAAAGAGAGAGCTATCTTGTATATTGTGCGATAGTTTAAAGTTATTTTGGGAAAACAAATATATGAGGATACTTATATATAAGTATTTTTAAGTATCTCAAAATAGGCCAAAATATGACAAAAAAAATAATAATCAAAGTTTCCACCCAATCCCAATATGGTACTCAATATAAGGTTTGTGTCAAACTCATACCTAACATTGCAGTTCATCCCATTTTGCACCCTTAGTTAAATGATTGTTTCAATTGGAACATTAAATAGCTCGTGCATTAGCATGTGCGGGATAAAATAGTTATTTTATTCATTTTTTTCTTTAATTTCGTTGGATTAAAATTAGAGCAAACTTTTAGAAATATATGAGGTACAATTCCAATCCCATGACTTAAATTCCACAGCTAAACCTGAATAAGTTTTTGATAAGGAGAAGTAGAAGCGGTGGCGGTAGTGAAATACTGAACCGAGAGTGATGTGGAGAAAGGGGAAGAGGTGGCCATGGACGAATCCTCGAAACACTGAAACCGACGATGCAGAGGCAGTATGAACTGTACCGGCAATTTAGAAGACAAAGTTGGTCATCGTGAGGGTTGACTCTGGTCGATCTCTCTTCTCTCACAGCCCGACGTGGCCCAATCCTTCCCTCTTTTGTTAAGAACGAGATAACTCGATTAACCAGGCATTAGGTCCCTCAGAGGGACAAGAGAATAACAACTTCTGGGGTTGGGCGATCGCTCAGCGTGTTGGATGGGTGATTGCTCAATGAAGAAACCTTCGAGCCGTGCTACTGCATTTTGCGCGGTCGCCCGGTGCTTAGGTTAAGCGATCGTTCAGCCTCGTTTTTAGGGTTTTTGCAGCTTGTCCATTTTTTATCTTTTAATGGTTTTAGGGTTTCTATTGTACACATATAAATTATTGTATACCTAGAATGTTTATGGGGTAGTCTCTAATAAAATTTCGATAGTCCGTTGGCTCCAATCTCTCTCTTCTTTGTGATTGATCCTATTATACTCTGTTAATTTGTTTGCTAGTCTTCCGTTGTACACAAGATCTTCCTTGTTCACTTATTCGATCTAGAACTGGAATAGCCTTCTTCCAAGATCGGGCTTCCCTTCTTAGATCTATCTTCCCTTGGCACCTTCAATATGGATATGTCAAAAATGGCTGCTCTTTCCTGTTAGAGAAACCCTATAGCAGAAATTGAATAATTTCCACCACTCTGCAGCAGGGCGAGATCGAAGGTTTCGATGGGATGGGGGGAGAGAAGAGATATGGTGTTGAATCGTTTGCGTTGACGGTGATAGTGAAACTCAACGGGAGAGGGCGGTAGCAGGAGAGAGATGACCCGAGATGAAGCTTAAGGGGGTCAAATATGGCGGGTATTAAAGAAGGTATTACGAATTTCACATTTTCTAGATTTGTTTTATTTGATTTTTAGTTTTCCCTTTGACCAAACAAAATCTTGATTTTTCCCTCTTGACCAAAAACAAGGACTATGTATCAAGCATCGGGGAGAATGAAATGGACTCTCAGTAGAAGGACTCTGTTCAACAAATGATGATTCTCACAGATTGTTTCTTTTGTTTGGGTTTTTGTGAGATTGTGATTTTGATGATATTGAATAGGAAATGAGTGATTTCTGCTGTTGCGGCTGGGTTTAGATCACTAATGTTGGGTTTCTATTTTGGATATATAATTATTACCATTTTGTAGTAGGCTGTAAAATAGATTGACGAAATTAAAGGAAAAAATGAAGAGAATGCACGTGCTATTTAACGTTCCAATTGAAACGATCGTTTGACTGAGGTTGCAAAATGGGACGAATTGCAACATCATGTATGAGTTTGACACAAATCTTAGGTTGGGTACCACTTTGAGATTGGGTGAACACTTCTGGTTTTTTTTTCTTCATATTTTGGCCCTCAAAATATGATAACATCTCGAAAGTCCAAGCGGTCATACAAACAAAAACTCGAAAGTATGTTTTATGATCGAATTATGATAAGAAGGGTGGTGCTTGCTAGACTAACCAAATGTATCCAGAAAAGAAATGTGATGAATGAGTTGTCCTATTCATCGATGCAAACACAAACTAAAAACTAAAATAAAAACAAATTCATATACGAGAAATTGTCCACCTGCTCAAACTCCACAGTGCAATGCTTGCATTCTGTTTTGGAACTAAAATATGCATAGATGAAGTGAGTTTTTCTTTAATTGAATGGAAGAATATACTATCTTCAAAAAATTGATTTTGATATGTTTGGCTAATGATTACCTTTGAATTTTGCAATCAGGTTTACAATTTTCAAGGATCCTCATCTCTTGGCTTATGCTATGAACTTGAAAAAAGTGTTGAGCTAGTGACTCCAGAGTAGCAAATGGATATAAAAGCAAGGCCGGTGGATATTTCCTAATGTTCATGTTCATATTTATGAAGCTCCATTAGTCCAATTAGTGTCCTCATTGGGATCATAATTTCAAAAGTCTTTGAACAACATGTAAAAATCAATGTGATGTGGGGTGTGTTGCGGGTTGTCCACTTTGAGGAAATGTTATGGACGCACAATTTCGAGGCTTAAGAAGGGAGAAACATAAGCTCTATGTAACATCATTATACTTAGTGAATTTCCTTTTTCTTAAATTTAAATTCTATAAGTAAGTATTTTCTTTATCTGCTAATATTTTTTTTCAATTCACAAGAACATTATGCATGCTAATGAAATTTCCAAAGACTCCATGAACTTCCCCAAAGGGCAACACTTCTAACTTCTTTTATTTGAAATGTACTCCCTCTGTATTTTTTTTCCATTCATCAACTTAAAAGAAAGTAAACAAAGAGATACTTGACATACTCGAAATATAATGTTAAATACTAGGAAAACATTGTAAAAAATTATTAAATTTAAAAAACTAGGAAATCTAACAAATTTTGAACATACAAAGTAAATAATTTTTTAAATCATAAGCAAGTCGGAACAAATCTTGAACATACAAGCATGAAGTTTTTAATCTAACATATCTTTCTAAGAAGTTTATGGGGTAAACTGTCCTTGTCTAAAGATATTGATATGAAAAATGCTGTGTGTAATGAAAATTTTCAGAATCTATAATATTACCGATACAATTATGTATTTCTATTTAAGTTGCCTTCAACATTATTTTCGTAGATTTATTCTTTTAATTTTGTATTTTCACCTTCGTTTTTCTTAAGTGTTTCTCTCGACCTTTTCTTGTATTTTTTAGGGGTTAATATCAGTTTTGATACCCCAACTTTACCTGTTTTTCAGTTTTCATACCCATCGTACCAAGGCAATCAAAGTAAAGCCAAACGTTTCCAAAATCGATCAATTTCAGCCGTAAAGGACTAACAGTTGACTTGCTATCCTATGTAAAACCAATTTCACCCATCTTCCCCCATTGATTGAGTCATTTCCTTGTATAAAATCTCTTTCCTTTCCTTTCCCCTACATTACAATTTAGGATACTGAAATTGGATTTCAATTTCAAGATCTTTTTATACTCTCCGTTAACATGGCTAAACCCAAGAGCTACATTACTTCAGAAGACCTCAAAACCCACAACAAACCTGAGGATCTTTGGATCTCAATCCAAGGCAAAGTCTACGACGTCTCCAATTGGGTCAAAACCCACCCCGGCGGGGACCTCCCTTTTGCTTAATCTCACCGACTAAGACGTCACTGATGCCTTTGTAGCTTACCATCCATCCCCAGTCTGGCAACACCTCGATAAATTCTTCAATGGCTACCACCTCAAAGACTGCTCTGTTTTCGAGGTCTCCAAAGACTACATGAAGCTTCTTTTCGGGTTCACGAAAATGGGTTTGTTCAAAAAGAAAGGCCATGGGGTTTTCATTTCGATTTTTTACATTGCATTGATGTTTGCAGCGAGTGTTTATGGTGTTGTATGCTGTGAGAGTAGTTCTGTGCATTTAATTTGTGGTGGCCGTTAATGGGTTTTATTTGGATTCAAAATGGAGGCTTGGGCATGATTCTGGGCATTACCAAATTATGATGACTAGGCGATTGAAAATGACAGCGTCTAGTGCTCAGAACAGAAACAGGACCAATGACTTGATCACAAAGCTAGAGACGAAGTCTGGTGAGATTGAAGGAGGCATGTGGATGTGACGGCGATGCGCCGGAGACGGAGAAATGAGATGGATGAAGGTTGGATCTGCATTTGAGACGAACGGAGATGGCGACACTCGACGAAGTCGAGCTCGCTGCTACTGTGAGATGGAGAAGGGGGGTTTTGATCAGAGGATAGATCGAAGCTGGGTAGGAGGACGGAGAGGGCTGGATCTGAAGAAGACAAACAAAGTTAGGAGCTGGTACGTCTGTGGGGGGGGGGGACTTGGCTGGACATGGTGGGCGTAGATGGGTGATTATGGTGATAAAGTTTGATAGGAATCAACATTTAATCGGTTGCCAAGCCAGTTGCCAGTTTTAACCTAGAATAGCAGGTCAGTCGTTAGTCCTTCGCGATCAGTTAAGGATTGAGATTGAAATTGATAGATTTTTGAAACGTTTGGCTTTAATTTGATTGTCTAGATACGAGGAGTATGAAAAATGAAAAACAGATAAAGTTGAGGTATCAAAACTGTTATTAATCCTATTTTTTAGTTAAAGGAATAGAATTATTTAAAAAAGAAAGAGAAAAAGAAAAGGAGAAAAGGTAGAGAATATCTACACCCCGACTATCTAGCGCTTCTGTCACTATATATAGAGGAGTTTCATTGGCAACTCAGTCCCCACTCCAATAGAAATCAACTCTTTCTCTCCTTCTTTAAACTTCTCCGATCTGATCTTGCCGCCTTCCCCATACCCTCCGAAATGGTTGGAACTTCCGTTTCACCCACACCCCTGTTGACCGATGAGCTTGACATAGTCATCCCCACTATTAGAAACCTCGATTTCTTGGAGATGTGGAGACCCTTCTTCCAGCAATACCATCTTATCATCGTTCAGGACGGCGATCCTTCTAAGGTCATCAAGGTCCCCGAGGGCTTTGACTACGAACTCTACAACCGCAACGACATCAATCGGATTCTTGGTCCTAAGGCCTCTTGCATCTCCTTCAAGGACTCTGCTTGCCGTTGCTTTGGTTACATGGTCTCCAAGAAGAAGTATATCTACACCATTGATGACGACTGCTTTGTAAGTTTTCCCCTTTTTCTCCACTAAGATTTTACTTTACCATTTGTACGTTTTTAGTGTTTTGTTTTGTTCAATTTTGGAGCAAGTTTGAATTTTAGTCTTCGAGATCGAAAATTTGATTTTCATTTAATTGGGTGGAATTTGAAAACTGAACCTTTTCTGTTTCAGATCTGGATTTACTTTGTGTTTCAAGTGTTTTCGGTATTGCTTAATTTTACTGTGTTCTAGCTTTTATTGGTTTTGATCTGCCTCTCTGCACACAATTCAGAATTCGGAGTTCAAAATTAAGATAATCTTATTGACTTTTGGTCTTGTTGATGCGTTTTATGTTTTAATATTAATTTTGTTTTGATCTCAATAATTGGCCCAGATTAGTTATTCATTACTGGAACTGGCCTGTTGCATCCCACTAAGTTCAAACCAGGATTGAGGTCATTTTATTTGCTTAAGAATGCCACCATTTATGTTTGTTCTTTGAGATCTGCTATGTGATAACATCATGCAGATCTTCCTTCAATTTAAATGTTTGAGTTTCCGTAATTGCATATGGGGTGTGTCATTCCTTTGTTGAGTTCTTTCTTCTTTGTTGCTACTTTTAGCTGGTAAGCTAACAATGTACATCATTTGTCGATTCATAGGTTGCCAAAGACCCATCCGGCAAAGAAATCAATGCACTTGAGCAGCACATAAAGAATCTCCTGTGCCCGTCAACTCCATTCTTCTTCAATACCCTGTACGATCCATACAGGGAGGGTGCGGATTTCGTTCGTGGGTATCCATTCAGTCTTCGCGAGGGTGTTCCAACGGCAGTTTCCCATGGACTTTGGCTTAACATTCCAGATTATGATGCTCCGACCCAACTTGTCAAGCCTCTCGAGAGAAACACTAGGTAAAAAGCCAACCTTGATGTTGAATTTCAAATTTTGGTATCTTTAACAGGGTTACTAATTCTTTACCATATTTTCCAGGTTTGTAGATGCTGTCATGACCATTCCCAAGGGAACCCTATTCCCTATGTGTGGTATGAATCTTGCCTTTGACCGTCAGTTGATTGGCCCTGCAATGTACTTTGGGCTCATGGGTGACGGTCAGCCAATCGGACGTTACGATGACATGTGGGCTGGATGGTGCATTAAGGTAAATTTTCTTTGAGAAATTGTCTTTGGATTCCTTGTACACTTAACTGTGGCCACTGCACCAGCAGTTGTAAAGTGATCTTGGCTGCTGATTTGATTATATTTGCTGTGTAGGTCATTTGCGATCACTTGGGATGGGGTGTCAAGACTGGTTTGCCGTACATCTGGCACAGCAAGGCAAGCAATCCCTTTGTGAACCTAAAGAAGGAATACAAAGGTATTTACTGGCAAGAGGAATTAATCCCATTTTTCCAAGGAGCGACCCTACCAAAGGAATGCACCACGGTGCAGCAATGCTACATTGAACTCTCCAAACAGGTGAAGGCAAAGCTTGGAAAGGTGGACGACTACTTCCTCAAGCTGGCGGATGCCATGGTCACATGGATTGAGGCATGGGACGAGCTCAACCCATCTGCATCTGCAGAAGTCTCCAACGGAAAATAGATTTTAATTATTTCTTCTCTTGCATGAGATTTAGACTGGTATCGTATCGGGATCATATACTTTTTTGTCTCTGAGCTATGCCATGAGGTTTTAAGTATTTATTTTGCAGTATCGGAGAACATTAGTACCTTTAAAATTATTTTTACCAGTTCAGAACTAGCATGTATTATGCATTTTATTTAATTAATTTGAATTAAGCTTCTAAAACAGCAAGTTTTTAACGAGAATGGTTCAGACTTCTGAGAAAGGCGCCTTCTATTTGTAAATTTATCATAAGAAATACTGGTAACAATGGAAACGGATGGTGATTGGTCAAAGCCTGTCACTGTGGGAAAGGGTTGTTAAACTTGATATGAAAGGGGGCCAATAATCATAAATTTCCAGAATCCAGCCGGCGAGAGGTCAACTTCAAGCATGTTCTATTCAATGATACCCACTAGGAAAAGGGTTAAAGTTTGATAAGGCTGCTCCTTTCTGAACTTGCATCGTAGAAAGTTAGAATCAAAAACCTTAAACCAACCTAAAACCCCTCGTGCCAACTGCCAAACACACAATCATCGTAAGACTTTGTTGCTAATTGTTAGGTTTCATCCAACATCAAATGTCATTTCTTGTTTGAGAAGGCCGAACATCGTGCACCACAAGTCCAAAAGGATTATACATTAATTAAGTAAACCAAGTTGATTCGGATGTCTTGGCCAGCCGAGTCAAACACATGACTTGATGCTTGTTAACTTTATTTTCTTTTCTATTTTGTTAATTCTTGTCTTAATTCTTTTAGTATTACATTGTTTATTAGTTTCAGAGTCTTTGAGATTTCTTTTCTTAGATTATTAAGGTTTGCCTTCCTAGTTGATTAAGTTCTGTATAAATAGGACATGAGTTTGGTAATAAATTTAATTTTGGTTTTTGGCGTGAACTAATTTTAGCCTTGGTTGAGATTTTTCTTCTATCGAGCTTATTTCGATTAACGTCCGTTCGTACATCAACAATTGACGAACATATCCTCGGCTTTTTTTAATTGAATGAAGATGTATGACTGTTTGTAGTTAGTAAACAAGTCATGAAGGCGGCTTTGGTTCAATTTTTTCAACCACTAGGAGTTTGGTGGAATGTTGAATTCTTCACCAATATGAACGAGTCTGAGTCAACATATATCGTGCATACAACTATACAAGTAGAAGGAGCCACATCTACTCCTGTTTTATAGTCCATCGTTCATTTTTCGTCAATTCTTAAATAATTGTCGTTTTTTAATTTTTTCTTCTTTTTTTACGTATTTTAATTATGATTTTATACTTAAGGCCATTAAAAAAAACACATATTTCACCAATATTTATAATACAATCAATTATTTTTTCTTAACGATGTATCGAGTCAAGATAGATAATATTTTGAAAATAGAGGAAGTATTAGTTTTAGGGATACACTAACCACACATTAATATCCACTCTCTACACCCCGAGTTAAAAAATTGTAAAAATGTCAGTATAAAATGACAAAAGACACTCTTCTACTAAATACACCTCAATAATTTCTTTCTACACCCCCATTACCTAATTACAATAATGTCATTATATAAAATGTAAATATATTCTACTTATATCCCAAATATTCTAATTACACCCCACACTAAATTGATACATGTTGAATCTCCTACAAAAATTTCTCTCGAACTCAACTCAATATCACATTGTTGAAAAATATCATACATAGACCTTAAAGAAGTAATTGAGACAAATAGTGTAAGTATTCCTTCCACTTTATCCGAATAAGATTTCAGTTTTTACCATTTTTTTTACGAACTTTTGGAATTGTTGTTCGTTCGTTGTGTGCGGCTATGGCTTGCCACACATGCCTCCTAATGTGTACCAAATATCTGTCGCACATTCCTCCTTTTGTGCACCATTGCATGGCCTCACAAGCTTCCTTGTGTGCACTAAACATTGGCCGCACATAGCTCCTTATGTGCACCAAACCTTAGCCGCACAATCCTCCTTTTGTGCACTAAACTTTGGTCGACAACCCTGAGTATGTGCAACACATTATTCTAGCACATAATGTTATAACCAATTTTGACATGCAATTTTCTTATTTTCAAAAATCAAAGACATTCTCCACGGAGCAGTGTTGTAGGTCCATGTCCTACCAATAATATGATTGTTTCAATTCAAAATATTGTTCCAAAAATCAAAGACATTTGTTTAAACTTGTTATTTTCATTAGTGATATGTATTATATGTGATATTCGATGGTTTGTATTCTATTAATATCCGTCAAATGTCTTTTTAAGAATTTAGATTTGAAGTTTTTTTTTTTCAAAATTCGTAAAGTAAGTTATACTTGTATTACCCGATCGTCATTCATAATGTAAAATTTCAAGAATATCATAGCATCAATGTAAATACATAATCAACAAAAATGTGTCACGTGGACCGCCAGGAATATTAGATGTTATAGTGTATATCAAATCAAGCGTATGTTTCATGCACAAAAAGAAAGGTGTGCGGCAGCCATGAGTTGCACAAGAGTTGACGTGTGTGGCAGTCATGAGTTGCACAAGCATGGAAGTGTGCGGCAGCCATTAGTTGCACAACCCTTGTGGTGAACAACAAACCATGACCGCGCGACGTATTTTCACAATTTCAACATTTTTTAAACAATTTTCAAGCAAATTCTCAATTAGAAAGAACCAAATTTTGACTAACTACAAGCACTAAATGCTATCCTTCTCATTTTCCTCCCGTGTGTTATCTGTCTTCCTCCTTCTATGCGTTGACTCTTCTCCTACTTTGTGCATTTTCCTTCTTCCTTCACTAACATACTAGTGTAACCCGTGCTCTGCATGAGCAGGTTTTTATTTTTTCTCTCACTAAATTTATAAATATATGGTACGTTCTTATTTTATAAAATATAGTATATGATATAAATGTACATATGATTTGGTATTCCAATGTCATTTAATTATAAACTAGATTGCAAAAACCTTACAAATTTGTGTGTGTGTGTGTGTGTATATATATATATATATATATATATATATATATATATATAAAGTTGGTGAGGAACACTATACTTGTATTTCCTTACCCTCTTTTGTTAAATCTCAATTGATGACTCTTGATTTCATGAAGATTTTTTGTATTCTAGTCATTAACTAATAATAATACTTAGTAATAATTAATATAATAAGGCGTATTATGATATATGTGTATATATATTATCATAAGTCTTTAACTAAAGACTTTTTCACAACAATATTTGCTAAAAACTCTAGCCAATTGGATCAAGAATTTGAAGAGTTTGATATTGTGTATTTAAGTTGACAAAAATCAATGTCAATAGAATGGGGAAGGACTTTTGCTAATATAGATCTCTAAATTTGAGCTTGTCAATAGAATGGGGAAGGACCTTTTGCAAATATGGAATTACTACCCACGCAAAAAATGAAGATAAAATCAAGCATACTTGTTATTTTATGAGTTAATATTTATATAAAATAAATATTTTTGATAGTATTGCTTGTAAGTAATAGAATTTAAACAAATATGTAGAGATTTTAATTTATTAAAAGTTTTTTTATGGATAATACACAATAAATAACATGCAAGAAATTCGATACCAAAAATAAATAAATTGCTAAAATCAAGAGCAAAATAAAAACCAATTTATATGTGGCCAAAATGATTAATATCTTTTACTATTAGTGATTGTGGGATTGTTATGATGATCAATCACAAAGAAAATGAGTAAATATGGCATTGCATATTCAATACTTCAATACATTAATTTTTTAATTAATTATAAATCTAACTTTTCTTTCTTTAAATGATTTGTAATATCCTTTTTTGATACGTTAAACAATATATAATCACATTTATAATAGGTTAACTAATATTTAATCTGATAAAATAATTTGTAATTCCATTAAAATTTGGCTAATTGTTATTTAATCTATTTTTAATAAGTTAAATGATGGGAGGGTTAAACAAAAACCAATACTATAAAAACTTATACAAACATCAAAACAAAACTAAAATCAATGAGAAAACTAAAGATCACAACAAAATCAAAGATCAAAGATCAAAGATCAAAGATCTCAAAGATCAAAAATCAAAAATCAAAAATCAAAAATCAAAAATCAAAAATCAAAAATCAAAAATCAAAAATCAAAAATCAAAAATCAAAAATCAAAAATCAAAAATCAAAAATCAAAAATCAAAAATCAAAAATCAAAAATCAAAAATCAAAAATCAAAAATCAAAAATCAAAGCCAAAATAAAAAATACTATTATAACAAAAAAATTAATCAAGAACTATAAACCATATATATAATAGAAACTTAAAACAAATCTAGAAGATTATAATCTCACGAAGAAAGTTTAGAAGTGTCATCTTTAATCAATATGATCAAGAAAACTGAAAAATTTAACTATGGTATGAGGAGCAAGGCAAGAAAAAAGAAATCTCTAGTGATGTCTCTACTTGATCAAAAGCCGCTGGTAGAAGGCAATTGTCTCTTGGAGTAGGGGCTCCCCGAACAAAAGAATTGACATTAGCAAATTAAAATGAAAATTAAAGTGAAGCACACAAAACTTCTCTATCACGACCACCATGCTAGCCGATAAAACGTAAGAACGAATAGTGGAAAAGAAATCGTCAAATAAATATATGTTCAATCACTCATGAACTCATGCATGTATCAATAAAAATGCTCAAATTTAGAGATCTATATTAGCAAAAAGTCATCCCCCCTATATTGACATTGATTTTTGTCAACTTAAATACACAATATCAAACTCTTCAAATTCTTGATCCAATTAGCTAGAGTTTTTATCAAATGCTGTTGTGAAGAAGTCTTTAATTAAAAGACTTATGCTAATATATATACCTATATCATAATACCCTTTATTATATTAATTATTACAAAGTTTATTATTAGTTAATGACTAGAATACAAAAAAAGTCTTCATGAAATCAAGAGTCATGCCCTCATAATTGAGATTTAACAAAAGAGGGTGAGGTGTCACAACCATAGTGCTCCTCACCAACTTATATATATGTGTGTGTGTGTGTGTGTGTGTGTGTGTGTGTGTATTTGCTAGATTGATGAGGGTGGTTGGGTGTTAATTAAATTGATGGGGTGTAGATAGAATTGAAGTGTAGAATAAGACGAGTAAAGTGAAAAATTTTAAAGGGTAAAATAGGAAATTAGAGTGGAGTAGGTGTATAAAATATAAGTTAATATGTGGTTAGCCTTTTATTGATAGTGTGTGTACTTCGTAGTTCCTAGTATTATTGCAAGGGTGCTGAACAATTAAAATCCATAACTCGTTAATCCACCAACCCGACCTTAAAAATATCTGACCCATTATGATAATAATTTTAGGTCAAAACGAGTAACTTGTGGGTGGGTTAAAGCGGGCGGAACTCGTCGTTTTGACCCGATAGCTTTACTCTATAATGTATAGATTATTGAGAAAAAATTTGAGTTAAAACGGGTCAATCCGTTTTAACCTGTTATAGGCTACAACCCAGCCCGATCCAATTGTTGAGACCAGTGGCAGATCCAAAAATAAATCTCAGCGGTGTCACTAATATTAACTATTAGTTAAAAATAAAAATAAAATTAAAAAAATATCATTTTGTAATGAATAAATTCAAAAAAAAAAAAAAACTTCAGCGGGGCACTTGCACCCCAAGTGGTAGGCATAGATCTGCCACTGGTTGAGACTGACAACAATTGGCATAAAAGTGATTATATTATTGTTCATTAAAGAAGGGGTAATTTTAACTACACCTCAGTATCTTTTTTTTTTCTTTTTTAAAGAGGATCAATAGTGGTTCCCCACTTATTCTCTGGGTGACTCGAACCCACGACCTATTATGTATGGGTGAAGCGTCTTACCACTAAACTGCACTTACTTTTCTTTATACCTTATGTACTGCATTGTATACCGTAGGATATAATATCTCAATACAGTACATGAGATGTAAAGAAAGGATATTCGGGTGGATTATGTAATACCCAAATCCCACATCGGGTAGATGTGAAACTTGTGTTTGATTTATAAGGTAGCCATGCGCTACTACCGGGCACCAACATCATCCATGAACTTTTGTGGTGGGCGCGATGATCCATCTTTCGGTGGGCCAGTGTGTTACTGGCGTAGTGAACCGGACTTTTCGGGCTCGGGGCCTTACAGATTAAAATTATCCTTAACGAAGAAAAAGACTTTTGACGCGACGCCAGCCAGTATTAACAGCACTCTTGTTATGTGCAATTTGTAAGACTCCAACAAACTATGTGCACATCTTTGGATCGAATAAAGCACAACTTAAAATTTCTGCGGAAGGGAGTGGAGGAGGACAGAAAGAAACTTCATACAAGACTGTCTTAAGAAGAAAAATTTGTAAACCAAAGAGTAAGGGAGGTTTGGGCCGGTATGCGATCTTGCCATCATGAGTCATGCATGATGGCAAAAGAACAAGCTTTGGGCTGAGATTGCAATGCTTGGAAGAAATATTGAAGGGAGGGAGGCTCTTTTATTTGGTGTGGTATTCGTTAGGGTGTAGATATTCTACATAAAGGGTTGAAATACGCAGTGGGCAATGGGAGAATGTCTTGTTTTGGACGGATAGTCGCTGCTTCCTGCAACCGTAACCGAAGTGGCTAGCTGCGATGTTCCGGTGTGCGATCGCTGGTCGGTAGTGACAAATTACTTCAATGAGGATTTTAGAATGCTAGATGGGGACGACCGCGCGTGGCATTGTAGATAGAATGATGGGTTAATGGTTTTTGTAAAGGTGGTACGGGAAGGAGGGAGGTACTAGGGGCGTAAGTTGTTTGGTTAAGGTCAAAATTACAAATTGAACTGTACTTATTGGTTTCAAAAATTTCAAACCTAGTCGAATCAAACTGAATCACTCGGTTTGGTTTGATTTTATGGTTTATATAAATTGTTTTTAATCAACATAACTAATATTAATAATAACAATAAAATAAGATTTTAATTTGGAATCAACATTAAAATTAAAAAAACAACTTATAGAAATAAATCTATACATATATAAAAGAAGAGGAGTAAGATTTGAAAAGTTTCCGTCAAAAGTGACTTTTCAAATTTAGAAACACTTCTAATTTATACATAAGCCCCTTTTTACATTGGAAATTGAAAATATAAAATGTCATTATTATGGTTGATTGAATAAATGATTCCAAAACTTCTTCAAATTCTTATTTAGTATATTAAGAAAAATATGCTTAGTAGAAACATGAGAGATAACAAAACAAAGTTTTTTTTTTTTTTTTTTTGTCAATTTCTTTACATTAATATCCATGTTAGGAAAAATAAATATGGAATAAAACAACGATTTTGAAACTAAATCATATACACACACTTTAAAGTAAAATTAATTCACAGACAATCAATTAATAGTAATACCAAAATCTGACAATTTTTTCTCTATTTCATCATAACCAAAGTTATTATTGTAAAAAAAATCTATAAATCGAGATATAACCAATTTTTTTGAGACAACTAGCTACATGTAAAAAAAATGGAAACCCGATAATTTCGGATTTTTTAGTTACTTATACATGTTCAAAAATTTCAGATATAAAAAAGTAGTGATGATGAAATAATCAACATCTAGATTAAATTTGTTTATTAGTTGAACTAAAGCACGAATTAAAATTAATTAACGAGTTTCGAAGTTAAACAAAGTTTTTGAAATATTTTTAGAAGCATGAACATACCAACAAGTTTCCAATAAGTTGGTGGTCATAGCTTCTGTTGCCGGACTTTCTTTAAGTGGTAACCTTGAAGTTCACCATCGCTGTAAAAAATGCGTAATTTGTTTTTGTAATGTGTGGTGAAACTAGGGTAAAAGCGTTTTCTTTTTATTTATGTACATCAATTAAAACAATGTGGTTTTATGAGTGTTTACCGGGACGCGGTCCAAAAGTTATCCATAGCACGGTTTAAATCAAATTTTCCGATGACTATCCATCGATCGTTTGAATTTTTGGTTCATTTTCCTTGACCCATCTCCTATTATATACTATTTTAACAATTTTTTCTTTATGTCTGATTTTTAAATTGAACCATAATACTCGAATTATTTTATAAAAATTACCAATTTTGAAAAGTGTAGTTTTTTAGGTTTTATGACAAAACATGTTAGTATATCACAAACAATTTGCTCTTTGTCTGATATTATATGCGCTATCAATTTTTTTAAACATTAATATAACTTTTTTTTATATAAATTTATTTGTGTATATTTTAATATCATTTTTTAATACGGAAAACAAATAAGTGAATTTAAATTTTATTGAGACTCCAGAGTAGAGAATGAGAGAAAGTAAACCTCAATTTCATTGCTTAGAATTGAAATTGTGGGCTTCAATGTAAATTTTATTGTTTATATCCATAAAAAATATTAAAAATTGAATTGAAATGAAATTCTTAATATTTTTATTCTATAAATTGATTTTTTTCTTCAAAGGTAAAACATTTTAAAACCTAAAGACTATTGATTTTCATTAATTTTTTATTTCTATTAATTTACTTATACATTTAGATTTTTAATTAAACTCTACATGAGAGTCAAACAAAATTATCTTAATTTTAATGTTACAAAATTATGATATTCAATTCTCAACAACAAACTCATAATCTTTATATTGCAATCATTTGTATATTTTATTAGTACTAAAGTTTTAACTATTATATTGATATGAATATATGCTTCGCACATCGCACGAGTGCTTTGATTATAATTTTATATGATTAACTTCAATTTTTATTTTACAAAGTAAACTGTTTTGGTCAATGACATGTCACTTCGATATCAATTTAAAGATAAGTTAAAAACGTTATTTTTTATTAACATAATTTTCTATAATTTGTTTTATATGCATATTGAACTCGTGATTTGTCATATAATTATTTGGTTTTATGGTTATCATTAAAATTTTATATTGTTTTATTTATATTAATATTGAACCGTGTATTACACGGTTGTGTCGTAGTATCTATACATATATAAAAGGAGATGAGCAAGATTTCGAAAGTTCCTGCCAAAAGTGACTTTCCAAATTTAGAAACACTTCTAATTTATATATAAGTTCCTTTTTACATTGAAAGTTGAAAATATAAAATGTCATTATTATGGTTGATTGGATAAATGACTCAAAAAGACAAAAACCTCTTCACATTCATATTTAGTACATTAAGAAAAATATGCATAGTAGAAACATGAAAGATAACAAAATCAAATTTTTTTTTTGTCAATTTCTTTGCATCAATATTCAGGCTAGGAAAAATAAATATAGAATAAAACAACGATTTTGAAACTAAATGATATACACATACTTTGAAATAAAACTAATTCACAGACAATCAATTAATAATAATACTAAGATCTGACAATTTTTTTCTCTATTTCATCATAACCAAAGTTATTATTGTAAAAAAATCTATAAATAAGCATATGACTAATTTTTTGAGATAGCTAGCTACATGTAAAAAAAATGGAAACCCGAAATTTTTTGATTTTTTAGTTACTTATACATTTTAAAAAATTCAGATATAAAAAAAGTACTGATGATGAAATTAATCAACATTCAGATCAAATTTGTTTGTTAGTTGAACTAAATCACGAATTAAAATTAATAAACGAGTTTTTAAGTTAAACATAGTTTTTAAAATATTTTTGGAAATATGAACATACCAACAAGTTTCCGGTAAGTCGGTGGTCATAGCTTCCATTGCCGGACTTTCTTTAGGTTGTAACCTTGAGGTTCGTCATCGCTGCAAAAAAATGCGTAATTTTTTTTTACAATGTGTGGCGAAACTAGGGTAAAAGTGTTTTCTTTTCGTTTATATACATCAACTAAACCAACGTGGTTTTTTGAGTGTTTACAGGGTTGCGGTTCAAAAGTTATCTATAGCACGATTTAAATCAAATTTTCCGATGTCTACACATCAATCGTTTGAATTTTTTGATTCATTTTCCTTGACCCATCTCCTACATTTTATTTTCCTTGGTTATATACTATTTTAATTATTATTTCTTTATGTCTGATTTTTAAATTGAACCATAATACTTGAATTATTTCGTAAAAATTACCAAATTTGAAAAGTGTAATTTTTAAGGTTTTATGACAAAACGTATTAATTTATCACAAACAATTTGCCCTTTGTCTGATATTATATGCGTTATCAAATTTTTTTAACGTTAATGTAACTTTTATTTATATATATTTATTTGTATATATTTTAATATCATTTTTTAATACGAAAAACACATAAGTGTATATAAATTTTGTTGAGACTTCAGAGTAGAGAATGAGAGAAAGTGAACCTCAATTCCATTGTTTAGAATTGGAATTGTGGGCTTCAATGTAAATTTTATTGTTTATATCCAGAAAAAATATTAGAATTTAATTGAACTTAAATTCTTAATATTTTTATTCAAAAAATTGATTTTTTTATTCCAAAGGTAAAACATTTTTAAACCTAAAGACTATTGATATTATTTTAAAATCCTTGTCTAATATAAGACTATATTTGAAAACATGTTTTTTGCTTATCATAAGTTATATATATAGCTTTGTCTAGAATTACTATGTGATATTTATAGTTGCAATAGTCATACATGTTGAACTGAAATTATTGTATATAAAAAGTATTCCAAAATTTATATTATTTTTTTTTTCAAATTTATAGGATTTTCTTTATTTAATTTTACAGTTTATTATTTTTTGTTTATTTTGTTAATATTAAAAAATTAATTACATATTATTCAACTTTAATTTAATATATAACTAGTATTTGTGCCCGTGCCTACGGCACGGCGCAAGTATAGGAGGATGTCAGTATTGGATGATGTTAATGTTTAAATAAATCAATATATGTTTTAATCATGTTTCATAAAGAGTCTAAAATTACAAATTGAAAATGAACACATCTCAGTAATCAATTAAAACAATATGATCATCCAATTAATGTTGGAAAAAAAAATTAGTTTCTTCGTAAAAACCGTCTAAAACTAATATAATTTTCCCAATATGTTAATGATAACTGTCTAAAAGTAATCACTAAATAATCTGTAAATTTGTTAAAGAAGTTTAATATATATATATATATATATATATATATATATATATATATATATATATATATATATATATATATACCCCTTTGTAATTTCTCTTGGTAATGTTTTAGCGTAACATCTAACATGAAAAACTGTTGAATGGTTTAATGTACTTAAAGTTGGTATTAGTAATAATGTTGAGGTCAATGTGGTTATTAAATGGATGGATATACTTTGTTATTTTTGGTACGTGGGAGGCCATGGACGGCCTAACAACACCTACGCCCTCTCGATGACTCCACCCCTATGCTTTCAAGTGATATGATTCAGACCAGGAAGCAAGATTGGAGGAACTGTGGACCTTGCGGATGCAAGGGTCCATAGACCTTGCGACCGCAAGGTCTCCAGAAAAGGCTGCCGTCTTTTTGTTTATTTTCCTGTTTTATTGTTTGGGTAATTTTAGTTTCCTCTTTATTTAGAGTTTCCTTTATTTAAGAGTTTCCTTTTAATTAGAGTTTCCTTTTAATTAGTTTTCTTGCCCTACAAGAATTAGGGTTTATTTTGTAAGCCTATAAAAAGGCATTCTTAAACATTGTTTTGGGTGGAGAATTTTGATTAATGAAATTTGAGTTGATTTTCTGGTTAGAAAATTGTCTTATTATTTGAGTGTCCTAGATTGGAAGCTCGGATTATAAACATCGTGGATTCGTTGTTTATAGTTGAATTCGACTTATCAGTTGGAGAGTCATCCCAATTGTGGCGTCATTCACAATTCCAAGGTTCGCGTCATCTCGAAGGCGTTGGGTCGCGGAGTCATTCATCCTAATACCTTTCTAGGAGATCCTTGGGTCCGTTCCGTTATCATTTGGTATCAGAGCAATCCTAGTTACGGTAATTCCATTCTATCTTAAATTTTGCGTATTTATCGTTCTAGTTGTTAAACTCTAATTGTTCTAGGGTTTATTATTCATAAAAAAATTTTTCTTGTTCACTTGAAAATTGTTCACGGAGTTCTTGTTCAGGAGAACACATTCACGCCGGAGTTCTTGTTCACGATTCTTGTTCATCGCGATCACTCAAAAAGTTTTTTTTTTTAAAAAAAATTATTAATTCATCTAGTTGTGTTAAACTTGGATCATCAATCCTTGTTTAATCGTGTTGTCTTTCAATTTTGAAATCCTAATTGTTCTAGGGTTTGTTATCTTGAGTGCATACACGTAAAGGAGAGTCACCAACAATTACCATGACCGACGAAACTCCAGCTAAAGGGGTCCCTATTGTTAATCCGACACAATATTATGATGTGATACTTGCCCGCATGGAAGAATTTAATGTGAAGTTTGCTCAAATAAATGAGAGATTTGATAGACTTGAGGAGGATAGGCGAAGGGAGGAACCTAGGGAACGTAGAGCTCAAAGAGGTAACCAATTAGAGGAAGAATTTAATGAGCTTGGTTTGGGAGAAAATCATGGAAGAGGAAGGCGAGAGATTCCAAGGAGAGAGGAAAATAATTGGGAAACCATTAAGTTAAAGATTCCTGTTTTTAAGGGGTCAAGTGATCCAGATGAGTATTTTGATTGGGAAAGAAAAATCGAGAAAGTATTTGATTGTTATACCTACAGAATTGCGGAAAGTCAAATTAGGCGCCAGAGTTAAGTGGACTATGCTAGTATACGGTGGGATCAGCGATAGGCGATAGGAGAAGAATTGGGATACTGCGGTTACTACATGGGAAGAAATGAAGCGTCTTGTGCGTCATCGGTTTGTTCCTAATCACTATTATAGGGGTGTTCTACATAAATTGCGAGAAGTTGACACGAGGGGTTCGAAAAGTGTTGAAGACTATCACAAGGAGATGGAGATGTTGTTGCTAGGGCCAATTTGGGTGAAGATGCCGAGTAACAATGACAAGATTTACGGCGGGGTTTGAATCATAATATTGCGAGATATTGTTGATTTACACCAATATGAGGACTTGGGTGAAATGGTGCACATGGCGGTCAAGATAGAGCAACGACAAAGAGGAGGAGTACCACTCGTCCAAGTAGTTCAACTCGGTGCAACAACAAGATAAGATCGCAAAGCAAGGTTGAGCCGAAGCAAAAGTGGCTACGATTCCCCAAGAGCCCCAAGGGAAAGCTGAAAATCCCAGGTTGAAAGTCTAAGGAAGTGCAATGTTTCAAGTGCAAAGGGTGGGGACACTTGGCGTGAGTGTGCCAATCAACGGGTTATGGTGAGTGCGTGGCAATGAGTGGTAGAAGAAGAGGATGATGAACATGAAGTCATTGAAGCCGAGGGGACTTTATAAATCTAGAGGCTTTGGTTTCTTGTCGCGTGTTGAATATGCAAGCTAAGGAGGACGGATATGATCAACGCGATAACCTCTTTCACACACGGTGTCGCATCAATGACAAGGTTGGTAGTGTGATTATTGATGGAGGTAGTTGTACCAACGTCGCTAGCACTTTCATGGTGGAAAAGTTGGGTTTGACAACATCAAAGCATCCTCAACCTTACAAACTTCAATGGTTGAATGATAGTGGGGAAGTGAAGGTGGAGCAACAAGTGCTTGTGACATTTCGTATAGGAGTCTACGAGGACGAAGTCTTATGTGATGTGGTTCCTATGAATGCAAGTCATTTATTACTTGGAAGGCCATGGCAATATGATCGTCAAGTGAAGCATGATGGATTCACCAACAAATATTCCTTCGTGTTTAATCAGAAGCCAATCTCACTCGTACCACTAACGCCAAGCCAAGTGCAAGAAGACCAAAGAAGGATGCTAGTTGAGAGTAAGGGTAAGAAAATTTTGTTAAGTGTTCAGGATCACGAGTTATTTGATCCAGGGAAAAAGGGGTGGAAGAATGGACAACGGTACGGGTCTCAAGTTCGAATCAAAGGACATTTTAATGATAGGCCAAGAGCGGATTTGAGGGCAAATCCTTTTCAAGAGGGAGAGTATGATATGATTCGGACCAGGAAGCAAGATTGGAGGAACTGTGGACCTTGTGGACGCAAGGGTCCATAGACCTTGCGATCGCAAGGTCTCCAGAAAAGGCTGCCGTTTTTTTGTTTATTTTCCTGTTTTATTATTTGGGTAATTTTAGTTTCCTCTTTATTTAGAGTTTCCTTTATTTAAGAGTTTCCTTTTAATTAGAGTTTCCTTTTAATTAGTTTTCTTGTCCTACAAGAATTAGGGTTTATTTTGTAAGCCTATAAAAAGGCATTCTTAAACATTGTTTTGGGTGGAGAATTTTGATTAATGAAATTTGAGTTGATTTTCTGGTTAGAAAATTGTCTTATTATTTGAGTGTCCTGGATTGGAAGCTCGGATTATAAACATCGTGGATTCGTTGTTTATAGTTGAATTCGACTTATCAGTTGGAGAGTCATCCCAATTGTGGCGTCATTCACAATTCCAAGGTTCGCGTCATCTCGAAGGCGTTGGGTCGCGGAGTCATTCATCCTAATACCTTTCTAGGAGATCCTTGGGTCCGTTCCGTTATCATCAAGTGACAAATGAGAAGCACCAATTTATTAGTTGAACAAAAAATATATTACATCAATCAAAGTTTCCTAAGTCTTTACAATCGCTCCATTAATTTTCACTTTTATAATACCACTGTTTAGCATGAACTATACCATAAACATTACCTCTTCCAACCTTTATGGCTTTCTATGCGTATTTTTTTTCCATCCCTTTAACTGCTATGGTAAACAGATGATGGATGTGACCCTCATAGGCCATAAATCAGATTTCCCGCATCCTTTAATTGCTAATCAAATTTGACCTAACTTTTTAATGAGAAACCTATTAATGAGAAACTCACAAATCAGAAAATTGGAAGAACAAATAACCTAAAAATTTCAAAAAATGGGAAGAACAAACAACTCAAATTAAAACCCAAAAACTTGGAAGAAATATTGTTTTTTTTTAAATAACTCATTTTTTTTCGTGAGATCTGTGTCAGTAAGCTCAGTCCATGAATTCAAAAATACAATTCCAACAAAGACATGTTTTGAATTTTCTTTGCACAGCTTATAAAGGCTGAAAAGTAAGTTGTCATTATCTGATCTGTTTATCAGATTACATTTGAGATTGGGATTTCATTATGGGGGTATTCAGGAGACACACCAAAAAATAATAATGTGACTTTTGCAAAGAAATCAAATTAAACTTAAACCCAAATTAAACCCAAACAGCAAACCCACCAACTAAATAAGTGTGTGTATGTGTAAGTAGAACATAAATTGAGATAAGGAGGAAGAAACCGTACAACCAAAAATTGGTTTAGGTTTCTTTAAGTAACACTACCTCCTTTTTCTCTTGTGAATACATCTTCTTTCTATTCCCCCTAACCATTTTTTTCCTTGGATAATGTAAACTCTAGGCTGGGGTCATTTAAAAGGACACAATTCATTTGAAATACTTTTGGTCAATTGCAGGCTCCTACTGGAATGGCATCATAATCGCATGGTGGGCCATCCATTGTGCCTCCCGCATTCAGGAATTTTTCACTTCAGAAGGAAAAATCTTTGGAAGAATTCAGGCTCCATAGTGAAATTATTTCAAACCTTTGGAGATCAGATGGTAATATTGGCCTTGGTATTAGATCCTTCCTGGATCTGCGAAGTTGGTTCCACAGTAACGAATTCAGGCTACTATTGGAATGGCAACGGGTTCAGGCCTCCGCGTACCACTCTAACGAAGCCTATTTAGGTGTCGAGGATTGTGAGTAGTTTGAAGGTTGTCGAATCTGTACATGGAGATTGGAGAATGTTGGAAAAAGGCGAAGGATTTCGGCGCTTGAGATGTGTTGATGAAAGAGAGTGTATAGAGAGATGTGTTTAATGTGAGAGAGAAATCGAATTGGTAGAGAGAAAATAGGGAATCAGTTGGAAATAAAACGTGATTAGACGGTTGAGATAATAAAAATTAATCATGACCGGTAATTGTGTTTGGTAAAAATCAATCCTAACCGGTAATTAGCTTTTTCCAACCGTTTGATCTGTTTTATATAATAGATTTTATACACATGTACAATCCGTGCAGCGCACGGGTGCATCACTAGTTATCATAAAGAAAACAATACAAATTCCAAAATAAACACAAATAATGGAAGAAATAATAATCCTTCAACAATCAAGATTGTGTTTAGTTTAGTACACTTTCCGGTGCTATATATAAATAAGTAAGAGAATACCAAATTCTGATATAAAGGTTTAGAATAATTAACAAAGGTTATATAATATATACTCCTTCTATTTTCAAATTATCATCCACCTTTCTTTTTCGTCTGTTCTTAAATAATTGTCCTCTTTCAAAACTTTTCCTTTTAGGAAAACACTTTTACGACTTTACCCTTACTTTTTCTACCTACTTTAATTATGACCACATACTCAAGGGTATTAAAGGAAACCACATATTTCACCAATATTTATATTAAATTCAATTATTTTTTCTTAAAAGGTGTGCCGGGTCAAAGTAGACAATATTTTAAAAACGGAGGGAACAATATATATATATATATATATATATATATATATATATATATATATATATATATATATATATATATATATATATATATATATATATATATATATATATATATATATATATAACGTGGACTCCTAAGAAAAACATTCCAAAATAAAATGTTGCATTCTTTGTCTGTAACATAGTCTTAATATGAATATTTATTTGTCCTAATTAAAGAGGAACACTTTAGTTTTTTTTTTTAATGTCAATTTAACCAATTCTTTGATGAACATTAAACAATATATGTATTTTCTCGATCCCAAAATTATAGCAAGTCTTCTGTAAAATCGTTTTACGAATTTTAATTCATAAAATGAAACTCAACTCAACCCACCAATACACGATGAGTCGTTAAGGTGATTTCGTCTAACAAAAAATATCTGATAGACCGTTTTGACCAAAATTTTACCACAAAATTACAGTCCTGCATTTTTTTTGTCCATCCCCCCCCTCCCAAATTGTCATCTTTAATTCGAAAGTTTCATTTTTAGGACAATATTTTTAATTTTACCATTTTAATCTTATCTTATCTTTTTTACTTTAATTATGAGTCACATGCACATGAGTTTTAAATGAAACTAGGGTGAAATTCAGACCGATTCCCTATGGTGAAATTATAACCGGAAAAGTCTACGATATTTTTTAAAAACCGCTAAGGTACACTTTTTGAGGGAGAAAATGATAAAATACCATTAATGAAAGAAACATGTGTATTGCTTCTCTTTCTCTCTCTTCTCTGTCTTCATTGAATGTGGTACAACCCCTTTCACGCAAAAAGACAAATCTACACCTGTTATCGACAACACTAATGTTGAATGATGCTTTTAAGATCATACAACACCGTATTATCAAGAGGTTTTAATCTAATCTCTCATCGTTTCTATCTTGTTGATCACATAAAGGTTCACCAATATTTTAGGCACAATGTCAAAAGTAACACTATCTAGTTTTGATTCTAGTCGTTTCAACGAGCTTCTTAAACCAGTACATGCATTAAGAAAAGCTTCTGAAGAACCATTGTCAGTTTCCAGCTCGGTCTGCATCTCACCAATAATTCTTGTTATTTTCTACGAGTCAACTATTATAACTGAAACTTCTTGTGGCGGATATAAACAAGCTCCAACCTCATCCCTTTGAGCTCTAATATCATGACAGAGCTTTAACAATCTCTCCAATGAATTCACACAACTATTGTTCTGATTTGGATCTTCAAGCTTAATGTCACGACCCGCCAACCAAGAGGTTAACGTCTCTCTAGAATATTCCGGAGGCTTCAATATGTGTCAAATGAACACTAGATGAATCTAGAACGTTCCAGAGGCTTCAAGAAGTATCAAGAGGAAGTTAGATAATTCTAGAATGTTCTGGAGGTTTTAAGAGGCTTCAAGGGAACACTAGAAAGTTCTAGAGCCTTCAAGATGTTTCAAGGGAGTACTAAAAAGTTCTAGAGAACTCTATTAGTTACAAGAGATATATATTTGTAAAAGTAATTATCCTAGGCATTGATGTAAATTAATCTTGGCCGTCCATTGAGGAGGTGGAGGCCTATATAAAGGGGGAGGCCTCATTTGGCCAAACCATCCAAGCAACTCTTGTAAAGTTCTTTCAAAATCTAGCAATACAGGTTCTTTTCTCAAGTTCTCTCTCTTTGCCTAGTCCCTTTCAAAATTTGGTAGGCTTACTTAGAGCAAGACCTAGGAGATTGTGAGCGTTAAGTGTCGTACGGTAGATTGAAAAACACAAGTCCGTGACATTAAGCTCCCCTGTGATGAAAACTTTGATGCTTGTGTCGAAAGCACTGATGCTCCCATCAAAAGCTTCGATGTTTGCATCAAAAGCACCGATGCTCGCATCAAAAAAGATATAGGCTTAAGTGGAATCAAAGTCTTTACCTTCCTCTTCTTACCTTGTTTGAGCTCTCTCGACTAGAATCTTCCATTTTGGAAAGGCTATAAGTAGGCTGTTTACTATTGCTCTGCTAGTTGAGCTGCTTGGCTTTGGTATCCTTTCTATTTAGTGGTAGATCTACATCTTCTTGCTTCCATGCCGAGTCTCGTCTACCAGAAGCTTAAAAGAAGGAAGATAAGAGGAAAACTTCGTAGACACCTTCTGTACTTGACATTTGACTTCTTACTATTGGACATATATGATTTTAGGAAGAAATAGCTTCAAAGGGAAAAGGCGAGAAGGAAGTCAATGAAGATTGAAGAAGGCTTTGCTCCCACTTCTTGAGCTCCTTTAGTAGAAAGCGAATATGCGCCCCAAACAGTAATTTAGATTCACTGGAGGGAATACAAATGGGTGAGAATATACCGAGTAAGAGAAACATAGCTACTTCTAGTTGATGACGGAGGGACATTTAAGGAGGAAAATAATAAAAGTAGACTTATGCGGTTGAAATAAAAAGGTAAAATTGTGGGCCGATCCACTTTTCAAAGTTTTAATTCGCTCTAGTACCGTTTTTTTTTTCAACTAGAAAAAGACACTTTTGGGGACGAAATGACTGCGATACCCTTAATGAGCCTGAGACGCGCTACGAAAATGAAATTTATGTATCGCGATTCAAAAAATTATGTATAACGATTCATAGAAACGAAGAAAAAGGGAGACTGACTTACTTCTCCTGGAAATTCCCATCTCTTTGGGGATGCATCACGAGGACGCCTATCTCATTCATCAAATCGAAGAAGAAGATATCTTCCCTTTCTTTCTCCTTCTATACTATCCTTTCTCTTTAATAAGATCGTTAATGTCTTTCTATGATTTCCAATTCCTATCTCATGAAATGCTGCTACTGGAAAAGAGGGCCGCTGAAAAAGGGAAGAAGGCTACTCTTTCGAGCTCTATTTTTCTTCTGTTCACTCTGACTGAAACTCCTTTGCTTGGGTGAAAGAATATTTGCTTTTAGGTAAAAGCTTGTGGCAACTAAAGGTTCCTAAGCTAATGGACCTTATAGAATCCATTATATCAATCATCTTACATCAAATGCAGGGAAAAAGGGAGAGACCGGTCTCTTGTGGCATCCTTGAGGTCCTTTACTTCTAGTATTCTCAGATGTCATAGTCTATGATGCTTTTCGTAAATCTTCGTTGAACCTGATATGATTAAGGATTCCTCTTGGGCCTGGGCTATGGCTTGATCTTGTGATCTTTTGTTCAAAAAGAAATTGTTTGAGGCCTGGGAAAAGAAGAAGACAACTCTGACCATGGAAATGAAGAAAAAGGAAGAAGAAAGAAGAAGAAAAATGGAGAAGAAAAAAGAAATTTATTGAGTTTTTTTTTTTACTTTAGGTATTATATGAACATTTATTTCAAAAATGGTCTTTTGCCGGAGGGGTACAAATTTTATAAAAGGGACGGGCCAGAATTGTACCCAAATAAAAATAGAGCACTTAAAAGATTACAAATCTATAAAAATGGATCGGCCCACAATTATTCCAGAAAACTATACACTTTACCAATATTAATGATAAAAACTTATGGAAGACTGTCTTATTTCGTTGGATGAAAAAGTAAGATGGTCTCACCGTAGACTTACTCAATACTAATAATCTAATTAGTTGTTTTTCTTAAGTCATGTGTTAGGTCAAGCAAAACAATGCTTTTGGGATAGAGATAGACAAACTGGATAGTACTCCTAGCTTATTAATGATGCTCATGTCAATTTGGTCTCTCCTACAAATGAAGCTTCTAATATTCCTACTTTGAGTAATAATGTTCCTATTTTGGTTCCGGAAAAGGATGGGGCTGCTGCTGTACCCCCTTCAAAAAATCCCGAAAACCCTACAACGACAGCGTGTGACAATAATTCTCTTAACAAGGAAATTCCTTTATCTCCTAATTGCTTTACCGCCCTCAATACTGTCCAGGATATCGAGGAGAATTGTGATGACGAGGAAGATGATTCGTCCACTATGCAGACTTCTCAATGCATGGCTAACCTTAATCTGGATTCCTCTATTCCAGTCAACAAGATTAATTGTAAACCCGTTATACCCCCTTCTACTATTCTTACAAGGTCCAAGGCTCAGACTTAACCCACCGGTTCTCATGGCTGTTAATCTTCTGTTCTGGAACATTCGGGGTATCGGTAACGATCCTTCTATAGCCCGATTAAAACGTCTTATTAAGCTTCATAATATCTCTTTGCTTGCAGTTTTCGAGCCCATGATTGATGTAGGTCATCTTTCTCGTATTGCCAAGCGTCTTAAGTTCAAACTTTATCTCTCAAATAGTCGAAGCTCCATTTGGTTATTCATCGAGTCCTCTTATACTTGTAATATTCTTCATGATGCGGCTCAGCATCTCACTGTTCAAGTGAAGCACTTCAAATGGTCCACTCCTGTCAATGTTACTTGTGTTTATGCCAGTTGTGTTAGTTATGATAGACAAAACCTATGGTATGATCTGGTGGATCTTGGATCAGTTTATGACTCAGTTCCTTGGATAGTCGGTGGTGATTTTAACATCATCCTCTCTCCAAAAGAAAAACTTGGTGGCAATGGTTGGGATCGTAACGGGGCTTTGGACTTTCACTCCTGTATCTCTGCTTCTGGTTTACTTGATCTGGGTTATTCCGACAACAACTATACTTGGTGGAATTCTAGAGATGGTTCAGCTTCAATCTTTCAGCGATTGGACTGCCTGCTCTGTAACATTACCTGGCAGAATTTTTTTCACGATACTTCTGTTCGGCACTTGGGCAAAAGCTGTTCGGATCATGCTCCTCTCCTTATTTCCATTTTAAAAGATAGTGCTGTTCATTATTCTTCTTTTCGATTTCTCAATATATGGACTTCTCACCAAACCTTCTTGCCCCTCATTGAGACGACTTAGCAGCAACCATTCTCCGGTTGGCATATGTACGTTTTCTCTCAAAAACTCTTGGCTTGTAAGAAGGCTTTAAAGCAATGGAACAATGACGTTTTTGGCAATATTTTTCATCAGCTCAAGCAGGCTGAAGATGATGTTCATCGTCTTGAAATGATCTTTGAAAATTCTGGTTTGGCTGCAGATAAAGCTGCTATGAATCATGCTCATGCCCAACTCAAGCACATTCTCAAGTTGGAAGAATCTTATTGGAGGCAAAAGGCCAAGATTAAATGGCTCAAAAAGGGGGAGGGAAACAAGAAACTCTTTCACGCTTCAGTTAATCAATCTCGTAGACGTCTCCATATTCATTCCATTTATGGCGCTGATGGGCATGAATATAACACTGAAGAGGTATTAAGCGACAGGCCGTTTTCCACTTTCAATCTCAACTGCAGGCTATTTCTATAGAGGATAATGATCTGATTAACTCTATCTCTAATCTTGTCTCTGATCAAATGAACACCATGCTTACCAATTGGCCAACTTTGGAGGAGGTCAAATGTATTATATTCGCCATGGACGACAATAGTGCTGCTGGTCCTGACGGTTTTTCCGGTTTATTCTTTACCCACTGTTGGGACATTATAGGTCTGGATTTTTACAATGCTATTCTGGAATTCTTTTCGGGTTTCTCCTTATCGAAGAGTTGGACTAGCACTCTTATTATTACCATTCCCAAAACTGATCATCCGGAGTCCTTTAGCGATTTTCGACCGATTAGTTTATGCAACTTTACCAATAAGGTGATTTCAAAAATCCTGGCTTCCCGTTTAGCTTGTGTGCTTCCCTATATTATTTCGCTTAATCAGACTGGTTTCGTGAAGGGGCGTCTCATTCAAGATAATATCTTCCTTGCTCAGGAGTTGATGACTCATCTTGGGAAGAAAGTTTCTGGTTCCAATATGGTCTTGAAATTGGATATGACTAAAGCCTTTGATAAAGTTTCCTGGATTTATTTTATCAAGGTTCTTCGGCAATTCGGATTTAGCGAGCTGTTTATTGATATGGTTTGGCGGCTGATTTCAGACAATTGGTTTTCTATATTGGTTAACAGATCTGCAACTGGTTTTTTTCATTCTTCCAGAGGTCTTCGTCAAGGAGACCCTTTGTCTCATGCTTTATTCATTCTCACTGCTGAAGTTCTTAGTCGAAATCTTAATGCTTTGCACTCTTCTCATCCGCATGTGGCTTTCTCCTCGGCAAGTGGCTTCCCTACTGTGTCTCATCTTGCCTTCGCCGATAATATTATCATATTTTGTAATAGTAGTCGCCATTCCATTAATAAGCACATGGATCTGTTCTCTCAATACGAACGGGCTTCGGGTCAACAGATTAATTCTCATAAAAGCAGTTTCATTGTTTCCCACAAGCTCTCTGCGACCCGTATAAACTCGATTTCTGAATATCTGGGATTTGTTAGGAAAGACTTTCCCTTGGTTTATCTTGGCTGCCTTTTATTTTCTGGTCGTAAGCTCAAGAGATACTTTGACTCATTAATTCTCAAAATTTAATCTCGTATATCTTCTTGGTCTGGGAATTTCTTGTCTATGACTGGGCGGATCACGCTTATTAATCATGTTCTGCATTCTATCACCGCTTATCAAATTGCTGCTCTCGACCCTCCCAAAGCTGTGATTAAAAATGTCGAAGCTATGTTGACGAATTTTTTCTGGGGCCAGTTAGATGGTAAATGGAAATCCCATTGGATAGCTTGGAAAAAATGTTGCTTTCCTGTTATTGAAGGTGGAGTGGGTATTCGTTCTCTCAAAGATATTAATTGTGCATATTCTGCTAGCCTTTGGTGGCGTTTTCGAACTCAATCATCTCTTTGGGCTAAATTTTTGAAGGCCAAATACTGCTCCCACTCTCATCCAGTTCAGGCCACTTTTCGGGGTTCTCATATATGGTGCCGTATGATAGATATTCGGCCTTTTGTCGAAGGGAATTTAAAATGGCTTCTGGGTCATGATAACTGTTCGCCCTGGTTTGATGCTTGGCTGGATAGGGGTCTTATATCTAGGTCTCCAGATCTTTTAGCCTCCTCCGTTCATTATCTATTTTGGATTCCTCGCGGCTGGATCCTGTTGCTGCTTCTTTGCTTCCTGCGGTTGATCTTCGTTGTATTCAGTCTCAAGATACTTTTCTCACCGACCAAGATGATATTCCTTGCTGGACTCTCTCTTCTACCGGTAAATTCTCTATCTCCTCGGCTTGGAACTCTCTTCGTGAATCTAAACCGAAGCTCTTATCTCCTAAATTCTTCTGGAATCGATCTGTTCCTAAACACATCAGTATCTTCATCTGGCGGCTTCTTCAGCTTAAATTACCCATTGACGAGGGCCTTCTAAAAAAGGATTTTCCATGGTTTCCAAATGCCTTTGTTGCGAGTCGAGTAGTACTGAGACATTTAACCATGTATTTCTTCCTAGTCCCATTGTTTCCTGGGTTTTAAAATCATTTTAGTATTGAATTTGGTGTCCGCTCTTGTTATAGTTCCATTCATCAGTGTTGCATGGCATGGTGGCTCTCTTCTGCTCCTTCTCTCCTTCCTTGTCTGATTCAGTGGCATCTCTGGAAGAATAGGAACTCTATTCTTTTTGATAACAAAGGCCAAACTCCTTTGGGCCTTATTTCCTCTATTAGATCTGATCTGCAGATTGTTAAAGTTTCCAAGTCGAGTTCTTTGCGCTTCTCTCCAAGTGCTTCTTTCAAATTGGTTAGATGCCCCCCTCCTTTCTCTTTAGTTAAAGTTAATTCTGATGGGGCTTCTCGTGGTAATCCGGGTTGTAGTGGTGGTGGTGGTATTATTCGCAACTCTGATGGCAATTTTGTTTATGCCTATTCTAAATTTTATGGAAATTCTACTAATACCATTGCTGAGGCTAGAGCTCTTCTGCATGGTGTTCGTTGGCTTCGTGATTCTGGTTATTGGGGGGCTATTGTTGAATTGGACTCCAATGTCTTGGTAGATTGTATCTCTAAGGGCTATAGGGCTCCTTGGCGATGCTGGTACATCGTCCAGCAAATTTTGTCTATTTTTTCAGATATGGATCTTCAGACTACCCATTGCTTCAGAGAGGCAAACAGTGTTGCGGATCTTCTTGCTAATTTGGCTTGTGACTCTTCTGCCGATTCTAGTTTCTCTTCTCTCAGGGACCTTTTCCCTTGCATTCGTGGCTCCATCAGACTGGATCAGTATGGCACTCCTTATATTAGACGTTTTTCTTAATTTGTTCCATGTTGTTTTATTTCTTCTTTGCTCATTTGTTGCCTTGTATTCGATTTCGTTTCGAGGTAAGGCTCATTTGTCCTCCCATTATAAGGGCTAGGCTGGTTGTCTCCCTCAAGTTTGTATCATTTTTTTTAATTTAATAAAATTTAGTAGGGTGCCGCCCCTGTTTCCCTAAAAAAAAAAAAGAGTATTTACTTGGGCAGAAAAAAATATGATTAATATATTGTTTGGTCCCTGGACATGTCGAAAAAGAATATTTTGGTCCCCGGACAAAAAAACAATAGAAGTTGGTCCCTGGACATGTCTTTTTGAACCAATTTGCCCCCTCCCATCGTTAGCGTTACATTTCCCGTCAAATATTATATAAAATGCCAAAAATACCCTTAAAAGTTAATCTTCAACCCATCCATTCTCATATATTGGTCTCCAATGAGCTGTCCACCTCTGTTCACCATCTCCTCCTTTACATCTGACTGCTCCGTCACCCCCTCTCGATAAAGCTTCACCCAAACCTATATTTGGCTATAACAAAGGCCCTATGACATCTTTAGTGCGTCGAGTGAAATTCCGGCGACTTCAGATGCGATTGCAGCGGCGGCATCCTCTTGACGGCGATAGAGCTTTTTGGCCTTGGCGGCTTCTTTCTTCGAAGGTTGTTTCCTATGTTATTCTGGTGGTTGTTGCGAACAAAAATTGGGTGCCCCGCTAGATCCAGATCAATTGGTTCTTTGTTGAAGTAAAGAGAAGCGAGCAAAGCGATTCAATTCTAGTGCGTCGAGTGAAATTCCGGCGACTTCAAATGCGGCGATTGCAGCGGCGACAGCCTCTTGACGGCGACGGAGCTTCTTGGCCTTGGCGGCTTCTTTCTTAGAAGGTTGTTTGCTATGTTATTCTGGTGGTTGTTACGAACAACAATTGGGTGCCCCGCTAGATCCAGATCCATTGGTTCTTTGTTGAAGTAAAGAGAAGTGAGCAAAGCGATTCAATTCCTCATCACTGAACTCGCTCAATCTGTCATAGATCCAGATTTCCGACCTCTCGAGTTTCAGAGCTTGCCCCAGCTTGAACTAGCTCAATCTCCAACAATTTATTCAAGTTCTCCCCGGCCCGTTAATGATTCTAAAGGGTTACATCTCAGTTTACATCTCAGAACTTACGCCTACTCCTTCTGCTACTATTGCCGACCCCCCTACTCCATCTCCGGCCCAAAACCGTTCCGGCTGCCATCTTCCATTTCCACCATAGCCACTGGCCTCCGCTCCGTTCTCCCCATCTCAGACCTCTCTTTCTCCAATGCAAAACTCCATGTGTATAGTTGGTTCAGGAACTGCTTCATGTAGCTTCTCGTAATGAAAAGTCCAAGCGACCAAATTTGCTTCTCCATTGGTATCAACATGAACGGTGAGTGTGAAATCCTTGTAAAGCTTCAGGAGATCGATCTCCTTCAATCACCTTGAATGTCACTTAAAAGAAAATACTCCATTTCAAAAAAAATATTTTGTTTTCTTATTAAAAAGTCAAGTTAAACCGATATTAAACCTTTAAGGGTATTTTTGATATTTGATATAATATTTGACGGAAAATGTAATGCTAACGGTGGGAGGGGGCAAATTGGTCCAAAAGGACATGTCCAGGGACCAACTTCTATTGTTTTTTTGTTCGGGGACCAAAACATTCTTTTTCAACATGTCCAGAGACCAAATTATTATTTAATTCAAAAAAATACTAGGAAAAAAATGACGACCCTTCCTCCTTGTGGTAATTCCATTTTTGGAAATGGGAACACCCATACTGCACTTTTCCGAGAAAGAGTCCCAGTGAATTGGAAGATAAATGCTTGGGTAAGTATCAGCTATCAACAACTATGACGACGATAATGATTCCATGAAGCTGATGGCATGGAAATGAATTTCGGAACAGGGTCGGAGGGCATGATAGATTCAATGATAAGATTTATTACGGTTGTTTAAAAATACTAGTTAGGTACTATGTTTTGCACGTGTTCTTAATGATTTTAGCAAAATGTTTTGTTTTTATTTTTTTTGTTTAATTTTAATTATTATTTTTATATACAAAAAAACTATATATATTTATGAAAATTGTCATTAATGAAATTTTAATGTATATTTTTCACCATGTATAATAAATATTTATATATTTATATATATGTAAATACATACATACATACATACATACATACATACATACATACATGTGTGTGTATATTTCTCCTATAAATTAAATTAATCATAAAAAAACCAAAGTGAGATTTGATAAGAAGCTTTGATGAGATATTTGCTTTTTTGGCCTAATTTTTATGGGGTCAAAATACGATTCGCTCCCTCAAGTATTTACTTAAATCTCGCGTTGCACATAACTTGTAATTTACGTGTCAACACTTTCATACACAATTTTGCTATTCATCCCACTTTGCTCCCTCACGTTCATAAGAGTTAATAATATTAATGGAAAATGACACATTGTATATGACATGAGGATTATTCTAGTCCTTTTCCTTGGGTGCAGAGTTGGATTAGTTATAATTCTTTCATTTAGTTAACCATTTGATATTTAAGATATATTTGTAATAAAAATTAATGAATAATTGTTTCAATAATCAGAAAAATAATTAAAAATTCTCATAATTAACTTTAAAGTTAAGAAAATATCCCAAAAATAAAAATAAAAATTTAATTAAGGGAAAATTAGAATAATAGTCCCTAAACTTTAAGAAAGTCAATTAGGGATTGTACAACGCAAATGCACGCCACACACCAAATAATGCAAATTTTGGGCACCGATAGTCCCTAACCCTAAATAAGTTAGTTGAAGTGCTATAAAGTCATAAAAATATGGGTTATTTGTAACATCATCGAAACCAGAGGGTCATATGAAAATTGCAAACAATTGCAATCCAATATAGGAAAAAGAATATGTCACCAACAAGTAAAGTAATCTCTCTTTAAATGTTAAAAAGAGATGTACACCAAAATAATTCAAAATTGGTTGGTGGAAAAAATAGATGGAAAACCTAAATTTGGTGGAATATATATATATATATATATATATATATATATATATATATAGACACACACACTTGGGGCATCTTGGAGATTTGATTTATAATTAATTAATGTTAAATCCGAAAATTAACTTATTTATTTTTTGATCTTATTCAATGGTGAGTGATTTATTAAATTTATGGTTATTTTGGTAATTGTTTATGGAATTGATTAGAAATAATAAATTATTTATTTGACCTTATTCAATGGGGAGTGATTTATTAAACATTAATTATTTTTGTACAAATTTTTTTTATCATGATAAATTTACTTGTTTGTCCTTAAATAAATGGTAGATGGTTTATTAGACGAAAGGTTAATTTTGTCAATACATTAATTTCTAAGAGACAACTCACATTTTTATAGTAAAGAAGATAAATTTACTTATTTATCCTTAAATAAATGGTGGATGATTTATTAGATGAAATGTTAATTTTGTCCATACATTAACTTCTAAGAGACAACTCATACTTTTATAGTAAAGAAGATATATAGATAGGGCAAAACACACCTTGCATTTTACAAAAGGTTTAATTACCGAGACGTCAAAATTTTCGTGATGGCCACCGTGCCATTTATCTTGCACGTTAACCCCTTTTTGGATGAACGTTAAGTTTGATTAAATGTCTATTTTACCCTCGCCTTCATCTTCACCGTGATTAGTAATCGATCTCGAAGTTTTAAAACTCGTATTGGTTTAAAAATCATTTCCACGCCATTGGTTTTCAATGGATGCACTGCTTTGTATCAAGAAATGATCAATTTTGGACAAAAAAGGGATAATTTTACGCACTGCTCGCTTTTGTATATGATTTGTTGAAATTGGAAAAAGGGTTCATGAGGTAGTTGTTCACTGATTATGGTCTGATGTTTATGTAAATAATTCTTTTGCTCATGTACTCATAGTTTGGGGATATGGGAACGGCGAGGATGTGTTCGATAGAATGCCCGAGAGAGACTTAGTTTCTTAAAATACAATGGTGTCGGGGTTTGTGAATAATGGTGAAAAAGAAGCTATAATGGTTTTAGGATGATGGGAAATGTTGGTATAAATGCGTATAGCACTACTTTGCTTGGTGTAGTATCTGCCAGCCGACTCAAGACAATTGATAAAGTGTAAGGCAGTTCACGGGTATGCTGTACATAATTATTTATAGATTTGAGTTTTAAACCTGATCTGGTTACTTTGTCACCGTGAAGATGAAGAAGTTGAGGGTAAAATAGACATTTAACCAAACTTAACGTCCAAAAATAACGTGCAAGATAAGAAATTTTGATGATTTGCAGTTTTTGAAAAGTTAAAGGTGTGTTTTGCCTATAGATAGAGATAACATTATCCTATTAAACCTTATTCAATGGTGAGTGATTTATTAAATTTATGGTTCTTTTTGTAATTATTCATGTAATTGATTAGCTCATAACAAATTTACTTATTTGACTTTATTCAATGATGAGTGATTTATTAAATTTAGGGTTATCTTTTTTTACAAACATTATCATTTATTATGATAAATTTACTTGTTTGTCCTTAAATAAATGGTGGATGGTTTATTAGATGAAATGTTAATTTTCTCCATACATCAATTTCTAAGAGACAACCCACATTTTTATAGTATAGAAGATAAATTACTAGTTTGTCCTTAAATAAATGGTGGATGATCATTTATTAGATGAAATGTTAATTTTGTCCCCATACATTAATTTCTAAGAGACAACTCACACTTTTATAGTAAAGAAAATAGATAGATAGAGATAACATTTACCTATTTGACCTTATTTAATGGTGAGTGATTTATTAAATTTAGGGTTCTTTTTGTAATTATTCATGTAATTGATTAACTCATAACAAATTTACTTATTTGACCTTATTCAATGGTGAATGATTTATTAAATTTAGGGTCATTTTTTTTACAAACATTATCATTTATTACAATAAATTTACTTGTTTGTCCTTAAATAAATGGTGGATGATTTATTAGATGAAAAGTTAATTTTGTCCATACATTAATTTCTAAGAGACAACTCACAATTTTAAAGTAGAAATAGATAGATAGATAGAGATAGAATTTACTAATTTGACATTATCATTTATTATGATATATTTTTTGTTATTATTCATGGAATTGATTAGCAAATAATAAATTATTTATTACACCTTATTCAATGGGGAGTGATTTATTAAACATTATTTTTCTACAAATATTATTTTTTATCATGATAATTTTACTTGTTTGTCCTTAAATAAATGGTGGATGATTTATTAGATGAAAGGTTAATTTTGTCCATACATTAATTTCTAAGAGACAACTCACATTTTTATATTAAAGAAAATAAATTTACTTGTTTGTCCTTAAATAAATGCTGGATGGTTTATTAGATGAAAAGTTAATTTTGTCCATACATTAATTTGTAAATGACAACTCACACTTTTATAGTAAAGAAAGAAGATAGATAGATAGAGATAACATTTACCTATTTGACCTTATTCAATGTTGAGTGATTTATTAAATTTAGTGTTATTTTTGTAATTATTCATGTAATTGATTAGCTCATAACAAATTTACTTATTTGATCTTAATCAATGGTGAGTGATTTATTAAATTTAGGGTTTTTTTTACAAACATTATCATTTATTATGATAAATTTACTTGTTTGTCCTAAAATAAATGGTTGATGATTTATTAGATGAAAGATTAATTTTGTCAATATATTAATTTCTAAGAGACAACTCACAATTTTATAGTAGAAATAGATAGATAGATAGATAGATAGATAGATAGATAGAGATAGAATTTACTAATTTGACATTATCATTTATTATGATTTTTTTGTTATTATTCATAGAGTTGATTAGCAAATAATACATTATTTATTTGACTTTATTCAGTGGGGAGTGATTTATTAAATATTACTTTGTACAAATATTATTTTTTATCATGGATAAATACATTTTGAAGAATTTATAGTAAAGAAGATAGAGAGATAGATATATCATTTACCTATTTGACCTTATTCAACGGTGAATGATTTATTAAATTTAGGGTTCTTTTTGTAATTATTCATGTAATTGATTAGCTCATAACAAATTTACTTATTTGACCTTATTCAATGGTGAGTGATTTATTAAATTTAGGGTTATTTTTTTACAAATATTATCATTTATTATGATAAATTTATTTGTTTGTCCTTAAATAAATGGTGGATAATTTATTAGATGAAATGTTAATTTTGTCCATACATTAATTTCTAAGAGACAACTCATAATTTTAAAGTAGAAATAGATAGATAGATAGAGATAGAATTTACTAATTTGACATTATCATTTATTATGATATTTTTTTTGTTATTATTCATGGAATTGATTAGGAAATAATAAATTATTTATTTGACCTTATTCAATGGGGAGTGATTTATTAAACATTACTTTTCTACAAATATTATTTTTTATCATGATAAATTTACTTGTTTGTCCTTAAATAAATAGTTGACAATTTATTAAATGAATGGTTAATTTTGTCTCACAAGGAAGGAATGGTTCCTGAAGGAAAAAAAAAACAAATATTGAGAGGGGCTTAGCATTAAATATCTTCATAGAGAAAAAGTAATTCATGGGTTTAATCATTGTGGAGAAAGATTTGTGTAAATTTCTTGATTTTCTTGATTTGCTCATGAACCACCCGGACACTGGGAGGTGTATAATTCGTTCCCTCCTGTTAAAGGCCAATTGAGAAAAGACCAAAATACCCATCACATCATCACGTGGAAAGGGCATATTTTTTTTGTAAAAAGCACCGTTTATCTTTCAAAGCTGCATTTCCCTGCCATTTTTCTTTGTTGATAAGTTAAATTTAAGCTTCAAATAAGATTACAGCCATGCTTGCGGCACATGTCTCATGGGTAGTCAAAAGGCTCAAAGCTAATCTCGCCAACCTTTCCAGAGACTGATTCCCTCCAGGATTATACTTCACAATATGAAGTAGAAGAACATCCAAGCAAATTAGGACTAGCTAGCTCAATTCATAAACAAGTTTTAATCTTTTATGCTAAGAATAGAATAACGTCTACGACTGTATGAAACGAGTTGCTGGTAGTGATGAAGTTGCTTGCAGCAGGTTAAGCAGGAAACAGATGCCAAAGGTTCCAATGCCTGCTTCATCATGCTAAGAATAGAATAACGTCTACGACTGTATGAAGTTGAAGTTGCTGCTTAATTTTGCGCCAGATTTGCTCCTGCCTTCAGTACCTAGTCCCTATAAAATGAAGTTTGATGATTGAACATCTTCATTGAGCAATACAGTGGCGGTTGTTGCTGATGTTTATATTGATTAAAGGCTTATTTAAAGTGTTTTTTCTATGTTACCTAAGCGTCACATCATGTAACTTTCAAATCTGATGAGATTCAGGGACATGGAAGAAATTCATAGATCATTCATATAGTAAACATTTCTATTTATTTCTCACGATATCAGTGTTACCATGAGATAACAATATTCAGATTATGCACTTGATTTTCATCAACTTTCAACATTCAGTTATTGCGTATGCTTGCCAGTAGGCAGTACCATGCCTACTTGTAGTTATTTCTCACAGAAAATCAGTGTTACCATGAGAAAGGGAAAAAAATAAAATAGAAGTAGGGATACTCTAAATTGATGAACACACTTCTCTACCATTCAAGCAAAATAGTGTATCCAGTAACAACCGGAAGTTCACTATCCTTAGCTGCTTAAATAAGAATGAAGATCATGACATCAACCTCCAACAGAAAACATTTCTCTTCTCAAAATAAAAAAAAGAGCTCCACAACACAAACTACGGGGCATACAAGTAGTTTTCTGAACCAAGAACTAAAAACTCTTATTAGCCATGTTGAAGATTGAATAGAAAATAGAGACCTCATAAAATTAGTGACCCTACATGTGTCCTAGTCTAGTGTATGACTCTGAGGTGTGGGTGTCAAATTCTTCCTTACCCAAGAGTTTAGACAAGAACCAGTGACATCACAGAACTTATCCTCAAGTTTAATTGTTGCTATTGCAAGAACTTTTAGTGAAACTGATATGTTAAAGATCAGTGGCAAAGGGGGAACCAATTAGGGAACATCCCAGCTAGAATCGGTTTTCCTCCTAGTAAACTACTAAACAACACACGTATATCTCATATTTATGTCCCATAGTGTAAAGTACAGGAAACGTCTACATTAACATCCCCATCCAACATAATAGGATACTCAAAAATTGTCCAGACAACTTAGGCCTGCACTTCATCATCCAACCAAATAAGAAAGCGAGAGTAATCACAGTTTCTTAGACATAATGTATAATTACACAAGTTTATATGATGCATTTATTGCTATCTCATTGTTTACCTGAGCTTAGTGATTTTAGCCATTTTTCATTCTTTAGAAGCTGTAGTTTTGTATGCTGTAACTTACCCAAAAAAAAAAAACTTCTGCTCTACATAGATAACATGACCCTTTTAATTGTCGTAAGCATATTACTCCCCCTATTTCAGGCAAAGAATTCACTATACTATTTTGGAATGTTTCACTCTAAGAGTCCACTTTAAAAAATCATGCTTACAATTTCTTTAATATTTCATATTTACTCTCCACTTGTGTTGTAACCACATTTTTTGTGCTTAATGATTTTTGTAATTATGACCAACTTTAATGACATTAATATATTCCTTAATAATTAGAGTTTTCAAATAGGGACTCTTTGAATAGAACGGAGGGAGTATGTAACAATTTTTTGTGAGGTGTGTCACGATAGTGTTTATATTTGTGTGAACTATCAAATGTTCATATCAGTGTTAGCCCAACTGTTATGGAGGCTTAAAGCGAACTATAGAATGAGCCTTTTTAAAGTAAATAATAATTTATTATTAAAATTATTATATTTTTATTTAAAGTTTATCTTTTGTGCTTTTTGAGATGCAAAATCATTTATTAAATTATTGTAATCGATTTCACTTAACAATTCTTTTTCAATACATAATAAAGCTAGTTTACTTAATCTTTGTTTAGACATTGTTGATCTTAGATAAGATTTTATTAATTTTAGCTTAGAAAAACTTCTTTTTGCCGAAACAACAGTTAATGGAATTATTAGCATTATTCTATAAGCGATCTCCGCATTTGGAAAGGAATTAACCCTTAATATATAATTAAGTATGTCCTTTGGTGTATCATTCTTCACTTGTATAATTTCTCTTAATTTTTTTAGTTCCATAAATAGATTTAATCCCTCAATGTCAGAGTTGTCATTATGTTTTAATGAATTTTTAAGGTTAAGATAGTTTTCTTTTAAATTTTCATTATTCAATGGCCTTAATTTCTCAATGCTAAATAAAAAACCAAAAATATCTTGATACGTTTTAAATTATTCAAATCTACTTTGAAAATTACTTTGAATTGATAATGGTTTTTATAATTTTTATTTTAATTTCATGTACTAACAAGTTTATCAATTCATTTAGTTTAGGAAACCTAGTAATAATAATAATAGTAAAAATAAAATAAAATTGAGGCCCCCTGTTGGCCCAGGCCTAAAGGCCTTGTTTACCAAACTTCCCCTTGGCCGGCCCTGCCATCATATAGCATAAAGCGGAGCTTACGTTGGGCTAGGTCCAGAGAACCACGTAACTATAAGCAATCACAAGAGCAAAGAGCCAAGATTTACATACCACTCTTCCTATAAAATGGTAAGGCGTGACAACAAAATTATTTGAAATTCTTTTAAGCTCCATACCTTGAATTCCTCAAGAGATCCTGAGGCCAAAGAAAGCATCATCTTCCGGCTTCACACGCAAGCCTTGCCTTTGATGCTCCACTCGCTGAAGCTGTGACGACAGTTGCAGCAAATCTATGGTGGACCCATCTTGACTGCAAAGTTGGTCCTTGGAATTCCTGTATTCCGACCCTCGAAATAACCCATCTATTCCGAAGGTAGCAGCATTGTTACCATCAGAAATGAGTATGGGATCCAAGTGAGTCTCCTCAACAGAACTTAAGCCAGATGAATGGCAATTTTTTGAAACCCCAGTCCCTGAAGCCTGTGGGCCCATTTCCAAGAGGTTTTCAGAATGTTGAGTCCCACTATAACGAGCATCTTGGCTGCCTGGGATAAGTAGGGGTGTGCCATGTGAAACCGTGATGACAGACTTGAAGAGTTTTGTAATTGAGATGACAGAAGATAGAGAGCACGTTCAGCGTCTGATGGAATCCCGGATAGCCCTTGAACAGTTGAGGCAGAGCCAAACATAGTGAAGTCCTCCTCACCTCCTATTGAGTTTTTCAGGAAAACAGGGCACGAGCCAAAGTTTGAGAGTCCAGTATTATTTGAGTACTGAGTACGACCGCCATCAGATTTACTTCGTATGCAAGAATTAGTCGCACTTTCATGAAGGGGATTGTATTTTTCAGAACCAAATGGGTAAAGGCATTGTGAACGCAGTTTCTCATCTGTGAAGGAAATTGTTGATCGAGGATCATGGCAAGTACCGTCTTCAAGTTTTATACGCCCGCCTCCCACGTTTGTCCCGTATGTATGTGGATAGGGGATGCTATTGGGGGTCATATCTTGGGAAGTATGAGATAATGGTGCAGTCATAGTTCCCTTAGACCTGCTACCTGCCGTCCCTGGATGATATAACGAAACCAGAAAGAAAAAGTCAGCTCCTACTGTCTACAATACAAACGACAAGCAGAAACTGAAATGTTACACTAAAGCTACGTTTGGGAGTTGGGACACCCTCCACATCTGAAATAGTGAAATGTGAGAATAAAAATACGTAAGAGCAATGTTATCAAAATGACTGACGATTAAATTTCTTAGCTCATTTAATTTTTAATGATAAACTAGTTTTACACCCATGCGTTAAATGCACGCCATATATTTTTTTTCAATCAAATTATACATAAGCAACATAAAGTGAAAAAATAAAATTAAAAGAATAAATTATTATAAAACAAATATCATGATTAAAAACTTTCATGATAATAAATAAAATAAACAAATAATTGTACCGTAAAGATTGTGAGTTCGATATGTACATAAACTGGACAAATTATTATAACGCATCGATTAAGAAAAATTAAAATTATTAATAGAGAATACAATAAATAAATAAAATATTTTATAAATTTTAGAATATTTTTTAAAATGTAACATTTGTCATTTAATATGTGCGATTACTACTACTATCACTATGATTATATATGTACAATTACTACTACTATCACTATCACATAACAAAGTTCACGTAATCTATATTAATCAATATTAATATAATTTTCTTTTATCTTTTAGTTAGTGTGTTATGAAAATTAAAAACATAATCAAAATGTAAGGATAAAAATATAAGTGAATTTAATTATTCCTTATTACATGAATGAAAAATTCATATATATTTTAAAATACATCTTTAAACGAATATAAATTTGTTAGATAATAAAAATTGTATAACAAATTCAAATGATGATAAACCAAAGAAAAGCAACTCAAATTACATACTTCCTTCAGTCATCCCTCCCATGAAATGACCAAATTGTCCCCGACTCAAAAACTCTTTCATTAACAGTGTCACCCAAATGACGTGACACTGATGATATGTGTACTTAATTATTACAACTATATCTATAAATATTTAACCTCAATTCAATAGATAATAAAATAGACATTTAAACTATGATTGCTCTCAATTCATTGTACTTCTCATAGAGTATGATATACTCTGCTACTCGCTCATATACATAATCACACTCCTCTACAGTCATCGTATATGTTCCTAAAGCAATTAAACTACGATTTACTTGCTCATATTTATCTTCCAATATCAATGAGCGAAAATGAAATCCGGTAATGATGATGTTGTCACCTCTCACCAGGACCTTGTTGATCTTTAAAAATCCACTCATCCAGTATGTCATAACTAATGCTACTACTTTTGTCGGTGAAATTACGTGGTTATAGACAACAAAAGCGGTCACAAAACATTTATATTCAAGGGCAAAACACATTTATGACTGAGTAAACAATATTTGTTGAGTACCAAATTAGACATGACAAACTTTAATGATCCATAGTTGTTCATCAAATTATATTTCACTATGTACTTGTTCTTTAACTCCTATGTATATAATTTATTTTGATAAAACAAACAAGTAAATTAATATTCAAAGAGGAAGCACATTTATGGCTGAGTAAGTAATGTTTGTTGAGTTTTTAAATTGTTGGTCTCGTTTCCCTTGCATATTGGTAAGAAAAGAATAGACATTCCCTCTTAGATTGATGGTATTTAATTTCTTAAGAGCTTCTTATGCTTTTTTTTTATTTACTTATCAATACTTATATATTTGTTCATATGTAAATAATATCCTTATTTGGTAAGTAGTTATAGTGGTTATCTAACAATGTTAAGATAAGCAAATTACATTTGTCATTATATATATCTTCCTATTTTTGGTAAGTGCATTTTGAAGGGATCCTGCTATATTTAGATGTGCTAATCACATTTGTCATTATATATATAAAGAAAATGTAACAAAACAAAGTGTTCCAATTTACAATGTCTTGTTAATTAAATGTTTAGAATAAAAACTAAGAAAAATGTAATAAAACAAAGTGTTTCAACTTCCAATGCATATTTATGTTTTCATTTATGGAAAACATTTAGGCGGGAAAATCACGCTTGTTATTATATATATATATAGATTTGCACAATTTTGAATTCATTTGTAAGATTTTCATTGTCTAAGGCCCATTTAATTAAATTCGAATAGCCCCTAAGGAAGTGGCCCAGTGGTAGACATGGAACTTCACAAAGTGTGAAGTCTTAGATTTGATCCCTTCTCATGTCTCCCTTAAGAGATAAAAAATAATAATAAAAAAAAAATTCGAATGCTTCGCCTTGATTTATCTTTTCCATTAATAATAACATTATATAAAACACAAAATCTTAATGTCTTGCGTCTCACAAAGGTTTTACAACATCCAAATAACAATGTCATATTTTATTTAGAAAAAAAAAATGTATTGGATATAGATTGAAACTTGAAAAAGAAAATGAATTAGCTCATAAATAAAATATACTCTCCCCGTCCTTAAATTATCGTCATAATTGACCCGACACGTGGATTAAGAAAAAACAATTGACTTGATTATTTATATTAGTTTAATGTGTAGTTTCCTTTAAAATTTATATGTATGTGGTCCATAATTAAAGTAGGGTGAAAAAGTAAGGGTAAAGTGGTAAAAGTGATATTCTAAAAAAATAAGTTTTAAACTAGATAATTATTTTGAGACTGAGGAAAAAGGAGACGGAGGGAGTACTAAGCATCCTACGTTTGAACAAGCTCCATTTCCATAAGCAAAACACCAATTAACTCATTATCTAAGAGATTGTCCTTATTTAATAGAGTTAGATACAAAGAGAAGATGAATATGATTCTTTTCTATCAACTGAAACTTCTTACTTTCAATATTGCTTTAAAATTAAGTCAAGAGGAGAGCGGGCGCCTAGTTGAAATTGAGCACCAAGGCAGTTGAGGTGCCCCTTGAGTTTAATAAGTGGCCGCGCAGCTCATGCTTGCCAAGTCGGGGGACACATTTGATAATTATGCGTAAGAGCAAGAAATTAATGAGTTCAAGATATCTTTGCAAAATAAAGATGAATACATATTGAGAATGAGATGACTCGATTACCTTGGTAAAGAGAAGCCAGTTGACTTGATGGGACCTCAAAAGGGTGGTGCAAGGGGCGTAGTCCCCCGCGGTACGGACTATTGGGTTTTGTACAAGGCGGTCGCGTCTTCAAAGTACAAGGCGACCACGTTATAAGGCGATCGCATGCTAGGTGAAGGCAACCGCGTTTCTTGTGGACAATGTTTCTGTTAAATAGGCGGCACGCGTATAACAGGAAGGCGGTCGCGTCTGGTTGATGAAGGCGACCGTGTCCGTGTGGAAAGTTTGTTTGTCCGATTTTCTTAATTAAGTTTTTAGAGTTTGGTATTGTATCTTTATATATAATTGGAACCCTATAACGTGCTTAAGGTTGACATAATAAAATTTCAATAGTTCATTGACCCCAATCTCTTTCTCTCTTCTCTGTGATTGATCTTGCTATAACTCTGTATTTGTTTGCAAAATCTTCCGCTGTACATAACATTATATATATCTAACCCCTTGTTCTCTCTGAAACTAGTTTCAGACGTCAAGAAAGTACAAATGAAGCTACAAGTTGTAACAAGATAATCTTTCCTTGGCTGAACCTTTCAGATATGTAGTTTGTTTGACTGATCATGAATAATGACATGCGATTATTTTTCTAATAAAAGAAGAATTTTTCAAGGCTGTAATCGGTCTCAGGTGCTTATGTCAACATGCTAGATGTTTGGAATTAAGACGACAGCAAGGACATTTTATGAGCAATTCAAACTTCCAATTCATGTTCATCTTATCTTTGGATTCTTTTTCTGCATTCGCTTTCCGATTTATAATTTATAATTTTGATTTATACAGCTTTTTAAAAACTGTAGCAAATTTTGTTACGGCTTTTACAGCAGTATTACTTGGGGAAAGTATGGAATGGCACACATTTTCGTTTGGCAGTAACAGAAAATTTTGATGTAATGGGAAACTAAGTACCTTCTGTAGTACACTTATACAACGAAAACCACCTCCCAGGTCTGCTATTAACGCCCACGTGAGGTTTCCTTCGGCGTTGATTGTGACCAGCAAGACGTGTACGGCAGCTTCGCTTGTCCTCATCAAACTCAGCCAGTAAATGGAATCTATAAACATCAGAAGCTAGTATATGTCAAATTATGAATGAATAAGCCACCTTATATCTAGAAAAGCTACGTAATGGTATTTCAAGTTTTCAACCATAGTTATCATATGCTTCTACCTAGGCGCCTTAGTAGGATCAAAATGCCTAGGCTTTTATCAACTAAGGGAGCGTAAGCTGGGCAGCCACATATTAAATTAGGCGGGTGCCTCAACAGCCTAAGGTGGATAAACCTTTAAAAGGTTTCTTCACAGTTTTGTAACTGTCACATCAAAAACAAAAAACTAATTTTATTTCACAAACCTTTCTCACAATGGTAAACTCATTTGTTTTTGAAGAAATTGAAAGTTAAAGTTAATTAATGTTGGGCCCCATAATCATTCCTTTTTTGTTTTTTTTGTTTTCCTGCATGAACCTCTTTTTCTCTCCCACAATCATAAGGCTTTTGATGATGCGGATCATATTCTTAAAAACCTTACCATATTTAGCTTGTTAATATGGACAATGTGTACCATATTTTGTTTAAGAGTTAATTTAATTTCTTTCTAAATGAAATTTGACATTTTTGTTTAGAGGTTACAAACCCTTTTACGATGATATTATTGATGAAAAAGATAAATCAAGGTAAAGTATTTGAATTTAATTGCGCCTAACACAATGAAAATTGAAAAGAAAAGGAATCTAACAAATTGAACATATTTTATTTTGTGGAGTCATAGTAGGTTTAACTATTTGTTTATATACTTCAATTGGTGGACGAGTGTCTACTACTACCTAGTTGTTTTGATACGAAAGATTTCAACATTTTGAAAGCAAAGATAAAGAATTTAATGCATGCGAGATTAAATATAAAAATAAAAAATGAGACCCCAAGTTTTAAAATTGTAATATGGCCATTATTCCTTTTCCTTCAAGTGCTTACTCAAACAAGTACTGTAATACCGAAAGAGTTACCTGCTACATTGCTGACAAAACCTTTGTTCAAGGCTATTCACAATGACTTTGGAAGTTTTCGAGTGAGCCTCGCAAACTTTATGCCGTTTGTGGTAGTCTTTGGAGGAACTGAGATTCTTTTTACAACCATGGACTTGGCAAAGTGGCGTTTGAGAACCCAAACCCCCAACTCGCATTCGCTTTGCAGGTGATTCAGCTGAACCCAAATTGGGTTTGGGTTTGGGTTTGGGTTTGGGTTTGGGGTGGACATCTCTTTCATCACCACCAAACCTACCCAACTTGAGATCAATTAGTCCAGAATCCCTAGAGTTAGAAGTCGATAACTTCGAACTGGAATCCTCTTCTTCAGTAGTAATTGGATTGAACAAGACTCCGTCCCTAACCATACTAGCCGAATTACAGGCATTGGAAACAGACTTACGAGGGAAACCAAATCCCGCAAAACCCTGATTATTATTAATGCCCGGTTGAACCACAGGGTCAGGGGTTTTGAATCCCCAATTCAAAGACCCATTTTTAGCTCTTGCGATTGCATTAGTAGGGGAAACAGATTCTTCAGAAACATAACTCCAAGACTCCATTACAAATGCATTTATAAAGAAAACATATACTATAATCTAAGTAAGAAGAGTAAAGTAAATATAATCTCAAATTAAAGAAACCCGGTAGCTAGGAAGAGGAAGAGGAAGAGAATGAGAGAGTAAAACTAAAATGTAGATAGTGCTTCAATAGTGGGAACAGAGGAGAGCATAGAAAGGGAAAGAACCGCTAAAGTTAGGACTTAGGACTGAGGAAGAAAGTGGTTCAGTGACAGGGAAAATATATAAAATGGAGTAAAACTGAAATCTAGAAATTGATTGATCATTGGAGAGAGAGGGATTGTCATGAAATAGGTGAGGGGGTGGGTGGGAAGTTTTGGGGAATTTAAGGGGTGATGGAGACTCCACTTTACTATTAAAAAAAGAGATGTGGCGTTCCCAGCTCCCTGGAGTACAGGGTTTTGACTTTTGTGGTTGCATTTTAGAGAGAGAATGTCTGAGCAAGGGGGCCGGTTTGTGCTGAGAGTTGCTTGAACATGACACGTGGATGGGTTCGTTTGGAAGAATTTGATTTCAACAAATTTAGTGTTTAATTTGGTGCGGCAAAAACTTCAAACTTGTACGAGTCTCAATCCCTCACACGGAATTCCAAATAGAACGAAATATTGAATTGGGTTTGGTTTGGCCGTTTGGGCATTCACGATTATTTATAAAACTGACCGATTATCCACCAAGAAAATAGGTTAAAATAAGAGTAACAAGTGAGCTAGAACAGAGTAAACGGATCGTCTGAACCTAGATCCATGTAAAAACCTCATGAGTCACGACTGAGGTGAGGATGCGAGGTGGCATCACATTAATGAAATTTAATGCTTCATTAATTGCTCTGACACCTATATTGTTTTCTGGAAAGAGAGTCGCGGTTTCAAAGCACCTAGATTTTGTGATTTGGTTCTATATTAGCCTTTGTTAATATTCGTTAGTTCAATTTGCTTTTCTATAATTAACATAACTTGACAGACATAGATGAGAGTTACACATTGAGAGTCTAAGTGCAACACATTTAAGTGCAAAAATGATGCATTTAAGGGTAAAAATAATACATATTCATATACATAATGACTTACGAAGGATTAAAATTGACACATTTAAATGCAAAGTAACACAATTTCATACTTAACGACTTATACATTAGAAGACTAAAAGTGACATAATTAATGGCAAAAGTGACACATTTAAAGGTAAAAGTAAAACATTCAAAGACAAAAGTGGAACACTTTCATACATAATGACTTAGTACATTTTTTAGGGCCAAAGTCATCATTTTCGCTAAAGATGTAAAATAACACTTTTAGGATCAAAAGTGATACAATTAATGATAAAAAGTGATACTTTTAATGTTAAAAAGTGACATTCTTTATTTATAAACGTAAGAGGCGGTGTTGCAATTCTAAAAGTTAAGGGATGGCGTTGAGATTTCTTAATCTTGAAACATTAAACATGAATATCTTCGTCTTACTGATTAAGATTCATAAGACCGTCTTACATGAGACGTGATTGAATTTGAATTCTATTATTAGTATTTCGTTTATTCTTAAATTATTGTTAGGCTTGATTTTTTAATTTGTGTGTCGGGTAAAATAAGATAATAATTTAGGGATAGATGGAGTACAATATTTAGAAAAAAAATTGGACAAATGATATTGCGAGTTAAATATTGAGGTATTATTACGAAGTTTTCGTGTTAGGGTCGTTGTAGATTAAGTTGGTGATGATTTGCAATGTCGATGTCATCACTTAGAAAAAAAACATATTTGATTTACAGTGTCGAGATTTTGATTTAATAATATTAAAACTTGTAGTAATATCATAAGCTTTAACACATAATATCATACCTCTTAGAAATATTTGTATTTTGCGAGATATTTCTTCCCTTTCAAACAAAAAGATCTATATCATTTTGAGATGCTTTACGTAAATAGTTTAATTTAAAAATTAAAGGCTACAATATTCATAACATTTTAATTTTACCCTCCATAACAAATTTTAATATATTATATATTATAACATAAATTCTTTGCGTAGAACGAAAGGAAAACATGAAGTATTTAACAACGCTTTTTGATTTATTAAACTGTAAAGAATTACTATAATAAAAAAGTCAATCCAATTATATTATATTATAGAACAGAAAAGGCACCACCAACGGAAAGTCACTTATCTAAATAGGGTCTATAGTTTCGTAATTTTTTAAATACATATAAAATTCAATTTTACTAAGCAAAATGAAAAAGTATCCGGTTTATAGGATTATTATTATTATTATTATTATTATTATTATTATTATATTAATATGTGGATTTCCTAGTTGAGGAAGATAGGTTAAGTGGAAGAAGCAAAAGGGAAACCCAATATTGACTTCACCAAACTCTATTTATGCCTAGTGAAAATGACTCCTTCACTCGTTAATGAGTGAAAGAGAGAGATATAGAAGATGCCAGGCCAGTATGGTAGGTGAGGGCTAAACGCCATTTAATGAATGTAAGATTCTGGACTGGTCTACTTTTTAAGGGTTAAAGTATATTTTTAACCAACCTATTATAGGGTAATAGTAATACAATTAATCATATAATTTATATAAAATAAATTTAACTAATGTATTAAAATTTGAAACAAAATGTATGAAACGGATAAACAATTTATAAAAAAATGTGATAAAATTCATTTAGGTTCTGTCTAACTTTGTTAACAACTCGCTAACGTGACTATCAAGGGCTAGATTTTGCTAACGTGGCTATCAGAGCAGGTTTAAATTTTGGCTGCTTATACTTTGATCGTTACTCACCATCTCCTCCTTCACTTCCGACCACCACCATTAATGGAGGTGGTCCGACATCCATCTCATCTATAAGCTGAGGAAACACCCATCATATCCTATTTCTTCACTTCTCCGGCGAATCTCCATCACTGACTCCAACTCCAATCTCTCTATATCCCCAGTCCGTTAATCTTCTAGACGGCTCCTTCCCAGCATATCATCACCAACTTCAGCGCCGCCTTCCCATTTACAAATCCAGCAATATCTTTCAGCATCCCCGTCAGATCTAGTCACCACCCCCATTATCCTTTCCCATTTCTACCTATGTTTTGTCTCCACCTAGATTCATCTAACAACGTCACTCCGCTTTTTTCTTCGTTCCGCCAGAAGTAGCTACGACTTCAATACGCCAAGGTCGCTAATTATCTACTTCTTTCTCTGCTTCGAGTTCTCTCTAACCATTGCCAGACTTCAATCGTCTTCCTTCTTCCTCATTCTGTCTCACTTCAAGACCAATTCCACAGCGTCGAGAATCCAACTCCACAGCTGCTCAACCAGTTGTCGTCTTCAACACCGCCTACACACCCAGATCTGGCTCTTTCTTTCCCCGAAACTCGAGTCCAGATTCGACCGATCTCTTTCCCTCCATCGCCGACGAAGTGAGACCAAGATTATCCAATTCCGGCATATAGCTAGCCTAACTTCTAATTCATAGTAGGGTTAGGTTATACAAACACAAAATCTTTTTTTCATATGAAAAGTTGAACTAACAAATAGGAGAATTCGGGCAATGAGCTACTTAATTATTGCATTGATTGATGGAAGGATAGGACGAGGACCGGGTTTTCCATCCAGAGACGAGAAATAAAAAATGATTATATGACAGTCGATTAAGATGAAATTCTGAGAAAGAACATGATTGACTTTCTTTCGTTTAGGTTCAAGCTGTGAAATCTCCTTCGCAGTCCTACCTTGCCCTCACTCCATCCACCCTCTAAGCCTATTCTTTCTGTCTTCTGCCTGCCCGCTTAGAGTCTTCAGTTCCGAAAAATTGGAATATCCAGCAAAGAGCTATAATTGATTCCCAAATGGAAAGAAAGTTGATGCACTTCGTCTAAATTACATAGATAACCATTTACATTAAATTTTTATGATAGAAACCCCTAAAGATCCACACAAGCAGTCACATCGTGTGCACATCATCACTCCTTGACGACTTTCAAACGGCCGTTACGTATTTGGTTTCATTTGTCTTTAAATTTTAGTACATTAGTTAAATTTGTCTTATACAAACTACGTAGTTAATTGTGTCGCCTCCAATTAATACGTTGGCTAAAAAACAATTTTCCCATTTTTTAAAGTTTATAGAAAAAATTGTGGGTTAGTCCCCTTTTCCAACAATTTAATCGTTACGGTACACCTTATTTATTTTTAATTGGAAAAAGCCACTTTTGGAAGGGAAATGACTACGTTACCTTTAATGAAAGTTTATCGATGAGTAGCCGCGTAAACCGTGGTTCAAACGTCATTTTTTATATGGAATTTTTATTTTTTTTAATGATTTCTGAATCGCGGTTTCAAAAGGGTGTTAAAATGCAAAAAATTAATTAATTTTCAATATATCACAATATAAAGTGCAAATAACCAGTTTACTTCCTCCATCTTCTTCTTCCATCTCCTCCGTCGTAAACCTTTTTTTCCTCCACCTTCTTCGCTTTCGTCCGAACTGAAAAATCCTTTAACCTAACACAGATCTATCTTCGTTTCGTTGTGCACAATTGTGATTTTCGAATCTAAAATGTGTTGTTGGAGCTTTTGAAGAAGACAATGATATTTTTGGAACAATATTTCAAAAAATGGTTTTTACGATTAAAAAAAAGAACAAATTATAAGCCGGTACATTTTTCAAAACATGTTTTCAAATAAATTGTTGAATCTTGCGCTTAAAAAGATTTGCTTAAAAACATTCCACTTGATTGTCAGCCAAGAAATTGATATTATATTTGGTCAGCCGCATATCATTTTTGTCAACCAGTTATCATAGCTGATCTCTACGTATTTAAGTACCAGCTTACCTTTCCTTATTTGATTGATCATACACTTGTACTAACTTTTTCCTACTTTGTGTTTATGGTAGATATCCTGCAATATAATATCCCTCAAGATCCTTTGAGATCTTGCCTCTGCCAAAACACATTTTTCAAATTCAAATGTGTTCCTAACGGGTTACTTTTGAAGACTATCTATAAATACCCTCTGGAAGCATTTTGTGAAGATAACAATTTTTGAAGTCAAGAAACCTTCTACTTTCAATCTCTCAGACGTTGTCTTCAAGAAAACTTTAGCTAGATATTTCTCATTGAATATTTCTCTCTAGTTATTGTTTAGGCATATACTGAGTATTTCATTTCAAATTATTTAGAACTCAGTCAGCTTGTCTCACGAGTTTGATTGTTTCTCAATCATTCTCTCCAAACACCGGTCTTTTGTTGTACACTGATCCATTAGAGATCAAATAGATTTTTAATAAAATTAGTGCACTTCAAAATCCAAGTCTCGACCAACTTGGTAGTGGACGTAGCAGCGGTTTATCGTGAACCACTTCAAGCCCGAATTGTCGCCTTCTCTTATATTCTTGCAAACTGACTAACACTTAAGAAGTTTTTCAACTAATTAAGTGTCAGTCAGTTAACAACAATCATTTGCTTAATTGTTCAGTTAGCTTGCACTTCAACTTCTTTTCATATTCAGTGATCAGTTTCTTTTGAAGAAAATTTCTTTTGAAAAATAGTTGTGTCAGCCAGCTGACCAACACTCATCAGCTTAAGGATTTTCTAAGTGTCAGCCAGCTATTCAATTCCTCAGCTGACTGACAAAATCAAGTTTTCCGCTGCTAATCCTTTAAGCCTCACAAATCAATCCTCAAAGTTTTTAAAGGCTATTCACCCCCCCTCTAGCCTTAACTGTTGCCATCTGGACTTACATAAATCTAATTATTTTTTGGAACATATTTTTTAGGTACAATTTTGGGACGAAAATACATCAGTACCCTTTATGTCTAAGTGTGTAAGTTTGTAACCCCGTCTCAACTACCATCACCAGCTTCCCTTCACCTTCTATCACCGCCGTCCCTTCATCTCAAAACCAGCGAAATTGACACTCAAAATTCAAAACTCAAACAACAAAGAAGAAATAAAAAGCTAATAAGAGTACAAATCAGAAATTTTAATTCACATATAACCACTTACTTCCATTATAATGATGGACACTAATTTTGGCAAGCATTGCATAATATTCAATCTCAGATTTCCTAAGTGACGGACAATTATTTGAGATAATCACCAATTTTCCTACCATGCCCAATCGGTAATCAAAACATTAGATAACAACTGTGACTTGGTTGATTATATAGCATAAGTATCGCTCCCTCCATCCGAAAATGAGGGTATGAAATAAGGACACTGACTCCCAATCTCCCCCCTCAAAACCACCTTCATCCCCACGTCGTTGCAACTGCCTTCTTTCTCTCCCAATTCAACTTCAAACCCGTCTTCGCTGCCACTGTTGCCGCCCCACCACGACCCGCGACGATTGAAGCAGAATCCGACACCACTGTCAAAATTGAGTCAGAATCTGTCGCCGATCCAGAAACAGAGTTGAATCTTGAGGAACTCGTTGCTTCCAACTTGAACGACGTCGAAGCTCTTCGAAGCTTAATGAAAGTCAAACTGAAAGGTCGAAAACTCAAAGAGGCAATTGTGTTACTCGATAAATTGTTGATTCTAGAGCCAAATGATGTCGAATGGCCAATGCTGAAAGCTTTTATGAGCTTGAAAATTCACGGTGTTTGGCATCAGCAACCTGGTGTCTGATTTGGCAGCAACATAATGTATGGGTTTGACAGCAACCTGATGCCTGAGTTTGACATCAGCAACCTAGTGCCTGGATTTGACAGCAACCTGATGCCTGAGTTTGACATCAGCAACCTGATGCCTGATCTGATGTCTGTCATTGGCATCAGTATTATTGGATTTTTTTTGTCTTGAAAAAACTGTAGGTATCATTATTGGATTTTTTTTTCATTAATGACATTTTTGTCATTTGACAACCAATTTGTAGTTATATGAAATGTTCAAAAAATTGATAAGCCTAGATAAAAACATATTTTTAAAATTATACCCACTTAAAATGTATCATTAAAAAAAAGGGTAGTAAAGACGTTAAAAACTTTAAAAAAAATAGACCGGTCAAATTTCTCCACTTAATAAAGGCCCACCCCTACCTTTTTTCTTAAAGGCCTGACCCAGTTTGGTAACGCTATTAACACTTTTTTAAAAAATGAAAATTGATTACAAGTACAGTAAAGATATTTTAAAGATTTGTCACCATTCCTTTTTTTTTAGTTTTACTTGATCTAGTCATCTAGTTTGAACGGGGAGATATTTTGAAAAAGAGTTATGATATTACGAGTTAGAGCTTGTAGTATTATTACAAGCTTTAGTATTAGTGTCGTTAAATCAAATCTCTTAAGATATTTTATACCGTTAGATTAAATATGTTCTTTTTTAAGTAATAATATATACATTCCAAATCATCATCAACTTAATCATCTAACAGCTCAAACACTAAAACTCATAATTAGAGCATCCACAATGGTCCCCTTTATTAACACCCTAAAACCCTTTTTAGGGTTTTTTACCACACTTAATGCCTACAGTGGACACCCTATCAATCCCCCTAAACCAAAAAAGCTACACTTTGACTTATTGGGTGAAGAGTAGCGCGCCTCTATTCGCTTCTTTCTTCTCTCTCCTCCACTATTCGTTTCTTTCTTCTCTCCCCCGCCCGTCTCTTGCACAGGTTTTCTTCTCTTTTCGTCCCTTTCAACAGCCCATCGAAAGAAGAGTTTTCTACACCAGATCAACGAATCTCCATTCAAAATTTTCAGGTAAGTAAAAATCTAAACTTCACTTTCTAGGGTTTTATGGGTACGAGAATTTGGTAAAATTGATTATGATTGTTGATAGCTTAGTTCGTCTATTGATTCCATATTATGGGCTAAAAATCATGTATGATGGATGTGTTCTATTCATAGATTCTTTCTCTATGATATCTATATTTTTCATAAATATAATTTAATCAGCATGTTCTTGGGCGAGCGGTGTCGGAGGGACCACCATCGGCTATGGTTACCGGGTTTTGATGTTGTGCCTTGTAGTGATGATCCCGACTGGTTTGAACGTAGACCTCTTGTTTGATGAAATAGCGGCATAAAGATGGTGCCTCCTCGTGTTCTCTACATCTTCATTAGGCATACTAGATTGCAGAGTCTTCATTACTTAGTCTTCTTAAATCTTCTTCATGGTTCCAAAATACGCCATCTTTATTAAGCACAAACGTAAAATCGGGAAGAGTCGCATTAGTCGCTGTCTTTTAGAGATAAAACCACTTCAAGCCATTTATCCTAAAAGAGATCCCGGCATTGCTCATCAAACGGACAAATGCAACAATACCAATACCAAGACTTTGATGAGGCGCTTAATAAAACTTACTAATAGCATCGCACTTTCTTGAAGTGGATTGGCAGTGTTGTAGAAATTAACAAAAGATCCACTACCATGGAGGGCCATGTGCATGTCTCATAAAGCCATGTGTCCTGATCAAGCTCATCGAGATCACCATCAATCCCTCGCTTAGGGTATGCTCGCTAAGGATCAATAGCATGCCGAACATAGTCAAAGATTGGAAACAGATCGATTCAAACACCCTTTCCCACAATGGTAGAGAGAAGTGATGACCATGGTTGCGCAAAGTATCAAAGAGCACTTGTAAGGCACTTTTCGATTTCGGGCCTCGGGTCAAAGCTAAGTTCGATGCCTGAAACAAAATGATTGAATGCATAATTCAGAGCATAAACAATTCACATTTGAGGAATAGTGTAGAGATATCAGGGTACAATCAAAATGGAACACACAATTCCAAAATGTACATTTACACCATAATATTACTGTTTTGCTTCATATTGTTATATGCAAATCTCTAATTTTCCTTGTAAATTTGTTAACATTAGTTTGTTATATGCAAATCTCTAATTTTCCAAAATGTACATTTACACCATAATATTACTGTTTCTATGCTTTTTTTATAATCCACCAACCTATTCTTTTGCTAGAGAAATTATGCAGAACCATGGAAATGACCTTCACTCCTATATAATTATTGAAAGTGGGTTTTGTCAGATGTGTTCATTGAAGATATGTGCACTAATTTCTGAAGTGAGTCCAGCTACTAGTTGAGTTGACTATTCCTTGGATGAGTCCTGGATAACTCGAGGACATCCTGAGGGATTGTACATCGTTTCTAGAAGCTACACCGTGTTTCACTTGATACTGATAATAAGTTTATAAGTTTGTTGATTCTCTTGTCTGCTTACAACCTATGTATCATATAAGTTGCCTGTCATCAGCTCCTCTTTAAGAACTTTGAAAACGATTGGTGGCATTGGTGATGCAATGACGAGCTATTAATTAAAAGTTGGAATTTGCTTGACATGCATGTATTTCTTATCATGTTCAAGCCAAGGAACTATTATCTTGCTACCTCCACAACATTTATTATTTGCTGCAGGAATAAAAATGTAATAGAAAGTTAAATTACTACATTCTGCACATGTTTGGGCATTATTCTGACAAGTTTAGCATGGGTATTAGCGTTAGTAGAATGTGAGCTTCACCCATCCTCACTAGATTCCAATTTTTCTCTCGTGTGCGGGCTACGGTTAACTTATTCTTATGTAGTTCCATTTGGCCTCTAATTTTCTTTGCGAGTATATGTTTACTTTTAGAAGCTTATCTTTTTACTTGTTTTTATTTCGTATATTAACCTTGTGTTGGTGTGCAGTTCAATGGATCATTCCGGCCACTTAACCAACATAACTTGCCCCGGTGCAACTCAATATAAACGACCCACCGACGCAAGAAAGCACATTGAACCTGCCACTGGATTCATTTTCACCCCAACACCAAACCAACAAGCCCTACCACGCCGCATACACATCTTTTATAAGGGAACAAATGCAAACAAAAGACCAAACACCTACCCAACATCTCATATCTAGTACACCACCCCATTCTCGTCTGCATGTCAACCTCAATTTCCTACATCCCAAACGGAATTAATTTCGATTGAAGCTTCAAATGTGCCATCAAAATTTGCAAATAGAAAAGCACCAAACTGAAGCGGATGAATGAAGACAAGGCTCTTTGTGAGGCTTGGGTGCAACGCTCGTGAGAATCCGATTATCGGTGTTGGTCGGACCAACGATAGTTTGTGGCTAAACATCTTTGAAGATTTTTGTAAAAAAAACATGAAACAAGGCGTACAAAAAAGGATTGGAGAATAGGTGGGCTACAATTCAAGCCGATGTAACGAAATGGAGAGCTATCGTGGGCGTAATCAATAGAAATCATCAAAGTGGTACAAACGTGGCGATGAGGTTTGTAGTTTTACATTGGGGCCAAAATTAATCTTCTTTTAAGTCGTTTTTAGGCCTAACTTTTTAAAGTAGAAAATGATTATATTGAGCCTAGTTTTCATGGGTTATATTCAAGCATATAAGGTAATGTGTCATATGTTATTGTAGTTGGGAGCTTGTTATGAAGTATTCAAGAATGACCATGCTCGCGATTTTAAATTCTATCATTGCTTGGGACATACTTCAACATTCAAAGAAAGTGGCACATTTCGCAGTGGAAAAGTAAAAGCCGACCTTCTCAAATAACTAGTGATCGTCAATGCAACTCTAGCACCTACATCCCCTATGCATGACTTTACCGATAATGGTCTTCATGGCTTGCACGACGATGACTATCCGTCTCAGCAAGCATTAATCTAGGTGATGACTCTCCCTCACACGCCACACCAACCGGGTCCATTCCAAGTGGTATTCGCCCGAGCCATTAGAACGACCTTTGTGAAGAAAATCCGCAGGAAGGAAAACGCCGCCGCACCGACACCAATGCGCTACATGAATCTGTCGAAGATTGGCGATTGATCAAGAATCGATATATCATCAGATGTACTGTACCAAAAAATGCATGCCAAATCCAGAGATCTTGAGATGCTACACTTCAAGAATCAAGGTTGGCTTTCCTGAGTGAATCGACCATGCCATGCCGTGGCAAGTTGCGCCACTCCCAATAAGCATGCGCCCAATGAACCAATCATGCCGGGAAACCACGATTCGTATTTTCTTCAATTAGTCGGGCGATGTCGCTTCATTTGAGCTCGCAAATACTGCTCCGAGTACATGCTGACAATTGCCTCGCAAAATAAACGAACTGTCTCTATAGCTGTGGTCTCTGCAATGGCAAGGGCCTCATCCTCACGATCAATTGGGCTTCCGTATGCAAGAATTCGCAGCAAAGCAAATTGCCATTTTCTCGGATGGTTGAGAATCCTTGTTTCCCTAAGATACCATAGCGTTGCTTGAAATATGGTTGGGCGATCTCAATGTCCGCCCGACTCGTGAAACAACTCTAAGCGCATTCTAAATCGACGAACATACGTGGTGGAAAAATAGGATCATCTGCAAAATAATTTTTGACAAGATCATCGTGTGCTTTCACACGATCTCGGCTTATATATATTCGCCGATATAGCCGAGGTTTCTTTGGCACACGCTTCAATTTCATCAACAACTAGCATGAGCATATCTAGGTTGCGCATTTGTTGTTGATGGAATGCTTCAAATTGATTGTATATGTGCATATCAAAAGGCCAAAACGGAAGAGTTGCCATGGAGATAATAAAAAAATATGAAAGTTACAAATGAGTATGTATTGAAGTGGTAGAATGGTGTTTATATACAAATATATGTGTATAGAGGTAGTTGAAAGATATGGTGGGAAATCAAAATTCAATGTTATGAAAAAATTACACTTTGGCGAACTTTTTTGGTGAAATTCAAAAAAATTGTGCCAAAATTCAAAGAATGCACGAAATCTAAAATAAAAAAAAAGGCGGGTCAATGATTCCAAAATTTGGCACAATCATTCAATCACTAGTTCTTACCCTTTTTCCATTTCTTTTTTCAATTAATTTAGTTTATCTTTTCATTATCATTTCCTTTTTTTTAATTTAAAATTATGTATATATTGATAATATTAAAAGTGTGACAAGATTTTATTTAAATAAAAGTAAGTGAAATAATCAAAACATATAATATATTTTTTATAAAATGTAAATTTAAAAGTATAAATATTTTATTTTCATTGCGGTAGGAAATTTTTTTTAAAAAAAGATTATATTGGTAGTTAGGTTTGTTAGTTAAGATGTCATTAATTTAAAGGGTAATATAGAGGGTGCTCATTGGAGTTGAAACTTTTTTAAAGGGCCTCTAAAAAGGTTTAGGGGGTTATATAAAGGGTGTTTTAGGGTGCAACCATTGTGGATGCTCTTATATCACAAGCTCTAGCTCGTAATATCATTTGTCTTTGAAAAATACTCCGTATAAGAGATATTTTAAATCTCACAAGATATGAGATATTTTACACAAATAAAAGAAAATTTGATGAGAGCGGACTCAAAATACTTTTAAAAAAAATCTTATAATTAAGAAATATATCAATATTATTAGATGTGTTCATAGTTACAAAAATAATCTAGCACCACCAATAAACTAATAATACAAATAGAAGATTAAGAAAAAATATTTTAAAAAATATAAACATAATTTTTGAAATAAATTCTTTAAATGAAATATAAAAAAATATAATATCAACTATTTTTATGAGAAGAATTAGAAGTATTCCCATGGGCCATGAGCCATGAGCAATGCCCCTGCACCGCGTCACTCCTCCCCCCCCCCCCCCACCCACGCCAACAACCCCAGGTCCCCAATATACTTCTGTGAGACTGTGAAGGGCTGTCATTACAGAGTCCTAGTTTAATTGATCTCTCAATATGAATGAGTGGGGTCGGAAAAGAAAAATGACAGATGACTGGTTGTGACTGACTTCTGAGTTGGCAGAGGAGAAAACCCTTCTTCAAGATTACAATTTTTTTTTAATTAAGCGTTTGTTTGGTGTAGCGTTTTGATCAAAACGCTAGTAAAAAATATAACGTTTTCTCTGTAAAAGTGTTTTAGTACAATATTTTAAAACGTAGTATTTTAAAAATGTACAACTGTAGGAACAATAATAGCTAGGATTCTTAAAAATATCAATCAGTTTCCAATGTAGCTTCTAATAAAGCTACAATGGAAGTCACAATGGTCAGAAACGTTAAACAATGGAAGACTTGATTATAAAACAGCAAACTAAACACAAAGGTTTACCAAACAATCTACAAGTCTATACTTGTAGATTTAGCCTCATGACCAATAAGATTTCACTAAATAATATGATTTGTTTTACAAAAACTATGTGAAATCACTAAATAAAATACTCTCACAAGATAACAAGTCTTGGAGACCAAAAAGCCTACAGAAAACATATATAGAAAACGTGAGAAGAAACAAACAACTTCCTAAAATAAGCTAGGAAGACAAAACATCACCAGCTCTCAATGTAGCTTCCAATGTTGTAACATCCGAAGTTACAATCAAAATCTGCACAAAATCTGGAATTGGAACAACTTCTGAAATTCTAGTTTTCTGCTTCTGAATTTTCTGCTCTCTCTCACAATGCACACCTTCAACCGTGGCCATGTCTCTTATTTATAATGTGGAGGAACCCTACACACAATAAATAATCCAACTCCAAGAAGAACACAGATTAGAACTTGGAAATAAATACACTTATCATATCTCCTAGATTTTATTACCATATGGACAGTGACTCTAGAGACACGGTTTAGGAAGAATCTTTGACTAGATTTGGTTTCCAAAATAATTCCTAAACTTTAGGATCAAGAAAACCAAAATCTAATTAAAGATTTTGTTTCTAAATTTACCAAACTTGTCCAAACATAAATACAAAGAAAGGAGAAACAAAAATAAAATATGTCATGCCTATTTTACCCTTATAATCTCCCCCTTTGTTGAGCCTTTCTGGACAAATATTATGACAAGAGTTGCCATATACTCAACATAAACAAAAATCCTTCAAACCTGCATATGTTAGTAAAGAACTCCCCTTGAATATAGCAAACAAATGAAGTCATAAACTAAAACATGCAATGGACTACTTCAGTACATATATCCCAAATTATAACCAAACAATCCCAAATTATTATAGAACAAAGTATATTCAGGCAGGCATAAAAATTCAGATTACAGATTACAAGCAGAGAATCATAAGTTCAGACATTAGTTCCTTCTTGATCAGAGTCTTCTTGAGCAGCTATTGTTTCTTCAGGAGCAGGAACAGGTTGATCAGGAGCAGGAGCAGGAGCAAGTCCAGGTACATGTGCAGGAGTATGTGGAACACTTGGATTGATTTCGCCCCCTAGTTGGCCAGAATGAAGCCCAGCCAGGAAGTGTATTGACTCTCCAGGGTCTGCAGGGGAGAAATTTGAGACCTGACTTGCAGAAGTTGGTCTTGAATGAATGACAAAGAAATAGGAGCAGAGGGTCTAAGAGAGATCTGGTCAGGAACAAAAGAATGACCAAATGTAGCTACATTGGTAGCTATATTGCTTATGACTGGAGCAGGTGGAGCAGCAGCTGACTGAGAAGCGGAAGCAGAAGCATCTAGTGCTGGCATTGCAGAGGAAGGTCAAGAGACAGAGGGATAAGGGTAGAGCAAGGGCAGGTTGATCACTTTATCTCCCTTTAACAGCTTGGCAGAGATATGAAGGGGGGTCAAGAATGGGAGTGAGTCTATCACCAATAGTAGGAGCAAACCCTTGGGAAACCAGCACTTTATAAATAAGAGAAGGGATGATGAGAGCCCTCTTATCCCCTTCTGACTCTGCCAGGGATACAATCTTCCTAACCACAAAATCCCTAAAATCAAATGGTCTACCAAACCTAATCTGATATAATATCCTAGCATGTTCTTCAGTAAGGGCTTTGGAATTGGTAGTTGGGGCCTAATTTGCACAGCAGATTTTGTGCATAACAGCATACAAGGAAGAAAGCTTGGAAGTGCTAATGTTAGCCCCCCCTTTCCTGGCCACCTACATACTAGGCCACCTGTAAGCTTTTGGGCACAAATGTTCAAGTCAGACATTAAGCTAACAGACCCAATAACAGGAGATCCAAACAACCTATTGATGATAGAAGGAGAGAAGTCAAACCATTTACCCCTAACAAACACCTTTTCAAACCTAGGATCACTAGCTGAAGAGACCCTTTTCTCCAGATTTGCATAGAATTCAAAAATGATGTTTCTAAGGTAAGGAGAATAGAGATGCAGAAGATAAAGTGCCTAAAATACCCCTATCAGTAAAAAATTGAACCAAATTTTGTTCAAGAAATTCTTATGTGGGAATCAATCTTTCATCAACAATCTTCCTAGAGGTATTATACCTCAAGGAAGTAGCAGCTGTAAGAAACTGACCAGAAAAGGGATTACCAAGTACAGCATCAGAGGAGACAGGAGCTGATGTAGCTACATTGGACATAACAACCCTTCTCCTTGTGAAACGCATAGGGACCTGTTCACTTTCCACACTATCATCTGGAGTGGCTTCTTTAGATGCCAAATCCTTATCAGAACTGTCATCAAACTCAGAAGAGCTTGATGACTTGGCATGACTTGAAGAAGGAGATGCTGAAAGCTGTGGAGAACCATTCTTCAACTCAACTAAATAGTCTGCTAGGGTCCTCTGCTCATCTGAATAGCTCGGACCAGACAAGTTGACTTCAGGTGCAGTAGAAGGTTCATTAGAAGCATCCACTTCATGAGCAGGTGATTCATGTTGGAAGACTACCCTAGGGGAAGGAATAGGGTAGTCTTCATCTCATGTGTCTTCTGGAATAGGGATTGAAGAGCTAGCATCAATGGTGGGAGCAGATACATGTGGTGTAGGTACAGACTCGTTTGTAGCAGTAAAATCATCATCATCAGAATCACTCTTGACCGCCACAGCCTCCTCAAATTTTCCTGGAGTGACTTTAAACTTCTTAGCTCTTTCAACCTCTAAATCACCTTGATTGTCAAAATTGCTTGGGATGCCTCTCAATCTCTTGGATTTGCTTGAGCTAGGGTTCCCAATTTGGGGAAAACCCGATAAGTCACCAGGATTCTCCACATCGATCGCATCACCTTCTCCCCAGGTAATATAACTGTAAGAGGCTCAGGAAGGGGTGTGGCTATAACAATGGCAGATTCAGGATTTTCAGGAGAGGAAATTTGGGGTGATGTAGCTTCTTGAGAAGTAGCAGTGGAAGCTACATTGGCCGAGGGATTATGCTTCAAGGTGTCTGAAGAGGTAGAAGTAGATGAAGCCATGGATAGATTTTGGAGGAAATCAGAGCGGGAGGATGAAGAGAGAATTGAGAGAAACACAGGTTGCTTCAGCACTTGTTTGAGAATCGGTTGAGCAAGAGAGATTTTGGAGAGTAATAAGGAGCCAGCCACCTGAAACATCACTTAAGATAGCCACATAATGTCATTAGCCGTTAGTAGCACAATTTTAGGAATTGGAAGGGCCGTTTGTGAACATCATAAACCAAATTTTGATTTTTGAAGATAAATCAAGTTTTGACCAAATCATATACAAGTGTGATAGAAAATCTGATTTTGCCAAGAGAAAAAGGTGGAGAGCTATGTGTGTGAGATAACAACCAATCTCATTATTGAATTTTGAATTCCAAAAACACCAAGGATTCTAAACAAACACATCAAATAATTAACCAAAATTATATCAATCCAGACTTTCAATAGTAGTAACAACCTTAACAAAAACTCTTAGACCACCACACATATTGGACAATCACATAAATATCAACACGAAATACTTTGGTAATTATTTTGCAATATATAGAGATAAGGACAAAAAACTCAATAGGCTGATATGATCAATGATAGAGAATGTCCTAAAAATTATGCCTAACACATGTCAAGAACAGAACAGGCGAAAAACAAGCAAATGTAGTCACACACATGTGATAAATGTCTAGATCATCTGAATGTAGTTCCCAATGTAGCTGCATTGGGAGATACATTCGCCAAGATTGTGATTTTATGTACACTTTCTCATCTTTTGTTCACTTTATCAGCACTCATCTCCCACAAATTCCATAGGTACTTTATTTCCCTAGGAGAATAGCTCTACTTTATTTCAAGTATATTCACTTCATGCCACTAGGAACCTTTCACACTATTTACCAAGGGAAGCCACTTTGCTTTTAATCAACCCATGAAATCCAAGGATTCATAGTCCAAAAAGAAAGGTGCCACAACCTTGTGCATAGGTAGCTCTTTTCCGTTAGGTAGCTTTCACACTTTTTCTTTTAAAGGAATTCAATTTTCTCAAGATCATCCCATGAGAACCTAAGTTCCATAGCACCAAGATAAATTGCCACGTACATCCCTAGATTTAAAAAGGTAGCTCTTTCCTTTGTGGGCTTAAGATTTTTCAACAACAAAAATTTTGGGAGAGAGTGAGGAGAATCAGAACAATGAAATCACAATAGATTTTGAATGCAAATCCCGGTTAGCAAACAAGGGCACAAAACATAAAAGATGAAACTAGTGTGCCCCCCTAAATACTCAATGCAAGATGCCTAATCATTTTTTTAAAAAAATATATAGTGAGTGATGGGTCACATGACACACATACCGAGAGATTTCTTAATATTTATAAATCTCTCAAAATCTAGACTCTTAGTGAAAATATCAGCCAGTTGATTTTATGTTCCTACATGTTCAATGCAAATAATACCTTGTTCAACCAAGTCTCTAATAAAATGGTGTCTTATATCAATGTGCTTAGTTCTAGAGTGTTGAACATGATTTTTTGCTATACTTATAGCACTGGTGTTGTCACAATACATGGTTAACACATTGCGGTGTAGGCCATAATCCTTGATCATTTGATTCATCCATAAAAGTTGTATACACCCACTACCAGCAACAATGTACTCAGATTCTGCTGTAGAGAGGGCTACACAGTTTTGCTTTTTACTGAACCAAGAGATCAAGTTGTTTCCCAAATAAAAGCATCCACCAGATGTGCTTCTCATGTCATCAACACTACCTGCCCAATCAGCATCACTAAAACCAACAAGATTGGTGTTAGTGTGTTTTGTGTACCATAGTTCCATAGCACAAGTCTCACCAACATATCTAATTATTCTTTTGACAGCTTTCAAATGAGAGACTTTAGAATTTGCTTGATATCTGGCACATAAACACACACTATACATGATGTCTGGACGGGTGGCAGTTGATCGATGTATTTTATACGTCGATATCGGGTATTTTTATGACTTAAATTGAGCAATTCCACGAGGCTTTTGGCTACTGATATGTGTTTTTCAGTTGTTTTATGAGTTTCAGGGTTTTAGGTGAAATTATATGATTTATAAGGCTTTTTGGTGAAGATTTCAAGAAGGGGTCAAAGTGTAAAATGGAAGAAATAGGCAGACAGAGAAACTGGACACCTTGCGGCCGCAAGGTGTTTGGACCTTGCCTTCACAAGGTAGGCAGTAAGTCAGCCCCGGAATTGATCGATGTCTTATTTTAATTATTTTCCTTACAAGTGGACAAGACTAATGTAGAATAGCTTGGGAAGCAAGGGTCGAACCACAGAGACATAAGAAGATCACAAATAACACGATTATTGATAGTGATTTATTAAACTAAGGGGGGTTTTTATATTGATTTTATCTAAACTAATTATTATTATTATTATTATTATAAAGTTAACTAAATTAGCAGTAATCACAGGTTATGAAGATCTTATGATGGAGGGAAATCTAGGAACAGGGTTTCACTTGTATCTCCTCTACGACTTATTTTGATAAAATATCATTCAATTTCTTGGGTTCGTTCACAAAATATAGATATAGCCTGTCGAATTACCGTTCAGTCTCCATCTCCAAATAATTCGTCCATTCTATACCCTAAGCACAAGAACATATGAATCCTAACTGTCACTTAGGTCATATATAGAACCTGACCCTAACTTATCACTCTCGTGCATCGATAGGTTCAATTTATCATGATGGTGAGCCTGTGTTCGACATATGCACATTGATCATGCAGTTATCCGCACCTCTAGGCCTTTATTATTCACGATTACATTCATTTGTTCAAAGTGAAATAATAAAGGGATTGATAATCACCACGATCAACAAGAATTGAATGAATAAAAATAGATTAAAGCATGGATTCGATACAAGTTACCTCCCAACTCCTAAATTAATGGATGTTTAGTTCATCCTTGAAGATGAACTGCACATGGAGATGATTGAATACATGGATCGATCTTCAAAACTTGTAATTACAACAACTAAACTATGTTATACACTCTAAATCCTATGCTAGAACTATCAAAAACTACTTCTTGGCCGCGCTTGAGCTCTGGCTACCGTCCTTTATTTATACCATGGAGTTGTAGGGGGTTTAGGAGTTTTAGTCTAGCTTGAAAACCTCGATAAGTTGGTTCTAGCTGCCTTGCGGCCGCAAGGTCATTACCCCTTGCATCCGCAAGGGTCTTCAATTCCGGGGTTGACTTACTGCCTACCTTGCGAAGGCAAGGTCCAAACACCTTGCGGCCGCAAGGTGTCCAGTTTCTCTGTCTGCCTATTTCTTCCATTTTACACTTTGGCCCCTCTTGAAATCTTCACCAAAAAGCCTTATAAATCATATAATTTCACCTAAAATCCTGAAACTCATAAAACAACTGAAAAACGCATATCAGTAGCCAAAAACCTCGTGGAATTGGCTCAATTTAAGTCATAAAAGTACCCGATATCGATGTATAAAATACATCGATCAGCAGTCAAATATAGCAGACTTCTTATCATGCTTCTATACAATGTATGATCAACACTTTTAGTTTTCTCGTCTTTGCAAAGTTTATTGGATGTACCCATAGGGGTTTTCTTTTGTTTTCCATTCTCAAGACTGAATTTTTTTTTACCAAGTTAAGAGCATACTTGGCTTGAGATATGAACATCCCTTCATGCAATTGTTTTATCTGAATTCCTAAGAAAAAAGTTAATTCATCTACCATGCTCATCTTAAAGGTAGATGTCATACAACGCACAAATTCTTTTTCCAAGGACTTAGAAGTGGACCCAAACACAATATCATCAACATAAATCTGTGCAATCAAAATGTGTTTGTCTTTTCTTTGAATAAATGGTGTTTTGTCCACTTCTCCCCTTTTAAAACCACTTTTCAAAAGATGGTCTGTAAGTCTCCCATACCAAGCTCTAGGAGCTTGCTTGAGTCCATACAAGGCTTTTTTTAATTTAAAAACATGATTGGGTTTATGGGGTCCTCAAATCTTTTTGGTTGTTCAACAAACACTTCTTCCTCTAGAATGCCATTTAAGAAGGCACTCTTCACATCCATTTGTTGAAGAGTTATGTCAAGAAAGCATGCAATGGCAAGAAGAAGATGTATGGACTCAATGCGGGCAACAGGAACAAAGGTTTCATCAAAATCCACCCCCTCAACCTGTGTTAACCCTTGAGCCACAAGTCTTGCTTTATTTCTTATTATCTCTCCCACTTCATTTTATTTGTTTTTGAAAATCCATTTAGTTCCAATAACATTCACAGAAGTGGGTCTGGTACAAGGAACCAAACATCATTTTTAGCAAATTAATCAAGCTCATCTTGCATGGCATTGATCCAAACACTCATCTTTTAGGGCTTCATGCACATTCTTAGGTTCAATGGTAGACACAAAACATGAGGCATGGATTTCTTCATAATCAAGAGTGGACAAGCAAGTAAGTTTCCTATAGTCTACCTTACCTTTTCTTCTTGTTGATGTCCCATCATATACATTACCTATCACTTGTGAAGTGGGATGCACTTTCTGAATTCTGCTAGGAATGTCATGGCTGCAATCAGTCAAACTGAACTGAATTTCTAAATGTTCAGGACTTGTTTATGAATCTGGCAGATTTCTGACCAATGAAGCTTCGATGCGTGCTTCATTCGGAGCTACATTCTGAGTCACATTCTCTGAACTTCCAGGACTTGCAGATTCTGTCTGTTCTGGTGCAGGTTCACTGATTGTAGGTGCATGTTCTGAAGATTGTGCTCATGATTCATGATCTCCAAAGTCAAACAAACCTGAAACATCATCCTCAATGGTTTTGTGGCCAAGATCCGTTAAATCATCAAACACAATATTCATAGACTCCATAATAGTTTTGGTCCTAAGATTAAAGACTCTATAAGCACGACTATTGGTGAGTAACCTATGAAAACACACTTGTCACTTTTTGAATCAAATTTTGAAAGATGATCTTTATCATTGAGAAGATAACACACATACCCAAAAATATGAATATATTTTAATGTAGGCTTTTTTCCTAGAAAAATTTCATAAGGTGTCATGGTGCTACCTGGTCTCAAGAAAACCCTATTTCCTATATGACAAGCAGTGTTCAATGCTTCTGCCCAAAATCTCTTAGCCAAATTCTTAGAACTCAACATGACTCTAGCCATCTTTTGAAGTGTCCTATTCTTTCTTTCCGCCACTCCATTTTGTTGTGGAGTTTTAGGAGCTGAGAATTCATGGGATATCCCATTTGAGGCACAATAGCTAGAAAAAAGATGAATTTTCATATTCCGTGCCATGATCTGATCTAATTCTAGTAATCTTTAGATCATACAAGTTCATAACACGGGTGTACCATATTTTAAAAGCCTCAAAAGTTTCAGATTTTTCTCTCAAGAAAACTACCCAAGTGTATCTGGAAAAATCATCAACACAGACAAAAGTGTACATTTTTCTTTCCTAGACTCTCTACTTCAATAGGACCCATGAGATCTGTGTGAATCATCTCAATACATCTAGATGAGGAGCACTGAGATATGGGAAGGTGAGAAGCCTTCGTTTGCTTACCTTTTTGACATGGTCCACATACCTTTGTGTAGTTCTTATCCAGACTAGGCAATCCTTTCACTGCATCATGCTTTACAAGCTCATGAAGTTTGCGAAAACTCATGTGCCCTAGTTTTTGATGCCATAGATCTGTGACATCAAGACTAACATTGTGACAGGTTTGAGCATTGTTGAACATATAACAATTGTCAGAGGATCTAGTACCTGTCAAAAGACACTTGTTAGATTGATCAAAAACTTCACAAGTATTTTTATCAAACCTCACCTGTAGGTCATCATCACACAGCTGACTGATGCTAATGAGGTTGGTCTTAAGGTCTTCAACATGGTATACATTTTTGAGTTCAGGAAGAGCAGCTACATTCAAAGTTCCCTTGCCAATGATCTTACCTTTGGCTCCTCCTCCATATGTCACAGATCTACCATTGATACTCACATAGTCCTTCAAATTCTCAATAGAACCCGTCATGTGTCTAGAGTACCCACTATCAAAGTACTATGAACCAGCTATGTGAGACTTTAAATATGTGAAGGCTACATTGCATTGTTCATCATCAGACCACTTTGCACCAGGACATATGTCAAAATGTTCACAATATTTAGCTTTATCATTTCTGTAGCTGCCTTTGGGAACCCACATCTTTTTAAAAGTTTTTGGTTGATGTTTTTGTGAATGTACCTTCTGATGTAGCTTCCAATGTTGCTGCATTGGATGCTGCATTGGTTGCTGCATTCGATGCTGCATCTGATTACGAATCAAGAAGGCCTGCCTCACTTCTTCCTCATAGACAGCCTTTTTAAGGAAGCAGAATGGTGAATGTGACTAGGTTTGTGACAATAGTGACACACAAAATTTTTCTTTCTTGTTTTGGGTTTTTGAAAGAAGTTTGGTTTTTGAAAATTTTGCGTGGTCTGTAGTGGTTCCGAAGTACCTTCACCTTCTCTAACAAACATCTTTGGCCTAAAACCAATTCCAGACTTACCTGAATTTCCAGAATTCAACATCTCATTCATTTTTTGTTGGCTTGAGTTCCATTTAACCATGGTTTCATTGGCTTGGATGAGCTCTTCTTTCAGTTCTTCAATCTCCACATCTTTCTTTCTCAATAAACATTCCAGCCTTGTGATGCATTCCTTTTGCTCTTCATTCACCTTCTTTAGCATATCATTTGTCTTTCCAAGCGAGTTAACTTGAAGAGCCTTCTTTTCCCAATCCTTATATAGCTCTTTATATCCTTCCAGCAGGTCAAATTCTGATTCTCCACCGTCTTCTGTAACAGATGAGCTAAAATAGCAAAAATCTTCCTAGCTTCTGTCCAATGTAGCTTCTGATGTAGTTTCTGAAGAAGCTACATTCGGAGGTACATTGGTCGAAGGACCTGCACAATCAGATTCAAAGTCGTATACAGCAATGAGAGTAATGAGATCTCCTGGATCTGGATCTTCGCCATCACTATCACTCAAAGTTGCAGAAAAGTTCAAACCTTTCTTCCTCAAGGTATTTGCACATTGATTTGCATAATGACCAAACCCTTGACACTCCCTACACTGAATGGAATCAATATTCTTTCCACTGTAAGAAGGTTTTAAAGCAAAATGATTGATAAAAGGTTTTTTTGGAGTTTGAAAAGAATTTTTTCTTAGGAGCAAATTTACCAGAATTAGGTTTAAAGGAAGTTTTAGAGCTTGATGATGGAGTTCTGTTTTGACTCTTGGCTTTCATTTTTTTTAAAATTTAGTAGTCAACAGAGCCATGGAATCTTCTCCAAAATCAGACTCATCAATTTTTCTTTGTAAATCAAGCAAGTCAGAAGAGACATCAACAATAGAAGGCAAAGCAATGTTTTTCACAAGAGGAGTAGAAGATGATGCACATTTTCCTTTTTGTTTGAGTTGATCATTTAGGTTTAATTCAAAGTTCTGAAGGATACCAGTCAATCTTTCAAAACCCATTTTGTCAATATCATGTGCTTCCTCAATAGCACAAATTTTCACATTAAACCTTTCAAGCAAAGTTCGCATCATTTTACTAACAAGGCGATCGTTAGTGATGAGATCACCTAGAGCTAGAGCAGAGTTAGACATATCAAGTAGCCTACCATAATAAGACATGATATCCTCAGATTCATTCATTCTTGTGTTTTCAAACTGTGTGGTAAGCAATCTTAATTTGGAAGAATGAACACTGGAAGGCCTTTCACACAGGGTTTGAAGGGCCTCCCACACATCTTTATCAAACTCATAATTGGCTATAACCCTAAAGGTGTTGGCATCTAAGGCTTTGTATATGGCAGATAAGGCTTTAGAATTAAAAGAAGCAGTATTCCTATATTCATTATACCAATCAGCTTCTTTGGTGATCTTAACATCACCATCCGTATCAGTTGTTTTTGGAGGACTCCAACCATTTAGAACAGCAAGCCATGCTATTTCATCAATTGATTTGATGAAGATACGCATCTTTACTTTCCAAATAGAATAATTCGCATTAGTCAAATTTGGAGGACGAACAGCATTCTCATACTGAGAATCCATCACGTCTACAACCAGAATCTTCTCTTAGTGATGTCAAGAGGAGGCTCTGATACCAATTGTAGGAACAGTAGTAGGAACAATAGTAGATAGGATTCTTAAAAATACTAATGCAGTTTCCAATGTAGCTTATGATGAAACTACAATGGAAGTAACAATGGTCAGAAACGTAAAACAGCGGAAGACTTGATTATAAAACAGCAAACTAAACACAAAGGTTTACCAAACAATCTACAAGCCTATGCTTGTAGATTTAGCCTCATGGCAAATAAGATTTCACTAAATAATATGATTTGTTTTACAAAAACTATGTGAAATCCCCAAATAAAATACTCTCACAAGACAACAAGTCTTGGAGACCAAAAAGCCCACAGAAAAACAGGTATAGAAAACGTGGAAAGAAACAAACAACTTCCTAAAATCAGCTAGGAAGATAAAACAACACCAGCTCTCAATGTAGCTTCCAATGTTGTAACATCCGAAGCTACAATCAAAATCTGCACAAAATCTGGAACTGGAACATCTTCTGAAATTCTGGTTTTCTGCTTCTGAATTTTTTGCTTTGTCTCACAATGCACACCTTCAGCCGTGGCCATATCTCTTATTTATAATGTGAAGGAACGCTACACACAATAAAGAATCCAACTCCAAGAAGAACAAGGAGTAGAACTTGGAAATAAATACACTTACCATATCTCCTAGATTTTATTACCATATGGACAGTGACTCTAGAGACACGGTTTAATTAGGAAGAATCTTTGACTAGATTTGATTTCCAAAATAATTCCTAAACTTTAGGATCAAGAAAACCAAAATCTAATTAAAGATTTTGTTTCTAAATTTACCAAACTTGTCCAAACATAAATACAAAGAAAGGAGAAACAAAAATAAAATAGGTCATGCATATTTTACCCTTACAACAGCGTTTTAAAACGCTCAAATTTGGAGCGTTTTAAAAATGTGTTGCGTTTACAACTATTTTGTTTATAAAAATAGCATTTTAAAATAGTTTTCCAAACATGTTTACAAAAAAAAAATTACGTTTTAAAAATACTGCATTTTAAAAACGAAGCATTTAGAAAAAGTTGCGTTTTCAAAACGCTGCATCAGACGAGGCCTAAAATATGTGTAGTCAACAAAAACTTAGGAAAATAATTTTATGAATATTTTATATGAAGACAGATCCTCTTAAATCAATTCAACATGTATTGTTGAGTTGCGAGAGAGTGAAACTCATGTTACAAATTAAGATCCGTAAAATAATTTTAGAAGAAACTTGATCTATTTTGAAAAGGTTGTAAAATAGGTGTCTTATTTTTATTTATATTCTAACAATTTTTTATAATACTCTTATTAATTGTAAAATAAAAAATCAAAATTAATCTTTTGATTTGACATCATCAGGGAATACTTTGAGGGTATTAAAGAAAAAAATATATTTAGAGTCGAGGAAAAAACCCGTGTAAAATAAATATGTAGGGGATATTTATTTTGAAACAAATAGAATAAAGAAAATATCAACAAAAATGTCTAAATTGATAAGTAAATATCTTATTCATAAACATTCCCAAAGTATAAAGGTCAGAGTATCATAATGTCTTTGAGTGATTTCCAAATAAGTGTTTTTAACTGCTAAATTGTGATAACCATTTCCTAAAAATAATAGAAGAATGTGATAACCGAAAAAGGGATTTATAAAAATTAAGGTCCAAGTGGGATGCAATTTTATTAACAATAAAACTTCGCTCGTGTTAGACCAATTTGATTTTCTCGAGCAAGAGCAAAGTTGAAAGTTAATTGAGTACTCATTTAAAATGTAAAATGGAGAGTAAAATGATTTTTTAAGTGTCATTTCAGCCAAAGATTTGAGTATGATAAAAATTTGAGTAAGATGGTCTTATGAATATTTTTTGTAAAACGAATCATCTTTATTCGATTTATCGTGTGTTGATGGGTTACGTTGTGAAAAAGTGGGAGTCCGTCTTATAAATTAAGATTCGTAAGATGATATTAAATGAGACCTACTCCCAAAGTATTACTATTAGGAGGAGGGAATGGAATAGAGCAACGGTGTTGCGGCACATAAAGTAAATCAAGTATCACTATATACCACGTCACTCCGTTAAATCCAAATAGATGTTAATATGATTGAGAACCGCATTCGTTTAGATAAAAAAAAACTAGGGTTATGTTTAATCCGTAACTTTTTAGAAACCAAAACCAATATAATTGACCCGTTTAATATTCTTAGTGTGATTTTTTGAGTTGCTAATGCAACCTTTTGTATGAAAGGAGTAAATTTTGTTGTTGTTTACTTAGATTACAACAAAACCTAATCAGACAATTCACTTCATCCAAAGAAACTACAAAAATATCGTGAGTGAAAAAATAAGAAAACTAATTTGAATTGTCTTAAACCTATATTCTGACTATTAATTAAACAACTTGATTTGATTGAACTCAAGCAAATTAGGCGATGTCGTTGTATGACTTAGGTGATGTTTCAATGATTTGTGTTTAGAATTTTATTACTTAGATGATGTCGTTGTATGTCTTTTTTGTTGTTGAATTTGTATTGATTAATTGATTCCAATTTTTTGTTTAAATATTGTTTTTAAAAGTTTTTTAAGGCGTAATCCGTTAAAAACCCGTTTAAATAGAGATCGATAGGGTTAGATTTACATTTGCCACAACCCGGTTAAACAAAACTATTTAAGCCTTCACTGTTAGTGACCGAAACAGCAGGCCGGACAGCCGATGGGATTGGACCGAATTAACATCCCTAGATCCAAGTAGTTCAAAATGATGGGCTTAAATCTTCAAAATGCCACGTGGACTCCGAACTTACAAATAGAAGCTAAATCCGTAGGGCAAAACCCGCCAGTGTAAATAGACAGTAATGATGCTTCAAGTGATCCCGCCCTGCTGTCTGAACTTAGGATTCTCCAAATAACGGTACATTCTCTCTCTCTCTCTCTCTCTCTCTATATATGTAAAGGGAAATCGATATGATCATATGCATTTTCGTAGATGTTATAATAGGATTGAATCTAACGTTAACACGACTAACATTCGGTATTCGTACAGAGAGAGAATTTATAGAATTGTGTAATGAAGTGAATGAATGTTAGTAGTACAACTTATGTTGATTACTGTTTTCTTGTGTCAGATCGAGAATTCCCTTTGAGCAAACCCGGTTTTCCCCAGGTATACTTAATAGAATACCTATAAAATACTTAATACATCATTTTTTATTGTAAAAATACTATATTACCCTTATCAAAAAAATTTTTTTTTAGACATTGGGATTTACTTGGGAGCAGTCCTAAACCCAAAAACAAAAAACAAAATTTTTTTAGGTATTGGGACTGGTTTGGCAGCAGTCCCAAACCACAAAAAAAAATGTTTTTTTTTTTTTTTGGACATTAGGACTGGTTTGACATCAATCCCAAACAAAAAAATAAATTTTTTTTTTTGGGCATTAGGATTGGTTTCGGAGCATTCCAAAAAAAAAAAAAAAAATTTAAAACTTTTAGACTGGTTTCGGAGCAGTCCAAAAAAACAAATATTTTTTTTGGACTTTTGGACTGGTTTCAGAGCAGTCCCAAACAAAGAATTTTTTTTTTGTTTGGACTGGTTTCTGAGCAGTCCAATTTTTTTTTTTTTTTTTTTTGGACTTTTGGATTGGTTTCAGAGCAGTCCCAAACAAAGAAAAAAATTACTTTTTTTTTCATTTACTCATAAAATGGTAAAGGGCAATTTGGTCTACTTTTTTTTAAAAAGTGTTTTATTAAGTATTTTATAGGTGCTGTATTAAGTATCCCTGTTCCTATATATCTAATTCAAATCATCTCTTCCGATGGTAAATATTAAAAAATCTAACCTAAATCAACAAGTGATTTTGGAAAAAAAAAATCACCTCTTGAACCCCAAAGGCTCCAAAGTGGCATGATTTGAGTGGTTGACATATTATTTTCTCTCATTGTATTTCTTCAGGGTCGGCCCTATGAAATCGGGGGTCCAAGGCCAATTACGTCGAATGAGACCCTACCTTTGTATTATATATATTTTTTCCATTTTTTTAAAATTAAATAAATAACGCTCACGTATGTCATTTTTTTCTATTGGTAAATCTTTTGAAAATATGGTGAAAAACATTTTTAGGTGTTAGACAAACACACAGAAAATGTTACGGAAAACAATATATGAATAAATACAAAAATAATATTCTAATATTAATACACATATTGAATATAAAATAATGTTTAACTTTAAGTAATTTTCATTTAGTAATCCTCAATTTATCATTAATGGTGTCAAATCAATAAGATCCATCTTTTTTAAAATTCATAAATACAAATAAAAAATTTGGAAATTGAAATAAAAAAATGTTTTAAAAAAATTATAATATTTGGGACGTCCCTAAATAATATAGTGGCCACTGATTTTATTACGTTGTGAGTATTATTAAAATTAAAAAATATAAATAATGTACAAAAACTCCAATTATATTCCTAAACAATTTATTTATCTAGTAAAATATTGTGTTTATGTAAATATGCGTAATTGTGGAAGATGGCGGAGGGGTACTTGAACATTTCAAAAATGACTTATGAAAAATGAATTCGTAAGTTATTTTCTTGAAAAGAAAGATTCATTTTCCATTGACTCGGAATTTTTTTTGTATTGAATACATTTTCTTATGGTTACTAAACACTGTAAAACATTTTCCGAAAGTCATTTTTCTTGAAACAAACAGAGCCTTAGTCTTTTTTAGAAATTAGAATAACACTTTAATTTAATTTAATTTTTAATAATGCATAGGGTTTTTGTGAGATTTGAGGGCCCAAAAAATTGGGTATTTTTAGAAGACCTAAGGCCATGACCTCACTCTCCTTATGGCAAGGCCGGCGTTGTCTTTCTTGACCAATTTTTAACCAAAATTTTTATTTATTTTTAATTTTTTTTCTGAATTAAAGTACATATTTTGACTTATAAAAAGAGACTTGGTTTGTTTCATGCATTTAGATATTAGAAAAAAATTATATGATTTTTTTAAGTTTCTAGTCATTATTAATAGAGATGAAGATGGTGGAGTATATAAATGTGTTGGATTTTGTGCTACCATTGGGAAGGTTTTTGATTTTGAATCAAATAAGTATCTAATAGATTATTTTATTGATTTTTAATGGGTTGAGTTTGATTTTTGATTTGATTTTCTACCACCATTGTACATGCTCTTATATAACCAGCACTACAAGTAAACCTTTTCTCTTATATAATGCTTTTTATCATTTATCAAAACGCATGCATATATCATATATGCGCTTTCATCATTTGTTCTTTCACCTGTTTTTTATTTATTTATTTATTTATCAAAATGACTGCAGTTTTTTGGGTTTAGCATTCATAACGCATCCGCCCCATTTAGGGGATTTGAATTTCTGTTTATTTGTTTTTATATAATAATGAGTTATACCAACGCATGCATATGTTTAAATAATTGCTAACGTTTGATCGAGTAGATCATGAAGCTGAATGTATGGTAAAATACGGTGGTCATATTTTCTTTCATTGATTTTATTATTGTGTCATTTCTTAGTATAAAAGCAATGATAAGCAGTTACCATATTAAATATTCTTCTTGATCCTAAAGTAATGGTAAGTATTACCATATTTAAATACTTCCAAAAGCAATCAAGAGTCCATAATTAAGTTTGACAAAAACTTTGGTAAGTTAGTTTCTTTTGGAACAAGAAAATTAATTTAGGAAAGAAATCTTTTATTTCCTTGGAGCCTTTAATTTTCCTATTTGTGTAGGACTCTACCTTAAGGATATATATAGTGCTACTCGTGCGGAAGAAATTAGCTCAGAGATACAGGCTGAACACACGCAAAAATACGGAGAAAGCTGAAAGCTTCACTGTTGGAAATCTGGATGTAGCTCTGGGTGTAGTTTCACTAAGAGCTACATCGTTGTTGTTGATGTTTACTTTTCTAGTTTCTAGGAAACTTGTTTTTTAATCTTACGTTTTCTATACTTTGTTTTTGTGGGTTTTCCTATCCAAACGTGTTGTCTTGTGAGATGTTTGGTATTTTGGTGATTTCACAATTTGTTTTGTTAAACACATTATTCTTTTTAGTGAAATCTTTTTGACCATAAGGCTGGATCTACAAGCATAGCTTGAAGATTGTTTAATAAACTTCTGTGTTTATTATTACTTTAATCGTTTTAAAGTCTTTCGGGTATAACTACAGTACAAGCTACATCACAAGCGGCATTGACAGATTCGTTGAATCCTAGTTACTATTGATCATTCAATTGGTATCAGAGCCTCCTCTTGATGGCACTAAGAGAAGATTCTGGTTGTAGCCATGATGAATTCTCAATATGAAAATGTTATTCGACCTCCTACCTTGACTAATATGAATTATTCAATTTGGAAAGTTAAGATGTGTATCTTCATCAAATCAATTGATGAGAGAGCGTGGCTAGCTGCTCTGAATGGTTGGACTCCACTTAGGACTACTGATGATGATGGTAATGTTAAAATCATTAGTGAGGCAAATTGGACTACTGAAGAAAGAACCACATCCTCTTTCAACTCTAAGGCTCTTTCAGTCATATATAAAACCTTAGATGTCAACACTTTTAGAGTTATTGCAAAGTATGACTCGGCTAAGGTTGTTTGGGAGGCCCTTCAAACTTTATGTGAAGGTCCTATTAGTGTACGATTTTCTGAAATTATAATGCTTACTACACAATTTGAAAATATTAGAATGAACTCAGTATCTGCAGAAGATGGACAATCAGACACAGTTCCAGAAAATACAATCGCTGCAAGTTCTGAAAATTCAGCAAATGCGGATGCAGCTACATCACAAACTGCATCAGAAGACGCATTGGTCAAAACTTTTGCAGAAGCTGAAACTGAAACTCAACATGTTAAAACCGCTCTTACTTTAACTGATCGAAGCCATGATATTTTTAGCCGTATACATAAAGACCATCCAATTTCTCAAGTGATAGGTAATGTTCATGATGACATGTCCACAAGGAGAAAAGGTAAGGTTGATTCTCACAAATTAGCGTGCTTATCAAAATATTTTTGAGAGAAACCTTGTTACTTTTAGTAGTTAGTTTAGAAATTAGTTTAATTTAGTTGTTAATAAGAACATTTTTCTTGAGTCCACATTTTTTTTTGCTTTTATTACTTGCTTTTTAGATATGACTCTACAACTTTTATGGATGCACCAAATGATAAAAGATTATGGGCTACACATTGATGTGTTAACCTTGTATTGTGATAACACTAGTGCAATCAGTATAGTAAAAAATTCAGTTCAACATTTTCGAACAAAACACATTAATATAAGACACCATTTTATTAGAGACTTGGTTGAACAAAGAATTGTTTGCACTGAACATGTTGGGACTGAAAATCAACTTGTTGATTTATTTTAAGAGTCTAGATTTTGAAAGATTTTCCAATCTTTGGAAATCTCTTGTGTTATGTGTGTCATTTGACTTTACACTTCGTTTTTTAAAAAATTAGACATGATTGCATTTTTCGTCTTTAGAGGACACTCTAGATCATTGACTCACATGTTTGTGCCTTTTATTGTTTCTTGGGAATTGCATTCAAATTGAGTTGTGGTATTGGTTTATGATTCTCAATGTCTCTCCCAGTTCTTGAGCATGTTTGAATACCACAAAGGAAAGAGCTACCTAAAGTATAAGAGTTGTAGCATCTTATCTTGATACTATGAAACTTTGGTTCTTATAGGTTGATCTTGAGAAAAATGGATACCCTTGGAAAAAGTGTAAAAGCTACCTAAAGGAAAAGAGCTACATATGAACAAGATTTGTTGCCATTCTCTCTTGAGACAATGAATCTTTAGATTTCATGAGTTAATTATGTGTAAAATAGCTTTCCTTGGTAAATAGTGTGAAAGGTTCCAAGTGACATGTTTTTATAGCGCTTGAAATAAAGTAGAGCTATATTTCTAAGGAAATAAAGTACCTAATGGATTTTATTTATGAGAAAATTTATGGGAGAGAAGTATGTTTGAGAAAATAAAAGATGCAAAAATTGCACAAAATTTTATTATTGATGAAGGTATCTCCCAATGTAGCTGCATTAGGAACTACATAGTTTTGATCTGATCTTTATCACTTTTGTGTGATTGCATTTTTTATTCTTTTGCCTAGCTTTTAGCAATCATGTTTTAGGCATAACATTTTAGGACATGTATTGTTGGTAAGGATATCAGCTTGGTGAAATTTTGTCCTAAAATAAATTGTGCATATCAATTTCCAAAAAATCTTCATGTTTAAAAATATTTAGTGGTTGTCTAATTTTTGTGGGGAACTAAAAGACATTAAACTTATGATATGGGCTATTAAAGTATTGCTTGTGTTTGATCAATTTTTGGGTAAACATTTTATTGTGTTTTCTAAAAATCTTGGTTTTTTTTTGAAGATTTATAAAAGATTTTTGAAAAAAAAAATCAAATGATTTTTTAAGTTTTACGCTTCCTCTCCCTTCTTTGGTCAAATAGGGGGAGAGAGGTCAAGTGTTTCTCTTTCTGGTGATGATGATGAATCTAATTCCTTGTAGATTCATCATTGTGATTGTTTCTCCCATAAACTGTTTCATGTTTGTTTTGTATGCATGCGATTGAATCATTGGTATATTCTGATTTGTGCTTAGTAAATAATTTCTGATTTTATACCTTGCATAAAGTAAGGGGGAGATGATATTTTCTAACCAATGCATGTTAAATGGTTTGGTGGTGTTGAAAAACACTTGTCATTTGATTTGACTAGAAAGGTTCAACAAAGGGAGAGATTGTAATGGTAAAATAGGGTCGTCCTATTTTACTCAATTGATTTTATTGTTGTGCCCTTTCTTGATTCAAAAGCAATGGTAAGAAGTTACCATATTGAATACCTTTCTTGGTTCTAAAGCAATGGTAAGTGTTACCATATTTAAATATTTCCAAAAGCAATCAAAAGTCCATAATTAAGTTGAACAAAAACTTTGGTAAGTTAGTTTCTTTTGGAACAAGGAAATTAATTTAGGAAACAAATCTTTTATTTCCTGAGAGTCTTTGGTTTTCCTATTTGTGTAGGACACTACCTCAAGGATATATATAGTGTTGCTCATGCAGAAGAAAGCAGCTCAGAGATACAAGCTGAACACACGCAGAAATACAGAGAAAGCTAAAAGCTTCACTGCTGGAAATCTGGATGTAGCTCCGGGTGCAGCTTCACCATGAGCTACATCGTTGTTGTTGTTATTTGCTTTCCTAATTTCTAGGAAACTTGTTTTTTCAATCCCACGTTTTCTATACTTTGTTTTTATTGGTTTTCCTCTCTAGACGTGTTGTTTTGTGAGAGGTTTGGTATTTTGGTGATTTCACAATTTATTTTGTTAAACACATAATCTTTTTTAGTGAATTTTTTTTTGTCATAATACTAGATCTACAAGCATAGCTTGTAGATTGTTTAATGAACTTCTGTGTTTATTATTACTTTAATCGTTTTAAAGTCTTCCGCTGTTTACATATATGACTTTTTGGTCAATACACCTTTGAGTGTAGCTAGAGTACAAGCTACCTCACGAGCCGTATTGACAGATTTTTTGAATCCTAGCTACTATTGATCTTTCACTGAAAATAAAAACTCATCTTAGTAGTTATTATATATCCAATATGTAACATATATACATCGTCTATACGAAATCTGGTTGCCTTATCTTAAAGGTCGGCTTATGATTTAATTAATTTTCTTAAAATTATGGATTCCAGTTTTAGCAAGTCACATGTTTGGCTTTGTTTCCCCACTTAATGAGACCTTAAATAGCTAGAGTTATAAATTTGCAGGCGTCGGTCTGGCCAGTATCACATCACATGCACTTTAGTTAGGAGACTATGCTCTTGGTGTTGAAGATATAGCTGGCTTCAGTTTGTCCATGATTTATCATTTTCAGAAGCCTTCTTATAAGCTTGTTGTGTTTGATTTATTCCGTAATGTGATCCATATGAATTAATGATAAATAAAGTTTTAACATGTAAAGTGTTCCACTTTGATAGTTAAGTGAGAATAAAAGTATGTTAAAACTTGGGAGTTTTAAAGTGGTACTCCCTTTTTCTGTGTCTTTAAAAATTGTACATAGTATATACATAATAATGGACATATATGTATATACATTCCCTTTGGAGATAAACATCATTGACTAAAGTCAATGATGTTTATCAATAACATCATTTCTTTTCTTTTGTGGCGGTGGCGTGGAGTTTGGACCAAGAAGAATTGTTTGGTTTCCTTCTTGGTGAAGATACAAAATCCAGCATATTCTCTCTATATATATGTGTCCAAACCAAATGAGATAGAAGATGGACAAGACAAGAGATATAAAAGGTTATACAAAAGAAAAGGAAAAGAAAGGAAAATGGAAATTAAAGGGAAACTCTCTTCGCCGTCAAGGAGAAATTAAAGTAAAAGGCAATGTCGAAAAATCCACTTTTCATAACAGTTGTAAAGTCAATATCATGGATCGAGGTTAGTTTTCATTAGATGTTCTTGTACATTAAATCGTGAGAATTATGTGTTCCAAGATTTTGAGTTTTATTAAAGTATCATGAGTTTCTAGAAAATGATTTATGTTTTGAAACTCATGCATGTATAAAAGTTTAACATGTGGTATCAGAGCCAAAGGTTGCGAACTTATAATTTCTCTGATTAAAGTGTATTATATTGTTTAACTGTGAAGTTTGTACAGTAATTGTACATGTAATATTGGTTGCTCTTGTATTGTTTAAGAGTGAAATTAAAGTTTTTGTGCAAAATTAATTGGGTGTTTAACACCGGTTATGTTGAATTTCAAGCTTTACCGAAAATTTGCAGAACAAATTGGATGTTATATTTTTATTTTCCAAATAAAATTTTAATGTTCTGTTGAAGGCTTGAAATATAAAAGTATAATTTATTATTAAGGCATTAATAGCTTGTTAGTCACCAAAGTGGCTTGGTTGAATGGAATGTCTAACACATTAAATTAATTTTATGTCAGTTGTTCATGAGTACAGAGATGCCTCTAAAATGACAAGTTGATTGAACAATTGAGCTTATAGACTAATTGCTAGAAGGTCGTTCAAAGACGGACCATTGCAACTAGTCTATAGCGTTAAAGGAACTAATCATTGTACATTGGTTAAATAAGATGTATATCTAAAGATAGACAACTTATTTGACTATTGTGTGTTATGATTGTCCATTAAAGTTTCTATCGTATGACATCGATTAAATTGTTTATGTGTTTAAGGCGTACCCAAAGGTGAACTTAAATACATGCTTAAAGTTCATGACAGTTTCTGAATTTATTAAAGTCAACTCAAAGCGCTAATGGTTAAGCATGTATAAATGTTTTGCAGCCTCATTAAGTCTTTTCGCATCTGGAAGTTCAGTTGTTAAGTTCAATGGGCTAAACTATACTGACTGGTCTGAGCAAATCCAGTTTACTTTGGGTGCTATGGATCTGCACATTGCTATAGTATCAGATGAAAAGCCCACAACCATTACTGCAACTAGCTCAAAAGATGACAAGTCCATCTATGGGGCTTGGGAGCGGTCTAACAGGCTGAGTTTGAACCTTATGAAAATGACTATGGCTGAAAATATTAAGCCATCAATACCAAAGACTAAAGATGCTAGAGAGTTCATGTTGAAAATTAAAGATTATTCTCAGTCGGATCTTGCTGATAAATCAATTGTAGGCAATCTCATGGGTGAATTGACTACAAAGAAATTTGATTGGTTAAAGTCAATTCATGATCATGTAACAGAAATGTTCAACCTAGCAGCAAAGTTGAAAACTATGGGAATGGATGTGAGTGATAGCTTTCTCGTACAGTTCATAATGAATTCCCTTGAATTTGGGCCGGTTGTGAATTACAACACCATGAAAGATAAATGGAACTTTAAAGAGTTAAAGGCCATGTTAGTATAGGAGGAATGGAGATTAAAGAAAATAAAAGATCACTTCATCCACCTCACAGTCTATGATGGTGCTAGCAAGAAGAAGTTTAAAACCAGTAAAAGGGACAAAGGCAAGAAAAGTGATAAGGCCCCAATAAAGGTTTCTGAGGGCCAAATCAAGAAAAAGAAAGTTAGGTGTTTCTTTTGTAACAAAAAAGGACACGTAAAGGCCGATTGTCCTAAACGAAAGGAATGGTTCGAGAAGAAAGGTACATATTATGTTTCTGTATGTTTTGAATCGAATCTTATAGAAGTTCCTAATAATAACTAGTGGTTAGATTCTGGTGCAACTACTCATGTGTCTCATGTTATACAAGGATTCAGTACGATCCAGCCCATAAACGGAAATGAACAGTATTTGTTTATGGGAAACAGGATGAAGGCAAGGATAGAGGGCATAGGGACTTATAGGTTGCTTTTGGACATTGGGTGTCATTTAAACCTAGAAAGATGTCTCTATGTGCCTGAATGTGCCAGAAATCTTGTTTCAGTAGGGAAATTAGATATAATAGGTTATCGTTTTGAGATTTGTAATGATAGGTTTTTGTTGTACAAAGATAACTGTTTTTAAGGGTCAGGAAAGCTGTGTGACTCACTTTATCGTGTAAATCTCAACAACGATTTTGCTGAATCTTTGTTTCATGTTGAAAGTAATGTAGGCATTAAACGTAGTACACCAAATGAAAGTTCAACTTACTTGTGGCATCAAAGATTGGGTCACATTTCCAAAGAAAGGTTATTAAGGTTGATGAAAAGTGCAATTCTTCCTCAATTGGAATTTAGTGACTGGAACGTATGTGTGGATTGTATTAAAGTAAATTAGTCTAAAACAACAGTAAAGAAATCAGCCACAAGAAGCACTTAGCTCTTAGGGATGATACACACTGATATTTGTGGTCCTTTTCACGTTCCAAGTTGGAGCGGCGAACAATATTTCATTACCTTTATTAATGACTACTCACGTTATGGTTATGTTTATCTACTGCATGAAAAGTCTCATTCAGTGAACATCCTCGAGGTATTCATAAATTAAGTGGAAAGGCAGTTAGATAAGAAAGTGAAAATAGTGAGATCAGATAGATGTGGTGAGTATTACAGAAAATTTACTAAAAAGGGACAATGTCCAGGTCCATTTGCAAAGTTCCTTGAAAATCGTGGCATTTGTGCACAATATACGATGCCCGGGACTCCTCAGCAGAATGGTGTTGCTGAGAGACGAAATCGTACATTAATGGATATGGTTAGGAGTATGTTAAATGATTGTTCCTTACCCCTATCAATGTGGATGAATGCATTAAATACCGCTGCGTATCTCCTCAATATGGTTCCTAGTAAAGCTGTCCCTAAAACACCTTATGAGTTATGAACAAGTAAGAAACCCAGTTTGAGGCATCTTCGTGTTTGGGGTTGCCCAGCGGAAGTAAGAGTATATAATCCACATGAAAAGTTAGTGGATATTTTATTGACTATCCTGAAAAGTCTAAGGGGTATAGGTTCTATTGTCCTAACCATAGTACGAGAATTGTTGAGTCAGGAAATGCTCGGTTCATAGAAAATGGCTCAATCAGTGGGAGTGGGAAACCACGTGAAATTGACATTCAGGAAATTCAGGTAGAAATGTCATTACCTGATATTCCTGCTGAAGTTGTTGTTCCAATTGTTGTATCACAGTCAAACAACAAACCAGAACAACAGGTTAATGTTGAAAACCCACAAAATGAGAATATTATAGATGAACCAGTCACAACTGAGCAATATATTAATGAACCACAACAGGAAGTAGCTTTAAGACGATCTGTAAGGCAGAAAAGATCAGCTATTCCTGATGACTATGTGGTGTATAATCTTGAGCATTAATGTGACCTGAGCATTAATAAAGATCCAGTCTCATTTAGTCAAGTGGTGAATAGTAACAATTCAGAAAAGTGGATCAATGCCATGAAAGAAGAAATTAAGTCGATGTATGACAATGAGGTTTGGGACTTAGTAGAGTTGCCTGAAGGTTCTAAAAGAGTTGGTTGTAAATGGGTCTTTAAGACCAAACATGACTCAAAAGGTAACATCGAAAGGTATAAGGCCAGACTTGTAGCTAAGGGTTATACACAAAAGGATGACATTGACTATAAAGAGACCTTCTCCCCAGTATCAAAGAAGGACTCTTTAAGAATTGTTTTGGCTTTGGTAGCTCATTATGATTTAGAGCTTTACCAATTGGATGTTAAAATCGCTTTTCTAAATGGTGAGTTGGAAGAGGAAGTTTATATGGACCAATTAGAAGGGTTTGTGACCACAGAAAAGAAAATTTAGTGTGTAAATTAAAGAAGTCAATATATGGACTGAAACAGGCCTCCCGTCAATGGTATCTGAAATTCAATAATACCATTACATCTTATGGCTTCACGGAGAACACCGTTGATCAGTGTATCTACATGAAGGTTAGTGGGAGCAAGTTCATACTATTGGTCTTGTATGTCGATGACATTTTGCTTGTTGCAAATGATATTGGAATGTTACATAACGTAAAGGAATTTCTCTCTAAGAACTTTGAAATGAAAGATTTAGGTGAGGCATCATATGTGATAGGAATAGAAATATTCCGTGACAGGTCACATGGATTGTTAGGATTGTCTCAAAAGGCCTATATTGATAAAGTTCTAGAGAGATTCAAAATGGAGAATTGTTCGACTGAGATAGTTCCAATACAGAAAGGGGACAAGTTCAGTCTAATGCAATGTCCCAGGAATGATTTGGAACGGAAGGAAATGAACTCTATTCCGTATGCTTCAGTGGTTGGGAGCTTAATGTATGCATAGACTTGTACTTGACCTGATATCAGCTTTGCTGTTGGAATGATGGGTCGATATCAAAGTAATCTCGGAATAGACCACTGGAAGGCCGTAAAGAAAGTTCTTCGGTACTTACAAGGCACCAAAGATAACATGCTCACTTACAGGAGGTCTGATCATCTCGATGTAATCGGTTATTCAGATTTTGATTATGCCGGATATGTTGACTCCAAAAGGTCAGCATTTGTCTATTTGTTCCTTCTAGCCGAAGGATCAGTCTTATGGAGGAGTGGAAAACAGTCTGTCATTGCTACATCTACTATGGAAGCTGAATTTGTGGCATGCTTTGAGGTCACAGTTCATGGATTGTGGTTGCGGAATTTTATCTCAGGGCTTGGAATTGTCGACAGTATAGCTAAGCCGCTGAGAATTTATTGTGATAACTCTGCAACTGTTTTCTTCTCAAAGAACGACAAGTACTCCAAAGGTGCTAAACATATGGAATTAAAGTACTTGGTTGTTAAAGAAGAAGTGCAGAAACAAAGAGTGTCTATAGAGCATATTAGCACCGACATGATGATAGCGGATCCGTTAACAAAAGGATTACCACCTAAGACATTTCATGGTCATGTCAATAGGATGGGTATCATGGAAAAGTCCTTGTTAACATAATGGGCATGTATGTGTATATATATACATAACAGTTGTTTTGCTATTTAGGTTATGACACTTTGAGCTCATGTATATGTTTTAGGTTTCTGCTTATTTACATTGTACGGTTTAATGTAAGAAAGGTTTTGTCTTCTTTGAAGACAATAAGGTTGAGGCTTATGTTTTTACCTCATTAAAGTTAAAGTTGAGTTGAATTAATTTGTGATACTTGGAAGGAACATATTGATTAAATGATGTGTAACCGCCATGATCCGATTAGTTTGACTTAGTTAAAAGAAAGTCAAATTGGCATTAAAGTGGATTTAACGTTGTATACACTTAAAGTTGTTAAATCCTCAAATCGTCATATGGGCCAAGTGGGAGAATGTTGGATTTATCCCGTAATGTGACCAATATGAATTAATGGTAAATAAAGTTTTAACATGTAAAGTGTTCCACTTTGATGGTTAAGTGAGAATAAGAGTATGTTAAAACTTGGGAGTTTTAAAGTGATACTCCCTCTTCATGTGCCTTTAAAAGTTGTACATAGTATATACATAATAATGGACATATATGTATATACATTCCCTTTGGAGATAAACATCATTGACCAAAGTCAATGATGTTTATCAATAACATCATTTCCTTTCTTTTGTGGCGGTGGCGTGGAGTTTGAACCAAGAAGAATTGTTTGGTTTCCTTCTTGGTGAAGATACAAAATCTAGCCTATTCTTTCTATATATATGTGTCCAAACCAAATAAGATAGGAGATGGACAAGACAAGAGATATATAAGGTTATACAAAATGAAAGGAAAATAAAAGAAAAGGGAAATTAAAGGGAAACTCTCCTCGCCATCAAGGAGAAATTAAAGTAAAAGGCAAGGTCGAAAATTCCGCTTTCCATAATAGTTGTAAGTCGATATCATGGATCCAGGTTAGTTTCTATTACATGTTCTTGTACATTAAATCGTGAGAATTATGTGTTCCAAGATTTTGGGTTTTATTAAAGTATCATGAGTTTCTAGAAAATGATTTATGTTTTGAAACTCATGCATGTATAAAAGTTTAACATGTTGTTCATTAACATCATCAACCATCTGTTTTTGTCTACCACCAAGTGGTTGCTAAACCATGTTTATGTATCTGATATGTGTGCAAAAAGGAACACCAAGTTAATTACTACTAAACACGTAAGGTGATTCAAATAAAACTAACAGACGGATATGTGAACAAGGATCTGTAGGAAAATGTGGTTTGATTTGGTTCCTGCACTGATGAGTTTACTGAATAGATGAAGATCCACGTGATTTGTCAATCTTTGTCCTTAAGACAAAAACCGCACCGATTAATGGAAATGGGTGATCAATCACCATCGAACATGATTGAAAGGTGGTGGGTGAGAGAGGTTTTAGATAAAAATATGTGTTTCATGCAAGATATATGTTGGCGCGATGGAAGTTAGCGAAATGCGTCCAATGGATACAACCATAATGCATGTGTCTGAACAGCAGAACACCGTTCGTAGACAACCGTTTGGTCGAGGCTTGAATTTGTAGGCTTGAATCGCTCGTAAAGGGACATGTTCACAGGGTCATATTCGACTTGAACTGAACTGGTAGCAAAAAGATAAGGTTCAAGTCAAGCAAGTCGATTGCCCAACCAGCCAAGCCGGGTGGGTGGCGCATGTTTGGACCTGTACTTAGCTAGGTCTTCCCTCCTACACAAAAGTGTATTGACCCAAGGGCCGGATATAAAGCCTAAAAGCTCTACTTTATAAAGTAGAGTTGTTTTCTTCTTATTCTCAATGTGGGATTCCCACTTCCTTCCTTTACATGACTTTGCTTATTCAATTATGTTGAAACATAGTTCCAATAGGATCGAGAGACTTCTAAATGATTTTAATTAGTTTAACTCTACTACGAAACTTTAGATCCCTTTGGAATGCTTTCTTTTGCTCTATAGTTGAATTCCCCAACATAACCATGACAGGGTAAGACATATAAGAATGGTGTGGGAATTAATTATGCATTTCAATGATTCAACACTGGTTAGGAATAATCTTGATCACTAATGCTAACATAGTTAGTATTATATATATATGCTCCTTTTCTGTACTCAAGCTTGGTTGGATGTTTCTTATTATGAAAGCAGCGCATTAATGAAGTAAAAAGCTTCTTTATTTAGTTAACAACCGTGAATACATCTAGTTATTGGAGCCACTCTACCAACTTCCTTTTTTGTAAATGGATCATCTCATTTAATCACCATTTTTGGGGTGATGTCATTCATCTTGAAATTAAACGCGTGCGGCTTTCAGCTAATTATAAAATTTAGTGTACCTGCAGTTATGTAAGAATATTCAACTCGTTGTCTAGCTGCAAGCTTATGCAAACTCATTCATTGATAGCCAGCACATCATCTAAATGTTTTGCATGGTTTTGAGTTTCTTGAAAATTAAAGTAATAAAACCAAGGGATGATAAGGTATCAAAGAAAATAAAAATCTATCAGCAGTAGAAAGTTTGGAAAGTATGTAAGCACAACAATGCAGTTTGATTCTTTTGAAAATAAGAAAATCACTCCTTACAAATGAATGATGATTAGGACTTTTTGGTTTAGTTTGAAGTCTTTTTGACAGTTTTACCAGTTTTCTTGCACACCCCTAGCTAATAGCTGCATGTATATTCTCTACATAACTACTATTTGGCTTGAGTAGCTTTATGGAATGAAATGTTGGGAAATTAAGAAAGATCGTGTTAAAAAAGAATTGTACCTTAAATGAGAATGTTAACATTTTTTGGTGGTAAAACTAGGATAGATAAAAAAAACAAATCTATGAGTAGGAGATAAACCAAGAGGACCACTTAAGATGATTTGGGCATGGAGGTAAACCAAATTTAACATGGCCAATCATAGAAAAGAAAGACATTATGGTGCGTGGCTTGCGTGATGACACCTTGCATTGGACCTAATTGGACGGCGAAAGAGAATTTACGTAGTCAACCTAGTAATTTGGACAAGACTAAGTTGAGCTCACCAATTCTCTCTCTCTCTCTCTCTCTCTCTCTCAATTACATATTTTGTCATTAATCTACGGACAACCATATAAGCTTACTTCTAACATATCTCTGTAGTCTTCGTTATCTTTCATAGGCTGTGATGAATTTCTTTCATCTGCTTTCGAGTGGTAACTCAAGCTTCTCTCGTGCTTAGTTAGGTATATTATGCCTCTTCACATGCTAGTTACCTTCATCCATCATGCATTTTCACTTCCATGCAACTATCTTTTAATTGGACGTCTGTTTCCTTATTATAGCAAAATTGGCTTTACATACCTCTCTGATCATCACTCCCCCTCCCCAACAATTGAATGAGTGAAAAACAAAAGAGAAAGGAAAGAAGCCAAGAGATAGAAAGAAGTATTGGATACGGGAATGAGAGAAAAGACCAATCCACCAACTTGGTGATGTATATTCTATATATTTATAACATATTATAGTGAATAGCAAAAGGAAAGGTTTGACCAATTTACTTGCTGAAATTATGTACATGAATAAATCTTTCTTAAATTACAAATAGTCATATGGGATAATTGGCTTACTGCTAACAGCTTCCCGCAAACCAAGCGGAACATGCTGGAGCTGCAGTTTGGAGGCAAGTAATTTCAAGGGAGGCTGGGCAAGAGCCTTGGTAAAGATGTCCGCCAGCTGGTCTTTGGTAGAAATATAGGATAACCAAAGAAATCCGCGCTGTTGTAATTCCCGAACGAAATGATAATCGATCTCTATATGGTGTGTACGGCCATGGAAAACGGATTCTTGGACATGTGGATGGTGGAGATATTATCACAGTATAGACGAGGAGTATGTAGGAAAGAACCCAATTCCCGGTAAAGGAATGAGAACCAACGAAGTTCCGAAGCCGTGATAGCAAGGGCGCGATAGTTGGCCTCACTACTAGATCGAGCAATGGTGGATTGCTTCTTGGCAGTCCATGCGACAATGTTGGGGCCAACAAACACACAAGCACCGATAATTGAACGATGATCATACATTGGGATCACCCGCCCAATCGGCATCGGAATAGGCAGATAACGATGTATCCGACGATACTTGATAAGTCGATTGTACCCATAACAAAGTGGAGTATGCACTTGATATGATTCGGATCGAAGCAAGATTAGATGCGGAAATTGAATTTTCTGTTTTATTGTTTGGGTAATTTTAGTTTCCTTTTTATTTAGAGTTTCCTTTATTTAAGAGTTTCCTTTTAATTAGAGTTTCCTTTTAATTAGTTTTCTTGTCCTACAAGAATTATGGTTTATTTTGTAAGCCTATAAAAAGGCATTCTTAAACATTGTTTTAGGTAGAGAATTTTGATTAATAAAAGTTGAGTGATTTTCTGGTTAGAAAATTGTGTTCTTATTTGAGTGTCCTGGATTGGAAGCTCGGATTATAAACAGATTCGTTGTTTATAATTGAATTCGACTTATCGCTTGGAGAGTCATCCCGCAAGGTTCGGAAAGCTGATATCGGGACACTTGGCATACCTGATTCACCTCGAAAGACATATCGGGACGGGTAAGAGTAAGGTATTGAAGACCGCCGACCATGCTGCGATATAGAGTGGGATCTTGAAGCGGATCACCCGAAGAACTGGTTAAGTGAGAGCCGGGTAGCATTGGTGTAGATACTGGCTTGCAATTTTCCATTTGAAATTTTTTGAGTAAATCAGCCGCATAACGGGATTGGCTCAAAGTCAAGACAGTGTTAGATCGAGATGCCTTAATTCTAAGAAAGAAACCGAGATTGCCCATATGCCGACTTTCGAAAGTATCACATATGGCATCCAAAACTTGGGAGACTTCCTGCGAATTGGATCCTGTGACAATAAAATCATCGACATATACAAGAATAGCAATAATGGAGGAGGGTGAATGCCGAATAAATAGTGAACTATCAACTTTTCTATTAAAGAAACCGAGTGACAACAGAAAATCGTGCATTCGTTAGAACCAAGCTCGCGGAGATTGTTTCAAACCATAAACAGCACGATCAAGCTTACAGACATGATCGGGGAATTTAGGATCACGAAAACCGGGGGGTTGAGCCATGAAGACCTCTTCATTGAGCATGCCACTTAGAAAGGCATTGCGAACATCCAACTGTTGAATAGGCCAAACACGAGCATGGGCAAGGGCAAGAATAGTCCGAATAGTTTGGGGCTTGACAACTGGACTAAACGTCTCGTCGTAGTTGAGACCTTCTTGTTATGAGTAGCCTTGAACAACAAGCCGAGCTTTGTGTCGTTTTATGGTGCCATCAGCCTTCCTTTTAATTTTAAACACCCATTTGCTATCGATGATGTTCATGGATGGTGTGTGCGGAACGAGAGACCAAGTGCCATTTTTATGAAGAGCACGAAGTTCCTCATCCATAGCACACTGCCATTGAAGGAGAAGCACTGCTTGTTTGAAATTCAGGGGTTCAAAATTATGAGAATCCATGGTAGCGGTGGAGAGAGCCTCAGGGAGAGGATGACCATAGACGAGCTCGTTGATGCTCTGAAACTTGAGTGGTGGCGTTGAAGAAGAACTGGCAGAAGACTGACTCAAAGAAGCTGAAGTTGGACTAGGAGAAGAGTCCAGATTGAAAGGAACCAGGCTGATGGGAGAGGTTGGTAGCTGTAGCGGGCCAAGCAGATTAGCTGGTGATGAAGAGGAGCTGACCCCTTGAGGAAAAAGTTTTGGTGTGGATAGCCCAGGCGAGGGAGGAGAATGCTGGAACCTTGGGCTGCTGTTAAGGCCCAAATCAGGAAGGGCAGTAGCAGGATCTGGGGCGGCAGCTATGGGACCTAAAGGAGAGTCCAGCATACTGGGATGAGCCGGTATAGGCTGGCTGCATATATGAGGCGGATATGGGCTGGAGTGTTGGCTTGGGCCAGGAGCAAGATCTGCAATTTTGTTAGGCCCAAAGGGAAAACAACTCTCATCAAAAAACACATGCCGAGATATATAAAGATGGCCCGTTGATTTATTGAGACAACGATACCCTTTTCATAATGGATCATAACCCAAAAAGACACAAGGTGTGGACTTTGTCATAAACTTGTGACGATTATATGGAACGAGATGGGGAAAGCAAAGACAACCAAAAGTTTTTAAATAGCGATAATCAGGAACACGCTGTAGTAACTTTTGATAGGGAGAGATATAGTTGAGCCGATGCATGGGAAGACGGTTAATAAGAAACACTGCAGTAGAGAAAGCTTCAAGCCAATATTTTTTAGGTACATTAGATTGTGCAAGGAGGCACAATCCCATCTCAACAATATGGCGGTGCTTGCGTTCCACAACTCTATTTTGTTGAGGAGTGTAGGGGCAAGTCACTTGATGTTGAATACCTTATTGGGCCAAAAACTGAGAAAACTGATGATTTATAAATTCACCACCCACATCAGTTTGTATTGTTTGAATGGTGTGGATAGCCGAGATTTTGCGACTCAATTGATTTTCCACCTGTGTCTTGAATGTCGAGAAAACGAAGAGAACATCGGATTTTTGTAAAAGGGGAAATAACCACACATAACGTGAAAAATCATCAACAATGGACATGCAATACTTAAAACCAGACACAGAAGTAACAAGAGAGGGTCCCTAAACATCCAAGTGTAGCATGTCGAAGGGATTTAACAAATTAAAAGTACGAGGAAAAAAAGGTTGACTACAGGACTTGCCCAAAGGGCATACATGACACAAATGGCTAGACTTCACAGATCCACTCATAGGAATCCGATATTTATTCACTAAAGACTCAAAAATATGCTGAGACGAGTGACCCAAATGAGCGTGCCACGTCTGCGATGTTGCACGTTCACCAATGAGAGCTAGATGATTAACGGCAGAAGAAGGCTGAAAAGATAAGTTGTAGAGGCCACCAGTACTAGTGCCAGAAAGAATAGTCTGTCTCGTATGGCGATCCTTCACATTAAAACCAGAATGGTCAATCTAAAAAAAAAACAATTATTATCACGAGAAAATTGACGAATAGAAAACAAGTTTTTATTCATAGAGGGCACACATAAGACATTACGTAAAAGAAAAGATCTAGAACCATTGAAAAAGCTAGACTGACCAATACGAGAATTAGGAAGATGCGAACCATTTGCGACAATGACAGTGTCCTTACCCGAATATGGAGTGGAGTGAGAGAGAATATCCGAGGACGAAGTCATATGAGCAATAGCACCGGAGTCAAGAACGAAAGAGACCAGGGCCATAGATGATGTGGGTGAAGGGTGTGGGTAAGGAGAAGGCGGGTTTTGGTGATATGAGGGTAGAGAGTGTGTTTGTAGTGAATGGTGGGCAATATAAGCTTGATTAAGTATGTTGGGACAAGTGGGTGCTAAGTGGTCAGTACGAAGACAGAGTTGGCATGGGGCAGAAGGGTTAGTCACAAGATAAGGATTGGGGGAGAGTAGGGGGTTTGAGAAGGAGGAAAGCTAAAGGCGGACATGGCTGGGGTAGGAGGGCGTGAGGGGTAATTAGGTGTTGGAAGAATACCACGGCTGTTGTTACTTTCGTGGCCAAAATTTTTCCACCAATTCTTACCACGACCCCGACCGCGGTTGTACTGAGGAGAATAGGAATTCACACCGGTATGGGGATGAGTGGGTGGTGATGAAGGTCTAGGTGAAGTGTCAGAAATAACAGAATTGGCGACAAGGGCAGTGGTAGGATTAAGTGTAAGGGTAGAGAACTTTTGTTGGAGAGCCTCTTCTTGTAAAAGGTCCTGAAGATCGTTGATAGACATTGCGGGATGAGAGTTCTGAACGGTAATGAATTCCTTGAATGGTGCACCGAGACCACCAAGAATACGACGTTGCAAATCCTCATTGGTGACGATAACACCCGCGGTGGCAAGAAAGGTTTGGATGGTTTTGAATTTAAGAATGTAGGCTTTGATGGATGTGTCAGGAGTACGTAGGCAGCCTATTTCGGTAGGTGCGACCATCAGAGCATTTAATTTGCATATCTGCTTAAAAACCACGATAACCTGCTATAACCGACTAAATATGTCTAGGATATGTGAGATTTGAATTGCATCCTAAACTGTCACATCTATAAACTGCCGCATATTGCATTCCTCCCTATTATAATTTCTACGAAATTTGGGAGTATATTTCTTATCAATGATGTTCGTCTACTTGGTAAGTTTCGGTTACCTGTAAACTCCATCGTTGAGGGGCTTTGTAGCCATCCCAATTCTGTACCCCTGGCATGTAACATGACATGAAATATCAAGAATTGTTAAAAAGCTAACAGATGTCAAGTTACACGGTTTAGATTGCAAAAAATGTAAAAGAAATGAAAGGATGCATGAACAGTAAATTGCAGGGGGCAAAATGCCAAAAATTGAAAGAAAAAGAGATGTGGGCGTCGCCCACAGCTCCTCTTGGCGCCACGCCAGCTTTCATTATGGGTGGCGCCCAATAGTTCCTCTTGCACTATAGCACTTTGTCTTCGGTACAATTCTCCCAGCGCGCGGTACAAGCCATTAAAGTTCAGCATACTTAATCACGAAGAAAGCCATGATTCTTACCTATAAATAAAGGCATCCAGTACTCAGAATTCACACACTTTTTCACCGCACAGTTTGTGAAACTCTCCCGAGAGAACGCTGAGAGAAATTTTCCTCTAGCTCCGAAGCTCAGCCAAATCTCCCCCAAACACTAAAACTCACCGGTCAAAGTGAAACCTAGTTTCCCTATTAGGATTCCGCTCTATTCTACCGATCCAAAAATCTCAAAAAGAGCAGTTGCCCTACCCGCCAAATCGTCGGCAAGTCGTCAGCAAATAATAGCAAAGAAAGTAGCAGTTGCTCACTTGGATCCGAAGCAAGCAACTTTCAGGCAGTTACTCTGCAGAATCCGCAAAAAGCAAAAAAAAAAAGACTCCCTCTCCTTGAAGGACAGAGCGAGCGCATCTTAAAATCTACTAGAAGGAGCTTGGTATGCGATAAAACCCCCACGCTTCAAAAGGTAGGTTATTTAAAGTTTTATTTATTAAAAAGTGCTAGTTAGATTAGCCCGATGTAAGAAAATAAGCAGTTATGCTGCCTGAATTTCTATAGAAAATAGCACTAAAAAGAGCCATTATTATGACCAAAATTTTATAAATGTATTTGTAACTACAAGGAGGAGACTGTTGCAAGTTTGTAATAATATATATATATATATATATATATATATATATATATATATATATATATATATATATATTAAATGCTTTATTTTACCTGTTAATAGGCCCCTCATGTTTCTTCCTCTCAATAGGTTCTTATGGCGATCATTTTTTGGAACGCTCGGGGTGTTCGAAATAAGGATACGAGGGACAATCTTAAATTTCTCAAGTCTCTGCATAATGTTCTGTTATATGTCATTCTTGAACCCAAGTTACGGGGTGATCATATTGCTAAGCTCTCTAAGAAGTTGAATTTACAACACTTTCTTCACTGTAATCCTAGTAACATGCATATATGGCTTTTATGGGACAGCCGTATTCAGCTTTCTTTTGTGACTGCTACTTCTCAGCATGTGACTGTTCGGTGTTTAATAGGCGATAATTTCAGTACTCTTGTTACTTGTGTGTATGCGAAATGTAGCCAGTCGGATGGCGAGTCCTTTGGGATAATTTATCGATTTATCATTCGGTTTCATGAACCATGGATTGTGGGTGGCGACTTTAATGTAATTGCTCATTCTAGTGAAAAACTTGGCGGGGTTGGTTTTGATTGGCCTAGTATAAATGATTTTAATGATTTTCAGAATCAGGCAGGCTTACGTGATGCGGGTTTTGAGGGTAGTCAATACACGTGGTGTAATAATCACGATGGGGTCCACCGTATTTGGCAACGCTTAGATCGGGTTTTGCTGAATGGATTGTTTCTTTCCTCTTTTTCTGCCCTTCGTGTCACCCATCTTAGTAGAGTTCATTCTGACCACTCTCCGTTATTAGTGGTTTTGCCATGCTTTACAAAACCCAAGGGTTTATTCAGATTCCAACGGATGTGGTTGGAGCATGCTGGCTTCCAAGAGTTTGTTACGGGGCAATGGGAGAGGCCTGTTTCAGGTTCTGCCATAGATGTTCTTTCTAAAAAGCTCCAGTTGCTTCGTAGAGGTCTCAAGTTGTGGAATTGGCAAGTGTTTGGTCATGTTCAACGTAAGCTGGCTTCTAAGCAGGATGAAATCAACATGCTTGAATTAGATCTTCAACAGCACTGGGACTCAGAGATTTCTAAGAAGTTGGGTTTGGTCAAGCAGGAGGTTACTTAACTGTTAGCATGGGACACAGAGCTTATTCAGCAGAAGGCTAGGCAATGCTGGCTGCAGGACGGGGACCGTAACACATCCTATTTTCATGCCAGCCTTAGTGATCGTAGGCGGGTTAATACGATTAAACTTCAAATGGATGATGGCTCTTGGAGCTCGGATTCGTCTAAGATTGGTGAAATGGCTGTCTCTTACTTTACCAATCTCTTTTCGTCTACCCAGCACACTGTTGATGAGTCTTTGTTTGATTCCATTCCATCTAAAGTTTCGCTCCAAAGTAATGATAATCTTATGCGGATGCCAAAGGAGGATGAGATCTAGCGGGCGGTTCAGGACCTTAATCCTAATAGTGCGCTGGGTCCGGATGGTTTCACGGGTCATTTCTTTTTGGGCTGTTGGAGCATCATTAAAGGGGATGTTATAAATTTCTTTGTGAGGAGTTTTTGTGGGTTCTCGATTACTAGAGGTATTTCGACTCACCTTCAGTCCTCATCCCTAAAGTGGATAACCCTGTGGATTTATCCGATCTTCGGTCTATCAGTCTTTGCAATTTCACTAGTAAGATTATTTCAAAAATTATTGCTTCCCGTCTTGCAATGGTTTTACCATATGTTATTTCTTGGGAACAATCATGATTTGTGAAGGGGCGAAGCATTCAAGAAAATATTGCGCTTGCACGGGAGTTGATACATAGAATTGGTCATAAATGTCGGGGAGGGAATGTGGCCTTTAAATTGGATATGTCTAAAGCCTACGATAGGATGGAATGAGATTTTCTTCAGAGAGCTCTTCAGTCATTGGGTTTCTGTCATTTTTTTTGTAACTTAATCTCAAGGTTGGTTAATAATGTCTGGTATTCGATTCGGGTTAATGGTGGGAGCTTTGGTTTCTTCACTTCAGAGAGAGGGCTTCGGTAGGATGACCCGCTTTCTCCGTTGCTTTTCATTCTTGCCCAAGAAGTTTTATCGGCTTCTATCAACAAGGCAGTTAGTGATCAGCGTATTGTCCCTTTTTCTCATGGTCGTGGTGGGCTAACGATATCTCACCTCCTTTATGCGGATGACATGTTACCTTTCTGCAACGCTAGGAAACACTCGATAATGGCTCTCCGTAAAATTATTGCTAAATATGAAGTGAGTTCTGGGCAGTTGATTAACCTTGGTAAGAGTGGTTTTTATGACCATGGTTCATGTTCAGCTTCCAGGTCTCGTAGTATCGCGGATTGGTCGGGATGCAGCCGTCACTATTTCCCTATGTGATATCTGGGTATCCCTATTTTTTATGGCAGAATGAAGAGATCGTTTTTCGAAGATGTTGAACGTAAAATTCTCAGTCGTTGCTCAGGTTGGCAAGGTCGTCTTCTTTCCATGGGAGGTCGTCTTACTTTGATCAAGTCGGTTTTGAGTAGTATTCCAATTTTCACTTTGGCCTCAGTTCAGGTTCCTGTTTCGTTTATTAAGAGGCTTGAATCTTAGATGGCGAACTTTCATTGGAGTTCGGCGGGTAGCTCTCGATCTCACTGGGTTTCTTGGCAGTCGGTCTGCCGCCCTTACTCAGCGGGTGGGCTTGATGTTCGTCCTCTTAGCCAGGTTATGTCGGCCCTTCATGCAAAGATGGCGTGGAGTGCTTTGCAAGGTGCTAGTCTTTGGGCCCGATTTGTTTATAAGAAGTATGATGGGGTCAATGGCTTTTCTTCCAGCTCCTTGGCCGCTCCTCAATGGAAGGCAATTTTGTCCCATATTCCTGCGGTGTTGGCTCAAAGTAGATGGGTGGTTGGTGAGGGCAGAATCTTTTTTTGGCTGGATAACTGTTGTGGGGAGGTTCTGGGTGGACCTCGTCCAGTGGATGCGACTTTAACAGTTTGTCAAGCCCTCCCTATCCTTGATCATCTTCTCTCCTTTATGCCTCCTCACACGCACACTGTTGCTCGTAATTTAGTCTGCGAGGCTCGGGTTCCAGACAGGCTCATCTATACTCTCTCCAATTCTGGGCAATTTCGGTCCTCCATTTATTTGACTAGTATTCGCCCTCAGTTTCCAGATAGGCAGTGGGCGAGAGTAATCTGGCAGAAGTGGATTCCGGTCAAAGTGAGTTGTTTTATTTGGAGGTTGTTTCACGGGGCTGTTTCGGTCGATATTCTGATGTACATAAAGAAGATTCCGATTGTGTCGAAATGTCACTGCTGTTCGCAGCCGGCTTGTGAGACTTTGACTCATTTGTTTCTATCCTCTGAAGTTGCTAGAGGTGTGTGGAGATATTTTGCGAATTTACTCAACAGAAACAGTTTTTATAGATCGGTAGATCATCTTTTTTCGACTTGGTGCAGTGACATATCCCTCCGTAATCAGTTTGGGGCCTGTTGTGTGGGCATCTTTGTTTTTTCCTGCTGGGAAATTTGGAAGGCAAGGTTTAGCGCGGTATTTGATAATCAGGTTATGCAAATTGGTAAGATTGTTGCTTGCGTTAAAGGTCATTTGCATGATATGCTCTCAGTATTTCGTCCCAAGGCTTCGACCACTTATGTGGCTAGTTTGGGTTTGGAGTGTCTTGGCCTTCCTGTCATTGCTCCCATTCTGCAAAGGGGTTCCTGGGTTCGTTGGATTGCTCCGCCTCCGGGTTTCTATAAACTCAATACTGATGGTTCTACGGTCTGGGGTTTTCATTCGGGTGGGGGTATTTTACGTGACTGCCATGGAGATCTAGTTATGGCATTCTCGACTTTTTATGGCTTGGGTACTAATACAGGAGCTGAGGTTAAAGCTTTGCGAGATGGGCTTCGTTTGTGCCGAAATTTGAATTTGGATTATGTTTTAGCGGAGTCTGACTCTTTGGTTGCAGTTCAGGTCCTTTCTCATCGTCACAGTATGCCGTGCAAGTATACATATGATCTTCGGGATTGTGTTTCTTATCTTGGTGGTTATTCTATAGCGCATGTTTTCAGAGAGCAGAACTTTGTTGCTGATAGGCTTGCTGCGGATGCTCAGGTTCATAAAGGTTTTCAATGTTATGTTTCTCAGTCGACTCTCCCGAGTGCAGTCAAACAGGCTTTGGTTCATGATCAGTTAGGCTTTCATAATTTTCGTAAGCATAGATAGTTTCTTTATTGTTTCTCTGTTGTATTTTGTTAGAGGTAATGCTCCTTTGTCCCCCCTTTTTGGGTCAGGCTGGTTGTCCCCCTCCTGTTTATTTGTTTTTGGTTTTATTAATAAAATTCGCAGGGTGCCGTCCTTGCTTCCTTAAAAAAAAAAAATATATATATATATATAAAATCATATTTTAGCCAAAAATCTATTTTGAGACCAAAATGGTGAGTTGGGTGCCTAACCCCTTTCCATCTCGTAACTTAGCCTCCGAACCCTTTTGCAAATCTGGTTACATTTGGTTTTTCTTTGTTTTTTCTTAAAATAACGATGACGACTCTGTTTATCATATTTTGAGTCCGCAATTGAGGTCGAGCGTATTCCACGCGCTTAAAGGTTTTGAAACCACCCGCTCTCGCCAACGGGGGAAAGGTTGAAAAACGGGACACTCACAACTAGGAATATCCATCCGAAATGGAGGGAGTACTTCAATTTTGATGGAAAGCACTAAGAGTTTAATCATCCCAAGGTTAGTGTTTGATAATGCATTGAAATTAAGGTTGAGTTCATTCTGTTAATAGATCTTTGATTGTGATGCAATAACATGTATTTAAGATCTGCCTATGTAAGCATGAATTTGGTCGCTTCAACAAGTTCTGGCTCAGCTTGGTATATGCTTATGAATAGATACAGACACATGGCCTTCATTAAAGTCTAGTTTTCTAAGGATTGTAAAGTTAAAACTTATGTGTATAATACCGTCGTTATTTTGTACGAATTATATGGTTCAAGGTATGTCCACCATGAAATTGGAAATTATGTAAGTGTATAATACTAAGGCTTCGTTTGTTTTACAAAAATGATTTCTAGAAAATGATTTCTAGAAAGTTGTTTGGTAAATCTTTTAAAAATATGTCGAAAATATTTTCGGATGTTTGGCAAACACACGAAAAATGTTACGGGAAACAATATATGAATAGATACAAAAATATATATTCTAATATGGGTAGGTCCTCATGTAAGATCATCTTACGGATCTTAGTTTGTAAGATAAAATCTTACTCTCTCACAACTCAATCCACCAACACACAATGAGTCGGGAAAAGAGGATCCGTCTTAAAAAAACTACATGTTAAACCGTCTTACCCAAGTAATTGCCTTCAAATATTAATGTTCATATTGAATATAAGATAATGTTGAAATTTAAATAATTTTCCTTTAGTAACTCTCAATTTATCATTAATGTGGTGTCAAATTAATAAGGACAATATTTTTTTCTATATCACAAACACAAATAAAAATTTGATAATTGATATGAAAAAATGTTTTAAAAAAGAAAATAGACAATGTTTGGGACGTCCCCAAATAATATAGTTGACACTGATTTTAGGATGTAACGAGTATTTTTTTAAATTATAATTTATAAATAGTGTGCACAGACTCCATTTATATTTCTACACAATTTATTTGTTGAGTGAAATATTGTGTGTGTATGTAAAATGAGTGAAACATTGTGCGTGTAATTGTGGAAAAAGGGGTGGAGGGGTGCTCGAATATTTGGAAAAATGACTTACGGAAAATAAATCTGTAAGTAATTTTCTGGAAAAGAAGGCTTCTTTTTCCGTTGACTTGGAAAAAAATGTATATTGATTACATTTTCCTAAGGTTAGCAAACACTCGAAAATGAAGAAAACATTTTCTGAAAGTCATTTTCCGTGAAACAAATGGAACCTAAGTGAAAGTTCAATCCTAAAGATTTTTTCATTAACGCATGAGTTTTGGGAAATTATTTGGAGACAATAAAGAATTTATTTTCCTTTTATAAATGGAGGAGGAATGTTGGTTATTTATAAAGGAATAAAAATTTGTAAACTTATCCGGTCTCGAAATTATATTTAATATACGGAGTTGTGAGGGATATATAAAAAATATAATTCAAGTGTTAAAAGAATTGATCAAACTTTTTGACTCATTTTGGATAGATACGGGAACTATTCCAAATTCAAAATGAGAGTTTGTTGTGGGAGTTATTTAGGGAGTTATGGATAATTTGTATTAACTTCCCTTAACTTTCAAATGGAAGTTGTAACTTCCTTCCAACATCTACTGGTACAACATACGGATAAGAGAAAGGTATTTCAATTTTTTGTAAAATTTTGTCATTTGGGTTGTCTTGTCTCTTCAATTTTATTACGTGAATAGTTGTGGAAACTATTTTTTTCAAGTTCCTATTTAAAACATCCTTGTAAAATTACTTTGTAAACAACACAAGTAATTTGTCAACTTGTTATATCTCACAAGTTTTAATCGACATATTCCAATTGCTATTTAGAGAGATTATTAACTTGTAGGAAAGTGTTTACTATGCGCCTGAAGTGTTAATCAATTCATATACATTCCCTTGTTCTATATTCCTTCGTCACTAACACTTAACGCCTCAGGGGAATCGAGGGACAGGACCTGAAGCGAAGGACAGTAACGTGAGAAATCAACTATGTTCTTAGAAAGATAATATACCTGTTAATAATGAGAAAAGGTATTAAAATTTTTGAGTATCTCAGTCCAGTAATTTCAAGAATTAATATTTGGCTCTTAGTTAGTGATGACAAAATTAGTTTGAACTTGGAAGTACAATTAAGTCCAGGAATGCCAGATAGTTTAGGAGAAGGGAAGGCAGTGTTATGCACATTGCCCCCTTAATTAGTAATTAGGACCAACCTAGAGTCTTGTTTCCTTTTGAAGTTTTCAAGTTCTAAAATCGAGTTAGTGCAGCGTACCAAGTTACTACTTGGAGTGCTGAATTTGCTCCGGCCTCCGGGGATTGGCAGGTTGGGACAGTAGAACAAATTGGAGATCCCCAACCTTCCTCATCACTTCAACCCACTGGCTGCTGCTCGTTAGTTTCTTCATGATCAATCATCCTATTCCGCATACACAACTTCTTTTTCCTTTTTTATGTCCTCGTCATTCCTCATTATGAACGTCTGTGCTTTCTTGTACGTAAATTTAATTATTGGAAATCTCCGCATGAATCTTGGTTTATATCTTCTTTTAGCGACTATATGGAAATTTCCAGTCTTATAAGTTGTAGTAATTCTTTGGCAAAACACACTTTTGGGCAATTCTACTTTTCAAAAAGTTGCAATTAAGCCACTTCGGCTTACGCCGACTGTTCACGTTCTTTCTTATAGCTCAGAAGGCGAGAAAGCAGATTCCTACTCCTAGTTGAGTATTCCATGGCAGGGGAAGGATTCACTTCCAATCTCAGTCTAAGTTCTTTCGGTATTTTAGAAATAAGAAGGATTCACTAGGCAGATGTTCGTCGGATCTGAAACGGACGGATGCGATGAGTTGGTTGCAAATGTTCGCTGGATCTGAATCTTCAATCCCAAACAAATTTGGAATTTCGTGGATCTTTGCAGATCTTCGCCGGATTTGAAACGGAGGGACATGAGCCTTCTGGGTTTGAGTTTTTGCACAAACTTTTATTTAGACTTCATTTTGTGCTTCACAAAACATACCAGACCACTTTACCTAATGCCTTTGATTGCATTATGGACCCAAATCCAAAATTGAAATGACCCCTACCCCCTCTTCTTCCTCCCATGGATTGCTGCTTTCTGAACAAGCACACACAAGCCAACCTCCCTTGAAACCCTTTTTTGAGGATCAAGTAAGAATCTGACATAGAAGAAGATATGGAATAGAAGAAAGAGGTCTTCAAAGATTGTAACGATCCGAGCCCAGTGCACTACGTTTAGCCCACACATTAGCCTACTGATCGAGCACGCATCACCTTAGATTATCAGACTCACCACAAGTCGATCCAAGGTGTTGCGTTGCCAGAGGGCCAGTGTGTGGGCTACACGTAACAGACCGGGCTCTCGGGCTCGGGTCGTTACAAAGAGTATCAGAGCGGGTCATAGCCAGAAATGTGAGAACAAAGTGTTGTGTGGGCTAAAGTGTTACACCGCAGAAGGTGGGAGCCACCTCTTGATCCTTGTACGAGCCACCTCTTGAATCCTGCATCGTCCGGGGTACGGTTCGGCCTTGGCGAGGACGTCAATGATTTAAGTGGGGAAAATTGTAATACCCCATCTCACATTTGGTAAGTGTGGGAATTGTGTCCAATTTATAAGGTAGTCACATTCTACTAATATGCACCAACATCATCCATGAACTTTTAAGTCGGCTTGTGGTGAGCCTGATAACCTAAGGTGTTGCATGCTCAGTGAGCCAGTATGTGAACTACACGTAACGTACCGAGTTTTTGAGTTCATGACGTTACAAAGATTGATTAGCAATCTTGTATAGCTTCACATTTTACCAATTTCTATCCACCCTCTCTTATTCATTCAATAGTTAGATTATTTGTTAATTTGATGGAGAGAGAAAAATTCCTGATTTCAATATCATGTTCTGGATTTCAAGAGCGATTTCGATTTCTTGTTCGATTTTAATAGGGGTATTTGTTAATTGCGTTGTAAAACCTAGATATGAGTTTTAAACACAAATCTAGGTTACTTGGTATGTAGAAGCACTACAAATTTGATATTTTTTCTTAATTGATCAGACAAGATGACGATGAAGAAAATGAGGGTAAAATATGTATTTTACATCATTTAACGATTAAACTTAATATTCATCCAAAAAATGAGTTAAAATGTAAGATAACATTGATAAAACGGCTACTCTGAAAATTTCGACTTCCGAATAGCCTAATTACAACTTTTAAAAATTAAAATAGCAAAAATGTGTGTTTTGCCTAATTCCTTTGATCTATTGCAGCTATTCAAGTCATTTTCAAAGAAAAAGATCCTTGTAGTTGAACTATACATTTCGCATCAATCTCTCTCTGTCTCCCTTTCGCTTTCCTGAACACCACGTCTTTGTTTTTGACTGTACGTCGTAATTATCGGGCAACGTTAGAGAATTAACTGAAATTGTTCACAAATGTAATAAACTTCCAAACTAAGATATATAATAATAATAATAATAATAATCAAATGTAATGATAAGTGAGTTTTTATGAAATCAGGATTTTAATTCGTAAGACAAAACCTTACTATTTTCCATCTTACCTATCAACACACGATAAGTTTGGTAATTGTGATCAGTCTTATAGAAAATACGCGTAAGTCGTTATTTTCAAAGTTTCAAACTTTAATGATATTCTTTTAATTACAATGAACACACTTTTTCAGTTTTGCAAGCCTTGAGATTAGAACTTTAGTTGATTATTAGGGTATCACCAATATTTACTTCTTATCATTCTTCTAATTAAGAAAATGCATTTTTCTTCCATTGTGCATTTTCTTACCACACCAAGTAGGAGAGGGGAACAAAATTCTTCCAAAATAAGAAGTTACTTTTTGGGGAGAGAGAGGAAGAAAGTGGGGCGGCTGTCAGCCCACTTGTGATGTGTGTGTGTGGGGGGGGGGGGAAGTGTTTTGTATTTATGTGGGATGATATTAAATTTAATATTTTTTGTGTAAGAAGATTATACAATGAGAAGATATATTCTTAAGTGGGTAAGAAGATAAAAATATGTAGATAGCAATGGGATCCAGCTAAGAAGATATATAAGAAGAAGTAAACATTGGTGATGCTCTTATAATCTTAATTCGATATCTTAAAGTGTTGATCCAAAAACATACATAAAATTTTAAAAAACAAAAACTTGTGTAAGAAAGTCTTATAGATCTTAATCCGTAAGATTGATCTATTTATGTTAAATTGATAAAAATTCAGAAATCTCTTTGCTACCCCTCAACTTTTGGAAATTACAGAGCCACCTCTCACGTTTATAAATAAAGAGTGTCATTTTTAGCATTAAAAGTGTTACTTTTTAGCATAAAACGTGCGACTTTTAGCCCTAAAAATATCACTTTGCATCTTTAATAAAAATTATCACAATTTTTTCCATTTAAAAGTGCCATTTTTTGTCTTAAATATTTCACTTTTGGCTTTAAATGCAACACTTTTGTCTTGAAAAGTGTCACCTGACATTATAAATAAAAATCGTCAACTTGAAAGTGTCATTTTTTAACATTAAATGTGTCACTTTTGGCTAAAAGATTTCACTTTCCATATAAATGTAAAGTTGTAAACTGTTACCGTTTGCCTTAAAAGTGTCAATTTTTAACATTAAATGTGTTACTTTATAGTATTAAAAGTGTCGCTTTGCCACTAAAAGTGTGACTTATTTTAATAAAAATTATCAAAATATTTCACTTGAAGTATAATTTTTGTCCTTAAAAAGTGTCACTTTTGATCACAAAGTGGTACTTTATATTGAAAATGAAGTTAAACAAAGTTTTAAGTAGATTTGAGATTAAAATGCGAAGTCTAGACATGTAGGGACTTCAGCAGCCAAGTTCGAAAAGATTGAGGGCACAAGAGCATGATGTGAAAGTTGGAGGGCACCGGAGCAATCTTTAAGGTCAAGTTCATTTGTTCGGTGGCACGCTCTCAGTGTGGTATGTCGCATCTTCAAAGAAGCGGACTTGCATGTTGTTTTCGGGGGACCAGCGCCTCTCCTTTCGGATCCAGCCCGCTCGCCCTGTTTTCAACAGTTTTCCTCTCTCATTTTAACTAGTTTTTTTGCTGGGTAACCCCCAATTTTCTTTGATAGGTTGTCAGCTCCAACGATCTCTTTTTGGTCAATTTTGGGGATCCATCTTACGGATTTGAATATGTAATACCGATCTATATTTTGTTGAATACCAGAGTAGACGGTTGATTCTTGTGTATGAATTAATGTTGTGATTCACTAAATTTATCCTCCATTACTTTGATTATTCGAGTTTGGGATTGTAATTTTGAGCCACCAATCCCTAATTTATAAGCTTAGTAGCAGACAAATTTTACTGAATGCCAATCGGAATTCATGATGGATGAATGACTCATCTATCCACAAGTCTTTTAAATGTTCCAATATGAGTGGTGTGGAACTGTGGAGGGCCAAATAGATTTCCCACTTGAAAACTATTCCCTTTGTTATGATCCTTTTGTCTTATGTTTTCCAAGTGCCAAGAATTTTATTCAAATCTCCAATGTTTCATGTTTATCCCTTCTTTCTGCTTAAGAAATTTCTTTTTAACAATAATACAAAAGATTAAACTTATGTAAAATACAGATTAATTAGATGAGTTTTGTTATTCATAATTGGTCAATTTTAACATTACTTATTAATCTTACTCGACTTGAAAGATTAAAGAACACCTTCGAGAAACAAAAGAAAACACTAATTTAACCACTAGAACGTAACTTTCTTTTCCCCACTAAATAATAAATAATAGAAGCTCCTTCAAAAATTTGTTCTTGTAATTAATAGTCAGTGATAATAGACTGAGGGTTTGTTTGGTAGTTGTATTACTCTTAATCTATTACTATTAATCCTCACTTGTATATCGGGGGTAATTTTGAGATTACAAATGTTAATCACAATTTTTTTTAGTGAGGGCACTAATAATACCACCCTCCTCCTTGGTATTAATAGTGAGACAATAATGACTTAATCTGGATAACTCGTGTTATTGTAATTACATAGACTTATTAATCATAGTGATAATAGACTGAAAGTAATCAAAACACTTGGGTTACTTAGTCATATTTTAAAATCTTTAATTTTCATGTAAATAATGCTCACACTACAATAGACCCGTCTTCCTCGTAAACTTAAAGTTTGCCAAGATTTTAGCTAATTGGTGGTGTCAGAATAAATAACCTTCCATCTTTCAAGTACCGTGGACTATTAGTGTTTCAGAACAATTAATCGTCATATTTGCTAATTAGAGAACAATTAATTATTAGGTTTGCCAATCAGGATCCGAATAAGTTGCTCCAAATCCTCTATTCCAACATTTCACCTTTTCTCTCTCATTGAATCTTAATCTCTTGTTATTTTACCAATTTTCTATTTACAAAACACGTGTATATGTTTTATTGAATGTGACACAAAGTGTGACGTGTTGGATAGGAGATTTCAAGCCAATATAAGTGACTAAAGTTTTATATCCTCCATTTCAAATAAAGAATCTATTATTTCATTTTCGGATTAAAGAGTCTATTTTTAAAAATTAAAACATAAAATATAATTTTATTATTAATGGGTTACTAAAAATATTATTTTTTTTATAAAAAAATTAACTTTCAAGCAAGAACTCTTTGCTTGAAACAGAAAGAACATTAATTTATTAGAATGATGCTAAACACCAACACCGCACCATTAAAAAAGACAAATTATTATATTGTCTTTCTTTCTAATTTAAGAGGGCCGAATATCAATTAACAAAAACAAAAATTAAGAGGGCCAAATACCCTAGGCTGCTCTCCACTTTCCATCGTGATGACCGAGCAACCTAGGTGGTCATACCTTGTCCAAACCAACCTACCTAGACGGCCATAGGATTTTTTTTTATAAAAGACAAATTTTAAGTGGGTACAATTTTAGAAGGGTTGCGCTATTAAGACCCTTCATTCCTTCAAGTTGACCCCCCCAAAACCCCATAAAATCCAAACTTCCTATTTTAGCCTCCTCTATCCAAGTTGACCCCCCTTCCCACCCCATCACCGCCTCCTCCCTCTCCCCCACTTCACTGTCTCCTCTCTCTCCCCCCCACACTCCCTCTCTCTTCTCCTCCTCTCCCCCCACTTCATTGTCTCCTCTCCCCTCCTTCCTCCCCCATTCACTTCTCTCCCTTCCATCCACCTCCCCCCATCACAGTATACTCAACCCCCTCACATATCCATTCTTCCTCGTTTCTCCATCTTTTATTAGAAAAATTAATTCCAAGTTTGTTCGGCCCTGGTCATCCGAACAAACTTGTTATGTTCGGCCATGGGTGACCGAACAACCTTGAATTGTTCGCCCATAGGTGACCGAACAACCTTGAATTGTTCGGCCACAAGGCTGTTCGGTCACCCATGGCCGAACAATTCAAGTTTGTTCGGTCACCTATGGCCGAACAGAACAAGTTTGTTCGGTTGACCAGAGCCGAACAAACTTAGAATTAATTTTATTTTTTAATTTTTTTAAAAAAGGAGAAACATGAAAGAATGAAGGGTGAGTGATGGGGGATGATGACTATGAAGGGGAGAGATTGATGATGGTGATGGAAGGGGAGGAGGTGAGGGTGGGGGGGAGATGGAGGAGGCGGTGAGGGGGGTGGGAAGGGGGTCAACTTGGATAAGGGAGGGTAAAATAGGAAGTTTGGGTTTTGGGGGGGTCAACTTGGAGGAATGAGGGGTCTCAATAGCGCAACCCTTTTAGAAACATCTTTTCATTTAGGTCTATCAATTGTTTGGATATTTCATATAATTATAAATTGGGTGTCAAATGAAAAAAATGTCATTAATGAAGATAAATCTCATCCGGCCTAAAAAAACCAAAAAATTATGATGCCAAGGCTTGACATCAGCACTGTTTTTTCAGTTTATTCAACAAAAAAAAAATTCAAAAATGCTGATGCCAAGGCTTGGCATCAGGAATTCAAAAATGTTTCAAAAAATGTTGATGCAAGGCTTAGCATCAGGAAGACCAAAAATATTCAAAAATACTGAATCCAGGCATCAGGTTGATAATCTAGACATCAAGTTGCCAATCTAGGCATCAGGTTGACAAACCAGGCATCAGGTTGATACCAAGGCTTAACATCCGGACATCCCTTCCCTGTTACCAACCTCACTGTAGGTTTCACAGTTTATCCGCCATCGCCACCAACGACATCCCTCTGATTCCGGCAAAACCTCTCTCCTGATGTCGATGCCCCTCTCTCACCTTCATCTCCTAAAGCAACCCCAGCCGCCGGCCTCGCCAACCCCAAGTTTTGGCTGTCTTCATCGGAGCCTCCAACGCTATTGTCAGTCCAGCCTCCAACACCCTCCTTCTTCATCTCCATTTTCAGTCAAAGAGGCATCACCCAACGGCCTAAAGATCCGACCTTCATCCTCAGTCCTACCGCTCCATCTTCGGCCATAAGACCCAGCAACAAGCTCCACCAAAGTAGGCCTTCTCACTGAGAGAACAAATATGAGATTTTAACGGGTGATTACAATATTGATTTCGGGTTCAAGAATGCAGGGGGAGGGAGAAGGATATTGAATTGGCTCCGTTCGTTTGGTAGTGGGTTTGGCTGAGAATAAATTCAAATTAGATTTGAGGAGAGAGAGTTGCCGGGGGGGGTTTAAATGTGGAATTCAACTTTTTTCTGGTGTGGATACAGAAGGTGTAATGGTGACTGATGATGAAGTGCTTTTTCACCGGGCAAGCTTATCAGAAACTAATGTTGCCAAACAATGATGTCAACGATGAGACGAGGCCGGCTATCGTACACATATTCATTATCCCACTCGTAAGAATACGTGCATAAGGGGGCGGTAACGTATTTTTGATCCAAAATTGTACTTAAAAGAAATGTCTAAAAAATAGTTGGATTCATTTGAAAACATGTTTTAAAAGATGTATCGACTTGTAATTTTTCAAAAAAAAAACTGAATTTTAAAGGCCTAACCAATGAAGGACGCCACGTCTTCGACCCAAGCCAATGAAAGCCGCCCCACCTGTCGGACTCTAGTTACTGTAAGCCGCCTAACATGCCCAGACCTCCCATTTTTGGCCTATATTTTTGTTTTAAAAAAAAAGAAATAAATACATGTAAATTAAATAAAATTATCTTAAAATAATTATCGCCATCAATCATCATGGAGATTATGATTATATGTTTAGAATTTTTTTTATTTTTTTTCTTAATGGGACGTGGAAGGAATTGACAGGTCTCAATTAAGGACAGGGTGAGCCAAAAGCTCCGGTAGGAGGCTGGAGCAAAGAAGCTCAAAAGGAATTAAAAATACTCATGAGTCATGATAGTTACATGGGTCTCAATTAACGAATAAATAGAAGGCAGCTATTTATCACTGTATTTCGAACCATAGTTGTTAAATAGGGATATAAATTATTAAATGGTGTATCGAAATTTTATCTTTATGTTTTGTCTTTATTTTTTAGATTTTGTTTGACCATATGTTATGTACATTTAATAGATGAAAATTTAATTCTTATATTTATATGTTAATGACTCAGTTATACATATTTTAATAAGAATTTAATTCTTATCTATCGTCAGTCAGTGTAGAATCTTTTTTTACATGAGCGACATTTAAAACATGACACATGATCAATCAAAATCTTAAAAAAATCAAGACAAAGCCGATGGATGAAATTTTCTACTCTTTTAACAAATACATATAACAGTGTTATATTAACTTTATCATACATGTATATGTATATATATATATATATTCATATAATTGAATAAATATGATTTTGAGTTTTTAGTTAATTTTTAATGTGTTTCACCCAAAAAATTTAACGGAAGTGGATAAAGTGACAAATGTGACTGCATAATTGAAATATAATGATGAAATTGACTAATAATATAATACAAAATAAAAGTAAAATAGGATGACTAATTTTCTATTTAGACAAATATTTATTTATTTTTGTTTCCTAAGGGTGTCTCCAAGGCCTGAAATGCCAAAGACTAATCCCGCCAATCGGGTAAGACCACAAAGTGCCAATAGAAGGTTCTCCTAACAAGTATTTAACACAATTGAGTTTTCATAGGTCTCAACTCGAGATCTTGGTAAAGTTAGAACAATTTCCTTCCCGGCTGATCTTTGTACTTATTTGTTTAAGATAAATATTTATGTTATTCCTTCCATCCCTAAATTATTGTCATGCTGACTAGACACACAAATTAATAAATAACAATTGACTTGATTATTGATCGGAGTATAATAATCCCTCTGTCACGAGCAAAAAATTTACTACACTATTTTTGAAATGTTTCACTTAAAAAATAAACTTTCACAAATCATGTTTATAATTTCCATAACATTTTAATATTATTCTCCACATTTGATATTAACATATTGATAATGTTCAAATATTATTGTAATTATAAACAACTTTAATAATAGTTATATATTCTTTAATAATAAAAATTTTCAAACATGAACTCTTTGGTAGTTTTTAAAAGTTATTGTGTATGTGGCTCTTAATTAAAATAGAAAAATAATTAAGATAAAATATTTTTAAAAAATTTAATAACAAAATATTACAAAAAATATTTTTTTTAGAAACAAGAAATAAGAATAAATTTAGGGACGAAAGGAGTATATTTTAATGACAAAGTTGCCTTCAGAATCTATATATATATAAGTAGGGTAGTCTATATAGGGAAAAATCTAGCCAAAAAATTGTTTCAAAAAATAGAAACCTATTAACAAGAAACAATTAATGAATTCTTTAATTAAATAATTCAAAAACTCATTGGAACTTCCACCATCAATTATCTCAATTTGCACAGTTTTTCAATTCTCAGTTGTGTCAAAAAGAAATAAATCAACACATTATAAATAATGATTAATGAAAATGGATTAGTTCATGAGCTGCTCGGCCCAATAGGCCCAAGCCATAGGTCACGTGCTTGGTACATGGTTACAATTCAGTCAGGCGATCATCCAACAGTTAAGGCTACAAGGAGAGGATTAAATGGTTCTTGCGCGTTGCGAGCAGGGTCACAGTCTTTCTCGAGTAAATGATGTCAGTGAGCTGGGGGCTTAACCAGCGAGCAGGAGCATGTAGCGAGCATGTGGTATCATGCTCGTGGATTTAAGAATCGTTGTCAGTTGAGGACGGTTATGTCCGGAAACTTCTCCATTTGATTGTTGTGGTTAATGGGACAGTTAATGGGGCAGTTAATATGCCCGCCATTAATGTCATGATTATTAGTGGGTAATTATGAACGGTTATACCCTCCGGCAGCTATAAAAGCCCCTCAAAAATGAAGAGGGAAGGTACGTGATTTCATATTGCTAGCCTAAACTCTGCTAAATTTTATACTCTCCTGCTTTCTTGTTCTAATTTACATGTCGGAGGGCTTTTGCAGGGAGTGCCCCTGCCTAGTTTACGGTTCCTTGTTTAAATTGCAGAGTTGGGCTTTAGAGATTATTGGATACGTTGAAAGCCAGGTATCCAGTTGGACAGATCCAGTGCATCCAGAAGATTTTGGGCGCGTCAGTTGGTTCAGAAGATTTCATGAAGGTCGGTTGGATCGCTTCAAGAGAGATGGAGGAAACAGAGGAAATGCTCCTCGGAGAGATGCCCCACCAATCAGAGGGGTGATCAATGTAATAATGGATGAAGAGCCCACTCCCACCCAGCTCGGTAAACAAATTTAATCTTTGTCGAAAGTTGTGGATCGCACAACTGCTTTGCATGCTGGAGAAGAAGCTATACAATTTACTCGCAGCGAGTTGGCGAGTAATATGGCAGGCGAGCAATCCTTGATCGTTTCGGCCTTGGTAGATGGATGGGTCGTGCATAGAATATTGGTTGATACCGGTGCCTGTAAGGATGTGATGTATTACTCATGTTTTCAGGGCTTGGAGCTGAGTGATGATCGACTCAAGCCATATGCTGGAACGTTGGAAGGATTTACTAATCATAAGGTACCGGTTAAGGGCACGGTGGAGCTGGAGGTCTTTATTGACGAGGGGAGTCGGACGCGAGTTGAGAAGATCACTTTCATGGTGATCGATTTAAAGTCTCCTTACAATATTATCTTGGGTGTGCCGAGCATGACCAAGTTCCAGATGGTTGCATCTATTCCACACCAGCGTGCTAAGTTTTACACTGATCAAGGAGTGGGTGTATTGAGAAATCAGCCTCGGGCAGTGCTCGAATATTTGCGCGACAGTCAACGGAAGAAGCAGAAGCTGACCTTGGAAGATGGCGAGCAGAAGATAACTGTTAGCACCTGTAGACACCCCAATTTCGTACCCCTGGTATGTGACATGACAAAAAATATCAAGACCTGTTAAAACATTAACAAATGTCAAGTTACAGGGTCAAAAGTGCAAAAGGACAAAGCAGGATGCGCAAAAGGACGAATTGCAGGGACCTGAGTGCTCAAAAAATGCCAAAGTTTGAATAGTGGGCGTGGCTACCACAAAGTTTGGGCTTGGCGCCCAAAATGGGAGGGGGTGGTGCCCAAAATGCCTTCTCTCTGTGCACAGTGCGCAAACATTTGCCGTAAAATGCAGGTACAACCATTTGAAGCGCAGAGAAGGAAATTAAATTCCGTCGGTGTCCCAGCTTCCTCCTATAAATAGAGGCACCCGGCTCCTCATTTCACACATGAGATTTCATTCAGCAAGCTTCTCCGCGTTAACGTTACGCTGGAAAATTAAAGAGCGATGTGAGATAGTGAGTGATCACCTCAAAAAGCCTCGAAACTCTGCCAAACTTTCCCCAAACACAAAACCAACCGGTAGGAGTGTACCTTAGCCCCCCAGCTAGGTATCCACCCTATTTCCACGGTCCAAAAATCGTGGAAAGAGCAGTTGCTCTGCCCGATTTAAAAGGCCAAATCAGCCAAAATAAACCGTTATTCTGCCCGATTTCAGCCTACCTCAAGCCAACAAACAACCAAAAACAAACAGATACTCTGCCCAAATCCCTAGGCAAAAAGTAACTTTCAGAAGCAGTCACGCTGCCCAAATTCACACAACACACAAACACACAACAACAACAACAACAACAACAACAACAACAACAACAAAAGACTCTCTCTCTCTCCGAGGGACAGAGCGAGCACACCCTAGGCTGTTTGTAAGTTTATTTTAAAGTCTTTCATTTTTGTAAAAGTATTATTTCCAATCCGGCCCAATGTAGATATACAAGCAGTTGTGCTGCCCGGATTTAGTTAGGAAATAGTACTAAATATAGCAGTTGTTATAGTTAAATATTTTCAGATGTATTTGTAATTATTTGCATTATTTATTCATTAAAGTCTTTGTTTGTAACAATATTATTTCCAATCCAGTCTAATGTAAATATATAAGCAGTTATGCTGCCCGGATTTTGCTAGGAAATGATACTAAATGTAGCCGTTATAATGACAAAATATTTTCAAGTATATTTGTAATTGTTTGTAAAAGAGATTGTTGCAAGTCCGTAAATAATATAGATGTAGTGGATGTATTTGTAGGCAGTTAATGCTTTATTTATCTGTTGAATAAATATAACAAAAAGCATACTTTAGCCAAAAACCGTTTTGAGACCGAAAGGGCGAGTTGGGTGCCTAGCACCTTCCCAACTCGTAACTTAGCCTCCGAACCCGTTTTCTTCATCTCTGGTTTTCTTTTTCTGGTTTTGCTTTATTTTTGCCTTAAAATAAAGATGGCGACTCTAAAACATTTTGGATCCAGTGGGGCCTCGCAACATCTTTCTTTGCACTTTCACGTTCTCCCCTAAAAAAAGGAGAATGGGAATGGAAAGGTGATGTATTCCTATGTCCTAGTATCCCCTAAACAAGGGATAACTTGACATAGAAAACCCAAAGCACCCATAATGATCCGAAATAGGCCATAAGGCTATTTTCATAAAATCCATAGTGGGGGCGCTGCAACATCTTTCTCTGCACTTTCACGTTCTCCCCTAAACAAGGGAGAATGAGAATGGAAAGGTGATGTATTCCTATATCCTGGTATCCCCTAAAAAAGGGATAACTTGACATAGAAATTCCAAAGCTCCCATATTGGATCAAAAATCCACTAAAGGCAACCGAGGCGCATTCCAACGCGCTATTAAACAGCACTCCTCCCGCACTTTTGATTTCGTCCTCCCCTAAACAAGGGAGGGTGGAACGGGAGCAGTGGATGTCACCGCATCCGCACGGACGCGCACCCCTATCCAAGGGCACGCGGGGCGCGGGAGCACTCATTCCCGGGAACCCACAGCACCAAGGAAACGTCTTAAGTGACTATGGGCCCATCAGTAATAGCCATGGTGAATGAAGACCGTGAGATGGATGATAGCTCTTTGCCGACATTGAAGTCGGGGGAGCAGGACGAGCACGAGGTTGATGTAAGCTTGCCTGTGAGTCAAACTGGTGGTGATGACATTTGCTCCTTGCCGACATTGAAGTCGGGGGAGTAGGTTAAACAACATGATGAGGCAAGTATGATTCCAGAAAAGGTCGGTGCGAGTCTCGAAGGTCCTTTGCCGACACTGACGTCGGGGGGACAAGAGAAACAAATTGAAGATATGGATGTAGACCAGCTTGATGCGGTTGAGGTTCAAGCCGAGAAAGAGGAGAAGGTGGAGTGTGATACACTCCAAATGCGAGATGAGCCAGAGTTTACGGCTCAGGATGAGCTTGAGGAGGTAATTATAAATTCTGCCTACCCCGAGCAGAAAATAAAAATTGGAAAGGCTTTGTAAGTGGAAGCTCGTGCAAACTTGATTAAACAGCTTCAAGATAGCTTGGATGTCTTCGCGTGGAGGCCAGAAGATATGCAGGGCGTGAGTGAGACTGTGGCTTTGCATCGACTTAATGTGGATCCTGCTTTTCGGCCAATTCAGCAGCGGCCTAGAATTTATTCTGTTGAGAAGGATCAAGCGATCAGGGAGGAGGTTGAGAAGCTGCTCAATGCGGACATTATCGAGGAGATACATTACCCAACTTGGTTGGCTAATGTAGTTATGGTTAAGAAATCCAACGGCAAATGGCGGATGTGCGTGGACTTCACTGATTTGAATAAGGCTTGCCCGAAAGATTGCTATCCTTTGCCTCGAATTGACAAGCTGGTGGACGATATAGCAGGATTTGAGCTCCTCAGTTTCATTGATGCCTATTTTGGGTATCACTAAGTCAAAATGAATGAGCAGAATAAGGCTCTGACAGCTTTCCGAGCAGCAAGGGGTTGTACTGTTACAAGATGATGCCTTTCGGTCTGAAAAATGCAGGAGCCACTTATCAGAGAATGGTGAATCAGATATTTAGCTCGCAGGTCGGGAGGAATGTTGAAGCTTACATTGACGACATGGTGGTAAAGACCAAAGGGCACGCGCATATGGTGGACTTGGGCGAAACCTTTGCCAACCTCAGGAAAAATAACATGAAGCTCAACCCGAGAAAGTGTGTGTTCGGGGTGAAAGCGGGCAAGTTCCTGGGGTTCATAGTGACCGAGAGGGGCATTGAGGCCAATCCTGAAAAAATAAAAGCACTGGTTACTATGAAGCTTCCCCGATGCATCAAAGACGTGCAAAAGCTTAATGGTAAGGTGATAGCCCTTGGTCGCTTCATTTCCAGGTCCGCAGAGAGGTTCTTGCCATTCTTCAAGGTTCTTCGTGGGAACAAAGGGTTTGAATGGACACCTGAATGTCAGAAGGCTTTCGAGCAACTAGTGAAGTACCTAGGGAGTCATCCTTTGCTGAGCAGCACGGTTTTAGGTGAAAAATTGTTTGTATATTTAGCGGCCACAGAGCAGGCTGTAGCCGCTGTGTTAATTAGGGAAGAGTTTAATGTGCAGAAGCATGTTTACTATGTGTCCAAAGCCCTCACTGCTGTAGAGGGACGGTATTTTAATGCAGAAAAGTTGGTTTATTCGCTTGTAGTTGCTGCTCGGAAACTTCGAGCTTATTTTTCTGCACACTCGATCATCGTATATACTGACATGCCTCTTAGAAAAATCTTGCACAAGCCAGACTCTTCTGGTCGGTTGCTTACTTGGTCGATCGAGCTCACTGAGTTTGATATTGATTATCAACCTCGGCGAGCAATTAAGGCACAGGCTTTGGCGGACTTTGTAGCTGAGACTAGCTTTAAGGATTCATACGAACAGGAGGTTCCTTCCAAGCCAGCATCAACGAGTACACCAATTTCAAAACCCCGGCCAGAGTACTGTTGGGAGTTGCTTGTTGATGGTTCGGCTAGCAGATTCGGAAGTGGAGCTGGGTTGGTGTTGGTTCCACCTGAGCAGGATGTAGAGTTTGAGAAAGCATTACGCTTTAAGTTTCCACCTTCCAATAATCAAGCCGAGTATGAATCATTGATAGCAGGGCTCGAGCTCGTGCAAGATGTGGGAGTTCGAGAGGTGATTATTTATTGCGATTCCCAGCTGGTTGTAAATCAAGTCAGAGGCGATTATGTTGTTCATCATCCTGTGTTGGTTCGCTATTGTGCGATGGTGAAGGAGATTTTAAAGGATTTTGATTATTGGGAATTGGTGCGAATTACTCGCAGGAATAACATGCAAGTAGATTATTTATCTAAAATAGCTGAAGATGAAATTCAATCTTTGCACCCATGGGTCATGATTGAATATTTGGAGATTCCTGTCATAGAAAAGGAGGTGATCATGGATATTGAGCCAACTTCAAAGTGTTGGATAGATGACTTAAAGGCTTACATCGAGCAGGGGACCTTGCCCGAGGACAAGACGGAAGCTAGAACCATTCAGAAGCGGTCATGCCGATATCTTATTTTGGATAACATACTTTACAGACGGTCTTACACCTGACCATTGTTGAGATGTGTGCGACCAGAGATGACTGAGGGCATTTTGGGAGAAATACATGAAGGAAAATGTGGCGGTCATCCGGGGCAAAGGTCATTGGCGGAAAAAGTCCTGGCAGCCGGATTCTACTGGATTACTTTGAGGCGGGATGCCGAAATGTATGTTCGACGGTGTGACAAGTGTCAACGCTATGCAGACATACCACGCTTGCCCTCTACCGAGCAGACTCCTGTGGTTGCATCGTGGCCATTTGATATGTGGGGTATAGATCTCATTGGCCCATTTCCGGTAGCTCGGTCAAAGTTTAAGTATGCAGTGGTCGCTGTAGATTACTTTACTAAGTAGGTGGAGGCCAAGCCTTTGGCGACCATTAGTGAAGTGAATGTGATCGACTTTGTTCATGAACACATTTGGTGTCGCTTTGGAGTTCCACGAGCAATTGTGTCCGATCATGGGACTCAGTTTTCAGAAAAATTTACTAAGGCGTGCGAACAGATGCGAGTGAAGCATTGGCAATCCTCGGTGGCATACCCACAAGGTAATGGGCAGGCTGAGGCCGCTAATAAACAAGTCTTGCATGTCCTCAAGCGAAACCTGGAAGATAAGGCAGGAAGATGGGTGGATGAGTTGCCTTCTGCCTTGTGGGCGGCTAGAACAACGGTCAGAGGTCCTACTGGAGAAACAACTTTCTCTATGGCTTATGGATCTGAGGCTATGGCTCCCGTGGAAATGTATTTGCCCAATCATAGGGTGTTGCATTATAATGCTGAATCTAATAGTTTAGCTCGTGCAGCCGATCTGGATTTATTAGAGGAGAAACGGTTGGAGGCCAAAATGAGGATGGCAAATTACAAACAGCGAGCAAAGGCCCACCACGATAAAAGGGTTCGTGGTCGGTCATTTGCTGTGGGCGACTGGGTTCTCCGTAAGATTGAAGCAACAGGTCATCGAGCTGACCGGGGGAAGCTTTCGCCAAACTGGGAAGGGCCTTTTCAGATTGTTATAATTGTGAAGGAGGGCACTTATATGTTACAAACAGAGGATGGAAACGAGCTGAGACATCCATGGCATGCAGATCACCTGAAGAAGTATTATCGGTGATTGGCAGCATGTAATTCATTTATCTCTTCTTTTTATTTTGCAAGTGATAATTGATTGAGTAAGCAGATGTGTTCGGCTTATAAAGTTTAATGCAAAGCTCAATTATACTTTCAATTTGAAAGTTGGTGTTTGAGTCAGTCGCTTTTGTTATTTTTCTCGATTATTCTCTTACGCGAGCATAAGTTGTTTAAGCTCGTGTAAAGGGTTGGTGTTCGAGTTAAATGTTTTTATTCTCGATTATTCTCTTTTGCGAGCATGAGTTGTTTGTGCTCGCGTAAAGGGTTGGTGTTCGAGTTAACTGTTTACTCTCGATTATTCTCTTTCATGAGCATAAGCTATTTATGCTCGTGAAAAGAGTTGGTGTTCGAGATGATTGTTCATGTGTTCTCAATTATTCTCTTTTGCGAGCATGAAACCATTTGTGCTCCGGAAAAGTTGGTGTTCGAGTTGGTGGCTTATTCAGTTATGATTTCTCTTTCGTGAGCAAAGGTTGCCTTTGCTCGGGAAAAGAGTTGGACATTTAAATCAGCAATTCATAAGTGAAGTCTTAGAATGCAAGCAGGCATAGCAAAGTAAAAACATTCATCACAACCATCACGATCAAGAAATATTACAGAACCATGAATGTAAATTGTTTTGAGATCAAACAAGGCACGCAGGCCAGAAATTGGAACTTCATGCATTTGAAAGGGTATTGTCTTGGGCTGTTGGGTCTGGATCAGTTGCTTCAGAGGCGGCCTCGAGGATGACAACTTCATCGTCACCGGCCTGGTTAGAGGTATCTGAATCTTCCTGGGGTTGTGCCTGGGACTTCCAAATCTGGGTCATAAGATCACTGATGTTGGTCTCGGCGATTGGTGGGGGGATCCATAGAGATAGGTTTTTCCCTGTGTCAGATTCGGCGAGAGAGTCCAGCTCATCTTCAGGGTATGGAACAAAGGCGTGACCAGGGCGAGCTGAAGAACAAAAAAAGGGGGTTGGTACCCCACTCGGCTAGCAGCTCCGGTTTGATCTCCAGCCCGCTACAGGAAAGTTTCCTCAGTACGTGGTTGATTCCCTGGAGGAAGAAGGGATAAGCTTCATTTTCCACACAAGCAGCGAAGTCTTCAGAGTCTTTGTAATCTTCAATGATATTTTGCTTCTGCACTTCGCTCGGGAGAGATTCTGCTTGTTTCAATTTTTCCTCCAGGTCCGCAATCCTCGCATTGGCTTCTTCAAGATGAGCTTGGCTGGCTCGAAGATCTTTTCGTACTCCAGCAATGTTATTCAAGGCCGCTTCCTCAGATTTTTTAGAGAAGTCTAGATGGGACTCTAAATTCTTCTTCTCAGCCTCGACCTTGGAGAGCTCGGTCTCTTTGCAAGTGAGGTTCTCCTCGGTTGTCTTTAGCTCGGCCCGAATAGAATTAACAGTCTCCTCCAGCTGGTTCTTTTCCTTCAACAGTGCGGCATTTGAATTGATGTTGTCCATCAGCCGTTCGTACACCATCTCCGTTTTTGTAGCGATCTGTGGATAAAGATGTGGTTAGCATCTGAGGAATGTTAAAAAGAATGGATTGCGAGGAAATTGTTTACCTCAGACAAGCACATCCCGACCTCACCCATCATAACCGAGCTCGCCTGGTCGACACTTTTCTTCCTAACCCCACCATGACGCAGTCTTTTTACCATGACAAGTCCTACGGTCGCTGGGTACCCACTGTGCTTGAAGATGTTGATTTTGTCGAGGTCGGGTACATTGCCGATTTCACCGATGAGGGCCCCGGCTGATTCCCGGTCATAGGGCATGATAAAGTTTTCTTTGTGCCAAGACGGTATGGAGGGGGTAGCTTCCTCGAGCACGGCTTTCTCTGCTCGACGCATACTTCTTTCCCTTCTAGGACTTTGGCTTGGTTCAATGAGGTTGATTACGGGCTGGGGAGTTGGTTCGACCCTTTGTACGGTAGGGGTTGGAATGATGAGCGTAGCAGGGTGACTGGGTTCAGGCTGATTACATTTGGTACCACGACCAGTGGTGGTGGTCGGGACAGTTGGAAGAGTAGTTGCAGGTTGGGTTGACAAGTGCTTGTTCCGTTTGCTTGAGCCTTTTTTCGCGGCTTGGAGGAACTTGGTGACATCGGTTAATTGCTTTATGTCTGTAAAAAGTTAGAATAAATAAGAGCATATGAATAATAAAAGACAACAAGTGTATAAGATCAGCGTGAAAAGCAGAGTTTAAAGAATAGACCAGAAAGCGAGAAGGGTGGTTTGCAATGAGTTCCAGTTCGCGCACACTCATCGCATTCACTGGGGAACTTTTTCCCGTGATATTGGCCCCAGTATGGGTGTGGAAGTTCAGGATCAATAATAACCCGGGGTTCGACTCCTTCCATTGGCCAGTTCAGAATTCCAGCTCGCCAAAGAAGAGCTAAGTCAGATGTGAGAGTTCACCAATCGAGTACGAAGTCTTGGCCGGCTCGACCATCTCGCCCTTCCTTCATTCCGATCAGTGTTCTGAAAGCCCTTGCTATCCGGGGTTCGCCAGCTCGGTAGGCGTTCTTGTCGTATTCGGGGAGCCCATAGTCGTTAAGATAAGGGGCGAAGGACCAGCCGACGCTTGATTCGACAAGTAGGGCTTTCGAATCCCAGCCATCTACTTTGTTCGGGCCCTCGTTGAGAAGCTTGAAATAGTTCGGGTTGGAGCGACATGTGATACGCCCAGATTTCTTGTCCAAAGAAAAAAGAAAGAAGTTTCTAAACAAGGTCATGCCGGGTTCGAACCCGAGCAACCTGCAGGCTACTATGAAGGCCATCAGGAATCTTACTGTTGTCAGGGTTAGGTCGCATGGAAGGGTATTGGACTCGTTTAAGAATTCTACAACAAAGGGGTCAAGGGGAAGGCGAAGTCCAACCAGGAAAAAGTCAAAATAGAAAACCATATTATCTCCCTGGAAATTATGTCCTTTCTTGTCGATGTCAAGATCGAAGGCGCAGACTCAATAATGTTTGGGATCCATTCCTAGAGAATAAAACCAAGTGCTAACTTCATCTTCAGAAGCCAGGTCGTCCCATTTGATTGAGGGAGGAATATGTGGAACGATATGGGTAGAAGAACTTGGGTTTTGCGCGTGTTGGTGATTGCTTGAACTGGGAAGGTTTCCTACTCGGTCACTTTCAGAAGGGTTTTGGTAGGTGCTGCTCGCGCCTTGTTCGGTTGTTTGTTGGGGCTTTCGTCTGCGAGGAATCAGAGTGATCTCCTCCTGCTCGTTTTCTTCGGAGCTTGGACTCAACGATGGTGGATTTTCTTCTGGTGCGCCATGGTCGTAGTTTCGACCTTCAATTTCTGATTGGGTATCTTCGCTAGACATCCTACAGGAAAAAAGGAATCGAGGAACGCATGTTAAACCTTGTTTGAGGTGTTCAAGCAGGCATAAATTAAATTAAAACCTATGGCAAGAGCCGGTCAAGAGATCGGTGAACAGGGCGCCGATCAAATCTTCCTCGATTCCCTTGGTTTGGTTTGAAGTAGTTGGATGATAGAAAAGAAGGCAAGATGAATTGAGGGGATCGGAACCTATGAATCTATGTTCTTAACAGTTTGCATGTGAGTATAAAATTCGAATGACGCAGAAGAACCCTAATCTGGGGTCAAAATAAACAGGGAAGAAAAGCAGAAATGGAAGTGTGAGAAAGTACCTGTTCTTTGTGGAAGGGTGCTAGTTTCGGATCTTGGAAAGCTGTTGAAGACTGGATCTTGATGCTGGTCTTGTTGGTATTTGCATATGTGAAGATCGGTTTTCTCTTGAGCTCTGTAAATTTTTGTGGGTGGTAAAGTTCGAAATGAGGGGAGGCTCTCATCTTTTATACTTGGTGAAACCGGCGGTTGGCGGTCACTCATCATTAGGGTTCGCGTTAGGAGGCTCAATTCTCGAGGCGACATTTAATGCCTTGTTGGGAAACGAGCCTGTCTCTTCAAAAAGCGGCGGCTGACGGCTTGGCTTCCTAAATATGTTTCCCTAAAAACCTTTTGGGCAACCATCTGTTTAAAATCTTTGCTCAAGGATAATTTGATTCACATGTTGAAAGGATTCAATTACGCTTTGGAGGATATTCACGAATTCTGAGTCCTTCTCCTCGCCTCGAGCATGAATACTCGATGGACAAGGAGTAGGGGGCTACTGAGCTGCTCGGCCCAATAGGCCCAAGCCATAGGTCACGTGCTTGGTACATGGTTACAATTCAGTCAGGCGATCATCCAACAGTTAAGGCTACAAGGAGAGGATTAAATGGTTCTTGCGCGTTGCGAGCAGGGTCACAGTCTTTAGCGAGTAAATGATGTCAGCGAGCTGGGGGCTTAACCAGCGAGCAGGAGCATGTAGCGAGCATGTGGTATCATGCTCGTGGATTTAAGAATTGTTGTCAATTGAGGACGGTTATGTCCGGAAACTTCTCCATTTGATTGTTGTGGTTAATGGGACAGTTAATGGGGCAGTTAATATACCCGTCATTAATGCCATGATTATTAGTGGGCAGTTATGAACGGTTATACCCTCCGGCAACTATAAAAGCCCCTCAAAAATGAAGAGGGAAGATACATGATTTCATATTGCTAGCCTAAATTCTGCTAAATTTTATATTCTCCTGCTTTCTTGTGCTAATTTACACGCCGGAGGGCTATTGCAGGGAGTGCCCCTGCCTAGTTTACGGTTCCTTGTTTAAATTGCAGAGTTGGGCTTTAGAGATTATTTGATACGTTGAAAGCCAGGTATCCAGTTGGACAGATCCAGTGCATCCAGAAGACTTTGGATGCATCAGTTCACAACATGAATCTATCAAATATTGAAATATTATACTAAAAATTGAGAAATACACAAAATTTGAGATGTAAAAAAATCATTGATAAATTCGAAGTATTATGGAATAAAAATCACTAGAAAAAAAAATTATCTTTCGAGAATACTAAATGATTAAACCAGTTCGGAGATTTATCTAAAAGTAAATAACAAAAATCAATATATAAAAAATATTAACAAATTCACGGTAGATCTGAATGTCAAAAATGTTTTTATATGAAATAATTAAACAAAATATTTTTATGTGATTTCATTAGATCCGAATGAAAAATCATCGAAAAAATATTATCAATATTTTTCCCTCAGATTAAAGTTGGATATTAGAGAAAAAGAGATGGATCGAGCGAGATACAGAGCGAGAGAACGAGAGCTTACTGTGGTGTGGACGGTGAGTGTAAGAGAAATCACCAGTGAGAATAAAAGATATTTCCAGAGAGGGTTGGATAATAAAAGAGATTACCAGTTGGGTTTCCTATTTTCCTCTCCTTCTTTCTTCATTTTGTTTTGTGTAGTTCACGGGAGATTATTGAGATACCACGATAACGTTTCAAGTTTTTCATAATGTTATTATTTTTTGATGTAATTTTTTATAATTAGTTTCTCTTCTTTTGTAGTATATTCTTTTAATTGTTTATTTACTTTCCATATAATGTAATTACTATATGACCATATGACCATATTTTAATTTATAACAATGTTAAGTTTACAACTATTTCTAAAATTATTACTACAATTAAGATTTAGTGAAGGACAAAGTTGTCTTTATTTTCTAAAAAAATGACTTTATTTTCTCAAATCTTAAATATGCAAGTCTCTAAATTTTAAATCAAAACAAATCAGATTTTTTTTAATCAAAAGTAGTTGCCTCCAACTTTTTTTTTTTTGAAATATTGTTTATCTTCTTTGTTTCTCTTGAGTATAAGTTAATTGAAAAAATTGTATGACCGTACGTTTAATGCACATATGTAAAACTAGTTAATATATATTTTGTTCCCTCGATTTTTCAAAAAATATTAGTTTGGTCTGGGATTTGAAAACATATTCATTTGGTCCTTTAATTAATTCATTTTTATCAGATTCTCCCTCCCACCATTATCGTTACATTTTCTTTCTAATATTATTTCAAATGTCAAAAATATCCTTATGAAAAAGTTTAATATGAGCTGACTTTTTAAAATGTCCAAAATATAAGGGGTTAATGTTGCAATTCAAAAATGACTCATCTTCAACCTTTGGAAGCCTCATATCTCTTAATATCTCTTATTGTGGTACATTTTCAATAAATTTTGACAGGGGTGTACAATGCAAGCATAGATGTAGAACAAGGGAAGGTTAGAGGATAGGAAATGCAGATCCATCAACACTAATAAGAAGCTAGGATTTGTATCGAAGTAAATCTGACAAAGCATATCCCTAGTCGTATTTGGATTGATAATGGCATCTCTGCGGGCTTCTGGCAAAATATAGAAGCTGAAAGACTCCCCTCCTATTGCACTTGTTGCCATCATCAAGGGCATGATAGTTTTTCATGTAAAATCAATTATTCTCATAAGGACAATGGTAAGGCTAATGGCGAGGATACTCATGTTAGTAAGGAGAACCCTATGGCTAACGAAAATAAATCGAAGGGCACAAATTTGATTTGGAAGGTGAAAGAATCAGATCCTGTTCAAGCAGCACAGGATGATTTTTCGGCAAAAGACAAAGGTCCCAAGCAAAATCAAGGTCCAGATAACATTCATGATGATAGCAATATTCCTTCCATTTCAGGTATAATTAAAGATTATGAAGTTGTTCAAAACCCCCCAAATATTCAAACTTTGAAGGTGGCATCTGTCCCCATTGTTGTTGAAGCCTCACCGCCTAGACAAAATATTACTATCCCTCCAAGTCCCCCTATTGTTTCTTGTCCTGCAAACAAAGTCCATGACGATAATAATATTACGGATCCTAACCTCACTGATTTGGAAAAATCTAAGACGGCTGATAATTCTTCTATGGATGCTCTCAATCTTTTATCTGATTAATCGGCATCTCCCCCTCACGGCTCGACCATCCCAGTTCCTAATCCCCAAGTTCAGGTGCCGGCCATGGATTTTCCCTCTAGCCGAACCTCTCGCAACCCAGACCTTGTGTGTCCATCCCAAACAGCATGTAGGCCTTCACAAGTGCAACCTTCTTCATCGAATGTTGTTCAAATTGACCTCACAGAAAGTAACCGGTTCCCAATTCAAACATCTCCATCTCATAGTCATAAAAATCTTTCTTCCAACCTGAGCCCCAACTCCCTCCCTTTCAGTCCTTGTATAAATACCCAAGCCACTATGTAGAACAATTCACCGCCTCAACCCTGTCATCCTATGAACATTGTCTCCCCTAATAAATTTGTCGTTCTGCAAACTATCGAAGAGGAAGATTTTGATAACGATCACGTCCAATTTGAAGCTCTTGATCTTGACACCCCAAGTCTCAGAAGGTCGAAGCGTCGTACAAAGAGTCGTTATCGTAGTTATTAGATTTCTTTCTTTGTTTTATCTAGGTTTAATTTTTTTTGTTAGTTTTTTTTTTATGTTTCTTTCTCCAAGGTAAGACTCCTTTGGCCCCCCTTTTAAGGGTAAGGTTGGTTGTCCCCCTTTAGCTTGTTTTCCTTATTTTCCCATTTATAAAAACCTAACATTTTAGTAAAAAAAAAAGAAGCTAGTGAAATCTGGAAAGCATGATGAGCTATGGGGGTCAAATAAGGGGTCAAACAATTTAACAATCAAATGATGAACAACCAGTTCATACCGGTGGAGTATTATCAGGGGATACTGCAAAACATGTCCGAGTCACTTCTAATTGAAATTAAACCCATCAAATCCCTCCTTACGAATCCTTCTCCACTGTCGATTTCGAACAAAGATTGAAGATGACTCCAGTTGAAGATGAGGCCAATTTCGAATAAAGGTTCAAAGGTTGAAGTTGACTACTTTTTTAATAGATACATTAACCCCCTATATTTTGGATATTTTGAAAATTCAGCTCATAGAAAATAAAACTTTTTCATAATGGTATTTTTTAGATTTAAAATAATATTGGACGAAAAATATAACGATAATGCTGGGAAAGAAATTGACCAAAAAAATCAAATTAAAAAACTAAATGAAAATATATTTTCAAATCCGAGGTCCGAACTAATATTTAAAAAAAAAAAATTGGAGGAACCAAAAGTCATCTTTGGCATTGATCACATAATTTTTCTCCTTTTTCATTTAGCTTAATCATCACGAAGACATGAAAAGTTGAACTATCGTTACAGGGCATCAGACATCAGTTGTTTTAACTTTTAGTAAGTTTTAACTCTATGGCATTGCAAAAAGAAAAGGCATCGAGTTTCCGCTGATACGACGACTAAGGAACTGACACGTGAAAGCAAAAGCAAGAATACCTAGATTTACTGTTGGATAATAAGGTGAGCTCTTGCTGACACGTGTTCACCGCGGACATTGCAGCTACATGAGATGACAGTGAATCATAAAATTTAATGATTTATCACCAGGTTGCCGGGCTGTATAATTATTATGTTCAAATTATTACATTTGTTTCTAAACACTCTCCTGCTTTCTTTCTTCGTTATCTTTCATACTAAAATAATTCTTATTTTTCTATAAATAATTTAAAAAAAATATTTTCATCATTTTACTATTATTTTTTTATTACTTTAATCATGATCGTACATACAAAGACTTTAAAATAAAATACATATCATACCATTATTTATAAAAATATCAATTATTTTTTCTTAATCTTTATACTAAGTTAAACATGATGATTATTTAAGAGAAGTGAGTAAAATACATTTTTTACTTATCTAATGCATTATCAATTATTACATCAACTAAATACATATTTGAATAAAATTAGTCTTGATTACTTGCCCATATTAACTTATGTAGCTATGTTACTTTTTAAATCTTCCCCACTTAATTTTCTAATTAAAAAATATAAAAATAGTATTTGGATGCCATCCACATGAACAAATTTATTATTATTTTTTAATTTTTTAAATGTTTAATCAATTAAACTCATGTCTTCATGACACATAATAAAATATTAATATTATAAAAATACTTTGGCCAACTAAATTTTGAGAAAATATGTGACCGTTTATTATTGAAATAAAAAAATTACAATAAGATTTATTAAAAAGATATAATTGTAAAAAATAATCCAATAATAAATTCATATTGTGATATCATATCATAAAGTCATAATACCTTTTGGTTACCAATAAAATTTGATTCTAAATATTAATTCTGAATTGATTAAAACCGATAGTCAATTCATTACTTACTATATTGTTATATTAGATTTATTTTTATAAGAAGCACTATTTAAATTCAATTAATATTTTATTATAATAATGAATTATCACATATCATCTAAAATTTTGGTAAATTAGTAATTCAAGTGAATTTATTGTTAATGATGAAACATGAAACAAGTCGTAAGCATTATAAAAATATATATTTATTCAGGAAATAAAAAGAGAAAGAAAAAACACAATCTTGTTCGTTGATGTGTTAAAAAATAAAAGATAATTTACCAAAAAGATACTTCCTCTATTTCTAAATTATTGTCATTTTCGACCCGGAAAATCGTTTAAGAAAAAAATAATTAACTGTATTATAAATATTAGTGTAATGTGTGACTTCCTTTAACGTCTTTATAAATGTGATCATAATTAAAGTATGTAAAAATAATAATGATAAAGTGATAAAAATGTTTTTCCTAAAAAGGAAACTTCTGAAAGAAGACAATTATTTTAAAACAAACAAAAAAGAAAAAATGACAATTATTTGAAAACGGAGGAAGTAATATATTATTCAATTTGAAATGACAAATAATTAATTAAAAGATGATTCTATCTCAATACATATTAATTAGTTTAAAGTAATTATTAATAATGTAATGAATAAGTAAAAATGTAATATTCTCTCTCAAAGAATAAGGTCTATTTCTTTTTTTGTACTTTAATGAGTTGAGTTCATATATGGTCTGAGTGGATGCCGTTTAGTTCGTCCTGCTCACTGGTCTCCCATAAATGGTAACTCCATCTAATTAGCCATTCATAGGTTGACACGTTGTTGGCTACTGTGAACTCCCCGCGGCGTATTTACCTGCGTTGCTTACTTGCTTGTATTTCCCACGCTCTTTTGTTTATTTTCCTTTCCTTTTCTCTTGTCTATTCTAGATTTTTAAAAATCCCATTTGAAAATTTGAAGTTTGTAAGATTTCATAAATAAGAGATATTTTCATGTTATTTAAATTAGTCATAACTAGTAAAATAGTTAACACAACCACTACGCTTACAACAAAACATAAGTGAAATGTAAAGAAATATGTTATAGAAATTATAACTAATATTTTTGAAAATAAACTTTTAAGCAAAACCTTCTATAATAGAATAATCGACTCTAGAATGGTGAGATTATTATTTAACACATGTCACTCATTTGCTTACTCTAGTTGTCATTTATTCCCTCAGTCCCAAATTATCGTCCTTTTTTTGTCGGTAAAAAATAATTATCTTCTTTGAAACTTTTCTTTTAGAATGACACTTTTATCGTTTTACCTTTAATTTTTCATTCTATTTTAATTAAGAGTCACATATGCATTCGTTTTAAAGAAAACTATATATCAAACTAATATAAATAATCTAGTAAACTGTTTTTCTTTATCCCGTGTGCCGTACGTGTCAAACATGTCAATAATTTTGGGACAAAGAGAGTATATTTTTGGTGAAAGAAATTATACCTATGTATTATTTTTCTTTTAGATGTTTGATTTCTATTTTTTTGCATATAAATTCTTTCATTTCGTGTACATGATGAAATATTACATTATTTACAAAGACAAATAATGGACAAAAAGTAGAAAGCGAAACAAAACATTTAAATGAGGTGAGTTTGATGGGCAATTGTGTCTAGGGGTGGCAAAATGAGTGTTATGGATAAATGAGTGTTAGGCTATTATCCATGGTTATCCATGGATAATAGCCTAACACTCATTTATCTATAACATTTATTTTGTCACCTCTAATTGTGTCGATGCAATTAGATTTTAATGTACGCTGTGTGGATAAACAAATATTGTGTAAATAAACAATGTTTAAAGTTAATTGTGTTTTCTAAACTTATATACTCATTCAAACTTATTTATAAAAAGAGAGAAATATAAGCCCTATGTGAACTAAAAGATCAATGGAAAGACAATTAGTGCTCGTTTAGTGGAGCGTTTTGGTCAAAACGTCGCGTTTTCTCTTTAAAAGTATTTCAATGTAGCGTTTTAAAAATGTAGAACGTTTTAAAAATATGGAGCGTTTTAAAACGCTCTAATTTGTAGCGTTTTAAAAATATGCTACGTTTACAACTACTCTATCGATGAAAAATAGCGTTTTGAAATAATTTTCCAAACGTGTTTACAAAAATAAAATTACATTTTAAAAATGCTGCATTTTCAAAACGCTGCACCAAACGAGGTCTTATCCTCTCCCATAAGTTATAACCGTTGGAACCATCAACCGTAGCTATTAAAGTTAGTTGTTACATGCGGCAGGGAACAACGTTAACACCTTACAAGCCTTGAAGAATTAACAATTCCTGCATTATAGCTAAATTCCTTTTTTCCCAGTTTTAATTAAAAATGTAGATTATGTTGTTCAAAATATATACGTTTGAAAAATACATACTGCTGTTCGAACAAATAGTTGGAACTTGGAACAAATTAATTGTCACATTTAAGTTACTCTTCAACCATTGATTTTATTTACGCAAACAACCATGTGAATTGTGAGGCAGAGAGTCAAATGAAACTCTGTTTTAGTAATTAAAAGAGGCCAAGATCGAGGGAATATTATATTTTAAAAGAATTCCTTGGTAAGTGCTCGTTTGTTACAGCTTATTTGGAGTGATTTTTGGTTTTTGGCTTTTGAAAAATCATGTTTAAAGTGTTTGTTTCAGCTTATAAGCCAAACGCCAATAAGTAAGGTACAACACCATTTATGCATTGAAAAGCCAAAAGCCAAAAAGCCAAAATTTTAAGCTTCTTTGGTTTTTTATTAATCATGAAAACAACTATTCATTAATAAATATTTGATTGTTCTCATTTCATCATTTTATGAAATATACATAAAAAATAGGAATACTAATTTTTAAGTTTTTTTTTAACAAATAATTATAACCACTCATAAGCAGCTTTTCAACAGCTGTAACAAACAGTCTATCATGCAATCAACCAAAAGTCATTCAGCCACCAGCTTAAGCTATCAACCATAAGTCATAAGTCATCAGCCACAACAAACGAGCCCTAAATACTTTAACTATTAATAAATACAAATATAGTCCGTGTATTCATTAAAGGTGTCGTTTTATGAGAGTTTTTTTGTTCCAAAATAAATACTCCCTCCGTCCCTAAATAATCGTCCTACTTAACCCGGCGCACAGTTTAAGAAAAAGTAATTGACTTGATTATTTATATTGGTTTAATGTGTAATTTACTTTAATACCCATGTATATGTGGCTCATAATTAAAGTAGAGTAAAAAAGTAAGAGTAAAGTAGTAAAAGTGATGTTCTAAAAAGGTAAGTTTCAAAGTGGACAATTATTTTGGGACGGACGAAAAAGGAAAGGAGGACGATAATTTAGGGACGGAGGAAGTATCACTTTATAATTTTCAATATACTTTTTTCATTTTTTTTCAAAATTTATCTATATTTATTAACTACGTAACTTGTGTTGGACTCTTTATGTAAGAGTATCAAAAGATAACTCTTAATGTTTAGAGTAAATTAAATAAAAATATTATATTTTTTTATAATATATTTCTTTGATTTGTGTAAAAAGCTTCAAAACCATATATATATATATATCTTAGAAGGGATTAAGTATAAGTTCAGTTGGAATTTGGGGACTAATACTAGTACAAAGGGGGTGGGGGGAGGGAGTGGTTTAAAAAGTAAATATTGACCATCAGGTAGATAGAGGTAACCAAAGATAGATGAGACCAGGGTTACCATATCTCTCTCCCATATAGTACTTCTGGTGCTAGTATTGGACCTTTTTCTCTTATCTCTTTTGGAACCCTATTCAGAGACACTTCTAAAAGTGGATCATTTCCATAGCCAAGAGTAGTAGAGTAAGCATTTAATTGTATAGAATTGGTTTGCTAATATAGAAAGTTTAGAAAGAAAGATCGATCACTGAGCATAGTAGTAAATATATATACATAAATATTATAAAATGGGGAGAGGGAGAGTGGAGTTGAAGAGGATAGAGAACAAAATAAACAGGCAGGTGACATTTGCAAAGAGAAGAAATGGGCTTCTCAAGAAAGCTTATGAACTTTCTGTTCTTTGTGATGCTGAGGTTGCTCTCATCATCTTCTCCAACCGTGGCAAGCTCTTTGAGTTCTGCAGCAGCTCTAGGTACCTCTCTCTCTCTCTCTTGATATATATACATGTACGCACTATAACTGTACTAGTATACGGAGAAGCTGCTTACATTTCCTTTTCTATGTTTCTTTTGCAAGATCTGTGTATTTTGTTCCTAATTATCTCTTTTTAGATCGGTAAATATTATTTTTTTGCAAAAATATATAATCTTTTGCTTGGTTTTACGACTCTAAAGTGCTTCCTTTCATGTCAAATAGGATGTATTGGACATGGTTTTTATTTTTAGGGATCTTACCCTTTTTCTACATTTTATCCCTTTTTGTTATTAATTTCATGCCAAAGACTTCTGATTAATGATCATCTATTTAAGATTCCATAATTTGGATAGATTATGTTGAGGGTTTTTCTTAAGAGAAAATTAGTTGATTACTTACTCCCTCCCAATTGAGGAGGGTACTAGCAGGGTTTGAACTTTTTCATTTAATTTGATTTTTTTATCATTAAAATTTGCTTTGAGTTTACTTATTTCGTTCAAAATTACAAAACACGTAAAGATTCATTTTTTTAATAAATGTTATAATTATATTTTCTCAAAACTAAATAAAAATATTATGTTAAATATCTTTAAAAGTTGATCAAATATAATAAAAGAGAAAATCTATATGTACTTCTTTAATTGGCACATGAATCTTTGAACATTGAATTAAGTTGGATTTCTATTACTCTTACACGAAAACTTGCCATATCATTGAAGCTGGTTTCTGGATGTATATATATATAATAAAAAAAGCTCTTAATTAATTAAATAAGATAGATTCACTGTTAGGATTTTGTTCGCAGAGATGTGATGTTTGGCAGTGCAAGTCTGTCTTGAGGTTGGGCTTCAATGAAAGCCTGTCTCAGTATGCATAGTTTCAAAGCTGCAAATCTCTTCTTATTAATATTACTAATAGTATTAAACTCCCTCCTTCCTACTTAACTAATTACAAAATCTTTACTTTTTTGTCATAAATACAAAAAATACATAATTTAATATTTTAAAGTCAGTTAATATTATTTAAAGTATTTAAATATAATATTTATTTCTCCGTTTTAATATTATTGTCATCTTTGTCCCGATATACAGATTAAGTAAAATCGACTTGATAATTAATATTAGTTTGATGTAAAGTTTTTTTTAAAAAACATATGGATGTGACCTATAATTAAAGTATGATAAACAAATAAGATTAAAGTGGTAAAAATATTGTCTTAAAAAAAGGTTTTAAGCAAGACAATAATTTTGAGACTTATTTTTACAAAACATGAATAATCAACTAAGAATGTCGGGTCGAAGAATTCTTATCTTGGAAAAAGGAATACAACTAATTAATGTTTCTTGTGACCACGACTTTCAAGATAGTAATGTGATTGTATCTTTCAACTATTTTTAGTGTTTTCAAAATAACAACCGTGTGTATACTAGTATAGATTATTCATTAATTACGTAATTTATTTTTCTAACCAAGTGCATGATTATTGATTACACCTAACAAACCAAACCCAATAAATCCCTGACTCCCCTCAAAAACCAGAACACGTACAGAATCACCTTTGAAGAGGGTCTGTGTTTGTTCCCTGGAATATGTAAATTATTTTCCAGTTAATGACTTGTTCTTAAGTTGTTCCCCTTCTATATATATATATATATATCCCATATTCTTACCACTAAACTGACTAAACTGCGTTTCATTGTCTCTGTCACGTGTGTATATATATGATATTTCAGTTACATATTCTTATTTATGAACCATTTCTTGCTAGAAAGCATAAAGCAACTGTATTTGGTAACTCTGTGCAAGCTACTTAGACTTGCAATGAATCTACATGGACATATTGACCCAGATTTCGGAGCACAATTTTGGGGTTTGAAAATCATTTTGGTCAATGATTCAGGTCTGTTCGAGTTTCTTAGTTGGTTGTGCATGTTTCACTAAAAAGTCGATTAGGAAAATGGTTGTAATAAAATTTAGCATGATTTATATGCCAAGTTCAGCACTTCAGCTAGGTCATTTGACATTGGTGAGACCAGCTCAGGCTAGTTTAAAAATTTACCAAGACTTTTCCTCTAGGCAAAACTTAAATAAGACGTTCTTACAGATATTTTTTGTAAGATGGATTCTTTTTATCCGATTCATCATGTGTTAGTGGGTTGAGTTGTGAGAGAGTGAAGCTCCGATTTAAGAATTCAAATCCGTAAGACTGTCTTATAGAAGACTTACTCTTTCCTCTAAATGATCCAGCACCGGCCGTCACAGCTAGTCTTGATGCTTGGATCGAGCCTGGGATTCGGAGGTGTGCAGTCCATATCTCACCGGAAATGGGGTAGGCAAGGGTGACCTCAATGACCATTAGATATTAATTTGTATCTTATCTGTTATTACACCCATCTTAAAATGAGTATTCATTTATGAAGTTTTCTTGCCCACAAGTTAATTAACGAGGACTTGTAATGTTATACTCCCTCCGTCCCAGATAAATATTCCTACTTTCTATTTTGGGATGTCCCAACTAATGTTCCTAATGACTTTTGATGTACAAATTTTCTATCAATCTTCCTAATATATCCCTTCATTTAATACTATAATTATTACACATTATAGAGAGAAAGTGTGTAATATATGTATAATTAATGAGAGAGAGAAGGTGTGTGATGGGTATTATTGTCACAACATATTTTACATCCTATCATTAATTACATTTCTTAATCCGTGTGTTTTACTCACTAGGAATATTTATATGGGACGGAGGGAGTATGTGAATACTAACGGCATCGATTAATATGTGCTACATTAATTGTTGCTTCTTGCTTGATCATTACATTATTAAACAATCACGAACAGTTAAGTTCTCACAAAGTTTCACTCGTGGATGTCATTTTAGCATGCTGAAAACACTTGAAAAGTACCACCACTGCAGTTATACTTCACTGGAGGCCAATCAGCCGCTAAATGAAACACAGGTATAGCTCGTATTTCTTCAATGCAAAGCTCTTTCATACACACACACACACACAAATATATTATATATATTGTCTGTAACTGGTTATTTAGCTACCATTTCTTTCATTTCTTTTGATGTGCTATTTTTGATCTCTTTAATTTCGTGTCTATCATAATCAAAGAACCAAGTAAATATAGAACGAACCCGTATGTATGATTTATGTGAAGGAAAGCATTGGAAAATAAAAGAGATTGCATTTTACTTTTCCAGTTGCCATGTATTAAAAATGAGATTCTCAAAATATGCTGAGAGGACAAAGCATGCAAAGGAAAGGAAATGTACTTTTACTTGTTACGACATTCTTCTATATTCTTTAATCATATGTAAGAACTTCTGAAAAACTCTCATATCACAGAAATGAATACACCAAGTTTTGAGCAACGCTTTGTGTATATATCGACCTTAATTTGAAATTTAATAAAATGTCAGCTATCTCAGGCTAGTTACCAAGAATATTTGAGGCTAAAGGCGAGAGTGGAGGTTCTCCAACGATCTCAGAGGTAATATTAGATGCATCCGGGGTTTTTCATTCTTGTGAACTTACTGAAAACAACCTTAGTATCGTTGCAACGTAAAATATACCACTATGAATACTACTAAATACTCCGAGCATATCAAATCCTATAGTTAGTACATGACGTATTGATCAATATAGAAACCTGCTTGGAGAAGATTTGGCCCCATTGAACACAAAGGAGCTCGAGCAGCTTGAATTCCGTTTAGAGACTTCTTTGAAACAAATCAGATCAACAAAGGTACGATAAAAGCTTTTTGTCAAATTAAATTGATATACCGTCATAGTAAAGTGTATATAGTACTTGGCTTCTTTAAATGCTACTCCCTCCGTCTCCCAAAAAAAAAAGTACACTGAGGTTTTGGGTCAATTTGGCCAACTTTCGGATGGAGTTCAACATATTTTTATTCCATTAAAGAAAATAAAATTTGTAGCTTAAACTTAAGGTACTATGTTTATTTTTTAGTTTTAAAAACAATTCAATTTCTCGTCAAACATTCATCTAAAATTAGTCAAATTAACCAAAAAAGTCAAATCATCACTCTCTGTATATATGTGACAGAGAGTAATAGTTTTTCTTCAACATGAATTAATCTGTCCCTGCAAGTAATTAGTAGCTTTGATAGGATTAATTATTAAATAGAATCTAATCATATTCCGTGCTTTGTTCTTCAGACTCAATTAATGTTGGATCAGCTGGCCGATCTTCAAAGGAGAGTATGTATCTGGATATATACTTTTGTTTGTTGTTAAGTTTGCAAGTGTTTTAGATACTTAAATCCCTCATTTTTTGCAGGAACAAATGCTTGTTGAAGCCAACAAAGTCTTGAAAAGGAAGGTAAGGATTTCCCAAAATATCAGACTTAGACTTTAGTTTATAGCAAGCAGATCACAAGGCACCTGACTCTATTTGTTGATCAGTTGGAAGAGCGTGCAGCAGAAATTCCTGCTAGATTTCCGTGGGAGCAAGCTGAAGGACGCACCATACCCTATCACCAGCTTCCACATCAATCGGAGGGCTTCTTCCAGCCTTTAGGGCTGAACTCCAATCTAAATAATGGGTATCACTATCTATCCTCATTCCTCTCTCACTTCACCCTATGTTTTGTTTTGTTTTTCTCTTCTCTTCTCGTTTTCACCTCCTTTTTTGGCAAGAACATGGGAAAACCCGATAGTACATTAGTTTAAGCGACGGTTTCTGCTGATTACAGATACAATATTGCTGGTTCCAATGAGATGAATATCCAGAGTTGCCACAATCCAAATGGGTTCATCCCAGGTTGGATGCTTTAGAGGAAGATCAGCAATTAATATTGATTTCCTAATCCAATAAAAATAAGGTAACATTTTTGCGCTTCTTTTTTGAGTGGTTGCAATATGTACTTTATGTAATTATATTTCCAGATATCGTTGTCTGATTCGAATTAAGGAACCATGGAAAACTTCTGCCATGGACACCTAGCAAATGATTTTGAATGTCGCGTTTGTGAAACATGAAGTTCAGAGTTGTCTACCATTTTTTGGGCATAGATTTGACAAACTTAGAAAACCAATACTTAAAAGCTTTATGAGCTCAGACTGCTCCGTATAATTATACTCCCTCCGTTTTTTAAAAAAAATTATATTGTGAGAGTATTATTTACAAATGGTGGAGTATTAGTTATTTTTTTGGCAAATGATAGTGAGCATGTGTTATTATTACGAGTTTTCCTGTAACCGTTGTTAAATTATTAGTTTGTGATGATTTTGAATGTTCATATCATTATTTAAAAAATATTATATTTGATCTTATTATGTACAAATTAAAATATATTTGATCCACCAACACTAATACTCAAAGCATCACCAATAAAACCGCGAAGTTGATCTTACGTGGTTATAAGTAATTAACATTATCAATCATATGTGACAATTTTTCTTTTTTTCATTCATATTCAATTGAAACGGACCTCTTCAATGCAAATGTTAATTTGATCTTATGTGTCATTCATCCCACCACTAAAATGTAATTTAACAAAAAAATAAAAAAAAGGAAACAAACAATAGAAAGTTTTTTTTTTTAAATGCTTACTCTATCTACACTCTCAAATAGAATGTGAAAAAATGATATTTTATCCATAATGTGAAAAATTTTGATTGACATGTTATATCTTTCAAAGTAGATTTCTGCAAATGTGAAAGAAACAGTATATTTTGTGAATGTGAAACTGCTAAAGGATACGATTTAAAAATAAAAAAATCGCTAAATGACACTTTTTAGGATGAAAGAAAGAGTATATCTTCAATGAAATTCAATCAGACACATGCTGCATTGCAGTATATTTTGTGAATGTGAAACTGCTAAAGGATACGATTTAAAAATAAAAAAAAATCGCTAAGTGACACTTTTTAGGATGAAAGAAAGAGTATATCTTCAATGAAATTCAATCAGACACATGCTATGCGTTGCAATTCCAATTTTTAAATTGCAAATCTAATTGTTCATCAGAAATTCATCATAAATTCGATGTGTGCTTCACGAAATCAAAATTGATGTGTCCCAGTCCTAAAATAGTTGCAACACATTTCCAAAATAGTTACATTGCGGATCAAAACAATACATTCTAAAACCAAATTAACGCATCGCAATTCTCACATCTGGCTCACATACTCTTCCAGCATTGGGCAGCCCTCTCTCTCTCTCTCCCGCTCTCAGCCTTTCCTTCACACGCACGCATGCATGCAACACACATGCACACGATCCCTTCCAATACCATTAAATTTTTTGGGTATGATTTGAACAGTGGGGAGGATGACTGGTTAGATTCTATCGGAATAACTATCAATGATGCAATATCTATCTCACTACCACCCCCTTCATATACATTAATACTAGTTATAAAGCTGGTGCTTTGCATGGGTCCAATCTTTGGCTTTGAAATTAATTGATACATTTCAAGAGTATTTTTTTTGTCAATTTCATCATTATTTTTTTCTATATATGCATTTATTGAATTAATTTATGTAACAATCATTCCATTTCAATATAGTTTCAAATCATGAACGAAGTGGGTAAAAAGAATAATTACGCACACTTAAAGATTTAATTTTAAAAATCACCTCTAACCAATTACGCCTTGAATGCTAACCTCTAAAGTAGTGATGTGAACCTAAGATCTATAAATGTTTTATGATGAATGACTCCGCGACCTAACTGAAGCTTGGAATTGTGAATGATGTCATAATTGAGATGAATCTCCAACTAATAAGTCGAATTCAATTATAAACAACGAATTCACGATGTTTATAATTCGAGCTTCCAATCTAGGACACTCATATAAAAACACAATTTTCTATACAGAAAATCAACTCAATTTTATTAATCAAAATCAACTCCTTAAAACAATGTTTAATAATGTCTTTATATATGTTTCAAAATAAAATATAATTCTTGTAGAAAAAAAAATTAATTAAAAAGAAACTTTTAAACCTAAACTTTAGGAAAAGAAACATAATAAAAAGGAAACTAAAACCCTAAAAATACCCAAACAATACTTGTTTGGTAACCATTTTGTTTCGAATATTTTTGTTTCTATTTCTATTTTTTTGTGAAAAATAGAAATAGAAATACGTTTGACAATCATTTCTATTTCTGATAAACTAGAAACGTTTCTCATTATTCTTCAAAATTTAGAAATGAAAAAAAAATTGTTTCTTTTTTAAGAGAAATTATTCTTTTTCGGAACTTAAAAGAGTCAAGATCGGTCAACTTAAATGAGGTCTAGCCTTCGAACTTTGATATATATATATATATATATATCTGTGTGTGTGTGTGTGTGTGTGTGTATTAAGCCTGACAATTACAACCCTGAATTCGTTAACCCACCCGATCAAACCGAACCCGTTAATATTTTTGGATTGCACGTGTAACCTGTTTTGATCAAAAAATGTTAACGGGTCGGGTTAAAGCGGGTCAAATTCATTACTCATTTTGATCCGATAGCTTTTACTCTATAAAATTATGAAATTTTGGGAGAAAATCTGGATTAAGACGAGCCGTCCCGTTTTAACACGTCACACGTTTAAATCAGTTTGATATTCGAGTTCTAATAAGTTTCAACTCATCACCCGTTCCAACTCAACCCAACGGATGAGAAGTTGCTTATCCACATTTTTTTTAATAGTAGATGAAATCATGTAATTTATTATTCTACCCGTTCGAATTGAATATAATATACTATTATCAAAGTTGTAATGTGTTAATTTTTTTGAAAAAAAAAACTTTATGAAAGAAAATAAAAATGTTTGTAAAAAATGATTAGCTTTTGTTTCTTTTTCATAATAGAAATAGAAACGGCTATCAAACTTATTTTTGTTTCTTATTCAAAATAAAAAAGAAATAGAAACAAAATGAAACAAAAACATGTAAAATAAAAAAAGAAATAGAAATGTTACCAAACACTATCTAAAAGACCAAAAATAAAACAATAAACGAATATGACAATTTTTTTCAAGCGGACGTTGCCGCTTTTGGAAAATATGCGCGCCTATTTGACAGAATATTCGTCCAAAGCGGTATTATACTTAACATATGCTACTTTGCCACTTTGATCCCTTCAAGTTTCCAATCAACTTCCTAAGCTTCCAAACTTGTCTACAAGTTTCAAAACTTATCAATTAGACCCCTGAACTCTTGGAAACACTATTAACGCTTGTCAGGATCGTATCAAGTACGAAGAGCTATTATCCCCTTAATACTTAGTACCAAGTACTTGCCAAACAATGCAATCATAAAAGTAAATAGGTGCACTTATGTAGTTCATTGTAAAACACCAACAATCATACAACTACAACTCCTACTCTAAACTCTCAGGTTTAATGTTTAAAGGTTAAGGTAGGCAGGATAAAAAAAAACTATGGAGAGAGAGTTTAAAATGGAACTTTCTTTATTTCTTCAACTTATATAGAAGTTAAATATTTCAATGGAAGAACCAATCTATTCAATCGAAATATACAAAAACTAAAATGGGGTTAATGAACCATCTTTAGATCAAGACAAATGGAAAATGATAGAATCAAAGGAGATGAAAATCTGACCTTAATCACTCACTAATGCAAATAAGCTTGAATCTCTTGGGAAATGATAGGTCATAATTTATTCATCTTCTTTAAATAGTAAAGCGCATGATGAAGGAATAGAAGACATAATTTCGTCTAGGTGAGATTTGAGATAAAAGTAAATGTGGAGAAATCTCTCAGAGATTAATTGTTTCCAGCACACAACCAAATAGTAAATTGATATGAGAAATCAAATGCAATGATGTTACTCCATTAGTTACGATTAAAGAGTCTACTATTTATTTTGAGATGTTTCACTTAAAAAGTTTATTTTCAAAAATTAAGGTATAAAAGTGTCTTTTTATTCTTAACGGACTACTAAAAGTGTCATTTTTTCTCAAAAAATTAACTTTCAAACGGAATTCTTTACCCGAACCGGAGGAAATATAAGTTAACTTCAAATACCCCAAAATCATTTTTTGTATTCATTCAGAAAAGAAGAGAACAACTAAAACTTGAAGATAACGCAACTATGACAATATACGCATAGAGGATTCTTCGGAACAAACTATGACAATCTATGCACTGGTTATCAAATATACCCATTATAAAAGACTTAATTGGGTGTTAATGGATAACACTCATTAAAGACGAATAACAAAATGACAAAATGGATAACTATGTATATTAACCAGTTATTCATTAGGTTTATCCACCACCAGCACCACCATCATTGGGTTTATCGCCCACCGTCGTAACCACCGTCTGCTGCCCATCACCGCCAACATCCTACCACAGTCTATCGCCAACCTCGGGACACCACCTGCCGCCCATCGCCGCCACCACCACCACACTATGTTCTTTACTAACCGCCTCCAACCGCCCACCGCCGCCAACCTCCGCCCACCACCACCAGTATCAATATATGCTCTTTACTTAAAAATTATAATAAATAGATACGAAACTCACTATTAGCAAAATTAAAACTTGGATCAAGTTGATTTATTTTTATGTCGAACCTTGCAACCACTAGGTTAGACCACTATTTGAAACTTATGTCAAAGTTTAATATAAATATAAACAAGTAATCATAAAAATTGTTGATTATTATGAACGTATTTATTATTTTGTTTCGGATTAAGAATATTTTGTTGTTATTTATAATTATAAAGAATAAAAGTATTTGATGCGTCCAAAAGAATCCAAGGACGCGCTGGGCTTCTTCAACTGGATATCTGGCTTTCAATCTATCTGTTTTCTCCAAGACCCAACTCTGCAAACAAGCAAGAACAGTGAACTAGGCAGGGGCACTCTCTGCAAAAGCCCTCCGGCGTGAAAGTTAGCACAACAATTGGCTGAGTAAACAATTTGACAGAGTTTAGACCAGTATTCGGAATCACGTACCTCCCTCTTTTGTTTCGAGGGGTTTCATAACTGGTGTCGGAGGGTAACTGCCCATTAAGCGTGGTGGCATAATTAACTGCCACATTAACTGTCACATTACTCATAACGGTCTCATCATGATAATGGTGGCGAGTTTCTCGGAAGTAACTGCCCACATTCAAGACAACCGTTTCCTTAATAAACGAGCATAGTATGTCCTACTCGGTGCATACTTTAGCCCGCTAGGTAAGCCCCCAGCTCGCTACCACCTTGCTCGCTGGATGCTAAGCCCCCAGCTCGCTGCCTGTTTCTCAATGACCTGAATCTCATTGCACGTGTGCTGCTCGTGACTTGTGACTTAGGCCTATTGGGCCGGCCAGCTCAGTAGTCCCCTGCTCCTTGTCTATCGAGTATCTATGCTCGGAGCGAGGAGAAGAATCTGGAATCCCCAGGCCAAATCATTCTTGAGATGTATCCTTTCATGAATGCATCGAGTTGCCCTTAGTCAGAAGTTATGAGTGAATGCTAGCCCCAAAGATTTTGAAGGTACGGGCCGTCATCCACCGCCATAAACACCCACACGGGCTCGCTTCCCAACGCATCATTAAATGCTGCTCCAATTTCCAAGCCCTAATGATGAAATTTCCTCGGAGTAACCCCAATCGACGGTTTCTTCTAATATAAAAGTGAGAATCCCTCCACATTTCAATCTTTACCGTCTTAAACAATTTCAGAACTAGAAAAACTCATCTCACTTCTGCATTTAGAGACCACACCGGTGCCGTACCTACTTGTTTCTGTGTTCAATCCACACCAACGAGGCTTTCGAGATCTTCTTCAACTAATACGTCAACAGGTATTTTTTTGAACCTTCACCGCTTTTCTTCTTACTACCTTTTCAATTCTTCTCTGCTAGAACCCCCACATTAGGGTTCAACGACACTGTTTCGGGTATATGATGAACTCCGTTACGATCTGAAAATCAATTTGTCGTAAACTAGGGCTTCTGATACCCACTTCGCCTTTATCTATGCTTTTTCTATTTCCCACTTTAAGCACTTCACGGTCCTGGGCATTCTACAAACTTGCCCAACTTTATACGGGAGGAATCGAGGAGTACTTGACCGGTGCCCTGTTCACCGGTCTTAGGATAAGCCCTTGCTTGCCATGGGTCTTTGCTTAACTGCTCTTGCCTGTTCCCCCGAGCAGGGTTTAACATGTATTCCTCGATTCATGTAGGATGTCTTCTGGTGACGAAACTCAATCCGAAATTGAAGGCTGTAACTACGACCATGGTGCCTCTATCGAAACCGAGGAGAGATCGGACACAGGATCTTCCAGCTCTGAAGAGACCGAGCCGGAAGAGATTTCCTTAATCCGTCGAAAATGTCAACACAATATAGAGGAAACTGTCGATCCTCCGAGTTCAATAAGGGATACGACCAGAAACGAGCAGAACGCTCCCGAGGAAAGTGAACGAGCTAAAGATAACCTCCCCAGCTCGAGCAATCTGCGAGCTAAAAAGAACAAAGACGCCTTTAAAGGCAAACAGATCATCTCCAACGTCCCCCCTCACTCAAATGGGATGACTTGACCTGCGAGGACGATGTTGGCGCCTGGTTTTACTTATTGGGTATGGATCCCAAAGACTACCGAGTGAAAGCCTTTCATCTGGACATCGAGGAGAAAGGACACAATTTTCAGGGAGATCAAATGGTCTTTTATTTTGATTTTTTCCTGGTCGGCTTGAGACTTCCCCTAGACCCCTTCTTTGTCGAATTCCTTCTTGTAAATAACGCCTTACCCTGCGACCTCACCCTCACCACAGTAAGATTCCTAGTCGCATATACCATTGCGTGCCAGCTGCTCGGGTTCGAACCCAACATGGCATTGTTTAGAAAATTCTTTCTTTTTTCCCTGGACAAGAAGAGTGGTCGTACCACTGGCCGTTCCAACCCCAATTACTTCAAGCTTCTATCCGACGGCCCCAACAAAGTTGACTCCTGGGACGGAAAAGCACTGCTCATTGAATCCCGGGTTGGGTGGCTCTTTGCTCCCTATTTAGAGAATTTACAAATTGCCAAATATGATAAAAACGCATTCCGAGCAGGAGAACATCAGCTCGCTAAAGCCTTTAGGAAATTACTTGGAATCAAAAAAGGTAGGAACGGGCAGGACTGGGTACTAGACTGGGTGGCCCTTACCTCTGATTCCCCCTTGCTTCGACTGGCCGGGATATTAAGCTAGTTTGTTGAAGGAATTGAGCCCCGAGTTACCATGGATGCCGAAGTACCTCACCCATATTGGGGTAGCTGCCACGAAGGTAGATTCCCCAGCGAGTGCCTGGACTGCGAGCTGACTGGGATCAACAGCACCCCCACTTTTTCTCTTAATGGTTTGCACATTAATTTTTCCATCTCGTCCTTCCTTGTATCATTTTTCAACTGCTTAAAAATCTTTATAATTCTGTTCGCAGATATGAGGCAATTGGAAGATTCCAACCGGTTCCTCCAGGCTATGAAGAAGGGAGCCACAAGGAGGAACACACAGATGGCCGCCTAGGAGCCTGCCCGCCTTCCTACGGTTCCTGCTACCAACACCGGCGGGGATCTAGGCGAGTGCTCTAGCCAAACCGAGCTGCCACTGCTACCCCTACCCCTGCTACCATTATAACTCATGCCCCCACTCCAACTGCTCCTGCCATGCAATCATCAAAACGACCTGTCCCCGAAGCTTCATCGGACTGAAGAACCAGGTCACAAACAGATCAAAGTGATCCGGCTGAAGGATCGAGCTCACAAGCACCCCTATGGCAAAGGGATAATTTTGAAATGCCAGAAACCCGTGAGCTCGCGGCCAAAATAATTGCTGAAGTGGCCAACGTACCCGACTTGGCCAACCTTAATACAAACAGGCGTGGCAGGCATGCGGCCACTGTTGGTCTCGGGATGGTGAAGGGGCTCCGCCATACTAGCATCCGAAGAAGAAGTACCGAGCTTCCTAGCTCCGTCCTCATCAGAGAGATAGGAATGTGCATGACCGAGGTAACCAATTCCCTTACTGTCACCAAAACAAAGTATCATTATGTGCTCTTGCTCTTGACCGTGTTTTCATTTCAGATGGCCAGCAAAACCGAGCTCCTATATGACCGGCTGATCGACAACCTCAAATCCTCCAGCTCGCTATCTTTAGAGAAAAACACCCTTGAAGAACAAGTCAACAGCCTCCGAGCTGAATTGAATGAAAGCGAAGAAAATGTGACTTCCAAAGTCACCGAGCTCTCCAAAATAGAGGAAGAGAAAAAGATTTTAGAAGCTCATCTTAACTTTTCCAAAATATCCGAGGAGATGGCGCTCAAAAACATAAGTCAGGTGAGGATAGAACTCAGGGAGGCGGTCAGCGAGCTAGAGAAGACCAAGAAGGAAGCTGCTGAGAAAGAGAAGCAACTGAGGGTAGAGCTATCCCAAGCCAGCGAGGAGCAGAAAGAAGCAATCATCGCCGACTATAAAAAGTCCGAAGATTTCCAAGCGAGCGTTGAAGAGGAAGCCTACCCATTCTTCCTTCAAGGTGTGAACCATGTCCTCAGGCAACTAGCATGTAGCAGGATGGATGTGCAGCCAGGCCAACTCGCCAAATGGGGAACTAACATGCCTTTCTACCCCTTTACTCGCCCAAGCCATGCCCTGGTGCCCTACACAGAAGATGAGCTGACCTCCTTGGCTCCTTGGCTCAGTCAGATTCTCAAAAAGGACTTGCTGGCTGAACCCCTCCACCAACTGCTGAGGTCACTGTTACCGAACTGATGACTCAAATTTGGATGGCGAAAGCACAAGAAACTTCAACCTTGGCTGCTCATGTTGCTGGCAATGATGGAGAGGTAATCATAATTGAAGACCTGACTGCAAACGAAGTAGTTGAACCCACCTAGACTACTGCTGCTGACCCTTGAATTTCTCTCGACCTGCGTGCCACAATTGTATCTTTTTTGGAAAACAATTTGCAAACAGCTTACATTATCTCCGGACCTGTAATAACTTAACACTTCCTGCTTTTAACATTTCTGTTAATGCTCGTATTTCGTCTGCTTGTATTCTCATAAAGGAGCATGATCGGAGCAAGCTCATTCCAGGCTTGCCGAGATAAAAAATGCAAAGCCTTCGAACAACAACACCCTCACCCAAGCTGATATAGCTCGCAGTTATGAAGGAGCATGATCGAAGCAACTAGCTCGAACACCAACCCTTTTCCTCGAGCAAAGATACCTTTGCTCGTGAAAGAGCATAATCGAGAAAATAACAATCAAAGCAACTAGCTCGAACACTAACCCTTTTTCACGAGCAAAGATACTTTTTCTTGTAAAAAGAGAATAATCGAGATAACATTAGACCACTCGAACACCAACTTTCATACCAGGCAAGGATACTACCCTGCCCGCCAAAAGTATAATCGAATTCGCAATCAATAATAGTATTTCTTCAGGTGATCTGCATGCCATGGATGTTTCAGCTCGCTGCCATCCTCTGATCGCAACACATAGGTTCCCTCCTTGACAATTCCGACTATCTGAAAAGGACCTTCCCAATTAGGAGAAAGCTTCCCCCATTCTGCTCGATGGCATGTTGCTTCAATTTTACGGAGAACCCATTCGCCCACAGCAAATGACCTACCACAAACCCTTTTATCGTGGTGGGCCTTTGCTCGCTGCTTATAATTGGCCATTCGTATTTTGGACTCCAACTGTTTTCCTCTAACAAATCAAGATCGACTGCCCGAGCTACAATGTTTGATTCTTCATCGTAATGAGATACTCTATGATTTGGCAAATACATCTCTACTGGTGCCATGGCCTCAGATCCATAAGCTAGAGAAAAAGTCGTTTCACCCGTGGGCCCCCTGGCCGTTGTTCTGACCGCCTACAGGGTTGAAGGTAATTCATCCGCCCATCTTCCTGCCTTATCTTCAAGATTTCGTTTAAGAACATGCACGATTTGCTTATTAGCAGCCTCGACTTGACCGTTACCCTGAGGATATGCAACAGATGACTGCCAATGCTTCACACGCATTTGTTCGCATGCTTTTGTGAATTTCTCCGAAAACTGAGTGCCGTGATCGGAAACTATTGCTTGAGGGACCCCAAATCGGAACCATATATGCTCGTGCACGAAGTCGATCACATTGACTTCACTGATAGTTGCCAAAGGCTTGGCCTCTACCCACTTGGTGAAGTAATCGACAGCCACCATCGCGTACTTGAATTTTAAACGAGCTAAGGGAAAAGGACCTATGAGGTCTATACCCCACATATCAAACGGCCAGGATGCCACTACAGGAGTCTACTCGGTATAGGATAACCGAGGTATATCGGCATAACGCTGGTACTTGTCACATCGCCGAACATACATTTATGCATCTCGTGTCAAAGTGATCCAGTAAAACCTAGCAGCCAAAACTTTTTCTGCCAAAGACCGTTGGCCTGGATGCCCTCCACATTTTCCTTCGTGAATTTCTCCCAAAATGCCCTCGGTCATCTCTGGTCGCATACACCTAAGCAAGGGCCTAATATACGACCGTCGGTAAAGTATCTTATCCAGAATGACATACCGGCATGCCTGCTTCTGAATAGTCCGAGCTTCTGACTTGTCCTCGGGCAAGGTTCCTTGCTCGATGTATGTTGTCAAATCATCTATCCAACACTTTTTGGCAGGCTCAATGTCCATGATCACCTCCTTCTCTATCGCTGAGACCTCCAAGTATTCAATCATGACCCCTGGATGTAAAGATTGGATTTCATCCTCGGCCATCTTGGATAGGTAGTCTACGTGCATATTGTCCTCACGACCAATTCGCACCAATTCCCAGTAATCAAAATCCTTCAAAACCTATTTCACCATGGCACAGTAGCGAACTAGAACTGGACGATGGACGTCATAATCACCCCTGACTTGGTTTACAACTAACTGGGAATCACAATAAATTATTATCTCGCGCACTCCTACGTCTTGCGCGAGTTCAAGTCCTGCGATCAGAGCTTCATACTCTGCTTGATTATTTGACGCTGGAAACTTGAAACGCAAAGCCTTCTCAAACTTCACATCCTGCTCGGGTGGAACTAACACCAGACCTGCTCCACATCCAAACCTACTGGCTGAACCATCCACGTGCAATTCCCAGAAATAATCTGGCCGGGGTCTTTGAATTGGTACATTTGTTGATGCAGTCTTGGCAGAAACCTCCTCCTCGCACGAATCCTTGAAACTAGTCTCAGCTACAAAGTCTACCAAAGCTTGTGCCTTTATTGCTCGTCGAGGCTGGTAATCTATCTCAAACTCAGTTAGTTTGATGGATCAGGCGAGTAAGCGACCAGAGGAATCTGGATTGTGCAAAATTTTCCTGAGAGGTGAGTTCGTGTACACAATGATAGAGTGTGCAGAAAAATAAGCTCAAAGTTTCCGAGCAGCAACAACAAGTGAATAGGCTAACTTTTCTGTATTAAAATAACGTCCCTCCACCGCGGTGAGGGCCTTGGAAACATAATACATGGGCTTTTGCAAGTTACATTCTTCTCTAACTAATACAGCGGCTACAGCCTGCTCTGTGGCCGCTAAATACACAAACAACTTCTCACCGAAGACTGGACTACTTAACAAAGGAGGCTGCCCTAGATACTTCACCAGCTGCTCGAAAGCCTCCTGACATTCCTTAGTCTACTCAAACCCTTTGTTTCCACGGAAAACTTTGAAAAATGGCAGGTACCTTTCTGCCGACTTGGATATGAAACGACCAAGGGCTATAACTTGGCCGTTGAGCTTCTGAACATCCTTGATACACCGAGGAGGCTTCATAGTAACCAATGCCTTATTTTTTTTCTAGATTGGCCTCTATACCCCTTTCAGTCACCATGAATCCCAGGAATTTGCCCGCCTTCACCCCGAACACACACTTGCTCGGGTTCAGCTTCATATTGTTTTTCCTGAGGTTATCAAAGGTCTCCCCCAAATCAACAGTGTGATCGTGCCCTTTGGTCTTCACAACCATATCATCAATGTAGGCATCCACGTTTCTGCCGATCTGCGCGCTGAAAACCTTATTCACCATTTGCCGATAAGTGGCCTTCGCGTTCTTCAAGCCAAATGGCATCATTTTATAACAGTATAGCCCCCCTGCTGCTCGGAAAGCTATCAAGGCTTATCCTCCTCGTTCATCTTCACTTGATGATACCCCGAATATGCATCAATGAAACTCAGGAGCTCAAACCCTGCTATAACATCCACTAGCTTATCAATACGAGGAAGGGGATAACAGTCCTTTGGACAAGCTTTATTCAGGTCGGTGAAGTCTACACACATTCTCTATTTGACATTAGACTTTTTAACCATGACGACATTAGCCAACCAGGTTGGATAATGCATCTCTTCAATAATATCAGCACTAAGCAGTTTCTCCACCTCGTCCTTGATAGCTTGATCCTTTTCGGCAGAATATGCTCTAGGCCGCTGTTGAATTGGCCTCGAAGCCGGATCCACACCGAGACAATGGATGCGCCTACATCCTCGCTCACCCCCTGCATATATTCTAGCTTCCACGCGAACACATCCAAGTTGTCTTGAAGTTGCTTGACCAAATTAGCTCGAGCCTCAGCCGTTAGTGCCTTGCCAATTTTTATTCTGCTCAGGGTAAGCAGAATGACCACTTCTTCCAGCTCGTCTTGAGCTGTAAATTCCGGCTCATCCCGTATTTGGAGAGTATCACACTCCACTTTTTCTTCTTCCTCAGCTTGTGTTTCAGCCGCATCAAGCTGATCCAAATCCATATCCACCACTCGCTCAGCTTGTCCCCCCGACCCCAATGTCGGCAAAGGACCAGCGACCTCCTCGCGACCTTCTTCATTCGCACTCAATCCCCATCAACACGCCTCGCTCAACTTGTCCTCCCAACCCCAACGTCGGCAAAGGACAAGCATCTTCTTCACGACCACGCTGTTCATTTTGATCCAAGCCCTCACCGACCATAGCAATTGTTGATGGTCCCACTGTTACATGGGACTTTTCCTTGGTGCTAATGGTAATTTTTTGCTCGCCATCCTCCTAGGTCAACTTCTGTTTTTTTTCTCTGGCTATCCTGCACATACTCTAGCATCGCCTCGGCCGACTCTTCAAGACTCCCCCACAACTTGGGTGTAGAACTTAGTTCACCGGTGAGGAATAGAAGCGACCATCTGGAACTTGGTCATGCTCGGCACCCCTAAAATGATATTGTAAGGGGATTTCAAGTCAATCACCATAAAAAGGTGATTTTCTCAGCTCGAGTACGGCTACCTTCTCCAATGAAGACTTCTAGCTCGACTGTTCCTTTTACGGGTACCTTATGATTGGTGAATCCCTCCAAAGTCCCCGCATAAGGCTTATGAGGATCATCTTTCAACTCTAAGCCTTGAAAGCATGAATAGTACATCACGTCCCTGCAAGCTCCAGTATCTACCAAGATTTTGTGTACCACCCAACCATCGACCAAAGCAGAGACAATCAAGGACTGATCCCCTGCCACGTTACTCGCCAACTCATTGCGAGTAAACTGTATAGTCTCATCTCCTGCTTGCAAAGTGGTCGGGTGATCTACCACCTTTGACAGAGAATAGATCTGCTTGCCAAGCTGAGTTGGTGTGGGCTCCTCATCCACGATTACATTTATTAACCCTCTGATCGGGGGTGCATCTCTTCGGGGAACATTCCCCCTATTCCCTCCATCTCTCTTGAACCGGTCTAACCAGCCTTCATTAATCAACTTTTGAATGGTCTTTTTCAGCGGCCAACACTCTTCCGTTGTATGTCATAGTCGTCATGATAGGCACACCTCTTACTCCGATCCCTGGAATCCGCCGTCTCGGGATTCATACGTGGTGGTCGAGGTAACTCATCTCGAATTTCATACATGATGTCTTCCCGCAATGTATTAAGCGGGGTGAGATCAGCCTCCCAAAGGAATTCTTTTGAGCGATCATACCACGACTTGCCTTTGTTGTAACCATCGCCCGTAGTCTGGCCATTGCCTTTGGGATTACCCCCGACCTCAGTATTCTCCTTCTTCTTGTCTTTCTTAGCGGTCTCACCTGCGCACCATTTTTGTGCCCGCATTAACATTTCTCGCTCGTGTCTTGGGCTCCCCTTTACGCTGCGCAGCTCCGATCTCAAACCACCTTCGCCTTCAAGCAAGCCTGCTTTCAAAGCACAAGGTCACCTCCCGCCTTGGCCAACCCAGAACCCCGCTTCCAAGATTTTTTTGTAAACCGCTCCAAATAACTGACGGTTGATTCGTGAGCTCCCTGCTTAATCTTAGACAAGTCAGCCCTTGTCTTTGCAAGTGCGCCCGAGGTGCCAAAATCTGCTAAAAACTTTGCTCGCAAGTCAGCCCAGTTGTTGATTGATATGCGCGGAAGAGCTCCCATCCATGCCAATGCCTTTCCTTGCAACACTCCCACAAAAGCTCGAATTTTCAATGCCTCGTCTGATGTTACAAGGCCGATCTGACTCGAATGACATCAACCAATCTCGCTTTGGTTTCCTCAGATACTCTTTAATGTTCGGAAGATGAGCCATTGGGTGGTGCATTCTCAATCCAAGGGGCCAAAGAGCTAGCGTAAGTTCCCAAAAATTTCCATCTGTGGCCTCGCCTCGCTCCCACGCTTCCATACTCTGCTTCAAATCTTCAAATTCCTGCATGTTAATGGTTAGAGGCAAACCACCCGCGGGTTGAGGCTGTAACACGGGCACATGAGGGGCTTGGGGTCCCATAGCTGAAGCTGAGCAACGCCACGGCTTACCACGTGCTCTGGCCGCACCGGCTGAAGCCGAGGCAATGGCTCATTAGCCATTAAATTTTTCCTGCATTAGATCAAGCAGATGTCCCTCCTTTCTCTAGACTGATGTGACAGATGAACTTGTGACCGTCTAGGAGAAGGTGTCCGGTTACGGTGAGCATGAGATCTCCTGGGGGATGGAGTACGATGACTGCGACCATGCGACCTTCGTGGTGATGGTGAGCGAGGATGACGGTGACGTGACCTTCGTGGGGAAGGCGATCTACGACACGACAAGATCAGATCGAATCGCCTCCCACTCTGGTCCCAGCTAGAATGCACACTAGGTACAACTCGTGACTAGCTCTGCCTTCTGCCGATTCAAGTCCCCTAGATTCCCTCGCTCTCGGCCGTGAGGGACGGCATTGATTCAACTGATTTCCTGGCCCCGACTCCACTTGGCTCCGACTCAGTGCAAACCGTAGGGACTCCAACTCAATGGGTAAAGGTGGCTTACCCATTGCAATCAGCTGCAGATTCAACTGATGCATCTGCCCCAAATATATTGCCCTCTGGCGAAGAGCCTCCTCCCGGAACTCGTTGACCAGTCCAACAGCAGCCACTGCACACCTGGCTAATGAATCCAGACCCCGTCGTTGATTAAGCTGATGACGAGCATCTTGAGGTGGTGGATTATTACCAGCCGATAAGTTAAGACTTGGAGTTGCATGTGCTTCCTCCTGATTACTACCGTTAACACCATTAATGTCGTTTTCCGCCATAGGTAACACTCGTGATATTACCAAGAACATAATTCCACTTTATGAAAAATGCTTCGTTTCCCGGCAATGGAACCAACTGATGTGTCCAAAATAATCCAAGGACGCGCTAGGCTTCTTTAACTAGATATCTGGCTTTCAATCTATTCGTTTTCTCCAAGGCCCAACTCTGCAAACAAGCTAGAACAGTGAACTAGGCAGGGGTACTCCCTGCAAAAGCCCTCCGGCGTGAAAGTTAGCACAACAATTGGCTGAGTAAACAATTTGACAGAGTTTAGACCAGTATTCGGAATCACGTACCTCCCTCTTTTGTTTCGAGGGGTTTCATAACTGGTGCCGGAGGGTAACTGCCCATTAAGCGTGGTGGCATAACTGGCGGACACATTAATTGCCACATTACTCATAACGGTCTCATCGTGATAATGGTGGCGAGTTTCTGAAGTAACTGCCCACATTCAAGACAATTGTTTCCTTAATAAACGAGCATAGTAAGTCCTGCTCGGTGCATACTTTAGCCCGCTGAGTAAGCCCCCAACTCGCTACCACCTTGCCTGCTGGATGCTAAGCCCCCAGCTCGCTGCCCGTTTCTCAATGACCTGAATCTCATTGGACGTGTGCTGCTCATGATTGGTGAAAACGTGCCAGGCACGTGACTTGTGACTTAGGCCTATTGGGCCGGCCAGCTTAGTATTTAATTTTTTTTAATTTGTAAAAAATGTACCGAAATTGTATTAACTTAAATTGTACCGCACACTCTTCATTTACTGCTCCATTTCATTTTGTTAAATTAGCAGTTTGATCCATTTCATTTCTTTAACTTAATTATATGTATTTTTTAATTGACAGTTTACCCAAGTTCTAATAAGGTATTTGACTTTTTTTAAAAATTATTTTATTACTTTTACATAATCACTTATTAATGTCAAATAAATAAGCACATATATTTTCTATCTCACAACTATGAAGACTATTGTAGAATTTTGATAACTTTATATTTTTTTAAAGGAAAAAAAGTTGAAACAACTAATTATATGTGTTTGTATGTGTATTGTGTCTACTCTGTGTGTACAGTGTATGTTTCTTTGTGTTTGCTTGTGTATTGTGTTTACTGTGTGTGAGTGTTTGTGTTTTTTAACAAAATATAATGTTGTTTATTGAGAGTTATCCGGATAATACACATTTATTAATGGATATAATTGAATATTATCCAATAACACATATTAAGTTAATGGATGTTATTAGATAATATCCAAAACTACTCATTAATCATATTGGGTAGATAATAGTTTTATCCAAATTAACTAGTAACACCCAATTACCACCCCAATATGCGACAAAGCCAATCTAAAGAGCAATCACTTGATGGGAGGATAGGCACATGTAAGAAGGTTCATTGAAGAAAAAGGCTCAAAAGGAGCATGTTAGTCATATAAGAGAAACATGTGTTACAAATGAATTGGCCACGTATGCAGTGTCAACAATGAATCATTTCCATGGGTGTGACTGACATAACCGTGAGGCTACATTTGATTGAAACACTTCCATTTGTTTCATGTAATGGGAAAAGTAAAGGATCATAAACGCGTACACGAATACACAAATACCCATGTTTCGTAAACAAAATTTCAAACCAAGAGATCAATCATTGATATTAATCCTTTTAGTTTATTTATTTATTTCACTTTTTTTTCTGACAGTTGCATTGGATTACAGTGTGATGTGTATATATATGGCGTATATCAATAAAGGGGTGTTACGTGTTCTGCCTTTGTGACATGGTACTAAAAATAAGAAAAAATTGCAGGCCGGTCTCTTTTCTCGTTAATTTAATCGCTTCAGTCCCTTCTTTTTATTTTCAATCGGAAACAATCACTTTTTACCAAGAAATGACTACATTACATTTAATGAATGCTTAATGCATGACTAGCTGCATGAACCACGGTTCAAAAGTGACTTTTAAGATCAAATTGATTACATTACCCTTAATGAACCCTTAAGGGATGAGTATTCGCGTGAAATGCGGTTCAAAAATCACTTTTGTGTTCGAAATGACTACGTTACCCTTAATTACACTTAATGGATGACTAGCTGGTTGAATCGTGGTGCATAGTTTTATATAAAACCTTATTTATCGCTTAAATCATTTTATTATCTCTTCTGTAAATCGTCATTTGTTTCCTATTCTGTTCACTCCCTTTTTCAACCGAAAAGCTCATTATGTTATTGGTTAAATTTTGACGAGATACGATTGTTTCTAAAGTTAGTGAAAATTTTGTCATTGGTGATGTTATTCAATTGATAACATGTAAATATTCTAATGTTGAATTTTTGAATTTATCTATGAAGTATTCTGTTGGATCTCACATGAATTTTTGTTTGGCGAATAACGAGGATTGCGTAAACATGTTGTTGTTGGCAAGAGTTTTGTCAAGTAGTATTATATCCATAGATGTTGTTGAAAATCAAAATGATTTTAGTTTTAGATTGAACATAGTAGGTTTACTTGGGGATTCTGTTTCTTGTAACGTTAAGGATGTAGGAGATTTTCGTAGAGCCGATTAAATGAATTGTAATCGATGTGCATCTACTGCAAATATGGATGCCTCGGTATGTGATAGCAGTTCAACTTATTCAAATCGCGATTCATCTACATCTTATCATAGCAATATCAATTCTTCATATATGGACAGTGATGATGATAGTGTCCCATGTCATGATATATGTCCGAATCAATCTGAAAAGGACCTTTTAATTGTTGGTTGGGCATCACTTATCACTGGTGTTGGGTAAATTTTCAAAGGGGGGGTGTATGAATTTCATTGTGAACTTATAAAGTATTCTTTCAAGATTGGTTTTGAATATATTTTTTTGAAAAACAAAAATGAGAGGATTAGTGTTGTTTGCAAAAATTTTAATGATGGTTGTAGTTGGTTTATGAAGGGAACTATTTTAGACGTTGACAAGTCAGTAAGAGTATATAAGTGTAACCTTGAACACAGTTGTTATGTCAATACGATTGATCCAATTGATTATGCAAAAAGGATGGGTTGTGGTATAATTTTAGACTTGATTCTTGAAAATGTTCGTAGCAATCCAAGATTTAGTTATTTTTTTTTAATATTATTGAAACATTATTTGTTAAAAGATTTGTGTTTTTTACATTTTAGTATTGCGGTACATTGTTTGTTTTTTACATTTTAGCATCGCAGTAGATGGTTTGTTTTTTACATTTTAGTATCGCGATGGAGAAATAAAGTCACCGCAGTACACAATATTGATAGCAATTTTACTTATTTATTATTTTAGTATCACGGTTCACAAGAATATATATATATATATATATATATATATATAGTGCATATATTAATGTTAACTAACCATCTATTTTTATTTATATATCACGATTCATTACTTTATATATCGCAATTCAATAATTGAATTTTTTAGAAGTAAAAAGTTGTACATTACTCATAAGTAATTTTGCTTTTTCAAGGTGCCAATCTTCTTCTTCCTGTTTGTTTATTCCTGTTTGTTTATTGATTAGTTGTACTGAACTCAATTCATATCACTTTCATAAAAGATGAGTAAAGTCCAATGTAAACAGGAACCTGTTAATTTATCCCCTTGCCCTGGTGTGAGAACCACGTTTCGAAACCCCCGTCGTCCGCATTGAAAAACGACGTGTCTTAAGAAACATCTGAGCGCGTGGAATACGCTCGGTCTCGTTGTGGATCCTAAAATATGTATGTACAGAGTCACCACTTCTATATTAAGGTTAAACAGAGAAAACCTAGTTATTCCAAAAAATATATAGGTTTGACAGCTATGTTACGAGTTGGGAAGGGGTTAGGCACCCAACTCGCCCTTTCGGTCTCGATTTTAGGGCTTTAAAAATAAGTTTAACATGCTTCTATATCATATAGTCTAGAAGAAATATTATATGTGTGTGTGTGTGTGTGTGTTTAAAAATATCATTACTTTGTTTAATGTTATTTGAGCATAATAACAGGAATGTAGGTTTACGTCTAGGTATTAAATATATATGAACATTATTAAATTATATGCATTAATATATGTAGCATGCATACATACATCACGTATTTATAACATGCATCATTACTTTATTTATATTATTATTTATCTAATGATATTACTACTTACATAACATGCATGGCATTAATATTCTACATTATTATTATTTATATAGCATGCATGTTATGATATTTAAAATGGACAAGGAAGACGGTAAATTGATACTTACCTCTTGTAGCGTGAAATTCTGACCTGGTATATACATCTAAGCTTTAGCCCACTAGGCGCTCGAAGATTCTAATTGTGCTTCCCCTGTCCCTCAGAGTAAAGAAGTCTTTTGTATGTATACATTGCCTGAAGATTGATGTGTATATTGTTGCGATGCTGCAGGATACAATTGTTGTGGGATGCGATGCTGCGGGATACGATTGATATGGGATGCGATGCTACGGAATATATTCCTGCGGGATATATTGTTGCGGGTATTGCTGCTGCGGGTGTTGTTGCGGAATATATTGTTGTGGGTGTTGCTGCGGGCATTGCTGCGGGATGCAATGCTGTGGAATATACTGCTGCGGCTATGATAGGTGAAGGGTGCCTGCTGAGGCTTGGATGCATTTTATCGTCGATGGGTGGTGAGAATGAGAGTACCTGAAGGCTTCTATTTATAGGCGTAAAATATTGGATAAAACGACAACGTATATAGATTCAGCTGCATGGCGCGCCAGTTGTCACCTTGGGCACGCAACAGCACAAACTGAACAAGGCAGTTGAGGAGGAACGACATCGTTTGGAATGCCTTGAGATAAAGAGGAGATGGAGCGGCTACATCAACTTTGGAGCGGCACCATATATATTGGAGCGGCTCCAAGGGGCATATTCATGGTCACTTTCATTTTTTCAGTTTAAACCCTGACATGTTTTATAGTTATTATTTAACTCCCATTAAGTTTAGTTAACTGAAACACTAACGAAAAGTTCATATTTAAAAGTTATAATATTTTTATAAAATATATATTATCATTATTATATTACGGGGGTATGAACGAAAGTTATACTTATAAAGTTTTATATTTATTATTTAACTCCCGTTAAGTCCTGTTTCATTATAAAAATTAAGCTTGTAATTTCCACAAAATCTAACTTTAGTAATAAATTCTAGAAAAAAAATGCTTGTTAAGATGCATACATTCAAGGTAGGGGTGGCAAAATTGTATTCAATTCATTAGGTTATCCAATATACTTATTATAAAAGATTTATTGTGTGTTATCCATTAACACCCAATTAAGTTAATGAAAATGGATAACATCCATTAGTGATCAATAACAAAATGAATAATTATGGATATTAACCGGTTATCTATTATGTTTCTCCACTAACACCATCACCACTATTGGGTTTATCAACTAATGCCACCGCCGCCACTTCTCACCTCTGGCAACCGCGACCTATCGCCTACTACCGCTGCCACCCACCACCACTGTCTGCCACTCATCGCCGCCACCACAACCTACCGCCACTGTCCACTGCCGCCGACAACCGCAACCTACCGCCCAGTGCCGCTACCACTCGCCGCCCATCGCCCCCACCAGGGTCGTTCCTGAACTTTTGGAGGCCAAGGGAAAAAATGATAAAATGGGCCCCTATAGATATAAAAAATAAAATTTTGAAATAAATATTTTTTTAATTTTTCATCGTTCAAAGTATAACATCTACGAGCATATTAATATATTCGTATATGAAATAATTATTTAAAATTACTTCATTTGCATATTTCGTTACACTATTTATTTTCTATCTTGATTTGGTAATTTTCTTATATATTAAAATATACAAAATGTCTATAAAATATATCTATAAGATATTTCAGATTTATTCACTCTTCTAAGATCTTTCTCAACTATATCATTAAATTATATCATCTTCTCTCATTTTTTGGCTCATTCGTTACATGTTCATTTGGTTTTTTTTTTTGTTGATTATTCGATTATTGTAATCCATTAATCCATATTCTAAGATAATTAGGTTTTTGTTGATTAGGCGTGTTATTTTATTATTAATGAGCTACTAAAAATGTCATTTTTTAAAAAAAGTTTGACTTTCAAATGGGAACTCTTTACCCAGAACAGATGGAGTATATAATACTTGATAATTCACAACTCAAAAATAAAATAAATTTTACATAACTTTCAAAGAGTTCAAAAGTAAATAAAATTAACATGACTTTCAAGTTTCAAAGAGTTGAATCTATGACCTCTCAACCAAATCAAAACATCTCATTCAATGGGCCACTAAAATATATGTAAAATTTAAGTGACAGTATAATATTTATATCTATATATGGCTGTATTATAAGTTTGAGCCCCTCAAAATTGGGGGCCTAGGGCGGTCGCCCTCCCAAACTACCCTCAGGGCCGGCCCTGGCCGCCACCACCACCTACTGCCACTATCCACTGCCACCTCCAACCGTCCACCACCGCCAACCTCTGGCCACCACCACTATATGGTCTTTATTTAAAAATAATAATAAACAGATACGAACTTACTGTTAATAAGATTCAAACTTGAATCAAATTATTTTATGTCAAATCTTGCTACCACTAGACTAAACCATTATTTGAAATTTATGTGAAAATTTAATATAAATATAAACAAGTAATTATAAAAATTGTTGATTAGTATGAACCTACTTATTATTTTGTTTCAGATTCAGAATATTTGGTTGTTAATTTTAATTACAATGAATATAATTTTTTTATTTTTATTTTTTATTTTATTTTGTAAAAAATTGCACCGAAATTGCATTAACTTAATGTACCGCACACTCTTCATTTACTGCTTCATTTCATTTTGTTAAATTAACAGTTGGCTCCATTTCATTTCTTTAGCTTAATATGTTTCTTTAATTGACAGTTTACACAAGTTTTAATAAGGTATTTGATTTTTTTTATTTTTTATTATTTTACATAATTATTTATTAATGTCAAATCAATAAGCACATATATTTTCTATCTCACAATCTATGAAACTATTATAGAATTTTGACAACTTTATATATATATTTTTAAAAAAGAAAAAAAAGTTTAAAAACTAATTATATGTTGTTGTATGTGTACTGTGTCTACTGTGTGTGTTTGTATGTGTACTGTATGTGTTTGTGTGTGTACAGTGCAGGCCTAACAATTGTAACTCATTACTCATTAATCTACTCAATCCAACATACTAATTACCCAACCCAACCCAACCCATTAATATTTTTGGGTTGAAGCGGGTAACCTATTTCGACCCAATAATATTAACGGGTTGGGTCGGATCCAGTTAAAGCAGGTCGGACCCGTTACTCATTTCTACTAGTGACTTTTATGATATAAATTTATGTTTTTTGGGTGAATTTTTTTGGGTTGAGACGGGTCGACCCGCTTTAACTCCTTATATGTTTCAACCCGACCTATTTCGACCCAACTCATTTCAACCCATTTGACATTTGGGTTTAATGTGTTTCGACTTGTTTCAACCCATTACCCATTCCAACCCAACCAAACCCAACCCAACTCATCTAATTACCAGGCCTAGCACAGTATAAGATTGAGTATTATCCCATAAAACTTGTTAAGTTTAATAATTGTTATTGGATAATATTAAAAACTACCCATTAACCATATTAGGTAGATAATGATTTTATCCAAATTAACAAATTACACTCGATTGTCACTCCAAATTAACAAATAAAACTATCAAAATTTCCTTGTGGGTGAGTCCAGTTAGAAATAAAACTTATATGCAAACATGGTAGATAGTGCACTTGATTATTAATATAATCTTAAACCTTCTTCGTGGACCAAGCTGATTGTAATCACTACCTGCAAATCTGCAATAAAAAATATGATCTCTTGAATTGCGTTGTACCTCATTCAAACTCAAACCCAACAACATATGACATATCAATGAAACTTATCAAATACTATATTGGGTGTTTGGAGGGTTAAAAAGGGGATTATCATAAGCAAATTTCAGCGGACCTGATGGTGTTGTCAGTCCTCATGCGAATCCAGTGAGGAATCATCTTGTTCTGCCTCATCTTCTTTGCCAGCTTCCTCTTGATCCTGAATGTCTTGTGCGGCTGCAACAGAACCGTCATCACACCAAATCAACTCTGATTAAACTACACACTTCCCTCATGATTTTGGTGAAAAACAAAAGGGAAAGAAGAAAAGGCAAGTTCACTGGACATAACTTTTTCTCAGTTTGATTGATCATTTGAGCTACTTTAGAAACTGGGGTTCACGTTAGGGAGAAGTCCAATGGTGGTACTTGTCTATAGGTATCAAAACCAAATTTTGATACATATTGGTTATTATTTATGAGTATCAAATGATCATCTCCAATCATATGTATCAAAATAAAGGGTATTAAAATTAGGTGAGGTACTAAGGGAGGTATCAAATTTGATATCTTCCCTAGTACCACATCTAATTTTAATACCTTTTACTTTAACCATTGGAGAACCTAATACTTTTATATAAATATCAAAATTTGGTTTTGACCCCGGCTATTAGGTTTGCCATAATTTTTGCCTCTTTATACAAAAGCAAGAAAAAGTACCCCGGCCTAAAAATTAATATTCCCATAATTCATCCTTGACTTTCCACCCATATATAGAAGTCTAGCTTATGAACCGAGTCTTTATGGGGCGGTAGAAAGAGAATTAAACTACATGAAAAAATTCCCTAAATGGAGATCGAATCGTCCAAAAAATTAAACAACACAATTGATGGATACTTATCAGACATTAAATAAACAAAATCAGTAAAATCCACACACAAAATGAGCAAAGCACAACCAAAATAAAAATAATAATAACTTAAATAAAAAAGTAACTCAGTGAAATCAATTGATGCCCAATTCACATATTTGAGAGAGAGAGTTGAGGAGAGAGAAAGCTTACAGATTATCAATAAGGATTAGAGATTGATGTGGTTTTGAACGGAATCAGCTGGGGAAGATAGAGAGAAGAAAACAAAGAAAAACAATATCAGTAAAATACACACATTTTAATATTTTTTGTGCAAAGCACAAATTCAACCTACCGACTTTATGGCAACATGAGCTACATCTTTGGGGTTAGGACTAGAATCAAATCTTCAACCAAAATCAATTTCAATAGGAATTCTAGAAATCAGTGTCGACGCTGAGAAAGGAGAGAGGGGCACCATCGTAGTGGAGAGAGAGAGAGAGAGAAGTCATTAGTGTAGAAACTGTTAAGTTTAGGAATAATGACATAGTCTTTCTATTGATATGTTGAAAATATATATAAGAGTACAATACTTGCTACACAAGTATAACCTAGAGAGTCTAAATACAGAAAGGATTAGGAAACTTAAATACAAAGGGATTAGGAAAGTATGAAATAACTATAAATATAATATATTGCAAATATATTATATTCTCTTATATGCTCCCGTAAAATGGATCACTGTTAGGAGAGACCAATCTTAAAAAGAAGATGCTGAAAGCGCGCGAGTTGACAATGTGAGGGAGTGGTCGGCGAGCTGGTGAACGAGAGGTCTTTGGCAAGCTGGTGAGAGTCTGGTTTGCCAAGGACAAGGTTTGCTCGAGGAGCGAGCTGGTGAATAAGGGGTCTTCGGCGAGGTGGGGAGATCCTGATGTGCTGAGGAAACATGGTTTGCTTGATGATCGAGCTGGTGAACGAGGGGTCTTTGGCGAGCTGGTGTGAGCCTGGTTTGCCAAGGACAAGGTTTACTCAAGGAGCGAGCTGGTGAACAAGGGCTTCGGAGAGCGGGGAAGAGTATGGTGTGCCGAGGAGACATGGTTTTCTCGATGAGCGAGCTGGTGAACAAAGGGTCTTCAACGAGCTGGTGAGAGTTGGGTATAGCCGAGGAATCCTTGTGGTGCTCGAGAAGCGAGCATTTGAGGGAGGAGTCTTCAGCGAGTTAGTAAGAGATGGGTGTGGCTAAGGAGTCCTAGTCCTTGTGGTGCTCGAGGAGCGAGCATTTGAGGTAGGAGTCTTCGACGAGCTCGCAAGAGCTAGGTTTGACCGATGAGTCCTAGTCATTATGGTGCTTGAGGAGTGAGCAGTTGAGGGATGAGTCTTTGACGAGCTAGTGAGAGCTGGGTTTGGATGAGGAGTCCTAGTCCTTGTGGTGTTCGAGGAGCGAGCAGTTGAGTGAGGACTTCAGGGATATGGTTAAAGCCAGGTTTGCCAAAGAGTCCGTAAGGTGCTCGAGGAGCGAGCTGTTGAGGGAGGGCCTCGACGAGTTGGTTAGAGTTGGGTTTGCAGGGGAATCCTTATGATGCACGAGAGGCAAGTAGCGGAGGGAGGACATCGATGAGCTGGTGAGAGTTGGGTTTACCGAGGAGTCCGGAGTTGCTCGAGAAGCGAGTTGGTTGAGGAAGGGCCTCGGCGAGCTGGTTAAAGATGGGTTGGCCGAGGAAACCATGGGTGGTTTGAAAAGCGAGTGGATTGAGGGAGGACGTCGGCGAGCTAGTGAGAACTGGGTTTGCCGAGGATGTCGGAGTTACTCGAGGAGCAAGCGGGTTGAGGGAGGGCGTATGGTGAGAGAGGGGCCTCAACGAGCTATGGAAGGAGGGCGTTGGCGAGCTTGCCTTCTGAGGAGGGCGAGCTTGCCTTCCGAGTAGGGCGAGCTGGGTTTTCCAAGGAATCTATATTTGCTCAAGAAGAATGATGGGTTAGGGAGGGCGCTGGCGAGCTTGCCTCCCAAGGAAGGGGAACTGGGTTTGCCAAGGAATCTGGATTTGCTCAAGGAGCAAGCTGGGTTAGGGAGGGCGTCAGCGAGCTGATCATAGTTGGCTTTGCCGAGGAGTCTTTGGGTTGATGTGGTGGAAGGAGGATTAGGGTAATGGAAGGTTGGTCGACAGCGGCTAATGAATGACATCGGCGAACTGGTCAGAGCTTGGTTAGCCGAGGTGTCCTTTAGTTGCTCAAGGGGGGAAACCGACATGGCTGTGGAGAGTTGCCAGATCTGAACTTGGGTTAGGTGGTCAGATCTGGGTTGGCAGCGGCTTTGGTGGAAGGAAGGTATATGGAGGCGGAAGGTTGGTGGCTTAGGGTTATAAAGTTGCCAAGGTAAGAGAGGGGCAGCGTTGGCAACAGCTTTGGTAGAAAGGTTTTAGGGTAGTGGAAGGTTGGTATACAGCGGCTGAGGAAGGGCCAAGGCGAGCCTGTCAGAGCTTGGTTGGCCAAGGTGTCCTTTAGTTGCTTAAGTGGGGGGGGGGGGGAACCAGCTTGGCTGTGGAGAGTCGTCGTATCGGTTGGTGGTCAGATCTGGGTTGGTGACGGCTGTGATGGGAGGAAGTTTAAGGGTTGCGAAATGTGGTGGTGGTTTTAGGTTTTAAGAGCGAAACTCTGATACCATGTAGAAACTGATAAAATTTAAAAATACTAACATAGTCTTTCCATTGATATATTGAACAAATATATAGGAGTAGAATACTTGTTACACAAGTTTAACCTAGAGAGTCTAAATATTAAAGGGATTAGGAAACCTAAATACAAAGGGATTAGGAAAGTATAAACTAACCATATAGTTAGGGGAGGCATTTTCTCAATTGTTGCATTGTGTGAGAGAGAGGTGGTGGGAGATAAACCACTTGAGTCATTTGGTCTACTTCCACATGTATTAGCTATAGTCTTAAGCAATTGTTTGCTAATTAGAAGTCTTTAGGTAAAAAATTATGTTGTTATATATATTAATAGTAATATCCCTATCATACTAATTATTATTATATATTATTATTAGTTAATGGCTAGGAGATAAAAAGTTTTTCAAACCTCCACATGATGCTTCATAATGAAGATTTATCAAAATAGGGTGAGGTGGTACAACTTGAAGCTCCTCAAATATATATATATATATATATATATATATATATATATATATATATAGAGAGAGAGAGAGAGAGAGAGAGAGAGAGAGAGAATTAAAATAGGAATGTCATTTTTGAATTATTGATTTTTAAGTTACTATTCCACTATTTCTCTCTCATATCTTCTCCTTATTTTCTCTGGTTGTATTTCTCTTTTTCTCTCGCGTCTCCTCCCTATTTTATCTCTCATCACCATCATCTCCTCTATTATAATTATGTTTTAAAAATTTTCTCTCTTTAAACATAAAAAATAGTAACTAAAACAAAATAATAGTTTCGGAGTATAAAAATAATTTATGGAACAAACCATTATAAAAATAAAAGTTACTGAATCAACAAAACAAAAATAATTTAATACGGAGGTTAGTAAAATACAATAATTTACGGAACAAAAGTTTAAAACAAATTCTTAAAAATATATATAATAAAAATATTGATGGAACAAAAATAATAGTTACAGAGTCAATAAAACAAAAATAATTTAAACTAAGGTTACTAAAATAATAAAAATAATTTACAGAACAAAAGTTTAAAGTAAATTCTTAAAAATAGCTATGTAAAACAAAAATACATTAGTAAAATAAAAATATTTGATGGAACAAAAATAATAGTTACAAAGTCAATAAAACACAAATAATTTAAACTGAGGTTACTAAAATTATAAAAATAATTTATGGAACAAAAGTTTAAAACAAATTCTTAAAAATAGCTATGCAAAACAAAAATAATTTGTAAAATAAAAATATTTGATGAAACAAAAATAATATTTATATAGTCAGTAAAACAAAAGAATTTAAATTGAGGTAGAAAAATAATAAAAATAATTTACGGAAGAAAAGTTTTCCGTAAAACTAATTCTTAAAAATAAAATAAAAATTATAGTTACGAAGTCTATAAAACAAAAAAATATAATGGAAGTTAGTAAAATCAAAATAATTTATGAAGTAAAAATAATAGTTAACTGTAAAAATAATTTCGTTATTTTGATTTTAGCTTATTTTCTTACCAAAAATTTCTTTATTTATAAAATACAAATATAATTTAATAAAAGTAATCATTCAAAAGGAAGAACTTATTTTATTCAGATTATATTTTTAGGGCAGAAAAAATTTAAATTTGTTCGAAGACATTCATTATATAGAGTTTTTGAGTATTGTAAAGTGTTCGGGGTTACTAGGCCATGAATTGACACTTAAAATTGATGTTCCAGTAATCCTATTGAGAAACATTGGTCATGCTGCAAGGTTGTGCAATGGAACAAGACTAATCATCATAAATCTTGGGGATCACATTGTTGAAACAAATTTTTTGAAAGGAAACAATGTTAGAAAAGGTTTTTATCTCAAGATTGCCATTAACTTCATCCAATGTAAGACTATCTTTCATGTTCTAGAAAAGACAATTTTCATTGCGGGTATCATATGCAATGACAATTAACAATTGTCAAAGTTAATAATTGCAGATATGTCTCTTTTTTAAGAAACCAGTATTTAGCCATGAGCAGTTATTTGTCGCATTTTCTAGAGTAACAAATTATTTTGGTTCGAAAATATTGATATACGGTGAAGATAAAAATCCCATTAATAAGACATCAAATATTTATAAATTTTTTTTTGAATTTATAATAATTAGTGATATACTTAATGTATAACTGTTAATAAACTGATTCTTCTTATCTTATCCATTAAGATATTTTATCCTCTTTATTTTATTTATGTACAATTTAATTTACGTACGTTTAATGCACGAATTAAAAAAATTAGTTTCGCCTAAAGCTAAAAGCCTAATTTAGTGAATTCTCCTCCTCCATTTTCAGCTACTAGTACGACTTCTTACCATTCCCCATTTTCACTTTTTCGGTCCCCATTATTCCATCCATTTCAAAATAAGTATTGTTTTAGCAATTTGTATATAAATTAAGGAAATTTATAAAAAGACTGATATCCTTTTATTTAATTTTTTTAATATACTTAAGTTGCACTAGTATTTTCTTTTTCCTTTTAACAATCTCCTTTCTTACATCATTTAATTTGAAAGTACCTCCTCTGTCCCAATATATATATATATATATATATATATATATATATATATATATATATATATATATATATATAAGTTTTAGGGATATTCACACAAACCAAAAAAACAAATTATAAAGATTAAATTGTCTATATCCAAACATTAATGATGTGTCATGATATCCTTGCTCAAATAGTTAAACACGAGTTACGGAGTCAATAAATATGGGTAGAATTATAAAAAAAAGGAAAAAGTTCATTGAAAATTGCAGTGTTATTTATTTAGGAATAAAAAAACTCTCTCAAAACGTCATATATTTTGGGACGAATGGAGTAATAAATAAATATAGTTTTGACAAAATATGAACAAATGTTTATTGAAATCATATAATGACACTTATTTTGGAACAAAAACACTTTGCTATGCAACACTTATTTTGAAACAAATGGAGTACCATTTATTTCTAGAGCTACTCGACCTACCCGAAGAGGAATGAGACAACCATCAAATGGATATATAAAGGGGGAGGGAGAAAGAGTGAGGCCTTGAAAGGAAGAACAAAGTTTGAGGCTTTAAGCTTTCGGTGGGGGGGGGGGGAGAGAAACACACAAATGTGTGGCAATCAAGGCGAGCATTTTAGGAACAATTTTATAAAAGTGGACCTTAATGGTTTTAAAAAAAGAGATTTAAGCGATTATAAATTTTACAGAGTGCACCGATCGTAATTTATTCCCAAAACTAGGGTGATAATCGGGTCGGTCCCCTCCCATTGATTTTCATTCGTAAAATGACGTGATTTTCGTTTTAACCGCTAAATGACATTTTTAGGGCAAAGGGACGAGTATATACTTAATAAAATTCAATCAGGCACGCACTAAATCGCAATTCCAATTTGTGGATCAGAAATCCAAGTTGTGCATTGCAAAATCCAATTTGAGCATCGAGATTTTCTTTATCTTACCTCTAACGCCTGCATCGTGAAATCTAATTTGTGCATCGAGATTTTCTTTTGTATTCTAATATCAAATTGATGCATTGCAATTTTAAAACAACACATCGCAATTCCAAGTAGGTGCATCAGGATGGAAAATAATACATCGTGTTTAAATTTTCTCCTTCCACAACCCCTTCCCCTACCTCCACATCGTTTCTCTCTCACACACTAGTCATTTTCTTTAGCACTATTGCAGAACTTGACCTTGTATTTTCATTATCGGTGCCTACATTTACCCCTTGAATTATACTTTATTTTCAAAAATTCAATCATGCATGCTATATGTATGAGTGCATTATTGCTCTCTATTTCTAAACGAATTTGTCTCTTTAACATGATGCCACAGGTGCCATTGATATTCTGAAGAAGATCTTCTTAGAAATCATCACAAAAACCAGGAGGAACATCTGCGTGTCTGTACGAGAGATGAAAAAGATGAAGCTCTCCTTAAAACTCCAAGACCACTACAACACCGTTGGCACCACCCAAACTCCACTCCTCTTCCATGCCAAAATCCCTATCACTGTCATCGGCCTCCCTTTCCTTTCCGCCTTCTCCGCCACCAATAATCCCTCCAACCGCTAGCTCCCTCTCTCTCCAAACCAACTTCCCCTCTGCCCCCGCCCCTCCAACTCTATCATTGCACACTTGCACCTTAACACATAATTAATTACATACATATGGTGATTTGAGTTTTGAGTATTTGTTAAACCACAAGATGAAACTGGGCATTTTAGGAGGAAAAAAACAAAAATAGACTTGTGTGGTTAAAAAAACAAATTTACTTGAGCGGTTAGAAACATAAAAAAGGAGACCAGTCTATAATAATCCCCCAAAACTAACCATTGTAGCCTTCTAGGATGTGTTCAAAAACTGATTTTGGGCCTAAAATGGTAATTAGCCCATGTACTTTTACGAGTGATAATCGGGCCGGTCCCTTGTGGAGAAAATATAACCCCAAAAGTCTACGATAATTTTTTTAAACCGCTATAGTATATTTTTGGAGAGAAAATGATGACTATACCCTTAATGAAGGAAAAAAAATTGGCGTTGCTAAAAATTTTGGGCGTCGCAAGGAAAAAAATTAGGTGTCACTCAAAATTTAGGCATCGTTTGTTTTTATGTAATGCAAAATGTACTTTAAATGTTGTAAACATATCGTTTCTCTCTCTTCATTAATGTCTTTCTCTATCTTTGTACCTTTCTCTCTCATCTCCTCATTAATACTCCACTACCCTTTCCCACTCTCCACCATCACCTCACTTTGAATCTCCTCAAACCCATCATTTCCCATATAACTCTCTCATCTTATTCAATTCTTCAATTCTCTTTCTCATCTCCTCACTTTGAATGATACATAATAATCATTTTTTCCTTTTTGTCCATTTTAATTCAATATCAAAGTTGCTCTTCATTTCTTTCCATCAAAACACCCAACAATGGATTCATTCATCCATTAAAAAAACAACAAACCCACATCCTTAACCACCAATTCCAAGAAGCACCACCCAAAACCATCAAACCCGACTTCAAACCCAATTGCGATTCAAAGAGAAAGATGCAGAAAATACGACATCACATGAGGTACGATTCAGAAAATTTGGGCATTTCAAGTGTTACGATGCAGAAAATTGGGCGTCGCAAGTGGTACGATAAAGAAAATTAGACGTCGTAAGTTCCTAAATAATGAAAAGGGACTCGTAAGTTGCATTGACACCCGTAATTTAAGCAGCGTAAGGTGCTCTTCTTCTTCATATCATACCTCAGTGTCGCTTTATATTTGTTCATTTGACGCCCTCAATTTAGGCATCGTAAGGTGCTCTTTTTCTTCATATCATCCCTTCGTGTCGTTTTGTATTCGTTGATTTCTTTTGTTGATTCCAGTACATGGTTTTTGTTTGTCAATCACTTAAACAAAGGTAACCCACTCAAGATAAGAAAATGTCTGGTACTTAATATTATATTTTGTCTGGTTTATGAATCATGTCAGATGGGCTCGATTGAGCATTGCTATCAAGTATTTTTATGGAAGAATCAGAAGAATTATTGTGCATGAAATGACATATACAATATGATGATCACGCTACATGCAAGGAGTAAAAGAGAACCGGAGGAGGAAGGACATTTTATGAAGAAAATAATGAAAAGGGCTTATGCGATTGAATAAAAAAATAGGATAGTGGAGTAGTTACAATTTCTAAAAAGAGCACCGACCCGCAATTATTCCTACTTTTACAGAAGTAGTACTTCCTTTTCCTTAATTTGATCTTTGTCTCTCCCATTTATTGATTTGGCCTACAAGCTAGTCAAAAACCAGAAATAATAGCCGGTTGTGATGCAACTTGGCTGGTTTTAAAACTAGCTAGCTAAAATGTTGGATTAATTATGGGTTGGTACCATTTTCTAAATGTTAACCGTTGAAGTACTCATTTTTTAAAAAACCTAATGCATTTTCCTTTTTTTATTCCTTAAATGGCATTGTTCCCACTCCCCAATCAAAAACAACTAAAAATTGAAGCAACTTTTCGAAAACTGAACCATTACTCTTGGAAGAGGAGTGGCGTGTTTAGGAAAGAAGCAAATGGCAACAATCTCCATAGGGACGGTAATATAATTTATGCTGGGTTTAATAATTTTTTATGTAGGGGTTGCCCCACATAATGAAAAAAATCCTTTGGATCATGAGTTACTGATGGAAACGTCCAATCTTTGGATGGTGAGCCTATTAATATTTCTTCGAATAGATTTGTTGTTTTGGAAGTCCTGAATGTAGATGAACCCGTAGAGAATTCATCTTTAGAATCCCTCAATTTAAAGCTCCATGCCCATCTACGGAAAGCTAAGAACAAATCCATTGTAACTCCGTCAGATCGCTTAACTAGATCACAAGCTATAAAAGAAATCACAATTGACAATAACAGGTACGCTCCTCGTCTTTTTCCCTTCTTCCATGCCCAAATTTTTGAGTGATGTAAAAATGTTAAGCGATGCCAAATGTTTTTCCTTGTGATGCCCAAATTTGGGCAGTGGCTTTTGTATTGTGATGGCCAAAATTTTGAACAACATCCAAAAATTTGAACGACGCCCAAAATTTTTCCTTGCGATGCCCAAATTTGGGCTGTGGCTTTTGCATTGCGAAGCCCAAAATTTCGAACCATGTCCAAAATTTTTGAACGATACCCAAATTTTTTTACCAACGCCCAAATTGGGATAGTGACTTTGTATGCGTGTTTTTGCTTCATTAAGGATATCTTTGTCATTTTCTCCCCAAAAGCATACTTTAGCGGTTGAAAACAAATATAAAAGATTTTTTGGTTATAATATCATGACAGGGGACCGATCGGTTATTACCCTAAAAAGTTTAGGCATAAGCCCACTTATGGGTGGGTTTGTAGTGTTTCATTTAAAGAATAAATTCGGGCCGGTCTACTTTGATTTTAATTGCTACAATATTCTATATATTTTTAATTAGAAAAATATACCTTTTTGGAGCAAAAATATTTACGATATCCATAATGAATCGAAGATGCTATACAGGAATCATTCAATGCATTGGCTGCATCAATTTTTGCACCGCAATGCACCAATTTAATTACCTAATCATATTTTGCTTCGCGGTGCATCAATTTTTATAACGTGATACGTCAATTTTAATTATTTAATCCAATTTTACATGGCACTGCACTAAGTCAAGCACCTAATTGATACATCGCCTTTCAAAATCATATGAACCAAACCTTCATGTACCTTTTTCCGGTACACAATCAAAATTAATTCAAATTGATGCATCTTTCATGCATCTCAAATCAAAATCGCATTACAATTCAAAAATGATGCATTGTGATTTAAATTTGATGCATTCATATTCAAAAAAGGTGTCTAACAACGAATAAATTTCTATTCAGACATTTCATCGAACAGTTTACATAGCAACATAACATACGAACTGAATCTATTTTGAATTAAACACACAAATACAATAAAGAAGAAGACACTGATGAAACAAGATCAATAGATGAAAGGGAAAAAGAGCGAGAAGTTAGGGTGTTGGATTAAACGAATCCAAGTGAAACACACGTGTTCTTTACCACCCGACTTTCCACTCTCTTCCTCTTCGTCCCTGTGAATTTTAGTTGTTATTTAACTTCTACGAGCATTTTATGAGCGATTACAAGAAAATGAATTAACGGTTGAAAAAAAACATAACTAAGCGATTAAAAACTTGAGAAAAGGACCGAATCACAATTTCTTCTTCCGTTAATAGGTTAATAGCCAAGTAACATTGAAACACGTCTATATGGCCAATGCAATAATACATATTTATGTTTTTAAAGATGCTCTATACATTTCGACAAATAGTCTATCATATTATTTAGGGACATTATACATAAAAAAAAAAACTTCATTTTCAACAATTATGTTTACACTTTTTATAACATGCCATGGAAATAAAATGGAGGGAGTAGTTCATTTTTTGAATCAATTCCAAAAATGTATTAATCTTATGATATTTTTTTATAATGCAACTTTTATTGTTTTGTTTTTAAATAATCGAGTCTCATGTGTACTATCAATAAAAATATACACAATATGTTAATATTTATAATAATTTTTAAATATTTATGTGAAGAAATAAGAAAGAAATTCGTTTAATTAATTACTTAGTTCCTGCCTGTTGTTATATATTTTAGTAAAGAACTAGTCTTTGTGTCCGTGCCTATGGCACGGTGGGAGTATGGGAGGATGTCAGTACTGGAGGGTGTCAATAGTTAAATAAATCAATACATGTTTTAATCATGTTTCAAAAAAGTCTAAAATAACAAATTGAAAATGAAGACCTCTCGATAATCAATTAAAACATTATGATCATTCAACGGTAGAGAAAAAAAATTAAAACTTTTATTTGTAATTTTATTTAAGAAAACAGTGGCGATACCTTGTTAAATTTTATTAATAGAAATAAAATTACAAATTTGAGGAGGACAACCAGCTTTGTCCTTATACAATTAATTTTTTAAACACATACACCAAGGGTATTAATTTTTTAACTTTTTTTAACCGCGTAACATGTTTTATATTATAGATTTACTGTGGAAGATAGATACTAAACAATTAATATCTCTTTTTTATGTTGGTATAAAAAAGTGACTATGTGTTTAATGAAAAGTGTATTTTATATTTTATACATATTATTAACAACGTAAAAAATCGGAAGAATTCCAAATTAGTAATTATACATATTATTACTTATTCTATTTTTTAAAAAATAAAATAAAAACAGTTTATCTTTTAGAGTGGTCTTAATAACATAAAAAATTGGAAAAATTCTCAATTAATGGTTATACATATTCTTAGTTAAACCAAAAAATTTCCAAAAAAGCTAATACTCATTTTAAAACCCAAACCACCTAAAGAAAAACTCAATAAATTGTGTTTTAGATATTTTTAAAAATCGGAAGAATGTTTTATACACTTAATTTAAATTATTATTATCACTTCTATTGATTTAAATTGACTATTTTTCAATTTAAAATTTTGGTATTTTTCTTAACTTTGTAAATAAGACAACATAAAAAATAATTATTTTTCTTAAGAGTCATGAGAATCTAATTTAGTCGTTCAAAATTATTACAATAACTCAACAGTTTTGATGCCGCCTTCGAGACATCAAAACTGTTGTCATTTCAAGTCCATAATAACATACACTGGGTGTAGATTTTTAACTGTGTCAGCACTGCCGGGTATTTTGGAATTTTGTACCTTATTGTAATTTTAGACATGTAGGGGATTAGTGAGATAGTACACTATACTCTCCTTTACTACCAGATAAAACCTTTGCTTTTTTCAGAAATAGGGTCGATGCAGGGATTGGAGAGGATTTCCTCCATAATTTTACAATTGAATTGACATGTCAATTGAGTTGCATATTTAGAATTTTAATGGTGTGCTTTGAATAGTCAAATCAGGGTCATAAAGAGTGTTCATTATTAAACAAATAAAAGAAAAGAAAAATTAAAAAGAAAAGAGGGGAAAAGAGGGGAAGTTGGAGATGGGAGAAGTGGGGGAGTTGGAGAGGGGTTGCACAACTACCCTTCGCACATGTGAAATCTAGACGAAATTGAGACCGTAGGATATCGGTAAATGAATTGATCTCAGCCACTCTTTATCCCAAGTCAATTACGAGCGTATTTCCCAAGCTGTATTATAATATAGATCAATCAAATGTCATCTCTTCGATTATTGGTTGCCCCAACACGTGGTTTGGATATTTTTATATAATTCCTATTTACCACCATTGCATATTTGCATTACACACAACTTAGAGCATCCTCATTGTGTAATATTTTTATATATCTTTTTAGTTGATTCCATTATTATTTATACGTTTTTATCTTTTTACCCACTTAAAAATATTTCTTTTTATAATATAATCTTCTTTTATATCTTCTTACACAAAAAATATTAAATTTAACACCAACCCACATAAATACAAACCCCCATACACACCCCAAGGCTAGCCGCCCCCTCTCTTCCCAAAACCATCTTCTTATTTAAAAAGGAATAATTTTTTCTTTCCTATTTGGCAAAATAAGAAGATGAACGATGGGAGAAATTTGGCATTTTCCTCATAAGAAGATGGTTAAAATTAAACAATAGTGTCGCTCTTAATTCCTCTTTAAAAACTTTCACCAACCCATCTCTCTCTGGAAAAAAACGAATTTTATTAAGTAGCTAAAAATATGTTATTCCCTCGTATAAAATATTCTCTTTCTTTTTTCTAATTAATTGATCAGATTAAATCTAAAATTTGCATAGATTACTAATTATCTTTACAAAAATTATTCCATCCGTTTCGGACAAAGAGTCTTTTTAAAAATCAAAATTTTTAAGAAAATTATATTTTTTAGTAGTTCATTAATAATAAAATGATATTTTTATTTCTTAATTTTTGAAAGTGGACTCTGTAAGTGAAACATTTCAAAATGAAATAATGAACTCTTTATCCGAATAAAGAGAGCATTATTCATAGTACCATTTCTTACATAATTTTCATGTTTTCTTTTTTGTTCGTAGCAAAATATTGTCATATTTAAAGTTTTATTTTCAGAAAAACACTTACTCCCTCCGTTCCGGGTAAATTACCTACTATTCCATTTTGAAATGTTTCATTTAAAGAGTCAACTTTCAAAAATTAAGGTATAAGAATATCATTTTATTATTAATGAGCTACTAAAAGTATCGTTTTCTTAAAAAGTTTGACTTTCAAATAAGGATTCTTTATCCGGAACAGAGGGAGTATTATTTTACAATTACTTTTTCTTTCTACTTTAAGTAGGATCAAATACACGAGGGCTTAAGGGAAATAATATTTTATTAATGTTTATAATAAAATCCATTAATAATGCTTAGTATTTGTACTATAAAAGAGATAAATTATTTTGAGGCAAAAACAGGGAAGTGGAACAATAATTTTGGAAGGGAGGGAATATATTTTTAACGAGAGGATTAGAGCATCTCCAATGATGTCACTCTATATCTCCCTCCAGCTTTGAAAGCTCGGTCACTTTCATAGTCACAGTTTTTTCGCTCTGTTTAAGCTCAGCTCGAAGGGTATTGACTTGTTCTTCGAGCTGATTCTTTTCTACGGTTAGCGAGGCAAGGGATTTGAGGTTGTCAAGGAGCCGGTCGTATAACAACTCAGTTTTGGAGGTCACCTAAAGATAAGATTAGTCAGAACCAAAAGCATGTGGGATTTATTTGTTATTACAGAGCAATGGAGTTAGTTACCTCGGCCATGCACATCCCTATTTCACAAATGAGGATCGAGCTGGAATGCTTGGTACTTCTCTTCCGAATGCCGGTATGACGGAGCCTCTTTACTATGCCTAACCCAACAGTGGCAGCATGTCCTCCGTGCCTGTTTGTATTAATATTGGCTAGGTCGGGCACATTGGCTACCACGGCAATTATTTTGGCAGCAAGTTCCCTGGTTTCCGGCATTTGAAAGTTATCTCACTGCCATGAGGGCGTTTGGGAGCTCGACGTTTCAACCTGATCGATTCTTTCTGTCTTCGATCTGGTTCTCTTATTGGTGGAAAGTTTGGGGGCAGGCCGCTTTGTTGACTGCATTTCAGTGGCAGGAATGGTCGAGGTAGTAGCTGCATGAATGGTGAGGGCATGAGCAGCAGTAGGGACGGGGGTGGCAGCCTGGCTTGGCTCGTTGCGTCCTTGGCTCGGCCCACATCCTGTGTTTGTAACAAGGACGGTGGGAAGACGAGCAGGCTTTAGGGTGCCTATTTGAGTGTTCCTCCTTGTGGTACCTCTCTTCATAGCCTGAAGAAATATGTTGGAATCTTTCAGCTGCCTCATGTCTGCAAGAAAAGTCACGAAGTGTTTGTAAAAATTTGGGTTGAAATGAAATGTAAGATTGAAAAATTAGTATGCAAACCATTCAGTGAAAAGACAGGGGTGCAGTTGGTCCCAGCTAGCTCGCAGTTTGGGCACTCGCTAAAGAAGCTTCATCCATGATAGCTGCCCCAGTATGGGTGAGGTTCTTCGACATCTATAATGACCCTGGGTTCTATTCCTTCAACAGGCCAGCTCAATATCCCGGCCAGGCGGAGTAAGGAGGAATCAGATGTAAGAGCTATCAAGTCTAGCACCCAATCTTGTCCATTTTTCCCTTCCTTGACACCGAGCAGCTTCCTGAATGCTTTGGCTATTTGGGGTTCTCTTGCCCGAAAATCATTCTTGTCATATTTGGCAATCTCCAAGTCTTCTAGATATGGGGCGAAAGGCCATCCGACTCGAGATTCGACGAGCAAGTCTTTTGCGTCCCAGGCATCAACCTTGTTGGGGCTTTCAGTGAGGAGTTTGAAGTAATTGGGGTTGGATCAGCCAGTAATACGACCACTCTTTTTGTCTAAAGAAAATAAAAAGAATTTTCTAAATAAAGCCATGTTGGGTTCAAACCCGAGTAGACGGCAGGCAACGGTGTATGCAACCAGAAGTCTCACGGTTGTGAGGGTCAGATCGCAGGGAAGGGCATTATTTAAGATCAAGAATTCAGAGAAAAAGGGGTTTAGGGGAAGCCTTAGGCCGACGAGGAAGAAATTGAAATAGAAAACCATGCGATCTCCTTGGAAGTTATGCTCGTTTTTCTCGATGTCCAGGTCGAAGGCTTTTACGCGGTAGTTTTTAGGGTCCATACCCAGCGAATAGAACCAGACAGATATATCATCTTCGCAGGTTAAGTTATCCCATTTAAGTTGGGCGGGAGGATTGGGCGTGATTTGTTTGCCCTTGAAAATTTCAAGTCTTTTCTTTTTGGATCGTGGGGCGCTAGTGCTCGGGGGGTCATTTCCAAATCGCCTACCTTTTTCGTAGTCGGTTTGTTCGGACTCGATCAGTTCGTTTTCTAGTTCATGTGGGGCTCCAGGAATTTCCTCCATGCCAACTTCAGGTTCGTTGAGGGTTGTTGGGACCTCATCCAGCTCGGTTTCTTCAGAGTTACAGGATTCAGTTTCAAAGCTTTCCTCACTTTCAGTTGAGGCTCCATGGTCGTAGCTGCGCCTCTCGACCTCGGAGTTTGTCTCATTGTCAGAAGACATCCTACATGAATCGAGGAATACATATTAATTCCTGCTCGGGTAATCAAACAAGAGCAAACAAGCTAAAACCTCGGGTGGGGGTTCATCCTAAGGCTAGTGAACAGGGCACCAGCCAGGCATTCCTTGATTCCCATTTATGGGGTTGGGTGAGAAGCCCATGAAACAGTTAGAGTAATGGTGTTTGAAAAGTGAAAAGAGTCGTAATGATTGATTCAGATTGAGAGAAAGAAAATCAAGATCAGGGGAAGGCAATTGGGTGTCAGATGCCCGAGCTTACGTCAGATTGATTTTTAGATCGTAACAAAATCGTCATCATGTACCCAGTTAGCATCATCGAACCCTAAAGTTAGGGTTCTAGCAGCGCAAATGAAAGGGGTTCAATTTTTCAATTCATGAAATAAGTGTGAAAGAGGAGAAATACCTATAGATTGTGGGGATGAACACGAGTGATCTTTCTGAGAATTTGAATTCCACTTATCGAGTTCTTCACTTCAACAATGCAGGGGGAGAGATGGACAATGACCAGCGAGTTCTTCAAAGGCATGAAAGTGTTTGAGGGAGGAAGGCATTTATTTTTATAGTGTAAAAAGTCGTCACTAAGCGGGATTCGAAACAACTAAGGCCATCATCACGGCATGGAGAACGAGGAATCGCATTAAATGACGCCTTAGGGTGCGTGAGGGTAATGGGCGGCAAAAGGCGGCCCGTCCTTTCAATGTCAATCGCGTCCCTGGCTGGCACTCACTTGTGACCCCTGGCTTCGATGCAACCACTTGTGAATGTTCAAAATGAATCAAGTCTTATAAATGACCAGACCTGGAAAGTTCCAGGATACTTCTCCTCGCTCTAAGCATAGATACTCGCCAGACAATGAGCAAGGGGCTACCGAACTACCTGGCCCAATAGGCCCAGGCATAAGTCATGTGCCTGACACATTTTCTTTAGTCATGAGCGAAACACGTACACTCCACAGTCCAAGCCAAAATTATGAAGCGGACAGCGGCCAGACTTTGATCATCATGATATGAAGGTCGAACATTTATTTCTCAGAATCATGGGGTTGTGTGTAGCGAGCTGGGGGGCTAATACCAAACTAGCAAGTATATAGCGAGTTGGGGGCTAAGCACCTAGCGGGTAACTGTACAACGAGCAGGCTTACCATGCTTGGTTATGCACGTAACGGTCATCTTGGACGTGGGCAGTTACCTCCGAGAAACTCACTTCCACATTCAGGATGAGGTCGTTATGTTGGACGTGGCAGTTAATGTGCCCGCCAAACACGCTCTGACATTTAATGGGGAGTTATTCAGCTTCTCATGAAGGCTATAAAAACCCCTCCAATTAAGGGAGGGAGGTATGTGATTTCTTGACTAAGGTCAAACTCTGTCAAATTGTTTACTCAATTGAGTGATTACTAATTCTCACGTCGGAGAGCATTTGCAGGGTAAGCCCCTGCCCAGTTCACTGTTTGTGTTTGACTTTCAGGGTTGGGCTTTGAAGATTTTGAATAAGTTGAAAACCAGATATCTAGTTTAAGAAGCCTGTGTGTATCCTTGGATAATTTTGGACGCATCAATATCAATCTAAAGAGAAATTTATGTTTAAAATACAATTTTATTATTATCTAAACATAACTCTTACCAAAGAAAAGAAAAGAAAAGAATTTTTTTAGCACCAAATAAAACATATTAAATTAATAATAATTTTACCCGGAATGGAGGAAATATTTTTTACATTTTATATTCTATTGAAATAATTTTATGTTTTAAGAAATTAAATTACTTTTATCTAAAAAATCATATGTTTACAAAACTAATTTTTTTGCTATAATCTCAATTAAATCTCTCCATTAAAATAACATATGAAAACAACAAACATGGGCATCATGCACAGGTTAGATACAAAAAAAAAAAGTTACTATTCCTACTAAGAGTCTCACTAAGTTTAGAGGTATGCTTAGTTGGTTTTAGAGAAAAAAGGTGTAATTGTGAGAGTGGCTAAAAAAATTCTAAAAATGGTTAAGAGGGTTGATAAAAGTCATCTATTGTAAATGCTCTTAAGAACATCTGAATCCATGCATAATACTCCTTCCGTTCCTAAATTATTTTTCTATTTTTTTTCATCCATCCCAAAATAATTGTCTTATTAAAAAAATTTTTAAGATAAAACTTAATTTAATGACCGAGGGAACGAGGGAGTAGGAACAAAACACACTAAGGGCATCACCATTGTTTATTCTTAGACAGAAGTTGGCATTTTCTCACCATTGTTGCACTTCTTCCATTACCAACTAGGAGAGAGATTTTTTTGACTTCCTAAACAGGAAGTTGTCATTTGGGGGAGAGAGTGGGCCGGCTGTCCCTTGCTTTTCTTGGAATGTGTGTGGGGGGGAGGGTTGGGAAAGGTTTTATATTTACGTAGGTTGATGTTAAATTTAATATTTTTTTGTATAAGAAGTTGTGTAAGAATATTTTATAATGAGAAGATATATTATTAAGTGGATAAGAAGATAAAAATGTGTAAGTGACAGTGAGACCCAATTAAAAAATTGTATTAAAAATATACACATTAAGAATGCTCTAAGGGATATGGGCACTCACGTGGAGCAAGTGGTCCCCATCACGAATGAAGTGTTCCCCTTACGAAACAGTAAACGACTGAAGAGAAACTTGGACCAATCAAAAATCGACAACGATTCTGACAAAACCACCCTTATTTCCAAAACCGCCAAATCCGACAAAAAAGGTTTCCCTTCCCTAATAATTTGGAATATATTTAGCTTTATTATAGCTATCTTTACCATACATTGTTTGCTGAGCTGGAAAAAGACGGCCCACTGCCCAGCCCACCCAATTCTTCCCTACCTTTCTTCACTTTCAATTTTTTTATCTCAACTGACTGGCTCTTATGAATTGGATTTTGTTTTTCATTGGATCCACTAATATATATATTTTAAAAATATTATTACCCACTTTCACTCTGTTTCAGGTAGAGGTGGTAAATGGGTAGGTATGAGTGGGCACGAACGGGTTCAAATGGGCGGCGGGTTTAAATAAGTGAACAAGTAAGTGCTCATTTAATAACATGTGTATATATAGGCGGGTACTAAATATGCATGGGCACCCATGGACCCTCATTTACTCATTAACATTTATTTATCAAATAAATACAAAAATTACAACTAACTAACTAACCAACTAACTAACTAACTAACTATATATATATATATATATATATATATATATATATATATATATATACAACTACAATAATTAGAAAATACCAACATTTTTTTGTAACATTTTAACATTTGTCACAATTTTCAATGCAACCAAATTTCTAAAAAGAACTCAAAAATTTTACATGACGTGTTAATGTTGACAGAACCACTAATAATATCAAAACAAGAACATATTTTCACTTTTGTCATATGTTAATTGAAATAAAATACTCCCTTAGTTCCTTAATTTTTATGTCAAATCGATTGTTTTTAAATGGAAATCTGATATATATATTTTTCATAACTAGAAAATACGTAATTGACCTTATATAAAAAGTAAAATGCTATCGAAAAAATAAAAAAATGGGTCAATTTTTTATTCTTAAAAAATAACGGTTACTCCCACCATTGCTAACTATTTCTTTGGTTCTGAAAACCAAACCAGAAGAACAAGTTGCAGTCATCTCTCTCTAGTTTCTCTCTCTACCCCCACATTCTCTCTATCTTAATGAATGGTTATTAATAGAAATGTAAATATAGAGAGAGAAACAACTTTGAATTATCAGGTATACATAAAAAAATGATTATGAGAGTGAGAGGTGAAAACGTGGGCGCCCATTTGTACCCATATTATGCCCATAAAACTTAATGGTCTAAGTGGGCATGCCCATTTGCGTCCAGATTAAAATTTAAGTGTGCCCATTTCCATATTTTAGTGGGCGGTATGGGTGGGCATATGGGCGTAGGCAGAATTTGCCACCACTAGTTTCAAGTAACGAGTCCGCTATATTAGTTGGAGATATATTTCACTTAAAAGAGTCTATCTTTAAAAGTAATATTTACAATTTTTATTATATTTTAATTTTATCTTTCACATCTGATATTAATATATGGATTATGTCGTTTTTGTAAATATGACGAACCCTAACAACACCAATAATATGACATTTTCAAGCATGAAATTTTTAGATGGAACAAATTGAGTATTTCTTTATTTATTATATAAGAAAATTAAAAGGCTAAAATCTAGACAATAAATCATACTAGTACCTAGGGGTTAAAGTGGTTCGCTTTGGTTCAGTTTAGGGCAAAACTATAAACCAAACCACCCTTCTCTATTCCAAAAATTTCAAATCGAACCGAACCAACCATGACTTGAAATCGAACTGAACCAAATCACTCGGTTCGGTTTGGTTTGGTTCGGTTTAATGAATTGAATAGAAATAAAAGTAGCAAACTTGTAACTTGCAACGACAAGAAGTCAACAACAACATCTGCGGCACATAATTCAACAAGTCTTCATAATTATTTACAGCAAAATGTCATACAAGTACAGGAGCTACTACCAGTCTCCACTAGAGGTGCATAAAAGGTTCAAGGTTCACGGTTCGAACCGTGAACAAACCGAATCGGAACCAGAACAGTTTTCAAGTGAATCGAACTGGAGGTTCACTGGTTCACTAAAGGTTCTTGCATTTAGGATTTGGTTGAACCAATGGTTTGGAACCGGATTCATGATCTAACGGCAATTTTGAAAATCGAAGCCCATGTTGATCTTCATGATCTTTCTGCTCACTGATGATGATTTCAACATCAGCTTTTGCTTTTGAGTAAGTATCAACAATTCATTCTACTGAACTTTATGTAGCTCCTTGATCTTTTGTAGCTCAGTGTTCTCATCAGAAACTCTTTTAAAATCAGTAGACAAAGATATGTGTATTCTTTGAAGAGTTTCAAACTTTGAATACATCTTTTGCATTTGATCCATGAGATCATCAACCTTTTTGTTTGAAGTTTTCTCCTCCAGTTGTTTTGACAAATTGATTTTACCATTTTCAGTAGTCCTTGGAGATTTTGACTTCACTTTCATGTCAGGTCGACTACTAATGCTTTGTTTATAGAAATTATTTCCTATTTTCTCAATCACAAACTGGTTAGGTTGGATGACCTTGGGCAGTCTATGATTAGTAATAGGTAAGCATAAAGGCTCATCATCAGAATCACTAAAAGAATTTGAATGTTCATTTTCTGAATCATATATTGCTGATTCTGCAACAAAACAAAGATTTGCTTCTTGTACAAAATCAATAGATTCATCCTCTGAATTTGTTTCAATCCAAGTTGCTAAATTTTTATCTTCAACAACTAACCCTTTTTGCCTCTCAAAGTTTATGGGAGCTCTTTTGTAATACTCATTTCTTGTGCTCGGACAATTTGATGCATAGTGTCCAGGTTTTCTACAGTTGAAGCATACGAGTTTATCATTTTCATCCATTTTCTTCGTTGGATTTGAAGTAAGGCTTTTGATAGTTTGAAGAAGAGGGTCTTTTGAAGTATGAGGAAGATTTATGAAAACTGGAGGAAGGTTTTTGAAAAGTTCTTTTGAAAGATTTAAACTTTCTAAACTGTTTGGCAAAGGCAGCAAACTCATCCTCATCAAATTCGTCGTCTGACTGAGATGTGGAGGCTTTTGGTTTCTCAAGTTGAGCATGCAAAGAGATGCCTTTAAAACTTTTCTCAATTTCTTGAGTTTTTGCAATTTCCTTCTCATAAATTTTGAGACTGGCATAGGTTTGGGTGTTCAATTGAGATTGTTGACTCGTTAAAGTCAATGTTCGTGCACGATAGTGCCTTGACTTATTAGAGGATCGGAATGCGATACTTGGGTGTTTATGAGAAGTTTGGAACATAGTTGGATGACCTATTCCATTTTACTTGTTTGGAGTATACCTTGCGGACACTTAATGATTAAAGACTAGTTATTAGTCTTGGGTTTTGATTGAGGCCATGAATAACATAGGCTTGATTAGGTTGAGTTGTGACGAGCGGACGATGGACGCCAACTTATTTGCAGTAAGAGTAAGTTTTGGGATTTAGGTCATGTGAGTGCCCCGGGAGAAATTCCCCCGGATCGCGCACTCCCTTGTTTAGGGGAACACGAGATTCGGGGAAGACATCACTCTTTTCATTCCATCTTCCCTTATTTAGGGGAAAATGAAAGTAAAAGTGTAAAAAGAGTGTTGTAAATGGGGCGTTGAATACGCCCCGGTCACTGAGTGTGCTTTGGTCCACTATGAGTGCTTTGGGTTTTTCTGTATCTCATCTTCCCTTGATTATAGGGGAAAACAAGATGCAGAAAATGCAACTCCCTTTTCATTCCATCTTCCCTTGTTTAGGGGAAAACGAAATTAAAAGTGCAAAAAGGATGTTGCAAGGGCGCGTGTGAATACGCCCGGCCTCACTGTGGACTTGGGTACATTTTGGATCACTATGAGTGCTTTGGATTTCTCCGTATCTCATCCTCCTTTGTTTAGGGGAAAATAAGATGTAGAAAATGCAACGCCCTTTTCATTCCATCTTCATTGTTTAGAGAAAAATGAAATTAAAAGTGCAAAAAGGATGTTGCGAAGAGCGCGTGGGAATACGCTCTGCCTCACTGTAGATCCAAAATGTTGTAACATAGTCGCCATCTTTATTTTAAGGAGAAAATAAAACAAAAACAAAAAATAACCAGATTTTGTAAAGGGTTCGGAGGCTAAGTTACGAGGTGGGAAGGTGTTAGGCACCCAACTCGCCCTTTCGATCTCAAAATAGTTTTTGGTTAAAACTATGCTTTTATTATATTTATTTAGCAAATGAAATAAAGCATTTAAACATATACATCTGTATCTATATTATTACAAACTTGCAGCAGCCTCCTTCTAGGAATTACAAATATATTTATAAATATTTGTCCTTCCGGGAGAGGGAGTTTTTTGTTGTTGCGGAGATTCGGGCAGAGTAACTGCTTTCGAAAGTTGCTTTTAGGCCTTGGGAAACGGGCGAAACAACTGGTTTCTTTTATTTGTTTGCTTCTTTGGGCGGAATCGAGGCGAGCAACTTCTTGCTTCTTGTTGATTTGGCGTGCGGATTCGAGGCGGAAGGCTGCTTTTTTGGGATTTTGAATTTGGGGAAATAGGGTAGAATCCTAGCGGGGAGGCTAAGGTTCATTTTGACCGGTTGGTTTTGTGTTTGGAGGAGATTTGACGGAGTTTTGAGGCTTAGAGGAGGGATATCTCTCAAGACGATCATTCTCTACGTAAAGTTTCAGCAGTGTGTGAAGTGTGTGCGATGAGTGTGAAGTTCACGGTGTGATTTCTCACTACCCAGATGCCTCTATTTATAGGCTGGAGAAGGGACTCCTTCGTCATTAAGTTTTCTTCTTTTGTACTACTTCATCAGCTTGTACCGCGCGCTTGAGAGATTGTATCGGAGGCAAAAAGCTACATTGCACAAGGCACTATTGGGCGCCACCCATAAGGAGTTTGGGCGCCGCGCCAAGTGTGGCTGTGGGTGGCACCTGGGTCCTTTTTTATGCCTATTTTTGATACTTTGGCCCCTTGCATTTCACTGTTTGTGCATCCTGCTTTTTCTTTTGCATTTTTAAACCATGTAACTTGACATTTGTTAAGTTTTAACAGGTCTTGATATTGCATGTCATGTTACATACCAGGGGTACGAAATTAGGGTGTCTACAGAGCCCCTCAACGATAGAGTTTACGGGTAACCCGAAGCTTACCGAGTAAACGAACATCGTTGATACGAAATAGACTCCCAAATTTCGTGGAAATTATAATGGGGAGTAATGCAACATGTAACAGTTATAATGCATCAGTTTATAATGCATTTCAAATCTCATATATCCTAGACATTTTTAGTTAGTTGTAGTAGGTTATCATAGTTTTTACGCAGATATGGAAATAAAATGCTCTTATGGTTGGACCTATCGAAATAGGCTGCCTACGTATCTATTATATAAAACAGATCAGGGCGGTTACAAAAGCTAATTATCGGCCAGGATTTAGTTTTAACAAAGCTATTTACCGGTCAGGATTAACTCATATCAAAAGCTATTTACCGATCAGGATTTGTTTTTACGAAACACAATCAACGGTCAGGATTCCATTTCATCGACAACCGTTTTTTCACGTTTTTATTTTTCAACAACCATTTTATATGCACGTTTTTTTTCACAAGATACATCCCTTTTTTATCTCTCTCTATCTCTTTCTCTCTCTTCCTCTAATTCATATCCATCCCTTTTATCTCTCTCTATCTCTTTCTCTCGCTGATGTTACCGGCGACAACCTCTTCTTGCAGGAGAAGGAAGTGGAGAGAGAAAGAGAGAAAGAGAAGGAGAGATAAAGATTACATAGCAACCGCGAACTGCGTCGAAGAGGGAGAGAGAAAGGCAAAGTGAGGCTTGCCGTGTATGTATATGTATGGCTCTCTCTCTTCCTATTTTCAAATTTGGTGCAGAGGCGAGAAATGTTCTCCAGTAGGCTAGCTCATGCTAAAACTGTATATGTATATTTTTGTACACAGTAGTTTACTTCCTTTTTTGGATGGATCTGTTTCCAAGTACTTTCATTGGTGCTTCGAAAAATACTTCTGTTGGCATATTTGTATTTGAGAGAGTAAATTGTTTCATTGCGTTCTGAAACTGTCATGGGTTTATAGAATATGGATTTTTGCTGCTATTTCTCTACTCACAGTGTCACATTCTGACTCCTGAACCTAATTTATTTTGGAAACAGGAAGAAGTTAGAACCGGTTTCAATTTTTGGTCTTGGGTTCTAAGAAAAAACATTCAGCACAAGTACGCCCATTAAAGGAAAAAACATTCAACACAACTTTATAAATAATCTCACTTCATTCAAAAGTAAATCTTAATTTAGTTTTTTAAAATAAAAATAAAAAAAATAAAAAATTACCAAATGATCAGACCATTATGTCATTCTTATCAAAAACAAAAAATTACCTTTTTTAGTTTTTTTTAATAATATTCTTATCATAACTAATGTTACTTTTTCTTATAACTAATTAATTATACGACGTACAAGTTGATGGTCATTGCATTAGCTGTTCCGTTCTTGGACCTACCTCATATGTATGACCACTAATTCGAAAATTCTTTCGGTTTTTTTTTTGTTAAGACTACTTTAAAAGAAAAAACTCTTTATATTTTAATATTTCCTTTTTTAGTTTTTTTATATTCTTATCATAACTAATGCTACTTTTTCTTATAATAAATTAATTATATGACGTACAAGTTGATGGCCACTGCATTAGATGTTCCGTTCTTGGACCTACCTCATATGTATGACTACTAATTTGAAAATTCTTCCGATTTTTTTTTTTGTTAAGACCACTCTAAAAGAATAAGTAATTTTTTATGTTGTTAAGACCACTCTAAAAGAAAAAAAAATATTTTAATTTTTTATAAATGGAATAAGTAATAATATGTATGAACATTAATTCGAAAATTCTTTCGATTTTTTATTTTGTTAAGACAACTCTAAAAGAAAAACTTATTTTATTTTAATTTTTTATAAATGGAATAAGTAATAATATGTATGAACAGTAATTCGAAAATTCTTTCGATTTTTTATTTTGTTAAAACCACTCTAAAAGAAAAAACTATTTTTTATTACTGTTTTTATTTTAATTTTAAATATATTTTTTTAAAATTATTTATTATATTGATTTATTTGAATACCAACACCTTTCCATACTGACATCGTCTCATAGTGGTGCCGTGCCATAGGCACGGGCACAGAATCTAGTCCCTTAATAAAAGGAATTAGACCAGACGTAGTTCGGCCTCATGCAAACAAACAACAGTCATACTGGTGGGATAGATGGGATCCTGATCATTCCACGTCCCGGGGTATGTACCCCTTGAGGAGATGATTGAAACTCAAACTGGGTGGGATGCCTGATTATTCCACGTCCTGAGGTATGCATCCCTCGAGGAGATAATCCAAGTCAAACTTCAGATGGGATTTGATCATTCCACGTCCCGGGGTTACGCCCCTTGAGGAGATAACCTTACAACAACTCAAATAGCATGCATGAAACTGATCTTTTCCCTAAGTGACCCGAGGTATGCACCCATCGCGGAAAAGATCCAACAACCAGGTGGAGCACATCATAAAACATTGCATCCTCAGGGATAGGCACCCTTCGTCGAACGCAATGGTGGGACACATCATAAAGTATTGCACTCTCGAGGATAGGCACCTTTCGTCGAACGCAATGGTGGGACATATCTTTTCCTTTCATGACCCGGGGTACGCACCCCTTGTGGAAAAGATTCAACAAACCATCAGATGAGATGTATGCAAGTAAAATATTAATACTTTACTTTTCCTTACCTTTTCTTGCTTTTGTTATGTTCTTCTTTTGCTTTGCTGCTTTCTTTTCTTGCACTGCTTTTCTTTCTCGTTGCATTTTTCTTCTTCTTTTGTTGCATTTTTTTTTCTTTTCTTGCTACACATATTTTACTTTCTTTTGTTTCATTTTTTTCTTTGCTGCTGATTTGCTTTTGCCATTGCACTTTTTTCTTTTGTTGCTGCTTTGCTTTTGCTGTTGCATTTTTCTTTTGCGGATGCTGCATGTATCTTGCTGAGGATTTGAATGGTATAATTTCTGCTTCTTTGACCTTCTTGTGGCTAACTTGCTGGGGATATGAGCTTTTTTTATTTATTTATGATGGATGGCCGTCACTTTTTATTAACAAAACTAACTTTGTTAACTTTTCGTTAAGCTTCTAGGGCCTTTTTGCAATTTGAGCAACCTAGGATGTTTAAATGCTGAACTTGAACTTTGGAGGGGGAAAGTGAAACTTTCTATCCTTTTCTTCATAACTTACGGGAAATGAAGGAAAGCAGCAGCAGCAGCCATTTCTTTCCTTCGACATTTTCTTGCTGCCATTGTTGACGGCAAGCTAATTTCTTCATTTCTTTGTCTTTTCTTGATTTTCTTTCACCAAATTGATTGTTTTGTTTGATAGATGGCTTCTTCTTCACAATATCGGAAGGGGAAGGCACCGATGTATCCAGATTCGGGCGAGGAAAGACGCGAACTTCCTCTTTTGACCCAGAATCATGTAAAATATCTCTTCTCGAAGGATGATTGGGGCAATATCCTTCGTGATCGGCATTTGCACGTGTCTAATCTTCTGATTCCCGCTGTAAGTTTCTTTTTCACAAACTCATTTGGTTGATTTTTCAGATCTATTGGATTTCTTCACTGTTTTGGATGCTCTTGATTTTGATGCTTATGCATGCAATTTATATGCTAGGATGATGCAATTTGACAATTATTCATAGCAAAAATATAAAATTTATGCTATTTAATTTTGCGATGCATACTTGAGCAATTGACATTTTTCGATTCTGCGATGCATTTTTCATGTAACTGATATATTTTGACTATATGATGCATGCTTGGGTTTCAAAATTTTTTTTTATGATGCGTGTTCATGCAATAGACTTTTCGGATACATGGTGCATCTTTTTTTCTGGATATATTTTCGGATGGATGCATGCACATACTGCAGAGATATATTGTATGCAAAATGCCACATAAATATTTTTTCTTTTCAATGCTTGCAATATTTTTATTTGAACAAATGCAATATGCAACTATTTGGAGATGATCGCATATGATGGATTGCTAAGGCATGAATATATCTTTTATCACATTTCCTTAGTCTTATGCATGCAAATGCGTGATATGAATATTTAAATGCTTGCTAAAATTCCACATGGATATTTTGACTTAAATGTGTGCAAAAATGCAACATGTATTTTCATTTGAACGCGAAAATGTAACACACTTTTCTTTTGAATGCAAAAAATGCAACATTTTTTTTATTATGCATGATATGCAAGATGCAACACATTTTTTTCTTTTTCTTTTTTATGCATGCAAGAATGCAACATTTTTTTTTCTTTTATGCATGACATGCAAGGTTCTAAAAATCATTAGGCGGTCGCTAAGCGGCATACTAGTGCTTAGCGGCCAGGGGACTAGTCGGGGCGTAATCAGGGCCTAGGGGGGGCCTAGAATTAAGACATAATTACTATTTTTTTTGATAATTTACATCAAAGATCAAACACATTAAATACAATTTTTTTTTTTATGTTTGTCATTTTCTCAAACACTTGTTTATATTTGTAAAATGAACAAAAATATACAAACCTACCATTAATCCCAATTCTCAACAACCCCAATGCAATAAACCAACCAAGTTTAGAACTAAAAACAAAAAAAATTCTTACTTCAGTTCGCCCCCCATTACCTCCCTCTCTGCATCACCATTACCACTCCCCATTCCTTCACCAGTTCGCCCCCCTTCCTTCTCCGGCCACCGCATGCCACAAAATCAAAGCTACAAAAATAAATTAAGGTCGATGAGGTTTGATGTAGACACCGACTTGGTCGATTAGGCGGCGACTAAGAAAGTCGCGACGGTAGAGAGGGGCCTAGCGCCTAGGTGGGACCTAGGCGGAGCTAGGCGGGGAGTTTTAGAACACTGGTGATATGCAAAATGCAAAATTTTATGATTTTTTTGCAATATATTTTTTAAAAGTGTAACATAAATATGCAAAATAGGACATGATTTAATTTCTCTTATAGCACGCATGCAACATGGATATTTTATGCAACAATACATATTTATTTTGGCATGCTTAGCAAGAATAGCATAGTATTATGGCGTGCATAGGATTTAGCGATAGGGGAATTTTTACCTCCCTTTTCCTTCCTGATTCTGAGATGCTGCTGTTTTTTTTTCTCTTTTTTTTAGGTGCGCAGAGCTTTAAACTGGGTTCGGGCCAGCTGCGACAAGGTTGCCACCATTTATAACTTGATGCTTTTGCAGGCACAGCTCCTGGTGGAGTCCTTCGACTTTAGTGTGTTTTTATGGGCTTTCCGTCCCTTCCGCAGCTATTCTTTATTTTTATTATCGCCTTATTTTTATTTATTACTTTATTTTCTGCTTTATATTATTATTCCGTTCGCTTTACTTTTATTACGCAAAATATGTACATATTTTCTTTCATTCTGTCATTTTATTTTGGGGATTAGGACAAATTTCTATTTCGTAGATGTTGGGATCTTTGTTGTTTTTCTTTGGTACCACTAACAATTTTGCAGGGGCTGAAAAATAAAAAGTTTGACTATTATTATTTATTCTCCTGAAAGGATTGTCCAGAGGTACGTAATCATTACATCTCATTTCAAAAATTGCAAAAAAAGAAAAAAAAAGGGCAAAAAAATCATTTTCCAAAAAAGAAAAAGAAAAAAGGGAGTGGTCAAAAAAAAGAAAAGAAAAGAAAAAAGAGGTATTTTCTATGTGTTTCTTTTTGTTTCCCAAAACATGAAAAAGACAAGAAATCCCCTCACCATTATACTCAATTGCCATCTCCAAATTCCTCTTCTCTCTTAACCTTTCATAAATGCATTACCAGTTGATAAGTGCATCTTTCATTCTCGATTTCAAAAAAATAATAATAATAATAATAAAGTAAAGTCCTACTTCGAGATGTCAGGGGCTACCATTTCAAAAAAAAAAAAAAAAAAAAATATATATATATATATATATATATATATATATATATATATATATATATATATATATATATATATATATATATATATATATGTATGAAGAAAAAAAAGAAGAATGCAAAAAAAAAAAAAGAGAGACCGATAGGGAGCCAGAAAAGAAAGGAGAGCTGGAAAAGCCAAGAAGGCAGAAAAGTCTGAAAAGCTGAGAAATCCAGAAAAGCCAAGCAACTCAAGGATCATACGCAACAATTCAGGACTAGGGGCTTTCAAACCCCAGAGGTATCTTCTTAGCCCATATTAATGCCTACAGCCCATCCTTGCAGAGTATGCTCATGAGTCCATTTGCTCTCAATTATTTCGAAAGTCCAACCAAGTCATCAAATCAAGCTTTCCCAAAAGGTATTTATCTATATTCAAGCCTGATAAAATTCTTGCTTCTCCTATATTAGCTTGTCAAGTCTTCTTTTTGATCTCTGAGCACCACATATCGCCAAAGTATTTGTTATATTAAAAAAAATGATGAATCAACTCACGTAAAAACATGATAAAACTGCACGAGTTGGTGATGAGTCATTTCAAGAATATGGACCCTCAAACCATTAAAAATCTTTGTTCGATGAAGCAACATTCTGTCTTGGTAAAAGGTCATCTTCGACCCATTGCGGTCGAGCTATTAAACGGTAAACTAGGGGCTTCCAACCATACACCCAACCTCTTCCAAATACCTGAACAAATCCTCCACTTGCCAAAGCCTAACCATCTCTAAGATCGGTTCTCAAAAAGCTCCACCCTTATATATATCCACCAAGAGTGACAATCTTCTTTTATCCCAAGAGAGAGAAGACGAGTATCTCTTCAAGCACTCTCCCAAATTGCTCCGAGAGGTCAAAAAAAAAAAAGAAATTTCCCTCTCGCAAAGAAAAAAAAAGAAAAAAAAAAGACAAACCTGCTGTTGATGTTTCATCTCGCAAAACATTATCACCAAGTGATAACTGAATAGCACTAAGTGCTCGCTCCAAGAAATCATCTTTTTCTTCATCCGACATTGTTGCAGCTAAAACTTTCTTACCCTTTAGCGCTTTAAGTAACCCTTGCTGAACCAATGAAGCACGCATTTTTATGCGCCAAAGTCCAAAATCATTCTTGCCATCAAATTTTTCAATCTCATATTTCGCCGAATTTATTCGTGCTATGATAAACCAAAATTCAATCAAAACCAATAACTGCAAATCCCAACAGACCCAAACGAACCAATTGCTCTGATACCAGTTTGTTATAATTTGCAGTCCTATGTGATTGAAATAAGAGAACAAAATAATTGACTGAAAAATAATATAGAAATAAAGTAGACAAGATTTTATGTGGTTCGGGAAATTTCTTACCTCCACGGGTGGAGGCGGCAAAGGATTTCACTAATCAATCGGAGATACAAAATACAATAGTTGTAGCTCAACAAATACTCAAATCCCAATTACACCCAAATAACAAATCGAGAACTCTAAGCGAACAAAAGAGAACTCGCAAACGGCGTATGAAGGGAACGAACAAGCTGCTAGCTATCCTCTTCTCGGTTTTTGGCGCATCACCACAAAAGAGATTGATCCATTTATATAATACTAGCATGCAGTCAACAATTGGTTTGGAAAACCAATTCATATTTGAAAAAGGAAATCCTTTTCCATAAAGGAAACAAATACAAGGGAGATCAATCACATGTGGGCTGTTCCACTAAAGTTCCATGCACCCACAAAATCAAGCCACAAAACAACAACATATTTGTGGTTTTGATATCATTGTATGTCTGCCACAAGGCCCACAACAAATAGGAAAAGGTTTCTCAGAAAGAATGAAGAAAGAGAGCGAAATCAAACTTCTCCACCTTATTAACTCTTTCACTTGTTCATGATGAATTCCAAGCCGAATAAATGTATTTACTAGGGAGAATATATTTGGTAATTGCTGCTAGTTGTCATATGTTTCAGCAAGCAAAAGAAATTAACATAATCGGGCAGCTCTTTCTTGCAACTCACTTCCTTATGGAGAACAAACAATTACAACAATTAATACAAACTTATTTATCTGTAAACTAACATATTACACTACAAAATGAGCTAACCTATAACTTGTGCTTCATCAATTATTTTCCTCTTCTCTTCTATCTGACTCTCAATGATATGGTTGTCTCGAGGTGGGAGTTTGCAAGGAGGAGATATTGAAGGGGCTGAAGCTGACTTTTCAAGGAATTTTCGTTGATGTTCATCAGCAAAACAAAGCACGGAACCGGGGCACTCTGTTAGAGAAGATGAAGGTCGAACAGGTGTGAAGTCCAGCAGCTTTGAGTACTCTGTTAACAGATGAAACATGTAATCGTATATCCGATCCATGTTCAGACTTCCCATGAAATCCTGTGCTGCTTTTCCTATTGCCTCAGCCTGTTCAGCCAATTTTTAAAAACAAGAAGACAGTTTACTAGCTATCATGCTAGTCGCATGTCAAGCACCAGGATAATAAGAAGAGCAAACATGAGGTAAGAAAGATGACTCCGTACCTCTGATGGGTGCTCATTGCCCCAATCAACAGCAAATTTGATATATCGACACATATCAAAAGGAGAAACAGGCCAGTAGTTTTTTTTGGGAAAGAGGCCGCGACTAAAGAAATCTTCATATTTTGGGGATATTATCAAGGGCATAGAACCACATGACAGGATATATTTCAAGCTTACAGACCAAGCGTAGCCTTCTGCATATATCTTATACCTGCATACACCACAGCAACAAATCAAGTATATTCCGTTCAAATCATTCTTTTAATGGATTATCAAACCTCAATGGAGGCCACAGAAAATCCACAATTCAAAATATTCTCCATTAGTTATTACAAATGATTAGTTTATCCTGAAGAACTTACCGATGATTGCACTGGTCTGATAGTTTGGACTGCTTGAACCCACCTTTCACTTCCTCCAACCAATTCTGCAATGCATTATTATAGTTAGAGGAGATAAGTATCTTTAGTTCATATGCTTTGAATGATCAAATCCATGTTAAAAGAAGTCCACATTTGTACCTGACGCATAATTTCCGCTCCCCATTGTTGTGTGTCATTACATTGCAGCAATGCTTCACGAATAGGAGAAAGAACATCTGGGTTCCCTTTCCAGTATGCGAAAGGCCATTTCATTTTCCAACTTCGAGATCGTGAACCCTTTCTAATGCTTTTGAATTGTGCATTCCAGGGCTCTATGTTAATTTCTGACCTGTAGCAAATATTTTTTCATTATACAGTTGAGTACCACCACCAAATCCCACATCAAAACAATAGTTCTATTTGATCAGAGAAGGCAGTGATGAACACATTCATCTATACATGGCAATTTGCAAGTTATATTACAAAATCATGATAAAGACTGTAACTGTATAAGAAAAGGGTTTTCAGTTCTTACCAACCCCAGAAAGACCAGTCAGGAAATGGGATGTCAAAGTGATCAGGTGTGGTGCAGTATCGAAAAAGCGGCAAAGGCATCGCGGCATGCTCAGTCCGATTGATAATGGGCTTGTCCATGCAATCAAACATCAAATCAACATCTAGCACCCTCCCGGGATACATCTTAAGGAGCTGCAACAATCCCCAGATTGTAAACAGAGCCCTACTCTGCACACAATCATAATAATAATCGACATACAGTTTTCCACTAACAATGACGGCCCGGAACGAGGCAAACTCTTTGGCTGCCATCAAATGGGCCAAGGATATCCGAGAGCGAGCCCAAGGCTCAAGATCACGATGTATCCATCTGTAGAAATCAGGACAATCCTCTGATTTACGAGTAAATCGAGTCTGGCTGTAGCCAGACCCAATCCCACATGAGAGATAAGAGCATTGAATAATCTTTGAAGTTCGGGCAATCTTGGTCTCATTACCAAAGGTCTTGGCGGGAAATATATGCCAGGGAGTCGGATCTAAGTTGTGACCAACAATTGTTTTAGTCTGAGAGGCTAAGTCGTCCACCTGTTCAATAAAAAAACATACATACTATTAACAATACAAATACAATAGAATGGCGCAACGAAAAGCTATTTATCAGCTAGCGCATGTCTTAACAGTTGGATAAAATGGCAGAATGAAGGAAGAGGAAAGAGGGAGACAGAGAGCGGACCTCAAAGAGGACGAGGATGACGAGGGAGAAGACGAGAAAGAGAAGGACGAAGCGAGGGAAGAAGGAAGGGGTACGAGCTGACTTACGGGTAAACAAGGCCATGTTTTGATGATGGGGGTGGAAGGCAACATTGTGTTGTCGCCGGTGGGCATGTATCTCATTCTATCTATCTTTCCCTCTCTCACTTGTTTCTCTACAATCTCTCTCTCTCTTACTGAGAAAATGTTTTACCACGTATGCCTTCTTCTCTCCCGTTTCCGACTCCTGCTCCCTCGGAAGACTGTCCCCCACCACACCAATGCCTTGAATTAATGAACTTCATCTTAATTAAAGAAAACCTGTATTTCACCCGACGTACGGATAGTTTATTGATCGAAAATCATGTACTTAAAAAAAGATGAATACTATACAACAAAAAACTTAAATGTGAAAACATTAATCAATAATTAATAAAATGTGAAAGTAAATTTAGAGCATGATATAAATTTTGAAAAGTTATTACAGATTTTGGAATTTTTTTATATACAACATTAGTCGTTGAACACGTACGATAAATTAAAATTGTAATAGTATAGTTAAAATAATGTTAAAAGGTACCTACACGTTGCAAAAGTAAATATACAAACCACAATACATAAATTATACAAACTAAGTGAGGAAAGTGAAACATGTTCATCCTTTGTAAGACATAATGTATCTTTGTCGAAAATTTTAGATACAATATCCGGACTTGGATGATCAACTACAGCTACAAAATGAATATATTTTATTATTAAAATGTAGAAATGTGAAAAAAAAAATCATATAAACAAAGGAAGACTCACATTTTTGTGCGTAAGTTTTTAATATTGTACAATTTTATAAAATATCTTATGCATGACATTACAAATAAATAATTCCAAATAAAATTTTAAGTACAATTGTTTTCCTGTTAACACTTATATTATAGAGGATGAAATTAATTTTTTTTTACCAAAAAATGAAATTATTTCATCAAGACATTGTAATAAAATTATGGTTTCTATTACATTAGCCTTGTCCTTAAGGAAATCTGACGAGTGTCAATTCGTCAAAATTAATTCACCTACTTCCCTAATAACGAGTATAAGGTAAGTCGAGATCGTATCCACAGGGAACGTTGTACTTATTCCTTTTTAGAATTTTATTAGTAAATAATTGAACACACGAATTTATATTTTTAATTAACTAAAAAAAATAAAACTAATTAACTAATTAACTGAAAATTAATGCTTTTAATTAAACTAACAGATTAATGTTTGACTTAATTCAATAAAATAAATTCCAGCCAATAATTCAATTTCGTCTCGCATTTTATTTCTGATCATCGATGCAAAAATATCTTGTTGGATTTCAAATAAACCGGTTAAAAGTGTCGACGAACGCCTAACACTCAATCTCTCCTTACCGTATTGATAATTAAGAGACGCTCGTTAATTACCGTCTAACCGAGTTACAACCTCCGAGACGCTCGTAAGATTTAATAACTCGGTTGCATTAAGAAGCGAGGCGATTCGAGCCATGTGTATTGAAGCAATATCATGTAACAATGATCATCCGTACCCGTAATACGGTCCGATTATGCTTGTGATGCCTAAAAGGTGTATTACTTGCCACTTTGTTAAGACCGAGGACAATTACGGATCAACGGCGTTAACTAGCTTTAGATTATTATGTTAATTAATATTCTGGCCATTAAACATTAATTAGACACAATAATCTTCCTACGTGTAAAACGGAGAACGAACGAATATTCAAAACCCACACAAGAATTAGATCAATTAGATCTCACAGAAATGAAAAGCTTGAGACTTAATCTCTCATTGACTGGAAGAAGAACCTTAGCTATTAAACATGAATTAAAAAACCAACTTACAAGAATAAACAAATCGTTTGTTCCAGCAGATATGAATCTCAAGGAAAGATCACAAGTTCTTTACACTTTTCTCCCCACAATTGTTAGTGACTATCTATCTCTCAAGCTACTGTCTGATCCTCCCCAATACTCCCTGGACGAATTCCCCCTCACTGATTAGAAAATCCATACATAAATATGACTCCACTCTCCCACCAAACCACTACTTGGTAGTTTTTAAACTACCGATAACTTCCAAAAACCTCCCACTACTTGCAAATTAGTATTTCCATTTAATACATAAACTGAATTAGACGAAATAAGCGTATTTCTCTAAGCTGTCCAACAAGTCTCGCTTGAAACTTCAAGATAACTCACCAACAATTTCGGCTCCAGAAATGTGAATATCACGTGCCCATGTGACATCCCAAGTTTTCCCTCTTTGCCTGAATCCAACACTTTCCTCTTTTGCAGCCGCCTGTGTACCTACATCATAATCAGCACAAAAACCAACCAAAAGTGTAATATTTTGCTCTAAAATAAATCATAAAACCGGCTAATTTTATCGCACTTTTGGGTTCCCATCAAAATTCCCCCACACCAAACCGATGCTTGTCCTCAAGCATCTTCAATCAAGACAAGAATGCATGTTCTTTTATCTGTACAACTTATGAAGATATGAACTTTCTTGAATGCAGGTATTTCAATGTGCATGACCATAGGAAAAATCAAAATTCAATCAAGGTAATGGAATTCTTAAAATGTGCCATCTAAATTAACTAACATGTTTCCAAAAGAATCTTCAACCTTCACATATGCATGTCTCAACCATCCTCACGAAGACACTCATTCACTCAAGTGTTTAAATAAGGATATGTATTTAAGCACTCGACTCAACACCACGGAATGTAATTACCATAAGCTTACAAGTTGATCAAATCTTCATCACTAAGTATGAGTTTAAATGCACTAATCAGAAGGTCTTTTTATAGGTTGTAACGGGGCTAGGGGTTAATAAGGTATGATATAGGGATATAAGGTGAATTAAAATGTCAAGGAAATGTAAAAATAACACATTACTCACAGCTCAATTATCACTGATTAATGTCCTCATGAAGCTCAAATCCTTGATCACAACACTTTTGCACAACTGAAAATAGATATTAAGATTTTTACTTCAATTCTGCTTCTTCGAACTTTTATTCTTCTTCTTTTCTTTTTATTTCTTTACAAACTCTTGGCCTGCTGCCACTACTTTTGTTCTGCTGTTTTTTTTTACAGCCACTAAATGAACTGAAGCTCTTATTTGGCACACTTCTTAAAGCAGAACCACATTCAATGCACAACTCAAAACCAAATATCTCATATTCTGGTACAAAACAGGATGTACTTCATCTAATGTCCAACTCACAGACTGAATTAAAACTATGATTCACATGTAATTCCTACAATTCTTGACATTGGTAATGAAAAAGAAAGTTAAAAAAGCTAGGGTTCATTTAAATCTGATTGAGTCAAAGAAATAGGTAAGGCTCAAAAGGGCTAACTAGGGGATAATATTAAAAGGGTCGGATAGAAACAAGATAGCCAAAATTGGTATTTCCTAAATGCTTTAATCATATTAGTGCATAAACTCATTAATGTGATCTCAAAATGTATACAAAAGTGCAAGTTCTAGAATTAGCATCCGAGTGCGAGAAAACACACAAGAATAACTGAGAGCAAAATGAATGACATGCTCCATAAATGGCCCAAAATCTCACTTTAAGTGGCTAAAAGTCGACACATGCATACATAACAGTTGAAGAAATATTTTTTCTGAAAACATGCAATTTAAATTAGAACAGAAACATTTCAAAAAGAATTCCATCATATATCAAAAATTCCTATTTTACCATGATAATTCACATTAAAATACCAAACATCCCAACATCAAAAAACATATCCTCATATCCAACAAGAATACCCAACAACAACAAAAAAAAACATGCATCCAAGATTTCAAGATTCACCAAAATCCAAAATCCCTCCCCCACACCAAAACTGTGCATTGTCCCCAATGAACAAATAAGTACCAAAATAACAAGGGAGAAGAACTTCCCTAATCAGGAGGACGAAGGAGGAGGTGGCGGCGGGGGTGTTCGTTGATGCGAGGGACCGGCCGCGCGGGACACCGGAACTGATGGGGTAGAGCTCGCCGCGACTGAAGAAGTTGAAGAGGCCGGGGCGCATAGGACTCCGGCGATGAATGCGAAGAGGCCGCCGAAGATGAAGAAGTGGTTGAAATTTCAACCGGCTCTGATGATGCGACGACCACTCGACGCGGCATAATCGCGAGCAACCAACTCGACCGTCGTCGTGGAGCATGAGGTGGAGCGACGTGGTGCTTGGGAGCCATTGATAATAGAAGCAGATAACAATTGTGGGCGAAGACTCGGGGAAGATGAAGAAATTCGCACAGATTGATGAAGATGAAGGGGAGAGCGTTCAAAGGGATTTTGGATGAGAAGAGAAAGGTTAGGGCTAAAAGCCCCAAATTGAATTTCAGTCGTTTTATCTGATCGGCCTTCTCACTATTCAGCCGCTTTTTTGCCCTCTTTGCGACCTGTACACTTAACCCCCTATAGTTTTTGCTGCACGTCCTGAAGAAAATGGTTTGCTCTCAGTATCTCCACAAAACCCACTCTATACTTTTCCTCTGTACAGACTCACAACCTGCTGCCACAAACCAAACTTAAAAACAACATTAAATCAGAAAAAAGAAAACTAATTAAAACTAAGAAAAACAGGAAATTAAAATAACAATAAAATTAAAAAAAAAAAACTTTGGGTTGCCTCCCAATTAGCGCCGCTATTTAACGTCTGTAGCTAGACCCAACGCCTACTCTTCCTACAACTCAGTCAAATTATTTCCAATGATAACTGGCAATGGAGGAAGAATTTTTTCACTTGAAAATGGTAATGAAAAAAGCAAAATCAAACACACGGTGTTACCTCCATTGTGGAATATAATGCCATAATATTTCCTTGTACCTCCTCAATGCCTTGGAAAGGTACATTTGTCAAACATTTCACGGGCACTAATTCCAGCTTCTCATCATTTTCCTTCTTTTGTAGTGCAAATTTTCCTAGGAAAGGTGGAAGGATGACAATTTTCTGATTTTGTGCACCCATTCTCGGCTTCTTTCTTCGACGAATCATGTTGTTGCACACTTTCTTCATTGTTGTTGCTATCAACAGAATTTTTCTCCTCTATCTTTCTCAAGGACGCGGCTAGCTGCGAAATTTGATTTTCAAGAGATTTTATTCTAGCCTTGGTTTCCTGTCTGTCTTGTTGAATCGTGTCAGCCAAACTTTTGATTAAACTCTCAAGTGGAGTTTCTGAACTAGTAAAGGGCTGTGATGGTGGAGATGGTTGGAATGGTGGCCGAATTTGTTGCTTCCATTGAAACCCTCCTACAGTATTTACATGCTCATTCAAATCCTCTTGTAACATTGGACACATATCAGCTGGATGACCAACATTCACGCAGATTCCACACGTCTTGACTTGCTGAACTTGCCCTGAGACTAATTTCTCCAAAACAGAAGTTAAAGTGTCTAATCTACGATCAATAGAAAAAACATTTACCTCATTAATCATGCTCGGATCATACTGCATTGTCCCAAACTGTTGAGCATTTTCAGCCATAACATTACAATAAAATTCTTAAAAGGAAATAAATAACAAAACCGTTCCCCGGCAACGGCGCCAAAATTTGACGAGTGTCAATTCGTCAAAATTAATTCACCTACTTCCCTAATAACGAGTATAAGGTAAGTCGGGATCGTATCCACAGGGAACGTTGTACTTATTCCTTTTTAGAATTTTATTAGTAAATAATTGAACACACGAATTTATATTTTTAATTAACTAAAAAAATAAACTAATAAACTAATTAACTGAAAATTAATGCTTTTAATTAAACTAACAAATTAATGCTTGACTTAATTCAATAAAATAAATTCCAGCCAATGATTCAATTTCGTCTCGCATTTTATTTCTGATCATCGATGCAAAAATATCTTGTTGGATTTCAAATAAACCGGTTAAAAGTGTCGACGAACGCCTAACACTCAATCTCTCCTTACCGTATTGATAATTAAGAGACGCTCGTTAATTACCGTCTAACCGAGTTACAACCTCCAAGACGCTCGTAAGATTTAATAACTCGGTTTCATTAAGAAGCGAGAGACCCGATTCAGAGCCATGTGTATTGAAGCAATATCATGTAACAATGATCATCCGTACCCGTAATACGGTCCGATTATGCTTGTGATGCTTAAAAGGTGTATTACTTGCCACTTTGTTAAGACCGAGGACAATTACGGATCAACGGCGTTAACTAGCTTTAGATTATTATGTTAATTAATATTCTGGCCATTAAACATTAATTAGACACAATAATCTTCCTACGTGTGTAAAGCGGAGAAACGACGAATATTCAAAACCCACACAAGAATTAGATCAATTAGATCTCACAGAAATGAAAAGCTTGAGACTTAATCTCTCATTGACTGGAAGAAGAACCTTAGCTATTAAACATGAATTAAAAAACCAACTTACAAGAATAAACAAATCGTTTGTTCCAGCAGATATGAATCTCAAGGAAAGATCACAAGTTCTTTACACTTTTCTCCCCACAATTGTTAGTGACTATCTATCTCTCAAAGCTCTTGTCGATCCTCCCCAATACTCCCTGGGCGAATTCCCTCATTTGATCGGAAAATCCATACATAAATATGACTCCACTCTCCCACAAACCACTACTTGGTAGTTTTAAAACTACCGATAACTTCCAAAAACCTCCCACTACTTGCAAATTAGTATTTCCATTTAATACATAAACTGAATTAGACAGAAATAACTGTATCTTCTAATTGTCCAACAGGTCTGCTTGAAACTTCAGTAACTCACCAACAGCTCAGCTCCGAAATGTGAATATCACGTGCCCATGTGACATCCCAAGTTTTCCCTCTTTGCCTGAATCCAACACTTTCCTCTTTTGCAGCCGCCTGTGTACCTACATCATAATCAGCACAAAAATCAATCAAAAGTGTAATATTTTGCTCTAAAATAAATCATAAAGCCGGCTAATTTTATCGCACTTTTGGGTTCCCATCAAAATCATCTTTTCAAATAATCAACAAATGAAAAAATACCATGCATCACAAAATTGAACACCATATTTTGGATTTGGTTTAAATAATTGATAACATAGTATTAGTGACTTAATATATAGGAATGATGATTTGAATAAAACATGCGGAAAAAATATGCAACTTACTATAACATATTAAAAATGGAAGTTATATATAAAAAAGCCTTACATATAGGTGAAGACAATAAACTCGATTTTTTTTTCTTTTGAATGCCACTTGAGCCATCTTCGTCATTCTTTGGATAAAGAATTGTTAAGGTACTTGCTCTTGTGACCGACGACCCACAATCCAAATATAAGTTTTCTATGCTCCGTATCTTTCAATTTGTTGTACAAAAATAGTAACTAATTAAATATATACGTGTGTGTGTATATATATATATATATATATATATATATATATATATTACATAATTAAGCATTATACCATTTTTACATATGATACAAAACGAATAATATAATAATAAAGTACTTTATTGCTTAGTACACTTAGATTGATGCTTTATCTTCATTAAATTACAATTTATATTTTAACCCTCTACATATGTTGTAAGCATATTGTTTACGGTGTCTGTATTTTTGTAATTAGGACCAACTTAAAAAGATTAGTATATCATCTTAATAATTAGACTTTTGAAACGTGATTTCTTTCGTGGAATGTATGGAATATTTTTTAGGAGATATTGCGTCCCTTTTCCCAAGTTTTTAATCGTCTCACTCTCCTGTTTTTTTCTTAACCACTAAAGTTTATTTTCGAAATATTATTCGTAAAATGCCCACATAGTCACTTTACTCCGATCAACAATTTGGAGTTTAGAAATCACGATCGTTAGACAACAAAACGGGGATCGATCTAGGTTAGGTTTAAGGAATTTTTTTCTGTTGGGTAGGACGCAGAGGAGAAAAAAGATGGATACGACAGAAGGGTAGGAAGAAGAAGGCAGAAGAGAGAAATTGAAAACCAAATTACATTGCGGTCTAATAATTTTTCAATCGTGATGCATCAATTTTGGATTCCTGATGCATTAATTTGGAGTCCCAATACATCGTAATGATTTTGATGCATGATTGTGTGCATCACGATGCACATAAACATTCATCAAAATCATGCATCACAATTAATTTTCGTCCATCGCGATGCAAAAATTGATGCAACATGATGTGAAAATTGAGTTATTTGTAGCACGCCTTTGATATGGTATCGTAGTCTTTTCATCCTTAAAAATGCTATTTTTAAATTAATTTTTAAAAAAATTAATCATGTGTTAAACCACTTCAAATATATTGAAGAGTAAACATTATCTACATATTTCGCATAAGCTGAATATATGAGGCCAACGTCAGAAACAGCCTAACCGAGAATCCCCATTTTGATTTGGCCCAAAACCGGGTAACTTAGGTTAATATCGGTACTACTCTCTCCCTAGTGTTGCAGACATTCTTCATTACACAATTAAATCGCCGACCTCCGAAACCTCTCTCTGTACATCTCATAAATTGTACTCACTATGAAAAATTTGCTTCCTCTTTTTTAATTTTTTTTAAAAAAAGTTAGAGGGGACATATACTTTACCCCAACTCATATATATATTTTTTATTATGTTAATGATTTGAAAGACTATAATTATAGATATATAATATTTTTAGTCTGTCTAGAACAAATGATGAGGTCTTGAACACCCGACCTCTCGGTTGAAGGTAGTGATGTACCCGGGCCCTTCTCGTAGGACTTGAACATTCGACCTGTTCGTTAAGATAAGCAGACATCTAAATGGAGCATTTGGGTAAGGATTGAACAATAACGTTATATCTTAAAAGACTTGAACACCCAACCTTTCTATTGAAAGTTATAAAGTTTAGGGTGTCTAATGAGATTTGAACACCTGACCTCTCAGTTAAGAGAAATGAGCAGTATCAGTTGAGTTAGAACTCGTTGGTACTTCCTCGAATTATACTTTATAATCCATGGCAGTCGATCTATTTAATCATTTGGTGAGCTTAATTTTCGTTTTTTTTTCATTTTCAGTTCCGTTTTTATATGTTTTTATCTAACCAATTGAATCACCAACATATATTCCGTTGTTTCTCATTGATCTGGTTCCATCTTGGCTGCTTCGGGGGGTTTTAGAAGGTAATATCAGTGTTCTAAAACTCCCCGCCTAGCTCCGCCTAGGCGCTAGACCCTTCTCTACCGCCGCGACTTTCTTAGTTGCCGCCTAATCGATCAAGTCGGCATCTACGCCAAACCTCGCCGACATTAATTTATTTTTGTAGCTTTGATTTTGTGGCATACGGTGACGGGAGAAAGAAGGGGGCGAACTGGAGAAGGAAGGGAGAGTGGTAATGATGAGGCAGAGATAGAGGTAATTGGGGGGGGGGGCGAACTGAAGTAAGATCTTTTTTGTTTTTAATTCTAAACTTGGCTGGTTTATTGTATTGGGGTTGTTGAGAATTAAGATTAATGGTAGGTTTGTATATTTTTGTTCATTTTACAAATATAGACAAGTGTTTGATAAAATGACAAACATAAAAAAAATTAAATTTGTATTCAATGTGTTTGATCTTTGATGTAAATTATCAAAAAAAAATGATAATTATGCCTTAATTCTAGGCTACGCCTAGGCCCCGATTACGCCCCGACTAGTCCCTTAGGCGCTAGGCGCTAGGCGCTAGTGTGCCGCCGAGCGGCCGTCTAACAATTTTTAGAACCTTGAGTAATATATGTATAAATAACTCTAACTCCTTTACAATTTTATTTTCACCTATAGATCTGACAAAAAAAAGATGTTTGAGTAATAGATATGTTTATATTTTTTAACTTACTAAGTGAAAGAAGTTGAAATTTATAGATATTATGCAAAACTTTCACCGATTTAGTTTTTTTGACTTTAATTATTATCTATTATATGTATATTATAAGCAATATTAACTAATCTGATGAAATGACAAAAGAATAATCATATCTACTCGTTATTTATAAATTCTTCGAACCCTAAAATTGATGTTGTAAATCTCTCTGTCTTTTTACCAAAAAAATTTGTTACGGATCCTTGATTCGCACTTGTACATTTTTTTAATTTTCAGATCTAATTATTTGAAGGAGAAGTGAAATCAATGTTTGAAAGAGAAGCGCAGTAACAAATAACTTTGTTTGGTTCTGTAAGGGTAAAATATGAACCTCCTATTTTTACCTAATTAATTGATATTCCATTTCTTGATCCTAAAGTCATGGTAAGATATTTCCATATTCAAAACACTTCTAAAACGCTATTAAGTGTCCTTAATTAAATTGACAAAATCTTTGATTAGATTGTTTGACATAAATTAGAAAAGTAGTTTTTGGAAACTATTGTATTTCCTAAATCCTTTGTTCTCTCAGAGTTGTTATGTTTTCCTTCTTGTGTTGGATTCTTGTTCAAGCCCTTATATATGGAAGACTTCGGGCAGACGCAAAAGACAGAGAGTTCTAGAGTAGACATACAGACATACACAAATTCTGAGGGAAACTGTGAACTGCTCCTGAAGGTTGAATGCAGCTTCATCACAAGCTGCATCGTTGTTCTGGCTGTTTGCATGCCTAGTTTCTAGGAAGCTTATTTTTTAATCCTAAGTTTTCTATACTCTATTTTTGTGGGTTTTTCCTCTCCAAGACTTGTTGTCTTGTGAGAGGTTTGGTGTTTCTGTGATTCCATATTTATTTTCTTAAAAACATATAATTCTTTTAATGAAATATTTTTTGGCCATGAGGTTGGATCTACAAGCTTAGGTTGTAGATTGTTTGATTAATCCTTGTTTTATTACTACTTTAATAAATCCAAGACTTCCGCTGTTAACATATTTGTTTTTCTAGTCAATTCACATTTGGATGTAGCTGCATCACAAGTTGTATTGACAAATTTCGTGAATCCTAGCTACTATTGATCTTTCATTTGGTATCGAGCCTCTCTTGATGACATTAAGAGTTGATTCTGGTTGTAGCTGTGATGGATTCTCAATATGAGAATATTGTTCGTCCTCCTACCTTGACTAATGTGAATTATTCTATTTGGAAAGTTAAGATGCGTATCTTCATCAAATCAATTGATGAATGAGTGTGGCTTGCTGTTCTGAATGGTTGGACTCCTCCTAAGACTGATAATGATGGTGATGTAAAAATCACTAATGAAGCAGATTTGACTAATGAAGATAGAAACACAGTCTCCTTCAATTCTGAGGCTCTTTCAGCCATATACAAAGCCTTAGATGCCAACACTTTTAGGGTTATTGCTAATTATGAATCTGCTAAGGATGTGTGGGAGGCTCTTTAAACTTTATGTGAAGGACTTGCCAATGTTCGTGCTTCAAAACTTAGATTGCTTTCCACACAATTTTAGAACACTAGAATGAATGAAATCGAGGATATCATGTCTTACTATGGTAGGTTACTTGATATGTATAATTCTGCTCTTGCATTAGGAGATCTTATCACCAATGATCGTCTTGTTAGCAAGATGATACGCACTTTTCCTGAAAGATTTAATGCAAAAATTTGTGCTATTGAGGAAGCCAATGATATTGATAAAATGGGTTTTGACAGACTTTCTGGTATTCTTCAAAACTTTGAATTAAACCTCAATGAACAAATTAAACAAAAAGGAAAAGGTGTATCATCCTCTAGTCCTTCTGTGAAAAGCATTGATTTGCCATCAGTTATTGATGTCTCTCCTGATCTGCTTGAATTATATAAAGAAATTGAAGAATCTGACTTTGGAGATGATTCTATGGCTCTTTTGACTACCAAGTTTAAGAACATTTTGAAAGCCAAAGGTCAAAATAGAACTCCATCTTCAAACTCTAAAACCTCCTTTAAACCTGAGCCTGGTAAGTTTGCTCCCAAAGAAAACTCTTTTCAAACTCCTGAAAAACCTTTTACCACTCCTTTTGCTACAAAACCCGCTTACAGTGGAAAGAACATTGATTCTATTCAGTGTAGGGAATGTCAAGGATTTGGTCACTATGCTAATCAATGTGCTAATACTTTGAGAAAGAAGGGTCTAAATTTTTCTGCTACTCTGAGTGAGTGATGATGAAGATTCAGGTGATCTCATCACTCTCATAGATGAATACAATGTTTAGACTAATTTTGTAAGTTTTTCGGGTGATGCTTCTCCGGATGCAACTACATCGGAAGCTACATCTGACAGAAGATTGGAAGACTTTATTTGTCTTAACTCGTTTGTCACTGAAGATGGTGTTGAATCTGAAACAAAACTGCTGGAAGCTTATAAATAGTTGTACAAAGATTGGGAAAAGAGGGTTCTTCAAGTTACAATACTTGGAAAGACAAATGAAACACTCAAGAAAGTGAATGAAGATCAGAAGGAGTGCATTGCTAGACTAGAGTGTTTGCTTACCAAGAAGGATGTAGAGCTTGAAAATCTAAAAGAAGAACTTAACAAAACAAATTAAATCGTGGCAAAATGGAATTCAAGTCAACACAAACTTTTCGATATGTTAAAATCTGGAAATAATGGTAAGTCTGGACTTGGATTCATGTTAAAGACATTTGTTAAAGAGGGTGAAGGTACATCTTCTGAACCAAAACAGTTTATACAAAATTTTCAAAAACCAATTTTTTTTGAAAAACCAAAAACTAGAAAAAGAAACTTTGTGTCATTACTACCAAAAACCTGGTCATATCTAGCCCTTTTGTTACCTGAAAAAGGTAAACCATGCTGAGGAGATTAGGCAAGCATACCTGGTCCGTAACCAGATGCAGTTGCATCCGAAGCAACATTAGCCAAAAAAAAATTCAGAAAAGTGTGGGTACCCAAAGGTAGTTACCGAAATACTAACTCTAAGTATTGTGAACCATTTGATATATGTCCTAGTGCAAAGTGGTCTGATTCAGAACAATGTAATGTTACCTTCACATCTTTGAAATCTTACATTGCTGGATCATTGTATTTTGATAGTGGGTGTTCAAGACATATGACAGGTTCTATTGAGAATTTGAAAGACTATGAAAACATCAATGGAGGATCTGTGACCTATGTAGGGGGTGCTAAAGGTAAGATAGTTGGTAAAGGCACTTTAAATGTTGATGGCCTTCCTAAGCTTACAAATGTCTATCATGTTGAAGGTCTTAAGACTATTCTCATAAGCATCAGCCTACTGTGTGATGATGATCATTAGGTAAAGTTCATAAGAATTCATGTGAGGTGTTTGATCAAACTAACAAGTGCTTATTGACAGGTACAAGATCATCAGATAATTGCTATATGTACAACAATGAACTTGTCATACTGCTAGCATGGATGTCACAGATTTATGGCACCAAAAGTTAGGGCATATGAGTTTTCGTAATCTTCATGAGCTTGTGAAACATGATGTTGTGAAAGGTTTACCTAGTTTGGATAAGAACTCCACAAAAATGTGTGGACCATGACAAAAAGGTAAGCAAACTATGGCCTCTCACCTCCCCACATCTCATTGTTCCACATCTAGATGTCTTGAGATGATCCACACTGATCTCATGGGTCCCATTGAGGTAGAGAGTCTAGGTAAGTAAAAAGTATACCTTTGTATATGTTGATGACTTCTCTAGATACATATGAGTTGTTTTCTTAAAGGAAAAATCAGACACTTCTGAGGCTTTCAAAATATGGTACACCCGTGTGATGAACTTGTATGATCTAAAGCTTACTAGAATTAGATCAGATCATGACACGAAATATAAAAATTCCTCATTTTCTACCTATTGTGATTCTAATGGCATAACCCATGAATTCTCAGCTCCTAAAACTTCACAACAAAAGAAAGAAATAATAGAACATTACAAGAAATGGCTAGGGTAATGTTGAGCTTCAAGAATTTGTCAAAAAGATTTTGGGCAGAAGCCCTAAACACAATCTGTCATATTGGAAATAGGGTTTACTTGAGACCAGGTAGCACCATAACACCCTATGAAATTTTATTTGGGAAGAAACCTACTTTAAAATATTTTCACGTCTTTGGGTGTGTGTACTATCTGCTTAATGATAGGGACCATCTTTCAAAATTTGGCTCAAAAGTGATAAGTGTGTTTTCATGGGATACTCACTAATAATCGTGCTTATATGGTATTTAATCTTAGAACTAAAACTATTATGGAGTCTATTAATATAATTTTTGATGATCTAACTGATCTTGGCCACAAAACAGTTGAGGATGATATTTCCGGTTTGCTAGATTTTGGAGAGCATGAGACAAATGCACAAACTTCAGATCCTGCAACTACAAACAATGTTCCAGCTCTAGAAAATACAGCTTCTTCAAGTTCTAGAAAATTCAGTGGATGCCGTTCAGGATGTAGCTCCGAATGCATCTCTGGATGCAGTTGCATCACAAGCTGCATCGAGAAGATGCATTGGTCAGAAATTCTCCAGATGTTGATAACCAATCCAGTTTGACTGATCGCAGCCAAGACATTCCCAGCCGCATTCAGAAAGCCCATCCTTCCTCTCAAATAATAGGTAATGTACATGATGAAATGTCAACTAGGAAGAAAGGTAAGGTTGACTACAGAAAATTAGCTTGCTGATAGACGTATTTTATACGTCGTTATCGGGTACTTTTATGACTTAAATTGAGCAATTCTACGAGGCTTTTGGCTACCGATATGTGTTTTTGAGTTGTTTTATGAGTTTCAGGGTTTTAGGTGGATTTATATGAATTATGAAAACTTTAGTGAAGATTTCAAGGAAGGCGGCCAAAGTGTAAAATTGAAGAAAAACGGCAAAAGAGAATCTGGAGACCTTGCGGCCACAAGGTAGGCAGAAAAGAGGCTCCCAAAATCAGACCCTTGCGGACGCAAGGTCATTACCCCTTGCGACCGCAAGGTGCCCAAAACCGACCTTTCAGGGTTTTCGAGCCAGATTGGAACTCCTAATCCCCTACAATTCATTGGTATAAATAAAGGACGATAGCCAAAGCAAAAGGACGTCCAAGAAGTAGTATTAAACAGTTTTAGGTAGGATTTAGATTGTATTACGTAGTTTAGTTGTTGTAATTACAATTTTATGAAGATCGATCCATGTATTCATTCATCTCCGTGTGCAGTTCATCTTGAAGGATAAACTAAACATCCATTAATCTAGGAGTTGGGAGGTAACTTGTATCGAATCTATGGCTTAATATATTTTCATTCATTCAATTCTTATTGATCATGATGTTTATCAACCCCTTTATTATCTCGCTTTGAACAAATGAATGTAATCGCAAGTAATAAAGGCCTAGAGGTACATATAACTGCATGACCAATATGCATATGTCGTACACTGGCTCACCATCATGATAAATTGAACCTATCGATGCACGAGAATGATAAGTTAGGGTCATGTTCCATATATGACCTAAGTGACAGTTAGGATTCATATGTTCTTGTGCCTAGGATATAGAATGGACGAATTATTTGGAGATGGAGACTGAACGGTAATTCGACAGGCTATATCCATCTTTCATGAACGAACCCAAGTTATTGAATGATATTTTATTTAAATAAGCTATAGAGAAGATACAAGTGAAACCCTAATCCTAGATTTCCCTCCACCATCAGATCTTCCCTACTGTGATTACTGCTTAGTTAATTTAATTTATTGTTTTTAGTAGAATAATTAGTTTAAATAGAATAAAACAAAAACCCCCTTAGTTTAATAATATTACTACCGATAGTCTTACTATTTGTAATCTTCTTGTTTCTGTGGTTCGACCCTTGCTTCCCAAACTATTCTACAATAGTCTTGTCAACTTGCAAGAAATATTTAAAATAAGACACGATCAAGTTTTTGACGCCGTTGCCAGGGACAAGTTAGTTTACATAGTTAGTTTGTTGGTAGCGTAGATTTAAATTCAGTCTCTATAAAATAAAAATACAAAAATATTTTATTTATTTTTAGTTGTTAGTTTTTATTTGTTTTATTTGCTTTATTTTATGCACGGTCATAGATCTCTAAATCCTAAATTAGTAGAATTAAATCAAAATATAAATAATCTTGGAAAGAATCAGGAAGACCCTGATAATTTGGAAAACCAGTCTGAAAACCAAGAACAATTGAATCAAGAGGATTCTCTGGTTGATCCTCTAATGGATAACAATAATCAAAATCCTGAAAATCCAGTTCATCCGGTAAATGTGAATCAAAGAATGGAAGAACATGCTGATAGAAATATGGAAGTAATAATAAATCAAAAAACTATAAGCAATTATAGTCGTCCTATGTTGAATGCAACACCCTCATGCTTAGTCATACCGGGAGCAGTAAGGAATTTCGAACTTAAAGGTCACTTTTAATATGATACCTTCATTCCATGGAATGCCATCTGAAGACGCAGTAAGTTTTGTGAAGGAATATGAATATATGATAGGAACTTTTCCGTTAGGTGGTTAGACTGAAGATCAAGTAAAAATGAAGTATTTTCCGAGTGTATTAAAAGATTTGGCGAAAAGATGGTTTATGAATCTAACACCTGGAAGTGTTTTATACTTGGACTCAATTATATGATTTCTTTATGGGTAAATTTTATAAGCATGCATCTCTTTCAGAGTACAGAAAACAAATCATGTCTTTTCAAAACGCCAGGAGAGACATTTCATGAAGCATGAGATAGATTTAAAAATTTACTTATCATGTGTCCTTATCATAATCTATCTCAAGATGTGTTAGTAATTCAATTCTATCATGCTCTTTCGCCTACTTTACAGACTATGGTCAATAGTGCTGCCGGTGGTTCTATTAATAGAATGACACCAGCTGCACTAGAAGAATTACTTGAGATGTTAAGTGCAAATTCACAACAAAAAAGTATAAGAGGTAAAAATAGAAGTTTATTTCAAGTTCAAGAAAAACCAGATATGCAAGCTCAATTTGAAAATTGGCAAATTCAAGAAGCATGTGCTATTTGTGGATTAAATTCTCATGCTACTAATTTTTGTCCATCTAGTGATGTATATTCTTGATAGGAGCACAAATGTGTGATATTATTAGTCGATTTTATGATTAATTATAGAGTAAATATTGCACTTTTGGTTGTTTTGTGCTTCTTAATGATTGCGGGTATGAAGGAGGCGACAAAAGAGGAAAACTAAGGAAAAAGTCTTTGGATTGCAAGAAAATGAAATTATGTGTCACGTGGGCATGTGTTGTTCAAATTTCAAACGTTGTCAAGTTGTCAATTTTCGAACAGATCTGTTGGATTAGGAAAAGTTATTTCTTCCTAATTCTATTTATTTATAAAAGGAAAAACCGATTTGGAAGTTGTGGGTGGTTTTAGGAAGTTATTGGTAGTTTTAAAACTACCAAGTAGTGGCTTAGTGGGAAAGTAGAGTGGTATTTTATCTTTGGAATCTTTTCTAGTAATAGAGAAAATAGAACTTTGAAAGAGAAAAGTCACTAACAATTGCTAGAAGAGAAAGGGTAGAAATAACTTGTATTCTTTCTTGAGTTCAACACTTGCAGGAACATTAAATCTTTGGTTTTGTAAGTTGTTTTAATTATGTTTAGTAGCTAATTTCTTTCTTCCAGTCAATGAACAATTAAGTCTCCAACATTCTACTTTTGTGAGATCTAATGGAATCAACTTTTGTTTCATTACAAATATTTATTCGTTCTCCGTTTAGCACGTTGCAAGATTATTGTGTTTAATTGATGTTTGTGGAATATTAATTAACATAATAGTCTATAGCTAGTTAGTTGATCCGTAATTGTCATCGATTTTAACAAAGTGGCCAGTAATGCACCTTGTAGGCATCACAAGCATAATCGGACCGTATTACGGGAACGAATAATCTTAGTTACATGTTATTGCTTCAATATGCATGGCTTTGAATCGGGTCTCTCTCTTCTTAATGCAATCGGGTTATTAAATCTTACGAGCGTCTCGGAGGTTGTAATTCGGTTCGATAAATTATCAATGAGATTGAGTGTTATTGTCGATACTTATAACCGGTTTATTTGTGATTTAACAAGACATTTTGCATCTATGATCAAGTAAAATGCGAGATGAGAATTAGTTCATTGGCTGGACTTTACTGAATTGAATTTAGTCAAGTTTTTAATATGTTAGCTTAATTAAAATATTTAATTTTCAGTTAATTAGTTATCAGTCTATTTTTAGTTAATTAAAAATATAAATTCGTATGCATTATTTACTTAGTAAAATTCTAAAAAGGAATAAGTACAACGTTCCCTGTGGATACGATCCCGACTTACCTTATACTCGTTATTAGGGAAGTAGGTGAATTAATTTTGACGATTTGACACTCGTCAATTCTGAACAGGTTAATGCCATAAACATGTACCCTCAAAGACAAAGGAATGATCCTTACTCAAACTCATATAATCCTGGTTGGAGGAATCATCATAATTTTTCATGGGAAGGAAATAAACCACTACAACCTCAACAATTTCCAAATCAAGGACAATTGTGAATTGAAGAAGTTTCAAGGTCAGATGGAGCGAGCAAAGGTCAAGCTGCTCTTAACAAATATTTGCTAGAAGAATTGGAAAATTTAATGAATCAACTTGCAAAAGTTAACGAAAAAAGAGAAGAAGGGAAGTTCCCTAGTCAGACAGAACAGGTAAAATCTATCACTACTCTACGAAGTGGTAGAGTAATTGGAGAAGAGGTAAATGATCCTATTCAATCATTTGATGTGCCCGATAAAATAGATAATTCTGATAAAGAAGTTGAAAAGGATAAAAGTGAAAATAATCAAGTAAAAGATAAAGAAGTAGAAAAAGAAGTGTCAAAAGATAATCAAGTAAAAGTAACTCAAGAAAAAGAGCAAGAGGCAGAACCTCTTGAGGAACCTTATGTGGCACCACCACCTTATGTTCCTCCAATACCATTCCCTAAATGACTTATGAAAAACAAAATGGATAAGAAATTTTCGGAAATTTATAACATGTTATCCAAAGTGAATATTAACCTTCCTTTGCTTAATGTTATTAAAAATATTCCATCTTATGCTAAGTTTTTCAAAGATCTTCACTCTAAGAAACACAAATTTGAAAATAATGAAAAAATTATTGTTTCTGAAAACGTGAGTGCTGTTCTACAACCCGAACTTCCTCCTAAATTGAAAGATCCTGGTAGTTTCAATATCCATGTCTCATTGGGTAGTTCTAAAAAGATGAAGGGTATGTTAGATTTAGGAGCAAGTATTAATTTGATGCTTTTTGCAGTCTATAAACAATTAGGGTTGGGTGAATTGAAACCCACTACTATGTCTTTACAGTTAGCTGACCGTTCGGTTAAACATCCGTTAGGTATAGTAGAGGACATTCTAGTTCATGTAGATAAATTAATAATTCCGGTTGATTTCGTGGTTCTAGAGATGGAAAGGAAGATATGCACAAACAATGAAGTTCCTATTCTGTTAGGTAGACCTTTTATGGCCACTGCCAACACAATGATCATTGTTAAGAACGGTAAACTAACAATGTCAGTCATGGGTGAAACTGTAGAAATTTCAGTCTTCGATGCGATGAATAGACCGAGTGACATGAATACATGCTTCTCAATTGATGAAATTGAAAAACTGACAGCCCAAACCTTTGAAGAAAATTGTGAGGATGATGATTATGAGAAAGATGTGTATGAAAGTCATGATGATAAAACCTTCTCCCATATAAAATTCGACATTGAAGAGTTAGAAAGAAAACTCCGAGAGACTGATGAGAGAAAAGAGAAAGAAAGACTTGAAGCTCTTAAGAGTAAAATTAAGAACAAAGTACAAGAGTCTGAATCAGAAAATAGTTCTGATAAAATAGAGGAAGATGAAAATAGTAGTGAAGATGTGGAAATTCAAAAGTCTGTTTTTGATGAAATAAAAATAAATGAAGAAAAAGTAGAAAACTTTAAGGAGAAAGATAAAAGAAAGAAATAAGGAAACCTAAAATTCAGAATTTGTTAAAGTGCATTAAATCTCCTCTGAAGTAGAATTAAAGCCATTACCATCCCATTTAAAATATGCATTTTTAGGGGAAGGTAAACCTTTACCTGTTATAATTGCTACAGATTTAACAGGAGAACAAGAAGAAAGCCTGCTAAAAGTTTTATGAACACATAAAGAAGCTATAGGTTGGTCCTTAGCAGATTTAAAAGTAATTAGTCCTTCTATGTGTATGCATAAAATTCATTTAGAAGAAGGTAGTAAACCTTCTAGAGAAAGACAAAGACTTAACCCTTACATGGAAGAAGCGGTGAGAAAAATACTTAAGCTTCTTGATGCGGTATAATTTACCCAATATCGATAGTAAATGGGTTAGTTCGGTCAAGTAGTTCCTAAGAACTCGGGAATTACAGGTTGTTAAGAATGATAAAGATGAATTAGTTCCCACACGAACTATCACTGGTTATAGAATGTGCATAGATTTGAGGAAATTAAATCGGCAACTAGGAAAGACCACTTTCCCTTGCCATTTATTGATCAAATCCTTGAAAGACTAGTTGGTCATGAATATTATTGTTTTCTTGATGGTTTCTCTGGTTACAATCAAATCCCGTACTTGCACCAGACCAAGAAAAAACCACTTTTACATGTCCCTTTGGTACCTTTGCATTTAGGAGAATGCCCTTTGAACTTTACTGATACCCACTCTTTCAAAGATGCATGATTTCTATATTTTGATTTAGTGGAAAGATGTGTTGAAGTATTTATGGATGATTTTCGGTATTTGGGAATTCTTTTGACCATTGCTAGAAAATCTCACATCGGTTTTGAAAGATGTTGCAAAACTAATTTGACCCTAAGTTGGGAGAAAAAGTCATTTCATGTGGTTAAACATGGAATTGTCTTAGGTCATGTTGTGTCAACAAAGAATTGAAGTCGAAAAGGCCAAAATTGAAGTTATATCACAACTACCTCCTCCAATACGTCAAAGGTGTTAGAAGTTTTCTAGGACATCAGGGTTTTTATAGAAGATTTATAAAAGATTTTTTCAAAAATCTTAAACCTTTATGTAATCGTTGGCAAAAGTACCAATTCATTTTGATCAAGAATGCTTGAATGCATTTAATTTATTAAAAGACGATTGACATGACTAATTTTAACCGACCAGATTGGTCTCTCCCTTTCGAGATCGTAATGCGATGCTTCGATTTCGCAGTGGAGGCGTGTTAGGTCAAAAAGTGAACAGAAACACGTGTAATTCATTATCTAGTAGGACATTGAATGGCCAGCACAACTTAATTATACAACCCTGAGAAAAAATTTTTAGCAGGTTGTGTATGCATTAGAAAAGTTTAGACCATACTTGTTAGGATCAAAAGTTATTATATTTTCGATCATGCAGACCTAAAATATCTTTTGAATAAGAAGAGTAGAAAGCCTAGACTCGTAAGATGGATGTTATTATTGCAAGGAATTTGACATTACTATTAAAGATAAAGGGGACGAGACGTCGTAGCCGACCATTTGTCTGGGTTGGAATTTTTACCTTTACTTGAATGTCAATTTCTTGATAATAAATCGGTAAATGAACTTCACGATGAACAATTATTAGCAGTTAAAGATTTGGATCCTGGTATCTTGCGATTATGTCAGTTATTATGTATATGATATTATCAATCGACTTTGATTTTATCAAAAGAAAAGAAATTTTAACAGTGCAAAAACATTATTTTTGGGAAGAACCACATTTATATAAAATGTGTTGAGACTCATAATTAGGAGATGTGTTCAGAACAAGACCAAAAGTATTATGACATTTTGTCCGCGAATACTCTTGTGGTGGTCATTTTAGTGGGAATAAGCTAGAAAAATTACCAATCTGGATTATATTGGCTCTACTGTTTTTAGAGGCTGTGACATATTTTACAAAACTTGTGATAAATGTCAAAGAAGCGTGGAATATAGGTAAAAGAATGAAATGCCCTATGAATATAGTTGTTGAAATTTTGATGTTTGGGGTATTGATTTTATGGGTCCTTTTACTAGGGTCTCTAATGGTTGTGAGTATATTTTAGTCATTGGTGATTATGTGTCTAAATGGATAGAAGCCATTGAGTACTAGAAATAATGATGGACAAGCATTGTCAAGTTTTTGGAAGATATTTTTGCTCGGGTTTAGATACTGAGGCGATAATGAGTGATCAAAGACACATTTCACTAATAGATGTTGAATTGGATTCTTAGAAAATATGATTGTAATGCACAAGTTAGCTACACCCTATCATCCTCCTCAAACTTCGGCCAAGTAGAAGTGAGTAATAGGATATAAAAGCAGTTTTAGAAAAGGCGTGAGACCAAATCGAAAAGATTGGGAGCCTAAACTCAAAAATGCTCTTTGGGCATACTACTTTGCATATAAAACCCCAGGAATGAGTCCTTGCTCGGATGGTGTATGGAAAAGCTTGTCATTTACAGTTGAGATTGAACACAAGGCTTATTGGGCCGTTACTCTTAACTTTGACTTAACTTTGGTGGTGAAGAAAGACTTTCCGGTTAAATGAATTAGAAAACATAAGTTAAATTCGTATGAGGAAACGCTAAAACTTATAAAGAAAAGACCAAAAATACCATGATATGGGATTAGCCAACAAGATGTTTCATCCGAGGATTAAAGGTACTTTTTTTAATTCTGACTCGGTTATTCTCCGGAAAATTAAAATAAAATGGTCTGTCCTTTCACTATAGTTAATTTATCCACATGGAGCGATTGATATTAAAAACCCAAAGACCAATGAAATATTCAAAGTTAATGGTCACTGAGCTCAAGCCGTACATTGAACCCATAATAGTTGAGAGGAACAATAGAACTCATTCGTCTCTTTGACGAACCCCCAAGATTAGGTTTGTAGTTAGGTCGAGCCAAAGGCGTTAAACAAGTGCGCTAGGTGGGAGGCAACCCACTTTGATGAATTTTATTTGCTTTCGTAGTGTAATTTAAATATGTTGTTCTCGTCTTATTTAATTATGGACATTTAATTTAAATTTGAATATGCCATAATTCAAGTTTGGGGGAGAAAAATCATCGTAGTGTTGTATTTATATGTTGCTAATACTTTTAGTTTAGAGTTTGTGTAGAATTTTCGGAGTGCGGGCAAGAAACGGACCTAACAGAATGAGGAACTAAGGAAGGACTAAAGCAACCGCGTCAAAAGTATGAAAGCAAAAACCAAGGCAAACATTTGGCGACCTTGGGGCCTTGAGCTAAACCACTGTGACATGAGGCTAACAAATGCCAAATGTGACCGTCTCCTATCATCAATTTCCGTGCGTTCGGGTTATTTGCCGACCTTGGCCGCAAGCCCCCTTTATAAGCAACAGCCGAGGCGGCCTTCGGCATTCACAGAGAAAACTTCTATCTCTCTCTCTCTCGAGCAATTCAGCATAATCTCTCTCTTCTCAAAATCCGGCGAGGCTCTCTCCATATTCCGGCCAAGATTCAAGTCAAGTGCCACTCTCCTTCAAGCTTCCATCTTTCATCCACCTTCATCTCACTCCACCAAAGTTTGAAGAAGTGAAGCCGCCATTTTTTCGGTGAGAAGCAAAATCCGGCCAATCTCCTTCTACGATTTAAGCACATAATCAAGTATCTTCTATCCCTTTATTTTAGCTAAATTTTTTATTATTCAAAATATTGGCATGACGGGGTGATAGGCGTAGTTTGATAAATTTTGCATGCTTAATTTGTTTTAGTTAGGTTGTGATAATTTAAAATTTTAGAGAGTAGATTATTTTTGTGCTTTAAAATTAAATAGAATGGCCCCTAAACATAGGAACACCGAGCCCATCCGTCTCGCTCCCAAGGAGGAGCCTCATTACGATGCCCAGTTTCATTTCTTTTTCGAGGCTTAGAAGAACTATACTAAAAAGCTCTCACTTTTACCGCCGTAGGTGGGCCAATCTTATTGTGGCCGGGCGTGGCCATCGTGGCCTTAGTCCGTGAATTTTACACTAACGGGGAAAATTTCTATAGATGTCTCGTGCTAGAGCCCGTCGATGTTAGGGGTAGGAATGTTAGTTTTCATCTCAAAACATTAACAGTTACTTTGGCACCACCTCTTT